>CM074286.1:1995000-2712500 GCA_037194245.1 Opsariichthys bidens | reverse complement strand
ACCGGGGTAATCACACTTGGAAGGGCTGATGTAAGTATTAAAGTTGATTTTAGTGAGTTTTCCATCATATGACTGGAATCTGCTCTGATTTGTTCCTCTTTAACAGAAGCGTGTCACTGTCTGACATCATGACTGACACATCAAACCGTCTCCAGCCGACAGCAGCAGAACAAACCAAAGACCTTCGCTGCGCAAACAAGGTTTCAGGTGTACTCGACTGTTCTCACATCACACAAACACCTTCACCGACGGATTCCTCCTTAATATCTGACACTCCGAACGGCTTATTCATCACAATAACAGAGTATCATCTGTTTCAACACTAGAGCGGCAAATCAGAATGATTGCTGAAGGATCATGTGACACTGAAGACTGAAAATTCAGCTTCGATCACTGGATATAAATTACACTTTATGATATATTCACATTATTTTAAAGTGTAAAAATATTTCAGAATATTACCGTTTTTACTGTATATTTGATCAAATAAATGGAGCCTGGGTGAGCAGAAGAGACTAACATTAATAATCCGAAACTTTTAGCGGATATTTGTTGTACATTTTAATATTTTTTTTTAATTAAAAATCTTTAATATGTGATTCTGGAGCACAAAAGCAGTCACGGGTATATTTGTAGCAAAAGCCAATGTTACATTGAATGGGTCAAAATGATAAGATTCTATAATCTAAGTAAAGATCATCTTCCATGAAGATATTTTGTAAGTTTCCTACTGTAAATATGTTAATATATAAGTGGATATGCATCGCTAAGGACAAATTTAGACGTGATTTTCTCAATATTGTGATTTTTTTGCACCCTCACTTGTGTTTCGACCAAATATTATCCTATCCGAACAAACCATAAAGCTCATTTATTCAGCTTTCAGATCATGTATGAATCTAAATTTTAAAAAATTGACGCTTATGATTGGTTTTGTGGTCCAGTCACGTATTTCTATAGGCTTTCTATGACCACCAACCATATCCCAATTATATATTAAAGTGTGAGTTCACCCAGAAATGAAAATTCAGTCATTAATTCCTCATGTAGTTCTACTCCCGTAAGACCTTCGTTCATCTTCAGAAGACAAATGAAGATATTTTTGACAAAATCTGAGAGCTTTCAGTCCCTCCATAGAGATCCAACGCAACTACTACATTTAAGATCCAGAAGGATAGTAAAGACATCATTAAAGTACTCCATTTGACTCCAGAGGTTTAACCGCAATTTTATGAAGCGACGTGAGTGCCTTTTTATTTATTTATTTCATAAACATTTATTTTTTGGCATTTTTGCCTTTTATTGGGATAGGACAGGAAGCGAAGCGGGAGAGAGAGAGGGGGACGGGATTGGGAAAGGACCGCGAGCCGGGACTGAGTCTCTTCATCAGTGTCGACTCCGGTTTGAACAGGATGAACACCGTCTGCGTGAGATTCTGCAGCTTTGTTGTTATTGAGCTGTTAAAGCTCCGCCCTCTTCTGGAAAGGGTGCGGGAGCAGCAGCTCATTTGCATTTAAAGGGACACACACAAAAATGGCGTGTTTTTTGCTCACACACAAATAAGGACAAATTTGACAAGCTATAATAAATGATCTGTGGGGGATTTTGAGCGGAGTGTCTATTTACACTAAGTGCAAACAGCGTGCCGTGTCGGCAAATGCTATTTACACTAGCTCCACCCACCAATGTCTGGATGGGCCACTAGTGAGTTAGCCTTGCAAAACTGGCTTTTAACGCGATCGAATCCGCCTTTTGCAGAGCTCGAATTTATTTTCATTAAAAATGAAAATATTGTTCTAAAACTGCGAACGTTTATTGGCTAGGGTTAGGGGAAGGTGTAGGGTTTTTATTCTCCCAATAAGGCAGCACCATTTAATAATTTTAATAAATATGATAATTTACACTATGATATTATTGCAACCTGTTAATGTACACAAATACTGAGGTGAAAAAGTATCAGCCAATATAAAGGATAGAGAGTATCTAATTAGTCTAATATTTACTATTATTGCAAAGAACTGATACTTTTACTTGGAGTAAATAGGATCTACAGCTAAGAAAATATATTTTCACCTAGTATAAATAGCATCAACAGCTAAGAAAACATGCTATTTTAACAGTGTAAATAGCATCAATAGTTAAGAAAACATGCTATTTTAACAATGTAAATAGCATCAATAGTAAAGAAAACATGCTATTTTAACAGTGTAAATAGCATCTATAGTTAAGAAAACATGCTATTTTCACCTAGTGTAAATAGCATCAATCACTAAGAAAACATGCTGTTTTAACCTAGTGTAAATAGCATCAACAGCTAAGAAAACATGCTATTTTAACAGTGTAAATAGCATCAATAGTTAAGAAAACATGCTATTTTAACAATGTAAATAGCATCAATAGTAAAGAAAACATGCTATTTTAACAGTGTAAATAGCATCTATAGTTAAGAAAACATGCTATTTTCACCTAGTGTAAATAGCATCAATCACTAAGAAAACATGCTATTTTAACCTAGTGTAAATAGCATCAACAGCTAAGAAAACATGCTATTTTAACAGTGTAAATAGCATCTACTACTAAGAAAACATGCTATTTTCACCTAGTGTAAATAGCATCAATAGTTAAGAAGACATGCTATTTTCACCTAGTGTAAATAGCATCAATAGTTAAGAAAACATGCTATTTTCACCTAGTGTAAATAGCATCAATAGTTAAGAAAACATGCTATTTTCACCTAGTGTAAATAGCATCAATAGTTAAGAAAACATGCTATTTTCACCTAGTGTAAATAGCATCAATCACTAAGAAAACATGCTATTTTCACCTAGTGTAAATAGCATCAATAGTTAAGAAAACATGCTATTTTAACAGTGTAAATAGCATCAACAGCTAAGAAAACATGCTATTTTAACAGTGTAAATAGCATCTACCACTAAGAAAACATGCTATTTTCACCTAGTGTAAATAGCATCAATAGTTAAGAAAACATGCTATTTTCACCTAGTGTAAATAGCATCAATAGTTAAGAAAACATGCTATTTTCACCTAGTGTAAATAGCATCAATCACTAAGAAAACATGCTATTTTCACCTAGTGTAAATAGCATCAATAGTTAAGAAAACATGCTATTTTAACAGTGTAAATAGCATCAACAGCTAAGAAAACATGCTATTTTAACAGTGTAAATAGCATCTACCACTAAGAAAACATGCTATTTTCACCTAGTGTAAATAGCATCAATAGTTAAGAAAACATGCTATTTTCACCTAGTGTAAATAGCATCAATAGTTAAGAAAACATGCTATTTTCACCTAGTGTAAATAGCATCAATCACTAAGAAAACATGCTATTTTCACCTAGTGTAAATAGCATCAATAAGAAAACATGCTATTTTTAGTTAAGAAACATGCTATTTTAACAGTGTAAATAGCATCAACAGCTAAGAAAACATGCTATTTTAACAGTGTAAATAGCATCTACCACTAAGAAAACATGCTATTTTCACCTAGTGTAAATAGCATCAATAGTTAAGAAGACATGCTATTTTCACCTAGTGTAAATAGCATCAATAGTTAAGAAAACATGCTATTTTAACAGTGTAAATAGCATCAATAATTAAGAAAACATGCTATTTTCACCTATTGTAAATAGCATCAATAGTTAAGAAAACATGCTATTTTAACAGTGTAAATAGCATCTATAGTTAAGAAAACATGCTATTTTCACCTAGTGTAAATAGCATCAATCAATAAGAAAACATGCTATTTTAACCTAGTGTAAATAGCATCAACAGCTAAGAAAACATGCTATTTTAACAGTGTAAATAGCATCTACTGCTAAGAAAACACGATATTTTCACCTGGTGTAAATAGCATCAATAGTTAAGAAAACATGCTATTTTAACAATGTAAATAGCATCAATAGTAAAGAAAACATGCTATTTTAACAGTGTAAATAGCATCTATAGTTAAGAAAACATGCTATTTTCACCTAGTGTAAATAGCATCAATCACTAAGAAAACATGCTATTTTAACCTAGTGTAAATAGCATCAACAGCTAAGAAAACATGCCATTTTAACAGTGTAAATAGCATCTACCACTAAGAAAACATGCTATTTTCACCTAGTGTAAATAGCATCAATAGTTAAGAAGACATGCTATTTTCACCTAGTGTAAATAGCATCAATAGTTAAGAAAACATGCTATTTTCACCTAGTGTAAATAGCATCAATCACTAAGAAAACATGCTATTTTCACCTAGTGTAAATAGCATCAATAGTTAAGAAAACATGCTATTTTAACAGTGTAAATAGCATCAACAGCTAAGAAAACATGCTATTTTAACAGTGTAAATAGCATCTACCACTAAGAAAACATGCTATTTTCACCTAGTGTAAATAGCATCAATAGTTAAGAAAACATGCTATTTTCACCTAGTGTAAATAGCATCAATAGTTAAGAAAACATGCTATTTTCACCTAGTGTAAATAGCATCAATCACTAAGAAAACATGCTATTTTCACCTAGTGTAAATAGCATCAAGAGTTAAGAAAACATGCTATTTTAACAGTGTAAATAGCATCAACAGCTAAGAAAACATGCTATTTTAACAGTGTAAATAGCATCTACCACTAAGAAAACATGCTATTTTCACCTAGTGTAAATAGCATCAATAGTTAAGAAGACATGCTATTTTCACCTAGTGTAAATAGCATCAATAGTTAAGAAAACATGCTATTTTAACAGTGTAAATAGCATCAATAATTAAGAAAACATGCTATTTTCACCTATTGTAAATAGCATCAATAGTTAAGAAAACATGCTATTTTAACAGTGTAAATAGCATCTATAGTTAAGAAAACATGCTATTTTCACCTATTGTAAATAGCATCAATAGTTAAGAAACATGCTATTTTAACAGTGTAAATAGCATCTATAGTTAAGAAAACATGCTATTTTCACCTAGTGTAAATAGCATCAATCAATAAGAAAACATGCTATTTTAACCTAGTGTAAATAGCATCAACAGCTAAGAAAACATGCTATTTTAACAGTGTAAATAGCATCTACCACTAAGAAAACATGCTATTTTCACCTAGTGTAAATAGCATCAATAGTTAAGAAAACATGCTATTTTCACCTAGTGTAAATAGCATCAATCACTAAGAAAACATGCTATTTTCACCTAGTGTAAATAGCATCAATAGTTAAGAAAACATGCTATTTTAACAGTGTAAATAGCATCAACAGCTAAGAAAACATGCTATTTTAACAGTGTAAATAGCATCTACCACTAAGAAAACATGCTATTTTCACCTAGTGTAAATAGCATCAATAGTTAAGAAGACATGCTATTTTCACCTAGTGTAAATAGCATCAATAGTTAAGAAAACATGCTATTTTAACAGTGTAAATAGCATCAATAATTAAGAAAACATGCTATTTTCACCTATTGTAAATAGCATCAATAGTTAAGAAAACATGCTATTTTAACAGTGTAAATAGCATCTATAGTTAAGAAAACATGCTATTTTCACCTATTGTAAATAGCATCAATAGTTAAGAAAACATGCTATTTTAACAGTGTAAATAGCATCTATAGTTAAGAAAACATGCTATTTTCACCTAGTGTAAATAGCATCAATCAATAAGAAAACATGCTATTTTAACCTAGTGTAAATAGCATCAACAGCTAAGAAAACATGCTATTTTAACAGTGTAAATAGCATCTACTGCTAAGAAAACATGATATTTTCACCTAGTGTAAATAGCATCAATAGTTAAGAAAACATGCTATTTTAACAATGTAAATAGCATCAATAGTAAAGAAAACATGCTATTTTAACAGTGTAAATAGCATCTATAGTTAAGAAAACATGCTATTTTCACCTAGTGTAAATAGCATCAATCACTAAGAAAACATGCTATTTTAACCTAGTGTAAATAGCATCAACAGCTAAGAAAACATGCTATTTTAACAGTGTAAATAGCATCTACCACTAAGAAAACATGCTATTTTCACCTAGTGTAAATAGCATCAATAGTTAAGAAGACATGCTATTTTCACCTAGTGTAAATAGCATCAATAGTTAAGAAAACATGCTATTTTCACCTAGTGTAAATAGCATCAATCACTAAGAAAACTTGCTATTTTCACCTAGTGTAAATAGCATCAATAGTTAAGAAAACATGTTATTTTAACAGTGTAAATAGCATCAATCAGTAAGAAAACATGCTATTTTCACCTAGTGTAAATAGCAATCACTAAGAAAACATGCTATTTTCACCTAGTGTAAATAGCATCAATAGTTAAGAAAACATGCTATTTTCACCTAGTGTAAATAGCATCAATCAGTAAAAAAACATGCTATTTTACAGTGTAAATAGCATCAATAGTTAAGAAAACATGCTATTTTCACCTAGTGTAAATAGCATCAATCAGTAAAAAAACATGCTATTTTAACAGTGTAAACATCAATAGTTAAGAAAAAACATGCTATTTTCACCTAGTGTAAATAGCATCAATCACTAAGAAAACATGCTATTTTCACCTAGTGTAAATAGCAGCAATCAGTAAAAAACACGCTATTTTAACAGTGTAAATAGCATCAATAGTTAAGAAAGCATGCCATTTTCACCTAGTGTAAATAGTCAATGCCGTATTTTGAGCTGAAACTTCACACACACATTCTGTGAACACCAGAGAGTTATATTACATCTGGTGAAAGAGGCATAATAGGTTCCTTTAAAGACACATGTATGTGGAGTCAAAAAAATGTTCAGAAACAAGCTCCAAAAGTTGAAGTGAATGATGTGCAGATGGAGCTGTGTGTGTGTGTGTGTGTGTGTGTGTGTGTGTGGGGTCTGCATTACCTGGGGTCTGGAAGTTCAGAGACACCATCTGGCAGCCGGCGTTCCAGAAGATCTGTGGCATATAATTACTGGAGTCCACTCGGCCTCCTTTGGGGTAGATGCGACTCATCTGTCTCTTGTTGTAGCTGCGCATCTCATTCAAGGAAAATAAAATGGAAAGGATTGAGGGATTTTTGGCTCCTGCACACTCCGCTTCATCCTTGAAGGCATCCTCACACTGTAGGTCTGCTGTTTTCACAGTACAAACGCTCTTTGAAAGCGGATCTTTTGGATGAGAACAGAGATATGACGGATCTCTCATTATAAACCTCTACACCCTTCAGTCAGGCTTTTCTTCTCAAGGGTTTCAGAAGTTTTCCTCTTAGTTAGAAGGACCTAACACACTGTCTGACTTCATACGGCCGCTAAAAATCACCAAAACGCCAGCGGATTAAAAAACGTCGAGATCAAAAAGCCGATTCTTCAACAAAGTCTCTTCTTCATAATTTTGGATGATGATAAAAGATCCTGCAGCATTTGAAAACAGATCATACGTGATTTATTATTGTGTCCTGTACGAACGCATTCGGTGTGATTTAAATGTCCGAGTCATTTTTTGGGCCACTGTTTTGACAAAATACTCTAAAATGAGCTCAAATCTAGACATGAAATCCATAGGGTTCAGTATTACGTTTCTGACATTTAATTTGCTAATAACTAAAATAATTCAATGTAATGAAATACATTTGAATTCATTAATAAAAAATGCATCGTAATAAAATAAATTTGACAGATGAAAATAAATTCACAAATAAAAAAAAGACAATATTTTATTTCAATGATATTTAATTTTTGAATAAATACAGAATTAAAAATTAAGATTTAATTCATTCATTTAATTAATTAAGAATTAAACAAAACTATGATATTTCCTCTATTTAATTCACCTAGATTTCCCATATTTAATTTGATTTAATTAAATTTTAACTAAAATAATTAAATGTAATAAAATAGATTTAATAAATAAAAATTAATTCACTAATAAAAAAATATAATGATACACTATGTATTAATGCAAAAACAAATGAAAATAAATTCACCAAAAAATCGAGAAATTAATCGTATGATTTAAATTTTTTAACGATTTAATATTTGCTAATGAACATAAAGAAAAACAAACAAATAAAATAAATGAAACTGATATTACCTCTATATTTTATTACCTCTAAAATATTACATTTCTGATACATAACTAGCTCACTAAAATAATTGACAAAAAAAATTAATGTAATAAATAAAAATAAATTTACTAATAAATGAAAATGCTAAAAAAATGCATTAAAATAAATAAAACATTGAAAAAATTAAACTATGATAATAGCAATATTTTACTCTAAAATCAAACAAAAAATTTGTCATTTTTATCTTAATGGGATTAATTAATTTTCTAATAAATAAAACAATGAAATATAATAAATTAAATAATTATTTATAATAAAAATGAAATGAAATACGATATTTTATTAGTAAAATGATATTATGCTATATTATATTATATATTATATATAGCCAAATGTTTCCAACCATCCCTCTTATTTTTTGCACTCATGCGCCCCTGGAATCAGAGAAGTACACTGCAACTTCAACAGCAAAAACATAATGAAAGAAAACAAAATATAACTTAAAAGTAACATTTTCCTCAGTAAAATGATGTTCACACTCATGAGATTAAACCCGTTTCATTCTGCATGGCGTTGGGGGGTCATATATTCGGCTAAATACTCATTTCATCACTTTAATGCAGAATAAATTATTGATAAGAGGCTGTTGTGTGCGCCTTTAAATGAGACCCATAAACTGACATCGAGGCGTTTTATCGGTCAGATACGAGCGCAGGACGCGCGGCTCGGCCTCACAAGAAAGGATACTTCACGAATTCGATGGCGTTTGTCCTTAAATATCCCAAACCGACCGACTCGTTGAAGGAAGACATGTTGTGATGAATATTGTTTTCTGTGGACAGAGAGACGAGATACACACATTTCCAATGAATTCTCTTAAGGTTCCAAATTGGAATATTTCCAGTGGATAGTTTTACATTTCATTAATGATATTTTGATTTAAATGTCCGAGTCATTTTTTTTGGGCCACTGTTTTGGCAAAATACTCTAAAATGAGCTCAAATCTAGACATGAAATCCATAGGGTTCAGTATTACGTTTCTGTAATGAAATACATTTGAATTCATTAATAAAAAATAAAAAAATGCAACGTAATAAAATAAATTTGGCAAATGAAAATAAATTCACAAATAAAAAAAAGACAATATTTTATTTCAATGATATTTAATTTGTGAATAAATAAAGAATTAAAAATTAAGATTTAATTCATTAAGAATTAAACAAAACTATGATGTTTCCTCTATTTAATTCACCTAGAATTTGATTTAATTAAATTTTAACTAAAATAATTCAATGTAATAAAATAGATTTAATAAATAAAAATTAATTCACTAATAAAAAAATATAATGATACACTATGTATTAATGCAAAAACAAATTAAAATAAATTCACCCAAAAATCGAGAAATTATGATATTTTATTTTAATCATTATTTTAATTTTAATTTTTTTAACGATTTAATATTTGCGAATGAATGTAAAGAAAAACACAAACAAAATAAATGAAACTAATATTACCTCTATATTTTATTCACCTCTAAAATATTACATTTCTGATACATAACTAGCTCACTAAAATAATTGACAAAAAAATGCAACGTAATAAAAATTTGACAAATGAAAATAAATTCACAAATAAAAAAAGACAATATTTTATTTCAATGATATTTAATTTTTGAATAAATAAAGAATTAAAAATTAAGATTTAATTCATTCATTTAATTAATTAAGAATTAAACAAAACTATGATGTTTCCTCTATTTAATTCACCTAGATTTCCCATATTTAATTTGATTTAATTAAATTTTAACTAAAAGAATTAAATGTAATAAAATAGATTTAATAAATAAAAATTAATTCACTAATAAAAAAATATAATGATACACTACGTATTAATGCAAAAACAAATGAAAATAAATTCACCCAAAAATCGAGAAATTAATCATATAATTTAATTTTTTTAACGATTTAATATTTGCTAATGAACATAAAGAAAAACAAAGAAATAAAATAAATGAAACTGATATTACCTCTATATTTTATTCACCTCTAAAATATTACATTTCTGATACATAACTAGCTCACTAAAATAATTGACAAAAAAAAGCAACATAATAAAATAAATTTGACAAATGAAAATAAATTCACAAATAAAAAAAAAAAGACAATATTTTATTTCAATGATATTTAATTTTTGAATAAATAAAATTAAGATTTAATTACTTAAGAATTAAACAAAACTATGATATTTCCCTCTATTTTATTCACCTAGATTTCCCATATTTAATTTGCTAACAACTAAAATAATTAAATGTAATAAAATAGATAGTGGACATAATTTCATTAATGATATTACCGGAAGTGACAATTTTGTCGGGATGGGATGGATGAAATGCCGCTCTATCCTCATACGTTATTTGCGACATTCCAGTTAAATTCGCAACTTTTGTCTTTTTAGTGCACAAAGTACTTGCCCTCGGCCTCATCGAAGCCGATGAACTTCACCGCCTGGGCGTAGTTGACGATGCTGGACAGATACGGGTGGATGTTGGTCGTGGCCGCCACATACGTGTACGACTGAATCAGCGCTTGTTCGTCCGCCACGTTCGTCTCGCTGACCTGGAAACATTAAATAAGAAACATAATAAGCAAACGTGTGCTCTTGATAACGGTTACAGTTCTCACAACAGACTTTGAACTGTGCCGTTTTTCTTCAGATGACAGCGAGATTCCCGTCATCAGAGGAAACAAGACAGTAATGGGTGAATCTGGCAGAAATATAAAAGCTTCTCCGGCACATTATCATGATAAGAGGCTGAAAAACTGACGATTGTCTCCGTTTCCCTCTTTGAAGAAAAGAAAAGCCGTCAGAAGTCCGGAGGTCATGTTAATTGCGCTTTTAAAACTTACAGAAATAATAAGCTCTTTAAAAGCTAAAAGCAATGGTTTACTCACACATATTTCTTCTGTGGAAAAGAACGTTTTGTTTAATTTTAAATCATAATGATAGTTAAAATTAAACCATATAAACATATGACTGAAACATTAACTGAAATAAAATGTAAACTTATTTTATTTCAGCTAGTTGCGAATGAAGTACGAACTAAAAATGAAATTAAAAAAATGACAAAATGAAAAACGTACTAAAACAAAGTAAAATTAAAATATAGAAATAAAAACTTTCAATACTCATAAAAAACTTATAAATATTGAATATGAATAATAAAAAACTATAATAGTATAAAATACCACTGATAAAAAGTACCACACTTAAACTAAAGTTAAAAAAAAAAATTATTTCAGTTTTAGTTTAACTTTAAGTACCAAAAATAACTAAAACTAAAATAAAAATGAATAAAAACAATATAGACATTTTCTTTTTTCATGCTGTTTAAAACAAACTCAAATTAAATGAAAACGGAAAAAAAATGACAAATAAAAAATAATATTTTTTAATATTGAAAAATATGATTAATAATAATATAATATTGAATATTAATGAATAAATGTAATATTGAATATTAATAAAAAACGATAATAGTACATTAATGAAGCTAAAATAACACTGATAAAAAGCGCCACACTTAAACAAAAGTTTGAAAATTTTTTTTTTTATTTCAGTTTGTTTAGTTTAAGAACCAAAAATAACTATATAATAAATACAATATAGACATTTTCTTTTTTTCATGCTGTTTAAAACAAACTAAAATTAAATGAAAACGGAAAATATGTCAAATAAAAACGAGCTCAATATTAATAAATTAAAAATATTGAAAAATATGATAATATTAATGAATAAATGTAATATTGAATATTAATAAAAAACGATAATAGTACATTAATGAAGCTAAAATAACACTGATAAAAAGCGCCACACTTAAACAAAAGTTAAAAAAAATTTTTTTCAGTTTTAGTTTAACTTTAAGTACCAAAAATAACTAAAAGTAAAATAAAAATTAATGAAAACAATATAGACATTTTCTTTTTTCATGCTGTTTAAAACAAACTAAAATTAAATGAAAACGGAAAATATGTCAAATAAAAACGAGCTCAATATTAATAAATTAAAAATATTGAAAAATATGATAAGTAATAATATAATATTGAATATTAATGAATAAATGTAATATTGAATATTAATAAAAAACGATATTAGTACATTAATGAAGCTAAAATAACACTGATAAAAGGCAGCATCAAAGCAAATAAGCAGGACTTTTATTATGCTTTTGTGTCACTAGAGATGCAATTCTTAAAAAAAAAAAAAAAAAAATTTCCTCCATCAGATCAATAAACAGCAAACCGGAAGGACACGCGTGTGAGTGAATATTAATTTCTGTACTAGTCATTAAATAAGAAGGATGTAAGAACCTTTCTGGGTGTGAGCAGCACCTCTTCCTCGCGATTCTCTTCCTCGGTGATCAGACATCCGTGAATCCGCTCGGGATGAGCTTCGTTTAACAGCTCTGCTAATGAGGAGAAAAAAGAGTGAACGTGAAATCAATACAATCATTCAAAATACAGACTGGAAACAAGAGCATGTTATGGTGACATGATCAAAAAAAGATTCCAAATATTATATTATCAGCCAATCATAATGGAACTCATTTGCATACAGTAGAAATTTATCAGCAGTAAAATCCACCAGTTATTTTAATATTATTAACATACAATTACAGCATTTATTAATATTTTGAAGTAGCTCTAATTTTTACATTTTATAAAATTTACAAAAAAAAATTATATATTTTATATATAGGACAAGCGTGAGATCACTGAAGACGGCGAGAGCGCGTGAGTGTTTACCTAATATCCGTTTCGGCTCTATTGCGAAGTTATTATTTGCTGCTAGGAAGGATTCGTTTCGATTCTTTGCTTATTTGTATGTTCTCGCTTGGATTTGTATCTGTTTGTAATTGTATTCGCTGCCATTTAGAAGAACTGTAGCGGTTGTTAGTTTTTGGCATTGCTGGGCTGTGAACTTAAGTGCTGTACGTGCGCTTCCTGCAGTAGTTTCGATTTGGCCCATTCACGGCGAAACTCTTTTGCTGAGCTAATTGTTAGGGCGGACTCAGCTGTTATCACTCATACGTTAATTGGCAAGCTATTTATTTAGTGTGTCCGCGCTTGCGCGGAAGCGTTCAGCGGAAGCGTTCAGCCGTCGTGTTCAGCCGCCTTGTGTGAAGACCGACTTGGGTAAAGACCTGCGACTCTACCTGCGCGACTCCACCGAGCAAGGACACCGACAGGACACTTAAGTATCCCCTTCCCCCCCATTTTTCTTTGCTCCCTTACTCAACATGTGCTTTCAATATATTCCTGTTGTCACTCGTACACGCTCCACTATCACCCGTAGAAGGCAGCGCAACACTACTAACCTGCGTCCTATTTACTCCTCTCCTAACCAACCTCTATCTGTTTCTGTAGGCCTATGGAATTGTCAGTCAGCTGTTAACAAAGCTGACTTCATTCCAGCCTTTGCCACTAACTCTTTTCTCAATATCTTAGGCTTGACTGAGACATGGATTCGTCCAGATGACTCCTCAACCCCCGCTGCTCTTTCTAACAACTACACCTTTACTCATACCCCTCGACAGTCAGGAAGAGGAGGGGGCACAGGTTTCCTCATTTCTAACAATTGGAACTACTTAGCTCACCCTGCTCTATACAGCAACTATTCGTTTGAATCACATGCCATTACAATTACATACCCTGTCAAAATTCATCTTGTTCTCATCTACCGCCCAATTGGGTACCTTTGTCGAGGAATTGGACATGCTGCTGTCCTCATTCCCAGACGATGGTAGTCCACTTGTACTACTGGGCGACTTCAACATTCACCTCGATAAACCTTGTGCTTCTGACTTCCTCTCTCTCCTAGCTTCATTTGATTTCAACCGACTCATCACTACAAGCACCCACAAATCTGGCAACCAATTGGACCTGATCTACACACGTAACTGTATCACTGACAACATTCTGGTCACACCTCTGCACGTCTCTGACCATTTCTTCATCACTTTCAATCTGAAACTTATTTGTGCACCACCAACCACTTCACATGTTTCCTTCAGAAGAAACCTGCGCTCTCTTTCCCCTTCTCATCTATCCTCTGTTGTGTCATCCTCCCTTCCCACACAAACACAATTCTCATCTTTGGATGTAGATACTGCAACAAACACGTTATGCTCCACTTTATCTACTTCTCTAGACAGTATCTGTCCTCTGGCATCCAGACCAGCTCAAGCAACTCCCTCCAACCCCTGGATATCTGATGCGCTTCGTGATGACCGGACCAAACTCAGGGCAGCAGAAAGGAAATGGCGCAAATCACAAGACCCATCTGACCTAGGTTTGTACCAAGATCTGCTATCATCTTTTTCTGGGGGAGTCCATGCAGCTAAGTCCTCATACTTCCACGATAAGATCAACGGCGCTACAAACACACGCTCACTCTTCAAGACATTCAACGCACTCCTCTGTCCCCCTCCACCACCACCCACCACGTCTTTAACTGCTGATCAATTCGCCAATTTCTTCACCGACAAGACATCTGCCATCAGGAGCCAGTTCTCTGCACCACTCACACAGGAACTCATCCCCTCCTCATCCACTATTCTTCTCTCTTCCTTCTCCCTTCTCACGGAGGCGGAAGCATCAAAACTTCTCCTCTCCACTCATCCCACCACCTGCCCTCTAGACCCCATCCCCTCACACCTTCTACAAGCCATCTCTCCCACTCTCTTACCAGCACTTACACACATTATTAACTCGTCTCTCCACACAGGCACTTTTCCTACCACATTCAAGCAGGCTCGAGTAACCCCACTGCTTAAAAAACCCACGCTAAACACATCACTCGTGGACAACTACAGACCTGTCTCTCTCCTACCATTCATATCAAAAACACTTGAACGAGTTGTTTTCAACCAGGTGTCATCCTTCCTCACACAGAACAACCATCTGGACGTCAACCAATCTGGTTTCAAGAGCGGGCATTCCACAGAGACTGCGCTACTGTCCGTCACGGAATCGCTGCGAATTGCAAAGGCTGGTTCCAAATCATCTGTTCTCATTCTGCTGGATCTATCTGCTGCCTTCGACACCGTAAACCATCAAATTCTTCTGTCCACCCTCTCGTCACTGGGTATCTCAGGTTCTGCACTTCAGTGGTTTGAGTCCTATCTCACAGGTAGGTCTTTCAGAGTTGCCTGGGGAGGGGAGGTATCCAAACCTCATGAACTGATCACTGGGGTCCCTCAGGGCTCAGTTCTTGGTCCCCTCCTATTCTCCATTTATACTACATCACTGGGTCCCATCATACAGGCACATGGTTTATCCTACCACTGCTATGCTGATGACACACAACTCTACCTGTCCTTCCAACCAGATGATTCCACAGTAGCTGCACGGATCTCAAGCTGTCTGGCGGATATCTCCACCTGGATGGAAGATCACCACCTGCAGCTCAACCTGGCAAAGACTGAGCTTTTAGTCTTCCCTGCCACTCCTACCCTACAACACGACATCAACATACAGCTTGGTACAACCACCATCACCCCATCTAAGTCGGCCAGAAATCTTGGAGTTATCTTTGATGACCAACTGACCTTCAGAGACCACATCTCAAAGACGGTGCGGTCATGCAGATTTGCACTTCGCAACATCAGGAAAATCCGTCCCTTCCTGACTGAGCACGCAACACAACTGCTTGTCCAGGCCCTGGTCATTTCAAGGCTTGATTACTGCAATGCTCTTCTGGCTGGTCTGCCGTCAAGTGCAATCAAACCTCTTCAAATGATCCAGAACGCTGCTGCTCGTCTTGTCTTCAAAGAGCCTAAGAGAGCCCACGTCACGCCCCTCTTCATCTCTCTGCACTGGCTACCCCTCGCTGCTCGCATCAAGTTCAAAGCGCTGATGCTTGCTTACAGATCCACCACAGGCTCTGCACCTTCCTACCTCCACACACTGCTACAATGCTATGTCCCCACCAGAAGACTGCGATCACTAAAGGAGCGTAGGCTTGTGGTACCGTCACAGAGAGGCACAAAATCACTCTCCAGAACATTCTCCTTCACTGCTCCCTGCTGGTGGAATGATCTCCCTAGTTTCATCAGGAACGCAGAATCCCTGGCAATATTCAAGAGACAGCTGAAAACTCACCTCTTCCGTGAACACTTGATCCCCTCATAAAAAAAAAAATAATAATAATAAATAAAAAAAAAAAAAAAAAAAAAAAAAAAAAAAAAAAAAAAAAAAATACCCTTTCCTTCCCTTTTCCCTTCCTACTCTAGCTTATGGTACTGAGCAATGTATGAAACTTGTATTGTGAGCACTTCCTGTGTTATTTGCCAATTCATGAAGAATCGCTTGTTTGTTTTCCTCACTTGTAAGTCGCTTTGGATAAAAGCGTCTGCTAAATGACTAAATGTAAATGTATATATATATATATATATATATATACAGTACTGTGCAAAAGTTTTAGGCAGGTGTGAAAAAATGCTGTAAAGTAAGAATGCTTTCAAAAATAAACTTGGTAATAGATTATATTTATCAATTAACAAAATGCAAAGTGAGTGAACAGAAGAAAAATCTAAATCAAATCCATATTTGGTGTGACCACCCTTTACCTTCAAAACAGCATCAATTCTTCAAGGTACACTTGCACAAAGTCAGGGATTTTGTAGGCATATAGTTAGGTGTATGATTAAACAATTATACCAAACAGGTGCTAATGATCATCAATTCAATATGTAGGTTGAAACACAATCATTAACTGAAACAGAAACAGCTGTGTAGGAGGAATAAAACTGGGTGAGGAACAGCCAAACTCAGCTAACAAGGTGAGGTTGCTGAAGACAGTTTACTGTCAAAAGTCATACACCATGGCAAGACTGAGCACAGCAACAAGACACAAGGTAGTTATACTGCATCAGCAAGGTCTCTCCCAGGCAGAAATTTCAAGGCAGACAGGGGTTTCCAGATGTGCTGTCCAAGCTCTTTTGAAGAAGCACAAAGAAACAGGCAACGTTGAGGACCGTAGACGCAGTGGTCGGCCAAGGAAACTTACTGCAGCAGATGAAAGACACATCATGCTTACTTCCCTTCGCAATCGGAAGATGTCGAGCAGTGCCATTAGCTCACAATTGGCAGAAAACAGTGGGACCCTGGTACACCCATCTACTGTCCGGAGAAGTCTGGTCAGAAGTGGCCTTCATGGAAGACTTGCGGCCAAAAAGCCATACCTCCGACGTGGAAACAAGGCCAAGCGACTCAACTATGCACGAAAACACAGGAACTGGGGTGCAGAAAAATGGCAGCAGGTGCTCTGGACTGATGAGTCAAAATTTGAAATATTTGGCTGTAGCAGAAGGCAGTTTGTTCGCCGAAGGGCTGGAGAGCGGTACACGAATGAGTGTCTGCAGGCAACAGTGAAGCATGGTGGAGGTTCCTTGCAAGTTTGGGGCTGCATTTCTGCAAATGGAGTTGGGGATTTGGTCAGAATTAATGGTATCCTCAATGCTGAGAAGTACAGGCAGATACTTATCCATCATGCAAGACCATCAGGGAGGCATCTGATTGGCCCCAAATTTATTCTGCAGCATGACAACGACCCCAAACATACAGCGAAAGTCATTAAGAACTATCTTCAGTGTAAAGAAGAACAAGGAGTCCTGGAAGTGATGGTATGGCCCCCACAGAGCCCTGATCTCAACATCATCGAGTCTGTCTGGGATTACATGAAGAGAGAGAAGCAACTGAGGCTGCCTAAATCCACAGAGGAACTGTGGTTAGTTCTCCAAGATGTTTGGGCCAACCTACCTGCCGAGTTCCTTCAAAAACTGTGTGCAAGTGTACCTAGAAGAATTGATGCTGTTTTGAAGGCAAAGGGTGGTCACACCAAATATTGATTTGATGTAGATTTTTCTTCTGTTCACTCACTTTGCATTTTGTTAATTGATAAATATAAACTATTAACATGTCTATTTTTGAAAGCATTCTTACTTTACAGCATTTTTTCACACCTGCCTAAAACTTTTGCACAGTACTGTATATATATATATATATATATATATATATATATATATATATAAACACATAACAAATTTACCGAAACTTAAATTAAAATTTTCTATAATTTTTTTTATAAAATATATATTTTATAAAAAAAATTATATAAAATTGTAATTTAAGTTTAGGTAAATTTGTTATGTGTTTTTAATGTTTCTTTACATTTCTATTTAGCATTCATTTATTTTAGTTTTAGCAACTTTTGGTACTCAAACTTATTTTATTCCAGTAAACATTTCTCAAGTTTAGTTTATTTTGTAATATTTATATCATCACTTTATTTCAGTTAGCAAACATTATTTTAATAGTTTTAGTGTTTTATCCCATAAAAGTGTCTCAAAATGACTTGCTCGTGCTTTCTACACATTATGACGTCACAGTGCAACAGGCCCCGCCCACAACTGCTGACAGAATCTTCCATTAGCTTAGATCCTCCCCTGAGTCGAACGAGCTGTACAGGCGCCGCCCTCTTCTGGAAAGGGGGAGGGGAGCAGCAGCTCATTTGCATTTAAAGATACACACACAAAAAAAGCGCATCCACCCATAAAGGGGCATTTTTGGTGTGGTATAAAACATGATACTGAAGCTGAAACTTCACAGACACGTTCTTGTGGTCATGATAGCCCACCGGTGGTGGTCTCTTCCTCATTCTCATCTTCAGATAAGTTAGTGGAGATGCTCGGCTCTCCGGCCTCCATGTGCTTCCTGAAGTGCTCCAGCTGTTCTGTGGATTTAAAACGATGTCAAAACTCATTAAATACACCTTGAGAATTAAGTTTGTTGACACACAAAATAACTACTACTTAAACAAAAATACAAATATTTACCATGGTTTCTGCCAAAATACCATAGTTACACTGCATTTACGCCATGTCATAAATATGAGAAGACAACCCGTGACGTTCTACAAGTCGGAGATCTCAGAAAATTCTGAGTTTACAAGTTGAAATTACGAGTTCTGTTTACCTTTTTTCTAAATTACCTTTTTTTCTGAATAAGGTGCCACATTAATAACTCATATTCTGATTTTACTGTACTAACTATGGGATTCGGCAGAAATGAGTAGCTTTCACTACTTTTTTTCAACTTCGGGTTTCAATCTTCTGTTCTTGATGAGGATTTTTCCTCTGATGTCATTCGGAGACGGCAGCGGACATCCGGCCTCCATCTGAGAGGGAATGAGAGATAAAAAAAACATCAGCTGTGTCATGGGCTCTTGAACAAACACATCGTGTGTTTAAAAACACAAACACACTTACTGGGAAATCATCTAACGGCTGTTTCAGGAGCAAATCTCCAAAAATGTCCTCACAGTAGCGCGCCAGTTTATACTGCTGATGTTTCCTGAGGGAAAGGTGCGTTTATTGAGCATTTCTTTGTTATGATCATTTCTTTATGTAGTTAGTGAGATATTAATAAGCACCTGGATTAATCGTTTCAAAGCACATACGTACGTGCAGTGGTTTTCGAAGGACAGGATCACAGGATACTCAGATGTCATGAAGGCCGTTTCTTTAATTCCATGAATGACGTCCTGCGAATAGCATACAGTAAATGTCTTTCGTTCTGAATCAAACAAAGCATCCGTGCGCTAGACTGTTTAAAGCTCAAGAGAAATGATCATATCATCTAAGACTCTTCTGGACTTGATTGTGAAGACACGTGTTCACCTTGAACAGGACGTCTGTGCACATGGCCTTGCCGTGGGTGATTATGGGTTCCTGATCTTCCCCTTTTCCATCCCAGCAGTCCAACTCAACACACCTGCCAACAAGCGTTTCTGACAGTCAACAATATATTCAAAATCAATTTTAATGTACGGCTTTGAAACATGCGGAAAAAAATCACACTCTTACTCCGTATCTTTGTCTTGTTTTGACGTAAAACCATCTATGCCAAAAGTCATGTGGACAAACCACAGAAGTTTTGGGATAGTGTTCTGTGGACTGATGAAACAAAATAAAAGAACACCTTGCCTACTGTGAAGCATGGCGGGGGACTTAAAGAAAGCAGTTGCAGTGCGCAAGCCTAAGAATGTGACTGAACTGGAGGCTTTTGCCCATGATGAATGGGCGAAGATACCCGTAGCTCGCTGCAAGACACTTGTGTCAAGCTATGCTTCACGTTTAAAAGCTGTTATAACTGTAAAAGGATGTTGTACTAAGTATTAAGATTGAATGTCACTTGGGGGTTGAATAAAACTGATAATGATGTGAGCAGAGAAAAGACATTTGTGGTTATGTCATTATAAATGTTATGTTATATTTGTCTGACCTACACGTGCCTCTTTGATTTAATTGTAAGCAGGATGACTGAATGATCAAAATCAATGTCAAACCGGCCAAAACAATCAATTTCAGTGGGGGTTGAATAATTTTGAACACAACTGTATACATCAACAACCTACTAGCTATATATGTCCTTCTTGTTTTTGACTGAGACAATCAAAGAAAAATGAATAAATATAAAATATGAATTCATATCTTGACGCATCCGAGCTTTATAATGGCAGTAATTCGCTACCAAACGATGCTATCCACATTCATCCATCATAAACATCTTCCACACGGCTCCAGAGGGATAATAAAGGCCTTCTGAAACGATGTGTTTGTGTAAAAAATATCTGTGACGAGCAGGGCGGGCGAGAGCCGTGAGGGAACGGCGCGAGTGATAATGAGCGTCAGCTGCGCGCTACACCGGTCTCGTGTCTCTCACGGAGGAGCTCCGGAAGCATAAAAGAGGAGCGACGACAGTGAAGGACGAGAGAGGACCAGGCCTGGACTTTATGTTGTAATGTAACACATTTCTTAATTACGGGAAGAAGGAGGCGGGAACCGGCAAACATTAAACGTAATTTTAATCAAATAAATAAACAAACAACAAAACGAAAGTAAACCTAATACAACACAACATAGTCATCCAGGCCTGGTCCCTCTCTCGTCCTTCACTCGTCGTCCTCCTCTTTTATGCTTCCGGAGCTCCTCCGTGAGAGACACGAGACCGGTGTAGTGCACAGCTGACGCTCACTATCACTCGCACCGTTACCTCACGGCTCTCGCCCGCCTGCTCGTCACAATATCCATATTTAACAAGTTATGAAGTAAAATATCCAGCTTTCTTTCAAATTACGGGAAACCGAACAGGTGTCGTGTCAGCCACATAAGTTGAACAGGGAAGGCGTATGACGTACAGCGTAAGCTTTTTGAAGAAAACGGAAGGCTGGATATTTTACTTCATAACTTGTTAAATATGGATTTTTTTTACACAAACGCATCGCTTCGCTTCAGTAGGCCTTTATTAGTAATAAGTAATATGTTTATGATGGATGGATGTGGATGGAGACTCTTTCTTCAGCTCACAGCTCATTACTGCCATTATAAAGCTCGGGATATTTAGTAATATTTTTCAGATCGTGTTCATTAGAAAGAAGAAAGTCATATACAGCTAGGATGGCTTGAGGGAGAGTAAAGCTTGGGGTGATTTTCACTTAATAAAAGTGAACTAATCATTTAAAGTTGAACCACTGCAGTCAAGGTGACCGTTTTAACGATGTTTTTACTATCGTTCTGGACCTTGAATGACAGTAATTATACTGCTTTCTATTGGGAATTTTAAAAAAAAAAACTATTGGATTTCATCAAAAATATCTTCATTTGTGTTCTGAAGATGAACGAAGGTCTTACGGGTGAGGAATTAATGACTGAAATTTCATTTTTGGGTGAAACTAACCTGTTAAAACCACTCAAATAAATAAATGATGAAGTGTTATGGGAAATGCATGATATTTCAGTCATCTGAGTGATATGTTGTACCTGCAGCCGGACAGCAGCACCTGTCGGTACATCTCCACTGAGGATCTGCCTCCAAACTGTCTGCCGGTCAGGTAGGTGTTGTGAGACGAGTTGATGAAGTAATGCGACAGAGGATGATCCATCTCCTGATAAACCTCCAACCGGTCCAGAAACACCGGAGCGTTTTCATCAGACATCAGATACCGACAGAATCCATCACATGACATCAGACCTGCACAAATCCCCCCATTTATCCATGCGTGTACAAATGAGATGGTTAAGAAAGTCCTTTAATATGTCTGCTGAAGTGCATTTGGGCAAATGAACAATAGTTGCTGTACTTCGACACAAGGTGGCGCTGCAAGATTACAAAACTGTACTTACATAAGATATGAACTTGACTTTAAGGCATGAACAATGAGAACAAACCAAGCACTTACTGTGCAGTAAATCTCGACAACATGAGAGTAAGTTTTATATTATTAAATGCCAACTTGTCAAATTAATAAATAAGACCTAAATTATTTTATTTTGTGAAAAGAGGCTGTAGAATGTTGTTTGCCTGGAACAATCCTCAATTATATAGTATATATATATTTATAAATACACCGATCAGGCATAACATTATGACCACCTTCCTAATATTGTGTCCCACTTTTGCTGTGACCCGTGGAGGCGTGTTCTCCTCTAGATGCTGAAGGTGTTCTGTGGGATCTGGACCAAGATGTGAGCAGCTGTAAGCTGTGAGGTGGATCCTCCATGGATCGGACTTGTTTGTTCAGCTCATCCCACAGATGCTCGATTGGATTGAGATCTGGGGAATTTGGAGGTCAAGTCAACACCTCAAACTCAATGTTGTGCTCCTCAAACCTTTCCTGAACCATGATTTGTGTCAGGACGCATTATCCTGCTGGAAGAGCCACAGACACCAGGGAATACCGTGAAAGAGTGTACAGGGTCTGAATCAATGCTTGTAGGTGGTTCGTGTCACAGTAACGTCCACATGGATGGCAGAAATTCCTGATGATTCATCAAACCAGGCCATCTTCTTCCACGGTCCAGTTCTGATGTTCACGTCCCACTGTTGGCTCTTTCGGAGGTGGACGGGGGTCATCATGGACACCTGACTGGTCTCGTCTCTGTGTGTCCTGACACCTTTCTATCAGAACCAGCAGTGACTTCTGGAGCTCGTCTGTTGGATCGGACCACACGGGTCAGCCGTCAATGAGCCCGTGACCCTGTCTCCGGTTCTCCTCTGTTCCTTCCTCTGACCTCTTTTGATAGATCCTGACCACTGCAGACGGGAACATCCCACAAGAGCTGCAGTTTTGGAGAAGCTCTGATCAAACTCCCTCAAATCCTTACGCTTGTCCATTTTTCCTGCTTCCAACATCAACTTTGAGGACAAAATGCTGCCTAATATATCCAGGTGCCGTGATGAAGATCATCAGTGTTATTCTCTTCATCTGTCAGTGTCATTATACCTGATCGGTGTATATTTGACTGTACAATGCCAGCTGTGGGCAATCACAAATGCAAAACAAAGACATTAGTCATATATGAACAGAAAAAGAGCCACACACCTTTCATCCTCAGTGTCTCATCAGGCTCAAATCGCTCTATGATTTGGAAAGCGCATTTACAGTCGAAGAACGGGAAGAGGATTTCATTCAGACGTGGATCTCTCTGATTCTACCAAAGAGAAAAAAGCCCGCAGGTTACATTAACCTGGTGTTTCCCGCCATTTTTCTCGTTTTGATAAGTCAAAAATCACAACCAGCAGAAGCAAAAGTTTGATGTTGGCTTGAGAAAGAGCTAAAGCAAGTCTATTCAGGGTTTTTTCTTCTATTTAAGACTTTAACAAATGATTACTTTGATGATCGACTGCCCCCGTTTTATATTAGGCAAGTATGTACTAACATTTGAATGAATCATTATTGTGTACATATATGAATGTGCTTTAGTTCATTTCTATAATTTCACTGTTGACTTCCCTTACACCCTAACTAGGCCAACTTTCTCCAATATACACATGCAGAAAGTTAAACAAAAGGAACAAGCTGCTTCTTTGAAGGAAAAAAAAAAAAATAAGACTTCAAAGAAAAGACACACAACAGAGCAAGCCAAAAGCTTATTGATTTGTAATGTTTAATGTTCCTTCAGGATGCACTAACTCTAATGACTGCCAGACGCTCACATGCAGGATATTAAAAGTTAATAAAAAGAAAACATTGCTTACTTCGTTCAAAAAGTGGACTAACTGGTCGACGCATAAATAGTCGCCTTTGTCTCCCCTGCTGGAAAGAAAAGCGGCAGCATTTTCAAGTGACGTTCCCATTGATCCAGTGAATGATTCATTCATGTTTCTCAGCTCGCTCTACTATAGGTTTCTCAATCGGTCTACTTAGATTAATGGTTTAATAGTCGAGCTCCTCGGGCAACGCATGTTTAAATATAACGCTGTTTGGTTTAGTGTTGTGGAGCTTGTGGGAAAAACTTGAAAATATCTTTCTTCAGTGCAAAAAGTAATTCTGGGAACGTATATAAACGCATGGTTTCAAATTCCTGCTTTATTAATTAAAGCTTTTAGGTTGCAAACACTATTTTGTTGAGTTCTTTTGACTTAATAAATGTCGCTCATTACATCAACTTAATATTGTCTGTAATTTCAACTCAAATTTCTGCGTTAATTGGCTTTTTTTTTAAATTAAGTAACGTAATGAAATTGTCTGATAACTTGAGATATTAAGCAGTGGATTTCCATAGGAGAATGGATAAGGAGAATAAATGCTGAAATTAAGTGTTAATTGACCCTTCGCCAGCAGTTTGATTGACAGGCGATCTGACCAATCATAACCCTGAATCCGTGATTTTGTTCGTCAAAGCGGTCAGGGGAGTTAGTAGATGAACGTTGGTGAACTTGAATCACACATTCTGATGTTCATTCATGTTTATTTGATGCTATAAATGAACTAGTATGAAGAGATGATCGCTTCACGACACATTAAACACACACTAGACGCTATTTATCGATTAAACTACTTAAAAAAATTACAATATTGTACATATGAAACTGTTTCATATACGTTGTCAGTGTCCTCTTTGCTTCAGGATGTATTTTTCACTGCGTGAGAACATGATGTGTGGCGTGAGAGCGGACATAGCAACAGTAACTAAAGGGGGCGGGGCTTTGCGAAGGGTCAGTTAATGTGTTTTTACCTGTTATGTTTGACTTTTAAAAGCGTCGCTGTAATGTTGAAGTTTGTGTGGTTATCATTGTGATGAAGAGTAGAAAGATGAAGATTGACTCTGTGAGCAATGCCAGAGTCAATTAATATTTTACATGTCCATTAAATATACATGTTAAATAAATTACATATAGCATGTGCTACGAAAAGTTGTTGATTTGAACTGAAAATGGAAAAGATTATATGTTTCCAGTGCTACAACTTAAAAATTTGTGTTTATGATACATATTATAAAGTTCTTCTAACTCAATGTAGCTTGTTGGTTGAACGCAATTTCACTCAAAGTTGCCATAAAAAAAACAAAAATGATGCAAACTGTTTTTATTTAATTTTTTTTATTCATTTTTTGGTGGTGGGAATTATTAACAAAAAAAAAAAAATTGAAATAAACTGACGAAATACTGAGGGAAAGAAAAATTATGACCTTGTTTATTGTTTAATGAACTATTAAATGAATTCAAATGTATAATATCTTTATTTAAACCATTTAATACAAAAATTATGCTTAAGTATTACCAGTGTTGGGGAAAGTTACTTTTAAAAATAATGCATTACTAAATTGCATGACTCCCTAAAAAAGTAACTAACTGTATTACTGCATTACATTACTTTTGCTTGTTTTATTTTATATAACAACAAAAAAAAAGTTCTATTTTTGGCAAAAACTCTTATTTCTAAATCTAATGTAATGTAATTATTGCTTCTTAGTAACTTGCGTTACTTATTTGAAAATGTAACTTGGATATTTTGTTGTAAATAGAAAAAGTAATCTGTTACTTTACAAGTTACTTGAAAAAAGTAATCCGATTACATAGCTCAAGTTACTTGTAATGCGTCACCCCAACACTGAGAATAACATGTACTGATGAATCTTTCACAATAAGACCAGGATGTAACGTTAGTTTTTGACATAGATAACAACATTAAAAAAAATCATTTTTTACAAATCATTTATCAAAATACTTTGTTTGAATCAGCTCAGAATATATCGGCTGAATTCATATGATTTGAATAAAGCAGCTTTATATTTGACGCTAATAATTTGTATAATATACTGTATATGTAAACAAATAAACACAGAACTAAAGAGCAGGTTGCATGCTTACAATTTCTTGAAGAGTTCTTCGATATCAGTTCTGGGACAAATCTTCTGCGTAAGGCTGTAGAACTTCTCAAAGGTGAAGATCTCATGCTCGATTTCATCGTTCTGGTAAAAGACGTGAATATGAATCACACGTCCTCCAATCAGAAACAAAACAACTTGCAATTCATTAGTACCAAAAATTAGAAACCATAATAGGAGCACACTACCATACTACTCCAACTGCCAAAGAATAAAGAGGTCATGTGACAACAAATGTAGCATATAATCTTTGCATATTGTGTGCTGTAAACATAGGTATTCATTTCGTCATTCAAATTTAAGGCTTTTTAAGATTTGCAAAACTGACTGAAAGTTTAACTGACTATAAAAATGATGATTTAAACAACTTTAGAGTTCAAATAATACAGGCTACCTCACATTTCAGCTTTCAAACTCTTTTTTAAGAATACTGATGTGTCAAAATGATACATTTTATTATAATATAAATATATAAAAAAATTTAAGAATGCAAATAATGTGCGTTTCTGTCCACCGGCTGAATGAAAGTGCAATTTTATGCAGAAATATAGCGGTTACCCTGGTGCCGCCTGAACACAACGCTGCTATTTTTGTTCAATACATTTTTTTCTTTTCTATTTTTAGAGAATTTCATGATACTAACTAATATTTATGCACCGATTATGATCATTTTCCCCCATTGAAAATAATACAAAAAATAAATACCCTTCTCCGTTTTGCCTGAGGCAAAGGTTCTTGTGATACTGCAGGAATTCAGAAACATTCACTGGTGATAAAAATAGACTTTTAAGGCTTTTTAAGATTTGCAAAACTGACTGAAAGTTTAACTGACTATAAAAATGATGATTTAAACAACTTTAGAGTTCAAATAATACAGGCTACCTCACATTTCAGCTTTTAAACTCTTTTTTAAGAAAACTGATGTGTCAGAATGATACATTTTATTATTATATAAATATATACATTTTTTTAAGAATGCAAATAATGTGAGTTTCTGTCCACCGGCTGAATGAAAGTGCAATTTTATGCAGAAATATAGCGGTTACCCTGGTGCCGCCTGAACACAACGCTGCTATTTTTGTTCAATATGTTTTTTTCTTTTCTATTTTTAGAGAATTTCATGATACTAACTAATATTTATGCACCGATTTATGGTCATTTTCCCCCATTGAAAATAATACAAAAAAAATAAAAAATACCCTTCTCCGTTTTGCCTGAGGCAAAGGTTCTTGTGATACTGCAGGAATTCAGAAACATTCACTGGTGATAAAAATAGACTTTTAAGGCTTTTTAAGATTTGCAAAACTGACTGAAAGTTTAACTGACTTTAAAAATGATGATTTAAAGAACTTTAGAGTTCAAATAATACAGGCTTTTACAAAAAAACGAAAAACAAAAATAATAAACCTCACATTTCAGCTTTTAAACTATTTTTTAAGAAAACTGATGTGTCAAAATGATACATTTTATTATTATATAAATATATACATTTTTCTAAGAATGCAAATAATGTGCGTTTCTGTCCACCGGCTGAATGAAAGTGCAATTTTATGCAGAAATATAGCGGTTACCCTGGTGCCGCCTGAACACAACGCTGCTATTTTTGTTCAATAATTTTTTTTCTTTTCTATTTTTAGAGAATTTCATGATACTAACTAATATTTATACACCGATTATGATCATTTTCCCCCATTGAAAATAATACAAAAAAAAAATACCCTTCTCCGTTTTGCCTGAGGCAAAGGTTCTTGTGATACTGCAGGAATTCAGAAACATTCACTGGTGATAAAAATAGACTTTTAAGGCTTTTTAAGATTTGCAAAACTGACTGAAAGTTTAACTGACTATAAAAATGATGATTTAAACAACTTTAGAGTTCAAATAATACAGGCTTTTACAAAAAAACGAAAACAAAAATAATAAACCTCACATTTCAGCTTTTATCTCTTTTTTAAGAAAACTGATGTGTCAAAATGATACATTTTATTATTATACAAATATATATAAAAAATTTTAAGAATGCAAATAATGTGCGTTTCTGTCCACCGGCTGAATTAAAGTGCAATTTTATGCAGAAATATAGCGGTTACCCTGGTGCCGCCTGAACACAACGCTGCTATTTTTGTTCAATAATTTTTTTTCTTTTCTATTTTTAGAGAATTTCATGATACTAACTAATATTTATACACCGATTATGATCATTTTCCCCCATTGAAAATAATACAAAAAAAAAAAATACCCTTCTCCGTTTTGCCTGAGGCAAAGGTTCTTGTGATACTGCAGGAATTCAGAAACATTCACTGGTGATAAAAATAGACTTTTAAGGCTTTTTAAGATTTGCAAAACTGACTGAAAGTTTAACTGACTATAAAAATGATGATTTAAACAACTTTAGAGTTCAAATAATACAGGCTTTTACAAAAAAACGAAAACAAAAATAATAAACCTCACATTTCAGCTTTTATCTCTTTTTTAAGAAAACTGATGTGTCAAAATGATACATTTTATTATTATACAAATATATAAAAAATTTTAAGAATGCAAATAATGTGCGTTTCTGTCCACCGGCTGAATGAAAGTGCAATTTTATGCAGAAATATAGCGGTTACCCTGGTGCCGCCTGAACACAACGCTGCTATTTTTGTTCAATACGTTTTTTTCTTTTCTATTTTTAGAAAATTTCATGATACTAACTAATATTTATGCACAGATTACGATCATTTTCCCCCATTGAAAATAATACAAAAAAAAAATCACTTTTTTTTTTTTAAATTAAAGCTGTACGTCATGTTAAAATAGACCAATTTTTGAAGTCAGATTAGCACCAAGTGGTGGGAGTAAAAAGAGAAAATGTAATGCCATGACATAACCTCTAAATACTATAGCTCTATATAAAAAGGCTTATATATTCTCTAGATGTTTGTAGACATAAATACTTATTTTTATTAAGTTGTGGATTTGGACATTTATATAATGCTCACAACACAAGTTTCAGATATTGTTGAGAGTAGCATAAGCTAGAATTGGGAGGGGAAAGAAAGGATAGTATTTTATTCTTCATCATGGCTGATTTGTTGATTGCGCACACTGTATTTTCATATTTTTGCCTATTATTGCGAACAACACAAGTCACATAACGACTGTCACAAAAGTCAGAGTTTCGTATAAAGTAACAATGTTTAAAATTTCAAACCTTTTTTTTTTTGTTTAAAATGACCAAACAACACCAGCGGCTCAAGCGAGTCAACGCAACATAAAACAATTTTATTCTCGTGTGGCTCACATCAATATTTATACAATTATATCACTATTGATATCTCCATCCTGGATCTCCATATACGTGACGATACTTGAGAGAAAGTAAGTGCTGTTAAAAATTACCTTTCCACTGGGTAAACCAAGATCCTTCAGCGCCTGGAAAATACCCTTCTCCGTTTTGCCTGAGGCAAAGGTTCTTGTGATACTGCAGGAATTCAGAAACAATCACTGGTGATAAAAATAGACTTCAGTCTTCTTAATGTGTGAAAGTCCTTCAATAGATCAGGTGTCTGTATCTGCAGGATCATTTCTCTTCAATACAATCTACTGTTTATTCCAAACATGTCAAATTTGTGTTTGCATCTTTCTTGATATTTTGTTATTTAACGTAATGACATTCAGACAAGTCGATTACTCACTATATGAACCATAATCGCTGTAAAACATACAGACAAGGTTGGGGAGTAACGAAATAGGAGTAACTTAGTTACGTATCTAAAATACAAAATTTGAGTCACTGTATTTCGTTCTGTCCTGAACAAGACAAAATGACTGAATTTATAAAGAAAATGCCCAACTGTGAACTGAACTGTCCTGTCATGACCTGATGATCCACGACTGTTTTCATGTTTCGTGAGTCATTTTATTATTCACTCGTCACTGTGACTTTTTCTCACAAGAAAACTTTTTTTTTCCCCTCACAATTGTGAGTTTGCATTTCACAATTCTGACTTCTTTTTCTCAGAATTGCGAGATTTAAACTCACAATTGCAAGTTATGAAGTCAGAATTGGGAGATATGAAATACTGACTTTTTTCTTGCAATTGAGAATTTAGTATGTCAGTTTTTATCTCATAATTCTGACTTTTCTCAATATTGTGAGTTTATATCTCATAATTCTGACTTTTCTCAATATTGTCAGTTTTTATCTCATAATTCTGACTTTTCTCAATATTGTGAGTTTATATCTCATAATTCTGACTTTTCTCAATATTGTCAGTTTATATCTCATAATTCTGACTTTTCTCAATATTGTGAGTTTATATCTCATAATTCTGACTTTTCTCAATATTACGAGTTTATATCCCATAATTCTGACTTTTCTCAATATTGTGAGTTTCTATCTCATAATTCTGACTTTTCTCAATATTGTGAGTTTATATCTCATAATTCTGACTTTTCTCAATATTGTGAGTTTATATCTCATAATTCTGACTTTTCTCAATATTACGAGTTTATATCTCATAATTCTGACTTTTCTCAATATTGTGAGTTTATATCTCATAATTCTGACTTTTCTCAATATTGTCAGTTTATATCTCATAATTCTGACTTTATAACTCACAATTGCGACTTTATATCACACAATTCTGACTGAAGAATTGTGAGATAAAAACTTGCAATGACCTTTTTTGTGTTTGTTCCACACTTATTAGTATTCCAAAGTATTCTAAAGTATTTACATTAAGTGACTAAACTTGAGTAATGTAACGAAATACATTACAAATTACTTTTTAAAGCATGTATTTTGTAATCTGTAGTGAAATACATTTTAAAAGTAACCTACCTAGCCCTGCATACAGATAAGTGATCTATTAAGCAAATATCATAAAAAGGTGTAAAAACCTCGTCACAGTAATGAGAAAGCAGGAAGTACCTCCTGACGGGTATTTTTCCATTCGCGTTGGTCAAAAATGACAACCGCATCCAACTGCAGGAAATAAATCACAACACAAGCAAAGAACAAGACAATGTTCAATATTTTCATAAACATAAGTTCATTCAGATAGAGCACCTCAAAAACACTTGGTAACACTCTTGTTACATAAGTTACTATAGTAATAACAGTAAATTATGCATAATTACATGCAACTAGTCCTAAACCAAAACCAACCATAATAATATGTTCTATTACTCAGTACTTAAATGTGTGTACTTTATTTTAAAGTGTGTGAATTTATACATTTAAGTATTGAATAATAATAATTAACTACATGTACTTACTAAAGGGTTCGGATGAGGGTTTTGTTTAGGATTAATTGCATGTAGTTATGCAAATTTATAGTTATTAATACAGTAACATGTGTAACAATGACACTGCAATCAAACTCTTTAACCGCTTAAATATCGTATTTTTGTGTGTAATTATTAGAAGTACTTCATATTTATGTTTTGAAAGTTAACCATCTTTAATTTTGAGAGCATTACTGTAAAACATGACTTTGGCTTGTTTTTACAAACCAAGGGATGAGAGAAAATTATTTATCAGTGTTAAATGACAGCGTTGCTGCTCGAGCTCAACCCAGAAACTCCTTCAAATAAGCTTTTCTTTAGATAATGTTTTTCTGGGTAATTAGCTTCTATAAGTAATTAGACAGAAATACGGCTGCTGGCTGAATCATTTCCTTGAACACTTCATGAAGCCTTAAAAATGCCTTGATACAGTGCATTAGTGGGCTGAAATTACTCCAGCAGCTTCTAACTCTGATGTATTCTCTGGTGGCACTCACTGTTTTCTCAGGCAGGTCATCGGACACACGTTATTCGCTCGAGAGTTCTGAATCAATGACCGCAGGCCGTCTGTCCATTGCTGCAAACATGCACAAGCGAATAAGGGTAAAACTTAAAATGTCACTGAGTTTCCAGGCTCTTCACGCCAAAAGGATTGAGAAAACAAAAATAGAAAACCACAACAATATGCTGATTTTGTTTCTCAGAAAGACACATCAGAAATATTTAGGGACGCACAGATATGAAAATTTCAGTAGATATACTGACCGATAAATTTAAATCTAAATCCGAATTTGCATAAAATTACAAAATTCTCACCATTAAAATCCATTTGCATGCGCTGATGCTACAGATGATCACCGACAAACTGAAACGCTTTACTAACACGCTGATTTATTTAACCAAATGCATCCTATATGAGATAAATCATATCTATTCTATATATATCTATGATCTCTGTGGGTCTGATTGGCTGTGCAATATTCCCCCAGTAACAGCACTGGAACCGTTTCACCGTTTGTTTGCCTCTGCTTGTGGCGAAGCAAATCCACCATATATTTTTTTTAAAAATACTACTGATGTTTTGTCACGAAATGCAGTTTTAAGAGTTCTTTTTAGGCAAGAATGTAGTTAATTAGACCTCAAAATGCTATTTATATATAATCATAGCACCTATTTTACAATTTTTTTTGACGCTTTCACAGATGTGAGCTCCACCAGCGGCCGCTCAGTGCTCAAGTACCCGCCGAGAACAGCATCATCTCGGCCAGTGCTTCGGGGATTTGCAGTTATATAACTTGCAGTTTTATAACTTTATATTTAGGCTTTATTATTAGAAAGTCATATGGAATGATATGTGAGTAAATAATGGCAGAATGTTTATTTTTGGGTAAACTAACCCTTTAATAATGCACTGGGAAAGAACCCATAAAAATGATTGAGGCTGCATGAATGAATGAACGAATAAATTGGAAATGAGCCGTTTTGTAAACATGTTTTTCTCTCTTAGCATTTTTTGAGTGTGCTATTTTTACACAAGATTCCAGGACATAAAGGACGCCACTTCTAATGCTCTCCTAATGCAAACACTCTTACTTCCCGGAAATCTAATAATGAATCAAGCACATGTTTCAGACAAAACACGAGACCGAGACCGACAGAGGGTCCCGAAACAGCAGCTGCTTGCTAGTTCAACACAAGTGTACACATCCCAGGGGTCATCAGCGGACCCTCGAGAGGAGCCGATAAAATCAGCGGTGCTTTAAGACACAGCGGCGGTGACGGGCAGATGTCAGGAGCTGGAATTAGATGCGAGTTTCATGACCTTCCTACAGCTGAAATCCTTTAGGGAAGGGTTGAATCTTCGGTCAGTTTCTCTATATATATCATTTAACAGATTTTTTTTTATTGTATTTATATCACGGAAAAAACACGGAATGTGAAATATTAATATTTATATAAATAATATTTCATTTGAAGAACATTTAATACTTTAAACATATGTGTTAATATCTATATATATATATATATATATATATATATATATATATATATATATATATATATATATATATAAAATCATAAAGATTAAAAGTACCAGCTAAATGAGTAAATGTAAATTCAAATCATCAAAACTCTAAAAAAGAACGACTAAAAAATTTAAACAAATTTACACAGTAAAATACTGTTTTCAATTTGAAACAGTAAAAATACCATAAAAACAATACTTTCTGAAAAGAACTTTCTTGAAAATAATATTACCCAGAATGCATTGTTTTTACAGAATATTACTACTGTACAAAGCATTCTGGGTAATATTTGTCATTTTCGAGAAAGTGTCCGACAACAAATATTACCCAGAATGCATTGTTTTAGGGCATATTACTGTTGAATATTACTTTGTTTATATTTTTTTTTATTAGTTATTTGTTAGTGTAATTCGTGCTGGATTTGTGAATATTTATATTGTGGTGTCTGATGGTGTAGGTGAACAAACATTTTGTGATAAAATGTAAAAATAAGCACATGGAAAAAATCATTTCTTTAGTCCATAATCGTATTTCCGTGCATATGTATAACGTTTCCCCACATTACTCTTTCACGGTGTTTTTAGTATCATTGAGAACCTATTATAGTTTTTATTCATATATTTTTTTAAATATTTTTACTTTCTGTTTTCACTTTAATTGTTGCGTTTTTGTCATTTTTAGTATTATTTCCTAAACATATCCGTGTAGTTTTTATGATTTCTTATTTGAGTTGTAGTTATTTTAGTACATCAGGTGCCTTAACAACTCGCCGAAATAAAACAAGTTAAGCTTTTTATATTTTTAAATTTTTTTTTTTTATTTTTTTTTTATCACCTATAATAACCCCGCTCACAGAGCGCTGGCGTTACCTTGGCAGCGCTGATGTTTTGCGTGACCATGTACATGAAGCTCAGGTTGACCAGGTCTGTGCCGCTGCATATGCAGATGATTCTGCCCTCCAGGTTACTTTCACATTTTCCCGCGGCCTCCAACGCCGAGAGAATCTTAGGATCCTGCGGGGAGTTTGAGAGACGAGTGCATGAAACACAAAACACACATTTATAATGTTCATTAAACAGCTGTCCGTTTTGCTGAAAAATGAGCTGATTTAAGAACATTTGCTTGATGAACGAAACAAGATTTTTGCTGCAAAAACCAGAGCGGCACTTCGTTTTATTAATCCCAAATTGATTTAAATCATGTAAGAGCTGACATGCACTGATAAATCATTCACAATCAGATGAAGAAGACGAATTACGAAAGGAAAAAGGGTTGAATTTGTTGCTTTTACCTTTGGTACGCTGATATCACGTATACTGTTGATCAGGGAAAACTCTAACACTTGACCCTCCTGTTTGAAAACAGATCAAAATTATGTTTTGTTTTTTTTTTTTAAATCAATGTTTTAGACATGAATGCATTTAAAAAAACATTTTCTGAGCAGTATGACGTCATAATGCACAAGCCCCGCCCACGACCGCTGCCGTATTAGCATAGACTCCGCCCTGAGCGAGCTCTCCACTCTTTTTCTCCAGGCCGGAGCAGCTGTGGTGACAAGAATGACTCCTGAAGACGCAGTGGATTCGTGTCGTTTTTGAAGGGAATGCTCCCCCATATACTTAAATTCGTTTACGTCTGTGCGAATCATTTTACAGCCGACGGCTTTGTACAAAGGAATAACACAAGGTTTTTGCTAAAAAAGTTACTCATGGATGGATCGGTGCAAACATTTTCAGGGCGTGAGATTGTCCTGTTTTGTTGTTGTCTGCATGAGAGCATGAGCTCTCGAAGCTCCGCCCTCTTCTTGAGAGCTCATTTGCATTTAAAGGGACACGCTTTTTCTCACCCCACACAATTTTAACAAGCTATAATAAATGATCTGAGGGGTATTTTGAGCTGAAACTTCACAGACACATTGTGGAGACACCAGAGACTTGTGAAAAGGGTCCTCTTTACAGTATAGCACATGAATTAATACATAGACGACAAGAAACTAGAATACATTCTCACACGAGTTGTACCTTTCCTTCACTTTTCCATGTCAGGAAGAATCCAAACGTATCCGCCTTGAAAAAACAGTTTGATTCATAGACAAACGGATCCTGCAAAAGAGAAAAAAAAAAGCAGAAATAAACACTGTCCTGGGATCAGCTGTGAACGCGTTCGTTGCGATTTTACTACTTTAATAGACTTTGATGTGCATGTAACTGTAACATTTATAGCACTTTTTAAGGCTCATTATACTGAAGATCACCGAAAGAGCTGCTTTATTAAAAAGAAAGAAACTCCTTGTCGCATCTTGGGAAAAATAAACATCGTAAAATAAACCACCTTCATAATGTCAACAGGATCAACTTTCCATCCCACTTCGTTTAAGTATCCGAGAGATAACGGCAGAGATATATAACGATAACAAACTAATAAAGCTGAATTTCATCTCATTTCAATAGAGAAGGAGACCTCCGGGCGCTCCGAAAGCCTCATGGGAAATCTGTACGCCGCTTCGACAACTCAGATCCAGTCTCTGACACGTCGTTCATGAGAATGCATCCTTCCAGAAAACTTTTATTCCAAGATAAACTTCTCCAGCCTGAGCCACTTACTCCCAGGGGACGGATGTCTTTGAGAACGCAGATGTTCACAATATCCTCTGGGATTGAAGTCGCCAGCGTCCATTCTGCGCATCTTCTAAGCGAAGACGACGGCAAAACATGGTGCATTTACAGCGGCTTATATCTATAATGTTTGTTTTGTTTAGTCTAGCTTGAGTGAACGTGTCCGGCTCCCAGAAAAACTTAGAGCGGAGAAATGAAGCGCCAAATTACATTAAAGCTACATTGGATTTTACTTTATTTTTTGCACACTTTACTTAATTTAGTAGCTGCGTTCGCGCCGCTTTTTCCCCGGGGTTATGAAAGGGATAGCACCGCTTTTGTGGCATTTAAAATAGTTAACCCTGGGTCATTCTAACCCTGGGTTAAGGGTTATCTGGCTTCACGTTAAACACTGCTCTTTAATTAACAATTAATCATGGGTATTTATAGTCTGACGTGTCACGTACAATCCTAAACTCTGGGTTAATGCTCTCATTTACATATTTGCGGTGTCAGAGTCAGTGATTGGATGAACGCAGCATGTGACCGGTTTATTTAAGCTCTGATATTGTGTATCCTCATATTGCCGACTTTACTATCGAGTTTATTGTGTATTTCGGATTATAAAAGTTAAGAATGAAACGGTCAGGAAACGCGTTTTTCCTTTCAAACATGTTTATATACAATGTCCAGTGTTTCCGTACCCGTCCAAAGCAGGGAAAGTATGCGATTGGCTGTATGAGTATCTGAGAGAGCAACAAACAACCAATCGTGTGCCTCATATTCACATGCTTTTTTTTTTTTTCACATGCATATTGCGTGTGAACAGTAAATCTAGCTTTTGAGAGGAAAAATGTCAAATGCTGAGAGAAAATATTACGATATTTACACAGGGCTATTATGTTTATTATATATTATAGGTTATTATAGTTCAAATTAAAACTACAAGCAAAACCAACTAAAACCATGAAAAAATATTCTTTAATTGAAATAAATGTTAACTGAAAAAACGGAAATAAAAATAGAAAAAAAAGACAAAACAAAACAAATTACTAAAACTTTTAAAATATTAAATTTTAATTATTATATTTAATTAATTCAAAATGTTAATTTCAATGCTACTTAAATATCATAATGTTTATGTTTTGCAGTAAAAATAATATTTTGTTCCACATTAGAGTAATGAAAATAATACTTTATTTTTGGTCGTTTTATATATATATATATATATATATATATATATATATATATAAATTAAAAAAATGACCAAAAATAATGAATGAATAATGAATTAATTTCATTATTTATATATGTATATTTATTTATTTATTATTTATTTATTTAAATATATATTTATTTTTTTATTTTTATTTTTTTGTATTTCATGGCAAATGCACTTCATTCGCCTAAAAATAGTTTAAAATTCTCATATAATACAGAAATTGCAAAAATGTGTCTAAAAACCATTATGATCTTTAATGGTCTAAAATTAGGGCAAAAAATACATCTTTTTCTAAATACTTTTTTTATTTTCAGAAATTTAAAGGATATATATATATATATATAAACATGTTTTTCAATAATCAACAAAGACAATGAATCTGTGAAATATTCATACCTCATCAAATCTGTCAAAATACGCCCCTTCCGTCATGAAACGGGGAACAGGCCTTTGCCAGTTGAACTCGTACGGTTTCGCCATTTGACCTGCAGGATGGAAAATAAAACAGCAGCGTTCAGTGGGAGAGAATGAGTGCTGAAAGAGGAGTGAATCTGAGCTTTAATAATCATGGGAGGTCCAAATAAATCCGGCCTGGCTTCTTCTCAGAGGTCCAGCCCGAACGATGCCTCGTCATGAATCCTTTCAGGAACTTCAGCGTCACTATTATTAACAGTTTTGCACGTTCACATATTCTCCTGAAAATCTTCTTCTTTTGCAATTCAACGGCGCAGAAATGCCTTTAAAGTTTCTTCCGATCAAATGATCCAGTCTGTTCTCCGGAAAACAATATAAACTAAAATATTAGTTTTTTTTTTTACACATTATGGTAACGAGAATACTTCATTTTATATAGCAAATGATTTTAACTCTCGTAAAAATATAATATTCCACTAAATATAATATTAAAAATGCAAAAATAATGTTCAAGTTCATTATGATATTTAACAGTCTAGAGCACATTTACACGACAATGAAAAAGTTTCGCATAAAGACGACAAAACGTAGTCAAAACGATCCGTGAAAACGACTTAAAAACGCTGTAATCTGCCACCAGGCCACTAGATGGCGATGTCATTTTGTAAAGAAACACGCGCCTATAGGCTGAACACGTAATACACACGCGCATGACGTCTCCGTTTTCACAAATTCGTGTTTTTGGAGTTTGCAAGGAGAGTTTTCCAAAAACATGCACTTTTTAAAAGTTTTTTAGGCCCCTAAAATGCCGAAGTCGCGTAAAATGTTTTCCGCTTTAGTGTTATGTAAAATCATTTTCGTTTTTTTAAGAACACGCTTAGCATTTTTTGTCTCGTTTCCACTCCAAATATCTAAAAATGATTAAATCCGGATGCTTTTACTCGATAAGTAAAATGACAACAGATATTTTTTCTTGTTTTCTGGGGGAAAAATGATGTAAATGAAATGCCGATGGGGTGAGAAAATAATCCGTTTGGGACAGAAACAAGAAAAAGATTATTTCTCTCACTCCATCGACAGAAAACTTTGCTTATTTTAAGCAAAAACGCACTTCATTTACATTTTTTTCCCCCCAAAAAGCAAGAAAAAATATCATTTTACTTATCTAGATTTAAGAAATATTGTTAGATATTTAGACTGGAAATGACAAAAATACTAAATAAATAAGTTTTTAAGCATTATTTATGCATTTATGCATTATGCATGTTTAAAAAAAAAAAAAAAAAAAATCTTAGGTTTAGTACCTCCTAAAAAAAAAAGAAGGCAAAAATCCCTATCGATTGTTCTGCAGACGGTCAGGTTCTCATGGTTAATGAATCACAAGTTAAAGATCGTACACAGAAACTTCAAAGTGCATCTGCTCGAAAATCATCAATGAACAGCAGCTGAGCTCCCAGATTCAGCAGAGAGAGAGTCTGTCCTGTAAATCTGTCAACGTAAATGCATATATCCAGAGTCGGGGAGCAACGGAATACAAGTAACTTAGTTACGCATTTAAAATACAAGTGTATTTCATTTGAAATGGGTGGTAATCAGATTACAGTGTTTTAGATTACCAAAGTGATTACTTTGAGTTTTAATGTCATTTAAACAGCGATTGGTGATTCTCTGACTCTGACCGTCTGAAAAAGACGAGTTCAGTTTCATCAACATTTTAATACTTTTAAGAGGATCATAAAAATGTTGTTATTTTTATTCATTACTGTCCTGAACAAGACAAAATGACTGAATTTATTTAAAAAAAATGCCCAACTGTCAACTGAACTGTCCTGTCATGACCTGATGATCCACGACTGTTTTCATGTTTGTGAGTCATTTTATTATTCACTCGACACTGTGACTTTTTCTCACTATTAGTTTTTTTTCCCTCAGTGACTTTATTTTTCACAATTCTGACTTCTTTTTCTCAATATTGTGAGTTTATATCCCATAATTCTGACTTTTCTCAATATTGTGAGTTTATATCTCATAATTCTGACTTTTCTCAATATTGTGAGTTTATATCTCATAATTCTGACTTTTCTCAATATTGTGAGTTTATATCCCATAATTCTGACTTTTCTCAATATTGTGAGTTTATATCTCATAATTCTGACTTTTCTCAATATTGTCAGTTTATATCCCATAATTCTGACTTTTCTCAATATTGTCAGTTTATATCCCATAATTCTGACTTTTCTCAATATTGTCAGTTTATATCTCATAATTCTGACTTTTCTCAATATTGTCAGTTTTTATCTCATAATTCTGACTTTTTTCAATATTGTCAGTTTTTATCTCATAATTCTGACTTTTCTCAATATTGTCAGTTTATATCCCATAATTCTGACTTTTTTCAATATTGTCAGTTTTTATCTCATAATTCTGACTTTTCTCAATATTGTCAGTTTATATCCCATAATTCTGACTTTTTTCAATATTGTCAGTTTTTATCCCATAATTCTGACTTTTTCAATATTGTCAGTTTTTATCTCATAATTCTGACTTTTCTCAATATTGTCAGTTTATATCCCATAATTCTGACTTTTCTCAATATTGTCAGTTTATATCTCATAATTCTGACTTTTTTTCAATATTGTCAGTTTATATCCCATAATTCTGACTTTTCTCAATATTGTCAGTTTATATCTCATAATTCTGACTTTTCTCAATATTGTCAGTTTATATCCATAATTCTGACTTTTTTCAATATTGTCAGTTTATATCTCATAATTCTGACTTTTCTCAATATTGTCAGTTTATATCTCATAATTCTGACTTTTCTCAATATTGTCAGTTTATATCTCATAATTCTGACTTTTCTCAATATTGTCAGTTTTTATCTCATAATTCTGACTTTTCTCAATATTGTCAGTTTATATCTCATAATTCTGACTTTTCTCAATATTGTGAGTTTATATCCCATAATTCTGACTTTTCTCAATATTGTCAGTTTTTATCTCATAATTCTGACTTTTCTCAATATTGTCAGTTTATATCCCATAATTCTGACTTTTCTCAATATTGTCAGTTTATATCCATAATTCTGACTTTTCTCAATATTGTGAGTTTATATCCCATAATTCTGACTTTTCTCAATATTGTCAGTTTATATCCCATAATTCTGACTTTTCTCAATATTGTCAGTTTATATCCCATAATTCTGACTTTTCTCAATATTGTGAGTTTATATCTCATAATTCTGACTTTTCTCAATATTGTCAGTTTTTATCTCATAATTCTGACTTTTCTCAATATTGTCAGTTTATATCCCATAATTCTGACTTTTCTCAATATTGTCAGTTTATATCTCCATAATTCTGACTTTTCTCAATATTGTCAGAGTTTATATCCATAATTCTGACTTTTCTCAATATTGTCAGTTTTTATCTCATAATTCTGACTTTTCTCAATATTGTCAGTTTATATCTCATAATTCTGACTTTTCTCAATATTGTCAGTTTTTATCTCATAATTCTGACTTTTCTCAATATTGTGAGTTTATATCTCATAATTCTGACTTTTCTCAATATTGTCAGTTTATATCTCATAATTCTGACTTTTCTCAATATTGTCAGTTTATATCTCATAATTCTGACTTTTCTCAATATTGTGAGTTTATATCTCATAATTCTGACTTTTCTCAATATTGTGAGTTTATATCCATAATTCTGACTTTTCTCAATATTGTCAGTTTATATCTCATAATTCTGACTTTTCTCAATATTGTCAGTTTATATCTCATAATTCTGACTTTTCTCAATATTGTCAGTTTATATCTCATAATTCTGACTTTTCTCAATATTGTCAGTTTAATCTCATAATTCTGACTTTTCTCAATATTGTCAGTTTATATCTCATAATTCTGACTTTTCTCAATATTGTGAGTTTATATCTCATAATTCTGACTTTTCTCAATATTGTCAGTTTATATCTCATAATTCTGACTTTTCTCAATATTGTGAGTTTATATCCCATAATTCTGACTTTTCTCAATATTGTGAGTTTATATCCCATAATTCTGACTTTTCTCAATATTGTCAGTTTATATCTCATAATTCTGACTTTTCTCAATATTGTGAGTTTATATCCATAATTCTGACTTTTCTCAATATTGTGAGTTTATATCCCATAATTCTGACTTTTCTCAATATTGTCAGTTTATATCCCATAATTCTGACTTTTCTCAATATTGTGAGTTTATATCCCATAATTCTGACTTTTCTCAATATTGTGAGTTTATATCCCATAATTCTGACTTTTCTCAATATTGTCAGTTTATATCTCATAATTCTGACTTTTCTCAATATTGTGAGTTTATATCCCATAATTCTGACTTTTCTCAATATTGTGAGTTTATATCCCATAATTCTGACTTTTCTCAATATTGTCAGTTTATATCCATAATTCTGACTTTTCTCAATATTGTCAGTTTATATCCCATAATTCTGACTTTTCTCAATATTGTGAGTTTTTATCTCATAATTCTGACTTTTCTCAATATTGTCAGTTTATATCCCATAATTCTGACTTTTCTCAATATTGTCAGTTTATATCCCATAATTCTGACTTTTCTCAATATTGTCAGTTTTTATCTCATAATTCTGACTTTTCTCAATATTGTCAGTTTATATCCCATAATTCTGACTTTTCTCAATATTGTCAGTTTATATCCCATAATTCTGACTTTTCTCAATATTGTCAGTTTATATCCCATAATTCTGACTTTTCTCAATATTGTCAGTTTATATCCCATAATTCTGACTTTTCTCAATATTGTCAGTTTATATCCCATAATTCTGACTTTTCTCAATATTGTGAGTTTATATCCCATAATTCTGACTTTTCTCAATATTGTGAGTTTATATCCCATAATTCTGACTTTTCTCAATATTGTCAGTTTATATCTCATAATTCTGACTTTTCTCAATATTGTGAGTTTATATCTCATAATTCTGACTTTTCTCAAGATTGTGAGTTTATATCTCATAATTCTGACTTTTCTCAAGATTGTGAGTTTATATCTCATAATTCTGACTTTTCTCAATATTGTGAGTTTTTATATCATAATTCTGACTTTTCTCAATATTGTGACTTTTTATCTCATAATTCTGACTTTTCTCAATATTGTGAGTTTTTATATCATAATTCTGACTTTTCTCAAGATTGTGAGTTTCTATCTCATAATTCTGACTTTTCTCAATATTGTGAGTTTATATCTCATAATTCTGACTTTTCTCAATATTGTGAGTTTATATCTCATAATTCTGACTTTTCTCAATATTGTGAGTTTATATCTCATAATTCTGACTTTTCTCAAGATTGTGAGTTTTTATATCATAATTCTGACTTTTCTCAAGATTGTGAGTTTTTATATCATAATTCTGACTTTTCTCAATATTGTGAGTTTTTATATCATAATTCTGACTTTTCTCAATATTGTGAGTTTTTATATCATAATTCTGACTTTTGTCAATATTGTGAGTTTATATCTCATAATTCTGACTTTTCTCAATATTGTGAGTTTATATCTCATAATTCTGACTTTTCTCAAGATTGTGAGTTTTTATCTCATAATTCTGACTTTTCTCAATATTGTGAGTTTTTATATCATAATTCTGACTTTTCTCAATATTGTGAGTTTATATCTCATAATTCTGACTTTTCTCAATATTGTGAGTTTATATCCCATAATTCTGACTTTTCTCAATATTGTGAGTTTTTATATCATAATTCTGACTTTTCTCAATATTGTCAGTTTATGTCTCATAATTCTGACTTTTCTCAATATTGTGAGTTTTTATCTCATAATTCTGACTTTTCTCAATATTGTGAGTTTATATCCCATAATTCTGACTTTTCTCAATATTGTGAGTTTATATCTCATAATTCTGACTTTTCTCAATATTGTCAGTTTATATCTCATAATTCTGACTTTTCTCAATATTGTGAGTTTATATCTCATAATTCTGACTTTTCTCAATATTGTGAGTTTATATCTCATAATTCTGACTTTTCTCAATATTGTCAGTTTATATCTCATAATTCTGACTTTTCTCAATATTGTCAGTTTATATCTCATAATTCTGACTTTTCTCAATATTGTGAGTTTATATCTCATAATTCTGACTTTTCTCAATATTGTGAGTTTATATCTCATAATTCTGACTTTTCTCAATATTGTGAGTTTATATCTCATAATTCTGACTTTTCTCAATATTGTGAGTTTATATCTCATAATTCTGACTTTTCTCAATATTGTCAGTTTTTATCTCATAATTCTGACTTTTCTCAATATTGTCAGTTTATATCCCATAATTCTGACTTTTCTCAATATTGTCAGTTTATATCCCATAATTCTGACTTTTCTCAATATTGTGAGTTTATATCCCATAATTCTGACTTTTCTCAATATTGTCAGTTTTTATCTCATAATTCTGACTTTTCTCAATATTGTCAGTTTATATCTCATAATTCTGACTTTTCTCAATATTGTCAGTTTTTATCTCATAATTCTGACTTTTCTCAATATTGTGAGTTTATATCTCATAATTCTGACTTTTCTCAATATTGTCAGTTTATATCTCATAATTCTGACTTTTCTCAATATTGTCAGTTTATATCTCATAATTCTGACTTTTCTCAATATTGTGAGTTTATATCCCATAATTCTGACTTTTCTCAATATTGTGAGTTTATATCTCATAATTCTGACTTTTCTCAATATTGTGAGTTTATATCCCATAATTCTGACTTTTCTCAATATTGTCAGTTTATATCTCATAATTCTGACTTTTCTCAATATTGTCAGTTTATATCTCATAATTCTGACTTTTCTCAATATTGTCAGTTTATATCTCATAATTCTGACTTTTCTCAATATTGTCAGTTTAAATCTCATAATTCTGACTTTTCTCAATATTGTCAGTTTATATCTCATAATTCTGACTTTTCTCAATATTGTGAGTTTATATCTCATAATTCTGACTTTTCTCAATATTGTCAGTTTATATCTCATAATTCTGACTTTTCTCAATATTGTGAGTTTATATCCATAATTCTGACTTTTCTCAATATTGTGAGTTTATATCCCATAATTCTGACTTTTCTCAATATTGTCAGTTTATATCTCATAATTCTGACTTTTCTCAATATTGTGAGTTTATATCCCATAATTCTGACTTTTCTCAATATTGTGAGTTTATATCCCATAATTCTGACTTTTCTCAATATTGTCAGTTTTTATCTCATAATTCTGACTTTTCTCAATATTGTCAGTTTATATCCCATAATTCTGACTTTTCTCAATATTGTCAGTTTATATCTCATAATTCTGACTTTTCACAATATTGTGAGTTTATATCCCATAATTCTGACTTTTCTCAATATTGTCAGTTTTTATCTCATAATTCTGACTTTTCTCAATATTGTCAGTTTATATCCCATAATTCTGACTTTTCTCAATATTGTCAGTTTATATCCCATAATTCTGACTTTTCTCAATATTGTCAGTTTATATCCCATAATTCTGACTTTTCTCAATATTGTCAGTTTATATCTCATAATTCTGACTTTTCTCAATATTGTGAGTTTATATCTCATAATTCTGACTTTTCTCAAGATTGTGAGTTTATATCTCATAATTCTGACTTTTCTCAAGATTGTGAGTTTATATCTCATAATTCTGACTTTTCTCAATATTGTGAGTTTTTATATCATAATTCTGACTTTTCTCAATATTGTGACTTTTTATCTCATAATTCTGACTTTTCTCAATATTGTGAGTTTTTATATCATAATTCTGACTTTTCTCAAGATTGTGAGTTTATATCTCATAATTCTGACTTTTCTCAAGATTGTGAGTTTTTATATCATAATTCTGACTTTTCTCAATATTGTGAGTTTATATCTCATAATTCTGACTTTTCTCAATATTGTGAGTTTATATCTCATAATTCTGACTTTTCTCAATATTGTGAGTTTATATCTCATAATTCTGACTTTTCTCAAGATTGTGAGTTTTTATATCATAATTCTGACTTTTCTCAAGATTGTGAGTTTTTATATCATAATTCTGACTTTTCTCAATATTGTGAGTTTTTATATCATAATTCTGACTTTTCTCAATATTGTGAGTTTTTATCATAATTCTGACTTTTGTCAATATTGTGAGTTTATATCTCATAATTCTGACTTTTCTCAATATTGTGAGTTTATATCTCATAATTCTGACTTTTCTCAAGATTGTGAGTTTTTATCTCATAATTCTGACTTTTCTCAATATTGTGAGTTTATATCCCATAATTCTGACTTTTCTCAATATTGTGAGTTTTTATATCATAATTCTGACTTTTCTCAATATTGTGAGTTTATATCTCATAATTCTGACTTTTCTCAATATTGTGAGTTTATATCCCATAATTCTGACTTTTCTCAATATTGTGAGTTTTTATATCATAATTCTGACTTTTCTCAATATTGTCAGTTTATATCTCATAATTCTGACTTTTCTCAATATTGTCAGTTTTTATCTCATAATTCTGACTTTTCTCAATATTGTGAGTTTATATCCCATAATTCTGACTTTTCTCAATATTGTGAGTTTTTTATATCATAATTCTGACTTTTCTCAATATTGTCAGTTTATATCTCATAATTCTGACTTTTCTCAATATTGTGAGTTTTTATCTCATAATTCTGACTTTTCTCAATATTGTGAGTTTATATCCCATAATTCTGACTTTTCTCAATATTGTGAGTTTATATCCCATAATTCTGACTTTTCTCAATATTGTGAGTTTATATCTCATAATTCTGACTTTTCTCAATATTGTGAGTTTATATCTCATAATTCTGACTTTCTCAATATTGTAGTTTATATCTCATAATTCTGACTTTTCTCAATATTGTCAGTTTATATCTCATAATTCTGACTTTTCTCAATATTGTCAGTTTATATCTCATAATTCTGACTTTTCTCAATATTGTGAGTTTATATCTCATAATTCTGACTTTTCTCAATATTGTGAGTTTATATCTCATAATTCTGACTTTTCTCAATATTGTGAGTTTATATCTCATAATTCTGACTTTCTCAATATTGTCAGTTTATATCTCATAATTCTGACTTTTCTCAATATTGTGAGTTTATATCCCATAATTCTGACTTTTCTCAATATTGTCAGTTTATATCTCATAATTCTGACTTTTCTCAATATTGTCAGTTTTTATCTCATAATTCTGACTTTTCTCAATATTGTGAGTTTATATCCCATAATTCTGACTTTTCTCAATATTGTGAGTTTATATCCCATAATTCTGACTTTTCTCAATATTGTCAGTTTTTATCTCATAATTCTGACTTTTCTCAATATTGTCAGTTTATATCCCATAATTCTGACTTTTCTCAATATTGTCAGTTTATATCCCATAATTCTGACTTTTCTCAATATTGTGAGTTTATATCTCATAATTCTGACTTTTCTCAATATTGTGAGTTTATATCCCATAATTCTGACTTTTCTCAATATTGTCAGTTTTTATCTCATAATTCTGACTTTTCTCAATATTGTCAGTTTATATCCCATAATTCTGACTTTTCTCAATATTGTCAGTTTATATCCATAATTCTGACTTTTCTCAATATTGTGAGTTTATATCTCATAATTCTGACTTTTCTCAATATTGTGAGTTTATATCCCATAATTCTGACTTTTCTCAATATTGTCAGTTTATATCTCATAATTCTGACTTTTCTCAATATTGTCAGTTTTTATCTCATAATTCTGACTTTTCTCAATATTGTCAGTTTTTATCTCATAATTCTGACTTTTCTCAATATTGTGAGTTTATATCTCATAATTCTGACTTTTCTCAATATTGTGAGTTTATATATCCATAATTCTGACTTTTCTCAATATTGTCAGTTTATATCTCATAATTCTGACTTTTCTCAATATTGTGACTTTATATCCCATAATTCTGACTTTTCTCAATATTGTCAGTTTATATCTCATAATTCTGACTTTTCTCAATATTGTGACTTTATATCCCATAATTCTGACTTTTCTCAATATTGTCAGTTTATATCTCATAATTCTGACTTTTCTCAATATTGTGACTTTATATCCCATAATTCTGACTTTTCTCAATATTGTCAGTTTATATCTCATAATTCTGACTTTTCTCAATATTGTGACTTTATATCCCATAATTCTGACTTTTCTCAATATTGTCAGTTTATATCTCATAATTCTGACTTTTCTCAATATTGTCAGTTTATATCTCATAATTCTGACTTTTCTCAATATTGTGAGTTTATATCCCATAATTCTGACTTTTCTCAATATTGTCAGTTTATATCTCATAATTCTGACTTTTCTCAATATTGTGAGTTTATATCCCATAATTCTGACTTTTCTCAATATTGTGAGTTTATATCCCATAATTCTGACTTTTCTCAATATTGTCAGTTTTTATCTCATAATTCTGACTTTTCTCAATATTGTGAGTTTATATCCCATAATTCTGACTTTTCTCAATATTGTCAGTTTATATCTCATAATTCTGACTTTTCTCAATATTGTGAGTTTATATCCCATAATTCTGACTTTTCTCAATATTGTGAGTTTATATCCCATAATTCTGACTTTTCTCAATATTGTCAGTTTTTATCTCATAATTCTGACTTTTCTCAATATTGTCAGTTTATATCTCATAATTCTGACTTTTCTCAATATTGTCAGTTTATATCCCATAATTCTGACTTTTCTCAATATTGTCAGTTTATATCCCATAATTCTGACTTTTCTCAATATTGTCAGTTTATATCCCATAATTCTGACTTTTCTCAATATTGTCAGTTTATATCCCATAATTCTGACTTTTCTCAATATTGTGAGTTTATATCCCATAATTCTGACTTTTCTCAATATTGTCAGTTTATATCTCATAATTCTGACTTTTCTCAATATTGTGAGTTTATATCTCATAATTCTGACTTTTCTCAATATTGTGAGTTTATATCCCATAATTCTGACTTTTCTCAATATTGCGAGTTTATATCCCATAATTCTGACTTTTCTCAATATTGTCAGTTTATATCCCATAATTCTGACTTTTCTCAATATTGTGAGTTTTTATATCATAATTCTGACTTTTCTCAATATTGTGAGTTTATATCTCATAATTCTGACTTTTCTCAAGATTGTGAGTTTATATCTCATAATTCTGACTTTTCTCAATATTGTGAGTTTTTATATCATAATTCTGACTTTTCTCAATATTGTGAGTTTTTATCTCATAATTCTGACTTTTCTCAATATTGTGAGTTTTTATATCATAATTCTGACTTTTCTCAATATTGTGAGTTTATATCTCATAATTCTGACTTTTCTCAATATTGTGAGTTTATATCTCACAATTCTGACTTTTCTCAATATTGTGAGTTTATATCTCATAATTCTGACTTTTCTCAAGATTGTGAGTTTTTATATCATAATTCTGACTTTTCTCAATATTGTGAGTTTTTATATCATAATTCTGACTTTTCTCAATATTGTGAGTTTTTATATCATAATTCTGACTTTTCTCAATATTGTGAGTTTATATCCCATAATTCTGACTTTTCTCAATATTGTGACTTTTTATCTCATAATTCTGACTTTTCTCAATATTGTGACTTTTTATCTCATAATTCTGACTTTTCTCAATATTGTGAGTTTATATCTCATAATTCTGACTTTTCTCAAGATTGTGAGTTTTTATATCATAATTCTGACTTTTCTCAAGATTGTGAGTTTTTATATCATAATTCTGACTTTTCTCAATATTGTGAGTTTTTATATCATAATTCTGACTTTTCTCAATATTGTGAGTTTTTTATATCATAATTCTGACTTTTCTCAATATTGTGAGTTTTTATATCATAATTCTGACTTTTCTCAATATTGCGAGTTTATATCTCATAATTCTGACTTTTCTCAAGATTGTGAGTTTATATCCCATAATTCTGACTTTTCTCAATATTGTGAGTTTATATCCCATAATTCTGACTTTTCTCAATATTGTGAGTTTATATCCCATAATTCTGACTTTTCTCAAGATTGTGAGTTTTTATATCATAATTCTGACTTTTCTCAATATTGTCAGTTTTTATATCATAATTCTGACTTTTCTCAATATTGTGAGTTTATATCTCATAATTCTGACTTTTCTCAATATTGTGAGTTTATATCCCATAATTCTGACTTTTCTCAATATTGTCAGTTTATATCTCATAATTCTGACTTTTCTCAATATTGTGAGTTTTTATATCATAATTCTGACTTTTCTCAATATTGTGAGTTTATATCTCATAATTCTGACTTTTCTCAATATTGTGAGTTTTTATCTCATAATTCTGACTTTTCTCAATATTGTGAGTTTATATCCCATAATTCTGACTTTTCTCAATATTGTGAGTTTATATCTCATAATTCTGACTTTTCTCAATATTGTCAGTTTATATCTCATAATTCTGACTTTTCTCAATATTGTGAGTTTATATCTCATAATTCTGACTTTTCTCAATATTGTCAGTTTATATCTCATAATTCTGACTTTTCTCAATATTGTCAGTTTATATCTCATAATTCTGACTTTTCTCAATATTGTGAGTTTATATCTCATAATTCTGACTTTCTCAATATTGTGAGTTTATATCTCATAATTCTGACTTTATAACTCACAATTGCAACTTTACATCACACAATTCTGATGAAAAAAGTCAGAATTGTGAGATAAAAACTCACAATGGCCTTTTTTGTGTTTGTTTCACACTTATTAGTATTGCAAAGTATTCTAAAGTATTTAGATTAAGTTACTAAACTTGAGTAATGTAACGAAATAGGTTACAAATGACTTTTTAAAGCATGTATTTTGTAATCTGTAGTGAAATACATTTTAAAAGTAACACACCCAGCCCTGTATATATATCATAGATCATATAGATATATCACAGCTCAAATGCAGTGTTCATATCAGTTCATACAATAACCTGAGAGTGAAAAAACAAACGCTAAAATATGTAATAACTTCAGAAAACACATGAATGAGTTTTTGCCATTAAAACACATCAGTAAAATGTTGTAAAATGATTGGGTAGATCGCATGCAATAATTCATTCAGTTCTAAAACTATTTTAATCCACATTTTTACCCACATACGCAGTATTTCTGAGTTCATTGAATAAATAAACAAATCAATCCAGACTCACACAGTCATTCATGAGGGCTGAACTTTGAACTCCAGACCAGTTTAATTCACATTAAAATCAGGGTGGGGCAAGTTGTCACAGGCATTTTAAATGTTGTACATTTATACATTTTGCTGACAAACAATATTTGCTCACAAAAACAATCGCTTAATATTTTAGATTTCACCTTTTGTTACACTTATGAATTGTTACAAATATGCTTTTTAAGCCGAAAATCCTTTAATATTCACAGATTCCTAGTGACAACATGCCTCACTGATAGGTTAAATCATTTTTAAAGGGCAATAATGATAATTTCTTTTTTTATGCATATACAAAATGACTTAAAAAAAAAAGTAAATTGTGAAAAGTAAACGTGTGACAACTAGCCCCGGTTATGTTTACATGTATTCAATGCAGGACTTAAAACAATTACTGATTCATTAACTCATTGTGTTCGGAATGCAACCGTTTAACAACATTAAACAAACCAACGACAGATAAACAAGAAAAGAGTGAATAAAACGCACTGGTTGAATCAGTTTCTCTCAAATCAGATGATTGATGGACAGATTGAGTTGATTTAATCCCAATAATCCGAACTAATATGAGAAATCCAGAGGATATTTAATAGAAAACGCCTCGTTGTTAACGTTTACTTCATTTTATTTGGTAAAAGTTGAGTTTGAGCTCACTCACCCGCTGTCCTGCTGCTCCAGTGTGATTGATTTTCCCTTTAATGCCTGATGGGAACGTTAAAACATTTCAGATGACTGAACAGCGACACCCACAGGCCTTCTTCTGCATTACAGCACGAGAACTTGCTCGACAGACCATCAATATATCACATGGACGACGAATTTCCTATTTACGTTCTTAAAATATCATTAATAACTCATTATAATTGCTAATAATGGTTAAAAAATAACCAGCATGTTCCGTAAGTGCTTGAAAAGGTCGAAACATACTTTATACACGGTGGTTTCAGACTTTTTCTAATCTTATAAACAAGAATTCAATTCGATTCTTCCCTTGTCCTCCATAAAATGTCTCACTTGATTTACTCTATCAAAGGCACAAGATACTAAATTAATAAATGCCATTTTCTCATGCTCTGACATGCATACTGTATATGGCAAGCCGCATTAACAAGTAGCCTAAACCTTAAAATGTTCTTATGGAAGATTGTTTCTGGCAAGTCATCGAATACAAAAAAAAAAGTTGCGACTTTTTTTCTCAGAATTGCGTGATTTAAACTCGCAATTGCGAGTTGTGTGTTATAAAGTAATTGTGAGGAATAAACTAAGAATTCTGAAGAAAATTAAAGATTTTAGTGACAGAATCTTTCCCCCCCCCCCTCAAAATTGGACTTTATAACATGCTCTGATAGGCATACTGTATATGGCAAGCCGTTTTAACAAGTAGCCTAAACCTTAAAATGCTCTTACGGAAGCTTGTTTCTGGCACGCCATTGAATACAAAAAATGTTGCGATTTTTTTTTTTAGAATTGTATGATATAAACTCGCAATTGTGAGTTATAAAGACAGAGTTGTGTGTTATAAAGTAATTGTGAAGAATAAACAAGAATTATGGAAAAAAAAAGATTTTAGTGATAGAATTTTTTCCCCCTAAAAATTGGACTTTATAACATGCTCTGATATGCATACTGTGTATGGCAAGCCATTTTAACAAGTAGCCTTAAAATGTTCTTACGGAAGCTTGTTTCCGGCAAGTTGCAATTTTAATATAAACTCGAAATTGCGAGTTGTGTGTTATAAAGTGATTGTGAGGAATAAACTAAGAATTCTGATGAAAAATAAAGATTTTAGTGACAGAATCCCCCCCCCCAGAAATGGACTTTATAACTTGCCATTGCAAGTTTAAAACTCTAAATTCTAACTTTATTTCTCGCAATTGAGTTAATATCTCACAATTCTGACATTGTAACTCGACAATTTATGTCGCAATTCGGAGAAACGAAGTCAGAATTTAGAGATGCAAAATGAATTGTGAGTAAAAAAAAAATCAGAATTGTGAGATAAAATGTTGCAATTTCCTTTTTTTTTAAATTAGTGGTGGAAACAAGCTTCCATACAATTTTCACGCTATTTATTTTTTAGAAATGATTTTCTTTGTACGTTTCTTTAATGTTTTTTTCATTTATTTCTGACGCTTACCAACTTTGTTAACCGGGTAAAAGCGTCAATAATTTCTGTAGATGTTTTTATTTGGTTTTTAAAACAGGTTGTTTTGGTCCTTGATTCTGATTGGTTGAGCTTCGTTACCTGTGACCTCATTACTGCAATAAATAGGCTTATTAAAATAAATATTTTTATGGACTGAGTTATAAAAGCAATAAGCTTATATACAGGGAATATAAATGGAAAATAATAGGAACCTTTTGAAGTCAATCTCAACAGAACATTTAAATAATTCAATTTAGTAGTTAAAAATGTCCTAAAATATTAATATACATTTGAGAATGCACATTAACTATTACGTAATCAGCGACTGTAAAATAGATCTAAGAGGTCCGTTATTTCACACCCATCACACATTAAAGTTACGGCCATTATTGTTGAAAGCCCAAAGTTCACAAGAACAATTTTATTAAAACCAATGCACAACACGAGCACAACTTACATTCAACAATATTTGTCTTCCAAAGATCTTGATATTTGTCAAACTAATAACTGAAGTGGACAAAAATCAAATGTCATTAACAGAAGTTGAAAATAACAAAGTGGCATTCAGTAGCATTCATGATCAATAGTCTGACACGTCATATCGAGCCTATCTAACTCTGTAGTAGTATAAATATCTTAAAAGTGCGCTTACGGTTTATACAAAAATGAGCTCTATTCATCAACACTTTTTACATTCCACATCTAACATAGATTCAACATTCAAAGGCACGGGACTTCACTGCAAAACGATCAAAAATATTCTCCAGTCATAAAAGTAATTCAAGTAATCTTACATTGCAAAAAAGATTTTGGTCGAACGGAAACGACGGCACAGAATCGTGTCGTAAAAATTCAATAATACTTCTGGAAGTGAATTTACAGGATTCGTTTTACATGTAAACTAGCGATCATGGGGAAATTAAGTCATCGAGTAAATGATAAACGCTCTTCGGTAGCTGCAGCTGCTTCCCACTGACGTCACTCGAACGATCCGGACTCTTTTCGAAGCAAATTATAAGCGGATATTATGCAAGGTTTCAACATTAAGATGGTTTAGTCAGACCAATCTGAAAAGAAAGTGAGAAGAAACACTTTTTAGTTTTCCACACGGATCAGATCGAGCATAATAATATCAAAACCTTGCAAATATACAGAAAACGAAATGGTGTCGATAAACTTGGAGCAGATTAAAAAGATTTAAAAAAGTAAAAACTCTTAGTCAAATTAAAATCAAGTAAGAAACAACAGCTAATCAAAGTGCTCAATGAAATCACTAATTCATTATAGATGTATGGCATAAAGTAGAAAAGAATTAACAATCAAATATCACTTGGCATAAAAATCCTTAAACATACCCAAAACTGAACGGAATCAAAAGGAAATATTACATGCTTTCTGACTTATGTAGAAAGATTGCATAATACCTCGGGACATCCAAAGTGCATATCCATTTTTTTTCCTATTTTATATATTTTTTTTTTACATTTTTTTCCATCATCTACATTACTAATTTTATTACTAAGGCGAATCTCAAAAAGTCTATGCCAAGGTCATATTTCACCCCAAAATCTGTAAGAAATGATATTTTGCATAAAGAAACGAGGCCGACAATAAGCGCGTGATTAAAAATAATAAAAACAATTTATGCATCATTATTGAACTTTTAGTAATAAAGACAAGTGCAATGCCTGTACACATTATGGTTTAAATTTGTCACTGATTCGGGGGTGAAAAGTGACCTGAACATGTTTTTGTGAGATTCTCTCAGTGATTAAGGTGACCTATTGATGCTAATCAGAAAATTCTGCCCATACGACAAACTATAGTAACAAAAGAAAGAATTAAAACAGTTTCCTAAACAGAAACTGGAATCGAAATGGTCCCTTAATACAGCAAATAAACCACTATGCATTTATATATATATATATATATATATGTATATATATTTTTTTAAAACAACCCAACTGTGTCTGTTATGGGTTCAAAAAGAAAAAAGCGTATAAGTTGAAACACATCTTCACAATTTGATAATAGTTCATCACATTACAACACAAGCTATATTGCTGACATTTACAAATGTGTAGAAGCACAAACGCTCAGCTGACTGTAAGCATGCATCCCTGAAACTGTTCCAGGTCAGTGTTGGACAGGGTTTCAGCACCTCCAGACCAGTATATGTTCATTAGTACAGGTGGAAAAATCCCTCCTGTAATATATACAGCAAAACTCAAGCACTCAGCAGCAACTTTTGCAAGAAGATGAATCGAATATCATCCGTTTCAGTGCAAATAAACCATGAACCTTCCAGAAACTCTCATGTCTGTAGAAGCCCGTTCACACCAACAACAATAATGCCGTCAATCGATTAATCGCAATTGACCGTTCGCAAAGCCCCGCCCCCTTTGGTTACTGTTGCTATGTCCGCTCTCATGCCACACATCATGTTCTCACGGAGTGAAAAATACATCGTGCAGCAAAGAGGACACTGACAACGTGTGAATCAGTTTCATATTTCAAATATTGTCATTTTTTACAGAAGTTTCAACAATAAATAGTGTTAACTTTAATGTGTCGATCATCTCTTCATACTAGTTCATTTATAGCATCAAATAAACATGAATGAACATCAGAAGGAATGTTGTTTCAAGCGCGGAAAGACGTGATCCAAGTTCACCAACGTTAATCTACGACTGCTTTGTCGGACAAAATGGCGGATTCGGGGTTATGATCGGTCAGAACGCCTGTCAATCAAACGGCCGGCGAAGGGTTAATTATAATCGCACCTAAAATGAAAGTTTTTAATATATTATTATATTGAAATAATTTCACATTTAATTCGCATCACTGGTGTTGCTTGCGGCAATTTTCAACTTTTCAAGCAGGCGTCAGCCAATCAGATCGCCTTATGCAAATACACTTTGCGCAAAGCTAGACAATCGCGTACATGCAACAGCGGAGAGTAATGTGATTGGCTGTTGTCACTATGACACCAAGCTTCAGACACGCCCTCTGTCAAGTGTCGACGCCCAGTGTGAATGCAGCAGGATTATTAGGCTGCTGTCACTTCAAGAGCTGCGATTTCTCTTTGCATTCATTTAAGAGTTTATTTAACTCATTTAAAACTCTGCTTATGAGGATACTCGACAAAACAGGCATTTTGTCATCATTTTATGTGTTCTTTGACCGTTCAAGCAAGAAAGAGAGCTCAATGCGGCGGCGGGTCGTGTGTTACAGCGCTCCAGTACAGATTTAAGTTATTTTCCGCATTTTGAATGGTTTAAAATTGAGATGCATGATATAATGGCCACCATATGGTTAAAAAAAAAATTTGCTCTATATATTAAAGCTGATATATAATGGATTATTTCCTTCAGCTGAGACTCCTCAGATGCGCACTGTCCGCCGTGATGGTTTTGAATTTCTCAAAATATGATTGAAATCACTTCATAAAGGAAAACGCAGTTAAGTGCGACGTCCAGCGCAAGTCTGTCATAAAGTCTACATAACGTTATAACGAGAACGCTATGATTGTGTGTTTGGGACACGCTTTCAAAAATTAAGATTTAGATTTGTCGGCTAATATATCGGTTATCGGCTTTCAAACATAAAGAATTATCCGTTATCGGTCTCAGCCGAAAATTTCATATTGGTATTTTAAAAACATTTGCGTGAATAAGAGCGAGATCACATAATGTAACACGGGGAATGATGGGAAAAAAAAAAACGGATGCTGCGTTAATTGCTTTAAATAGTTTTACCAAGTTAAACTGAACAATTTAAACGCATTTATTTTGTTCAATTAAACGAGTTTAAACATTTAATGCAGCATCCGTTTCATTCGTTCCCATATAAAAATTTTGGCCGATACCGATAATTCTTTATATTTGAAAGCCGATATATTCGCCGATAAATTTAAATCCACATCTTTATATAATTTTCGACAGCCCTATTTATCGGCCGTACTGTTTATTCTAAGTTTGTCGTGTGCAACTTAAATGTTTGAGTTCTGAATGCAAGATTGATTCTGATTGGCTGTCGATGATTTTATCGTTCATCATTCTGAAAGCGATTCGTTTTGCCGTGGCATTATCGTTAAAGCGTGGAGTCTGCTATTCTTTTATATTCAGAATCATTTTTAGAACTAAAGGTGCGTTCCAATCCGCAGCCATTTTGTAGTATAAATACTGAAAATTCCTTTTTAAATACCCGGATAATGCACTTAATTAACCACAAGTGTGCAATGCTGAACTCAAGCTTCAATTACGCAGCGTCATATCATATTTTATGCACTACACGGGAGAGTACATAGTGTACAGTGCATCATTTGGGACACATCTTTATCGTCCTTAGTGTGAACGGGCCTTAAAAGTGAATCTCACGAAGCCAGTCGAGAACACGTCCAGGTCACATTACATCCCAAAAACTCCAAGAATGACCCGGATTTTTTCGAAAAGGGTGTTTTTGTGAGATTCATCCGTATCTCTATACAGTATCATGACCTGCGTTCTCTTCCATTAAAACACTTCAGTTTTCATTCATTATTATGAGATGCACATCCACAGAACATTAGAAATAATTCATATTTAAACCTTAGTGTGTGGCCAGTCAAGAAGACTACACAAACTGAAATGAAACACCTCCCAGCGTGACTTCCTGGAGCAGACGCAACCCTTCAAAACCGGCTAATATACAAATGAAAGAAGGTAAAGTGGAGTGGGAAGAGATCCTGAAGGTTTCTGACACGTCCGATCAGTCTTTCTTCTCCTCTTCCGTGTCGTCTTCGGATTGCGCGCCCTTCTGCGCGAGTTTCTCCAGCGTGGAGGAAGAGGGAAGAACTTCCTGCTCTACATCCTCAGTCTTTCTCTTGGTGCTTTCCTGCACAAACTCCTGGATCTCCAATGGAAGCCGGCGGAATTTGTCCTGGTATTCCTGATCCAGGTCGTTCTGAAGCTGTGAACACAGGGAAAATCAAAACCATTAGTGCACGTTATTCCAAAATCGGAATTGTTCAACATGTATTAACTTCTTCTGTCTTGCTTTCTTTATCGGCTGACATCAATAGTTTGATGTGTTTTGAAAACAAAACTTCTTCCAAGTCCAAAATTATCATTACTGAAAATAAACTGCAAAGAAATCACATCTGACGCATATAAAGAAACCTATTATTTTTCATAAACTTGTCCGCCTACAGCGAGGCAAACACAAATAAGAAACAAATGAATAATACAAATGTGGAAATGTCAATGAAAAAAAAACAGCATGTTTTATTTCAAGAGTCGGAGAGAGGGTGGAAACTGGTCCTGGAAAAATAAATTCAACTGTTTTTGGTGCAAAAAAGCCTTGAAGCAGGAAAAAACAAACAAATAAATAATAAAATGTCTATTTTTAAATGAAAAAAAAAAGCAAATAGCATGTTTAAGAGTTGTAGAGAGTGGAAAATGATCCTGGAAAATCTAAATCGGATCAATTTAAATATAACTTAAATGACCATTTATTAAACATTTGAAATTAATCTAATGATAAATTTAAAATAAGTTATTTATTATTATTAGAAACAATAAAATGTGGAAAAAGTCAATGAAAAAAAGCAAATAACAATGTATTTATTTTTGTCGAAGTAGAAAAAAAAAACTTGGCTTACATTATTAGAGGACTTCAAGAGGGAAAAAAAAAGAAATAACTAAATAATAAAATGTGGAAAAAGTCAGAGAGATGGTGGGAAATGGTCCAGAAAAAAATAAATATGATGAATTTAGGCCTAAATATAATATATTTGAATTTATTATAAATTTGAAATATAATGATACATAAAATATGAATACTTAAATATAAAATAATGATATTTAAAATATTATTATTATTATAAACAAAATGTGGAAATGTCTATGAAAAAAGCAAATAACAGTAAGTTTAATTGTAAGTCGGAGCGAGAGATAATACTTATATATAGTATAATACTATAATACTTTAATATATTTAAATATAATTTAATAATAAGCTCAAATTTATTTAGTGCTGGGAAATGATTAATCGAGATAAACATTTGTGTTTACATAATATATGTGTGTTCTGTGTATATTTATTATGTATATATAAATACACCCACATGCAATAATATATTATATTTAAATATATAATATAATATATATATATATATATATATATGTACACAATATACACAGAACACACATATATCATGTAAACACAAACTTTTATTTTGGATGCGATGAATTGTGATGAATCATTTAACAAACGCTAAATTATTCATGTAAAATAATAAATAATTATAAAATAATAATAATAAATAAATGTAAAAATTAATTGGTGTTTCAAGGGGAAAAAATGAAGCTGAAAGAACAAAAAAATAATGTGAATCCCCATCACTGTAAAACTGCAATATAAATGTCATAAGCGGCACACTTGATGTGTTTCAGTGTGAGCGTCTGCTGTGACCGCAGGAGTCGATGGATGAACGGGGCCGTGATGTGACATGGGACAGTATCGACAGATACGGATCAATATTCACTAATGGAGCAGCAGATCCAGGCCGATCCATGCTTCCGGAATGACAAATTAACGGATGTTTCACCAAATCACTTTATAGATAAGAATGCACTCATAATCATTTTGTTATGCACATAAAACACTGAATTTGAAGAGTTATATGCTTGGGAAGGGAGTCTTGACTTCAGTTGAAGTGAGTGACAGCGCATGAGCCAATCAAAGCTTTTAATTAATTAATATATATATATAATTATATATTGTAAAAGCTTATATATATATATATATATATATATATATATATATATATATATATATATATATAAGCTTTTTACAATATATAATTATATATAGGCAATTAAAAGCTTATATATGTACATATTGTAAAAGCTTATATATATATATATACATATATAAAAGCTTTTAATTGCCTCTATATATATATGTATGTATATGTATATATTGTAAAAACCTTATAAATATAAGCTTTTAATTGCCTATATATATATATATATATATATATATATATATATATATATACATATATATATAATATATATGTATATATAATTATATATTGTAAAAGCTTATATATATATATATATATATATATATATATATATATATATATATATGTATATATTGTAAAAACCTTATAAATATAAGCTTTTAATTGCCTATATATATATATATATATATATATATATATATATATATATATATATATATATATATTTTGTAAAAAGCTACATATATATATAGATTTTAATTGCATATATATATATATATATATATATATATATAGGCAATTAAAAGCTTCTATTATGATTTATGGCTTATTCATGTAAATATGCGATTAGTTGACTAACGGCTTAAATGAACTAGAAGTCCAGGGACTACATTAGTGTTAAAAAAATCAACTTATGACGCTTATATTTACTCCCATTTGTGTTTGTTACTGTAGTGCGACTCTCTTACCTTGGGTTTCTCATCTAATATTTGTTGCAGGATGCTTTTATGGGTTTCTACAAGCTTCTCATGTCTTTTAGTCTGAGCGTCTTCCAGCTAGAGACGAAAAAAAGTCAAAAAGTGTAAAGAATCATATTTATTGTCGTTTATGCTGAGGATGAGAAGAGGAGAAACTCTTTTACCCTCTTAATGTGCTGCACCACCTCGTTCACGTACGAGCGGTTGATTTCCAGCTTCTCCCTGAAATCAGAGCGAGAGAGACTGTTATGGTCCGTGTGAAGCATTTATCAGTGTTTTATTGCCATCTAGAGGCCACTTTTATAAAGAGTAATAATTTTCTTTCCATTCCTGTAATTGCCTCCCAGAACATTAATGAAAAATAACCTGAAATTGTGGGTTTTTTTTTTTTTATCTCCAAATCGATTCATGATTAGTTTGGAGTAAATGAATAACTACAAGAATCTTTATAGCTTAATAAAGTATCTTAAAACCATTTAAGCATTTTAATACCAAAATATGCTTACAGAATCACCTGAATGAAACTCTATATTCACCTGATACAGATTTAATAGAAGCACATCACTTTTAAATATGCTTAAATTCATCTCTACTGATATCAATCCAGATCTTTTTGTGTCCAATATGTATATTTAGATGTATGGATTTGGTAGATGCTTTTATCTGAAGTGACTTCCATTGGATTCAAGTTTTAAAATCTCTCTGATCTGCTGAAGTGTGTATTTCTGTGGCAAATCTTCACTCATTCACTGCGTCTGTTCGACATGTTTTAGGAGGCAAGGGAGGCAGTGCCTCCGAGAAAATAATTAAGGCTGCCCCCAAATAGTTGACGAACCGTTAGACGAGGCTTGGACGAGCAAGATTTAATTAGTTGGTTAGTCGCAGAAAAAGTAGCAAAGTCCATGAGGGACAGATCACCTTCTGTTTTATTCACGACACACTCATATGTGTGAAAAAGTCTTTGCCCCCTTCCTGTTTTCTTATTTATTTTTGCATGTTTGTCACACTTTAATTGTTTCAGATCTTCAAACAAATTTAAATAATAGTCAAAGATAACACAAGTAAACACAAAATGCAGTTTATAAATGAAAGTTGTTCATTTAAATTAAGAGAAAACAAAACACAAACTTACATGACCCTGTGTGAAAAAGTGATTGCCCCCCGTCTAAACCTAATAACTGGTTGTTCCACCTTCAGGAGCAACAACTGAAATCAAGCGTTTGCGATAACTTGCAGTGAGTCTTTTACAGCCCTGTGGAGGAATTCAGGCCCACAGATCTTTGCAGAATTGTTGTAATTCAGCCACTTTGGAGGGTTTCTGAGCATGAACTGCCTTTTTAAGGTCCAGAAGCAACAAAACATTCCCCAGACCATCACACTACCACCACCATATTTTACTGTTGGTATGATGTTCTTTTCCTGAACTGCGGTGTTACTTTTACACCAGATGTAATGGGACACACGCCTTGCAAAAAGTTCAGCTTTTGTCTCGTCAGTCCACATTTTCCCAGATGTCTTGGGGATCATCAAGATGTTTTCTGGCAAAAATGAGACAAGCTTTAATGTTGTTTTTTCTCAGCAGTGGTGTTCGTCTTGACCTCTGCCATGCAGACCATTTTGAGTCATGAACTCTGACCTTAACTGAGGCAAGTAAGGCCTGCAGTTCTTTGGATGAGTCATCTTAGCGCTCTTGGGGTAATTTTGGTTGGCTGGCCACTCCTGGGAAGGTTCACCACTGTTCCATGTTCTCGCCATTTATGGATAATGGCTCTCACTGTGGTTCGCTGGAGTCCCAACGCTTTAGAAATGGCTTTTTTTTTTAAAACCTTTTCCAGACTGATAGATCTCAATTACTTTCTTTCTCATTGGTTCCTGAATTTCTTTGGATCTCGGCATGATGTCTAGCTTTTGAAGATCTTTTGGTCTACTTCACTTTGTCAAGCAGATCCTATTCACGTGATTTCTTGATCGAGAACAGGTGTGGCAGTGATCAGGCCTAAGTGTGGCTAGAGAAACTGAACTCAGGTGTGATAAAGCACAGTTAAGTTATGTTTGAACACTTTTTCACACAGGGTCATGTAGGTTTGGATTTTGTTTTTCCTTAATAACAACAACCTTCATTTATAAACTGCATTTTGTGTTCACCTGTGTTAACTTTGACTAATATTTACATTTCTTTGATGATCTGAAACATTTAAGTGTGACAAACATGCAAAAAACACTGTATATAGGCAATCAAAAGCTGGATATTATGATTCATGGCTAATTAATCTAAACGAGCGATTAGTCGACGAATGGCTTAAACGAACTACTACTAGTCAAATAGAAAAATCTAAAAAGTCGGGGACAGCCCTAAAAATATTACATATTGGAATAATAAAACAACTTGACATTAAAAAATGCATGAATCACTGGTTTTTCTAAAGTAACGCTGTCCAACAACTGCCTCCGCTGATCCCATTAACTTAAAACAGACTCCCTAAAGTGTGCGGAGGGTTTGGTGAGGGGTTATAGAGGAAATGATGGTTACGGTTGGTTTGTGCAATAAATCCCGCCTCTTGTTTTTGTGCGAGTTCAGGCGGTCGCGAATCAATCTGAATGAATGCGTTTAAGGGGAAGAAGTAAGTAAACAACTCAGCCATTTAGATATTACCACTTTATGTCATGTCAAAACGGTGAAATTGAAAGCCTACATCTTCGTCTGGGATCAGTGTTTACCGAGACAATAAGTTGACTTTTAAAAAGAACCGCTGAACATCAGTTCACGAATAAGATACATGTACCTTTGTTTTCACAGTCTACACGCCAACGGGGAAACAGTTTTGGCAAGACAAAGTGCCATTTTATCGTGCACAGATGGCCAAAACATCGATAACAAGTGGACAATAGAAGCCTTATTTCAACCAAAACACATTTTACACACAAAACAGATGAACTCTTACTCCTCTGTCAAGTGCTTCTCCTTTGATTTGGCTTCATTGATCTTCTCTTGTCTCTTCTTGTCCATTTTCTTCTTCAGTTCTTTCTTTTCTCTGTAAACACAGACGAACCAGTGAGGCTGACGCTACATGACCTTTTGAATTATTAAAAGAAACGAGTGATATTAATAATGGACTCACTTCTCACACAGCTCCTTGATTTTCTTCATTTGGCTGCTTTGACTTTCCTCAGCGATGCCGGTCAGCTTCTCGATAACCTACGAACACATCAGAAACATCTTTACAGACCAGCTTATATTTGATTTCTCACATAAAATAGCTTCCGTCTAAATGGGGACATTTACATTATACACTTGGCTGGTCTATTTTTATATTTACATTCATGCATTTAGTTGACACTTTTATCAAAAGCGACTTAAGAAAGTAAATAAAGCAAATAAAGCTAATAAAGTAAAGAAAGCATTATTTAAAAAAAAAAGTTATTTTATGTATGTGTAATATTATATATATATATATATATTATTAATGTTAATGTCAATTTATGTTATTATATATATATATATATATATATATATATATATATATATATATATATATATTAATGTTAATGTCAATTTATGTTATTGTTTACATATATTATTATTATTAATGTTAATGTCAATTTATGTTATTATATATATATATATATATATATATATATATATATATATATATATATATATATATATATATATATATATATTATTAATGATAATGTCAATTTATGTTATTATATATATATATGTCCTAAACAGTCATTTGCAAATGAAATAACACTTGTTTTTGTTTCAAAAGTTATTTCATTTTTTTGGCATATATATATATAATTTCCACCTAATTCAACTTAAAAACTTAAGTTTGCCCTAAACAAGTCATTTCAACTTAAATTATATTAAACCTATTTTTAAAAAAATGTGCTAAAACTTGTATAATTTCTATAAAAAAGTAAAAAACAAAAGTTTCCATGACTTACTGTTAATGTTTTTACAGTGTGTGTGTGTAAATCAATATATATATATATATATATATATATATACTCATTCAACTCTTTTTTCCAGACGCACCTGTTTGATGTGTTCTTTCTTCAGGTATTTCTCGCTGTAATACTGTTCCTGACGGAGATTCAGAAGCTGCTGCTGCTGCTGCTCTTTGAGTTCAGACAGTTTCTGTCCGCTGTCTTGATCCAAAGCGGCCAGTTCCTGCTCGAAGAACGAAGGTCCGTGCTCAGGACTGGACGACAGACACCTGACGACAGACGGCGGCCTGTGAGACGTTCGTTCACCCGAAGTTTCGCCACGCAATCCGAAACAGCAAGTCGATCAGAGGACGTCTACCTACCTCTTCTTACCATCTCGTTTTGCAGATTTCAGCAGGACGGCCCGTTTGCGGAGGTAGTCGTGCTGGATCTCGTTGTATTTGGCCGTGTGCTCCTTGATCATCTCAGTGGTTTTCTTGTGATGTTTCTTCACCAGGTCCTTCATCTCTTTATAGTGTCGTCTCTGCTCTCGAACGAATCCCTTCTGCTGTTTGAGCTCCTCGATGGTTTGCGCCTCCATCTCTGAGGCGGAAATAGTCCGAGGGTTTATGGACTGTAAAATTACTTCTTCATATTTTACCTCCATATTTTATGAACCTTTTCTGAAGCTCAGGTGGATGGGTTTTCTAAAGCTGTACATCAGAAGTGTTTATATAATTTATGGTGAACCTTCAAAATGATATAAACTCAAACAGCTACCAAATAAAACTACATTTATTTTGATTGCTCACATAACTTAAGCAAAATAATATATATATATATGTGTGTGTGTGTGTGTGTGTGTGTGTGTGTGTGTGTGTGTGTGTGTGTAATATTATTTATAAGAATTGTTGTGTATTATTTTGTTAATATTTTAAAATTATTGTTAAAACAACCAATTACAAAAACATATAATTTATATTATATTATAATATACCTAATTCATATAAATAATTATTATATATATATATATATATATATATATATATTATTTACATAATATTTATACTAATTTATAGAATTTATATATATATATATTTAAATATATAAGAATTTAGTGTATTATTTTGTTAATATTTTAAAATTAATAATTAATTAACCAATTACAAAAACATATAATTTATATTATATTATAATATACCTAATTCATATAAATAATTATATACACACATATATTTATACTAATTCATAGAATTTATATATATATATATATATATGTAATTGGTTTTTTCAACAATAATTTTAAAATATTAACAAAATAATACACTAAAATTCTTATATATTTAAATATTATATATATATATATATATATATAATATTTAAATATATAAGAATTTTAGTGTATTATTTTGTTAATATTTTAAAATTATTGTTGAAAAAACCAATTACATATATATATATGTTATATAATATGTTATATATTATATATATATTATATTTATATTATCTAATTTATAGAATTTTATATATATATATATATTAAATAGCCTGCTATTGTTTAATCTATTATTTATGTTTACAAATACAAAATCTTTGCATATAAATAAATAAAATGTATTTTCCGTTATTGTCTCTATACAGTATGTGTAATATGACAAAAACACAACATAATAATCTAAAATAATATGTATGTAATAGATTAATATAAACCGTGCAAGTAATTTCAGATGTTTCTTTCACTGAATCAGGTCTCTCTCACGTCTCTCAAATAGGGCATGAAAAGCCGTTCGATCGGTTTCACACTGACCGGTGAGGACGCTCTGAATAAGATCTTCAGTCTTTGCCGCTGGTTTCGTCGAGCCTGAAACACATCCATACGGGATCTCATCGGATAAGATTCCTGCATATCTAATAACATTCATCATCTTTCTATCTTGTTAGATGAGGTGAAACACCTTTAAACCATCGACAGTAATGAATTACAGTTCAGTATCAGACGAGAGGATGATATGAGAGAGGTCTGACCCGTGGACTGTGGCTGTGTGCTGATCTGGGACGCGGGTTTAGGAGCCGCGCTGGGCGTGTGACTCAATCCGTTCTCAACCGGGGCGGGTTTGGGTTCGCTCTTAACCTCCGAGGGGTTTTCAACACCCGGATCCGCCTGAAGAACAAGACATTTCTGCTAGAAACATCACCAAAAACCTTCAATACCATCCTCTGTCAGGTTAACAATGGCAGACCGACCATTGTGCAAAATGAAAAAGCTCATTAGAGAAATTCATAAGTAAATGAATGGGAATGTGATTAGAGTTTAGACAGGGTAATTAGTGAAGTAATCCCATTATAAATCTACAAATCTCTAACGGATGGTCTTGTATATTACATCTGAATATTACATCAGAAATTCAATTTGATATTTGACATTATCATTTGTTTGTGATAATAATGCAATGATGAATTGTGCCGACAGACGGCCATTCAAATACATGATAAACACTGATTATGTTTTAGTCAATGTATGCTGTTTTCATGTCAGCTTTTTTGTTTTTCGGTGCCTTTTTTTTGCCAAATAATTTTGTCAGATAAATTCCATAACCAAGTTTAATGTTTTGTTCTTCCCTCATATTTGGATGGTTTAATCAAATTTGTAGGGTCATTAAAAACAAATTATGACATACATATATATATATATATATATATATATATATATATATATAAACATATTTAAGATTTTATTTATTTTTATTATTATTTTAATAATTTTATTATTTTAAAATTACTGTTAAAACAACCAATTACAAAAACATATAATTTATATATTATATATTATAATATATTTATATTATAATCTACCTAATTCATATAAATAATTATATATATATATATATATATTATAATGTTATTTACATAATATATTATCATACACATATATATATATAATACATAATTTATATTATCTAATTTATAGAATATATATATATATATATATATATATATATATATATATATATATATATATATATATGTAATATTTATATAATATGTATATTATTTAAATTATATACATTATATATATATATGTAATATTTATATAATATGTATATTATTTAAATTATATAAATTATATATATATATATATATATATATATATATATATATATATATATATTTATATAATATGAGACTGTGTATAATATGACTGTATTACACAACACTGCTGAAATTCACACACATTTGCCAGGTGCTAATGTGTGAATATATATGTGTGTGTGTGTGTGTGTGTGTGTGTGTGTGAGTGTGTGTTTTCTTTTAATATACTTTTAATTTGACTTGAGAGTGAAAAACACCCCTAATTCCTTCAATTTTGCAGCGAGACAGAAGCCGAATCTGAACCTGTACCTCTTTGGTGTCTTTCTCCTCTTCTCCTTCCTCTAAAGTGAGAGCCGCCAGCTGTTTGGATCTCTGCTCCATTAAGTTGACGTATCTGATGGGGTTGGAGAGCGCCTCGATGACATCTGCTCAGCACAGAAACACACCGTCAGTCACGTCAAACACAACAACGCTACAAACTCACAAACCTGGCCTGAACTTATTTTAGCTCTATTTTGCAACTTAAAACCTTTTAAATATATATAAATATTTGATTTATGACATTATGCTTTTTCCCTTTTAAAGACTTTCTTGCAGTGACATTTTGCTCATATATCTGAAGTTTCACAATAAGTAGAAACCCTTAATTAAGAGACATTTTTTTTGACATTATGGGTCATTTCATCATTAAAAGCCCTTCATTTACATAAACAGTGTTAGAGTCAACATTTTCTAGAGAAAAGTCTCTGATAATTAGTTATAAGCTGTGACATCTTTTTATATAATATGCATATTTCACGAATGATCCCACATTTTAGCTTTAAATCGTTGAGGTTAGTTTTGGCTTTTATAAGGGAAATTTTGCCTTGAAATTAAACTCGTCATGATTTGCGTCCGACAGGAGAACAGACGAGTCCAAATGAACGTGTGAGACGCTGCGGAGAAGGTCAGTGCTCTTGTGCCTCACTTTTTAACTGAAGCACAACACTAACAGGAGCATTCTGGGAACTGGAGATGTGAATCTGTCCCATAATCCCCCATCTCATCGTTTCAGTATGCAAATGAGTTTGTAAAAACCACCGCTGGGATGAAGATCACAAAGCTCCTCACAAAAAGCACTGTGGCTGTACAGTAACACCACAGTACTCTTGATATATACTCGGATCAATCGACAGAATTGATGCAAACGGCTGTCCCACAACCAAAAAACACATTTTAAAATAATTTAAGTTTTCAAATCTTAGATCTTTCTATTATCTATTGAATCCCAGAATTCTATTTAAAATATCCATAAGATTAATATGTATAAAATCGTCATTTATTCAGTATTTTGAATGGGGAGGAGGCTGTCCCGAACAATAACCTCTAACTTATTATGAAATAATATAAAATATTATAAAATACTTATGAAAATGATATTGAAATAATTTTCGCAATTTTTTTCAATTTTTAAGAATATCATTTAGATTTTTTTTAGTGAAGTTAAAAAAATATATATATATTTTTTTATTATTATTTTTTTTTTCTTTGTAAATCATGAAACTTTATGTAAAAAAATAATAATAATAATAATAATAAAAAATATATATTTTTTTATTATTTTTTTTTCTTTGTAAATCATGAAACTTTATGTAAAAAATAATAATAATAATAATAATAATAATAATAAAACATTTTTTTTTTTTTGAACTTCACTAAAAAAAAATGTCCCGCATTTTCATGTCACTACGGAAACAGTGTATGTTTAAGTCCATTGGCTGAGACTGATATTAACCACACCCCTACATTTTTGATCAGGAAATATCCGTGTGTCCCTCCCTCTCTTTCACAGCATTTAGGTACCATCATTTAGAGTTCAAATGTGTGTCAATGTCTGAAAATCTGTTTGTAACTTTAAGGAAAGTCACTGCCGAACACCTTTTTTTTGCAATTTTTTTGACTGTTATTCCATAAAATTTCGTTTTTTTCAGTGTGTTCAGCTGTTCAGGACTGTGCCAGCTAACCATGTGCCGATTCCCATCACTGAGCGAGGCTCAAAGTATCTAAAATTGCCACTACCGAAACAGTCATGACCGAAACATGAAGTTTGAAGGATCAACTAAGATGTTTGGTTCAATGTACATTCAAACGAACGAATCAGTCCGATGAACTGCCGTTCACAAAGAAAGATTGGATTCAAAATACAACAAATCTCATAAATTACACTTGAAATATTGTTAAAATTATAATTATTAGTGATTTACATATGAAAACATTTCAATAATATAGCAAAAATGTATATTTACAAGGTAGATGTAAACAAAATACTAATATAGGTCAATATAGGCCGTCAAATAAATTATATATAATTGCGTTTCGGTAAATTTGGGGATGGGAAAAATATTCCAAAATATTCCATGAGAGTTAATTGCACAAAACAAAGTCTAATTTCTTGATTATGATCCAGCTTGTGGAATTCACTCATATTTACCACGGTATTCAAGGTTATTTCAAAGGACGTACGATCGTACTATGGTATTTTTAGCGCTTTCTTTGAGTCGCGGATCCTAAAACAGCCAGATGTTTCAGATTATAGAAATGAATTTCTTACCAGCGAACGTATCCGGGACGTAGTCTTTCACCTCAATATACACGAATATGGCAGGAAGAATTAGAGCTTGATTTTTTTCGTTTCTCAAACCGATGTAACGATAACCTGTAAAAATGTAAAAAAAAATGATGCTTTATTACAATAAAAAAATCTGCTTAAATGTAATTCAATTACTTACAGTATATTAAAATATTCTAAATAATTAATTAAAGTAAAAAAAAATCTTTCTATTTGTCCTTCAACAACTTAATTAAAAAAACACACAAAATAAATTGTGGTTAAATAAATAAATAAATTAATTTAACACTCCCAGTTTCCGTTTCAAAATCCACTCGTATCGCTGTGTATTTTCGGTGAAATTTGGATATGCTAATGAGCGGTTGGTTTCTGACACGCAGGAACCAATCAGAGCAGAGCAGCTCTCAGAGAGGCGGGGTTTACAGAGAATGAATCTTTGATCGAAGCGTTTCAGACACTGAGAAAAGAGTGGATATTATGAGAAAATGAAAGTGTTTTTTGAGCTTGGATGAATGTAAAACTGTTTCACCAAAACGAAATTAGGAAACATTAAAATAGAATAATAAGGGCACGTAAACATGATTCTCACCCGGACGAATGGCTGAGACGGGAATGATCCGATGGCCGATGAACTTCCCACCCTCTTCAAACACAGCTATCCTCAGGGAAGCGAGGGTGGGCAGCACAACCTGACCGATAAACAACACAGTTGTTTATTAATATTCACCCAATCATCTGATGATAATAATAACAACAGGTCCGTACTTTTTTAAAGACGATGGGCTCCTCGTCCCACACAGGGTTGATGGCGTTGCTTTGGGACGTCTTTGTCTTGAAAGCTTTTCGTCTCGTGTCAACTGGAAGTCCAAACATGTCAATCTCCACATAAACGCCCACCTTCTTGTCCGTCAGAAACTGTCCTGATATGATCTGATGGAAGAGACAATGAGATTAAAATGACAACACAAAACCAGTTTCAAACTTCCAACATTCAACCGCAGCTAGAGACGACAACAACAAAAAGTCTGCGACTATTAACTTTTATAACTTTTATATATATAAATATATATATATATATATATATATATATATATATATATATATACAGTTTTATTACTAATTTTAATGCTTTTCTGCTCACCAAGGCTGCATTTATTTGATCAAAAATACAAAAAAATCAGTAATTTTGTGAAATATTATTACTATTTAAAATATCTGTTTTCTATTTTAATATACTTTAAAATAGAATTTATTTCTGGGATGCAAAGCGGAATTTTTATCAGCATTCAGTGTCACATGATCATTCTAATATGATGATTTGATGCTCAAGAAACATTTATTATCATTATCAGTGTTGAAAACAGTTGTGTACAATTCTTTTTATCAGGATTATTCGATTCTTTGACAGCATTTATTTAGCTTTTGTAACATTATAAATGTCTTTATTGTCACTTTTGAGCAATTTAACACATCCTTGCTGAATAAAAGTATTAATTTCTTTCCCAAAAAAAGAAGAAAAAAAAAATGCTTTTCTTTTGAACTTTCTATACATAAACAAAAAAGTATACACAACTGTCTTCTACATTAAAAATAATAATAAAAATTATTATTATTATTGTAAATCCTGTTCGACAAGAACATTAAAATATATTATGAATTAAAAAATCTAAAAAAAACAGTAATTAAAATAAATAAATGAAAAAATAAAATGTGGAAAAAATAATAAAAAAATAAAACAAATTATATATATATATATATATATATATATATATATTGAACCGTAAGGGAAATTATATTGTATTTATTTAAAAAAAAAAATAATAATTTTGCAAAAACAACTTTATCCATCAAAATGCAACATATATATTAACACTAAATACGTCCAATAATAATAAAAAAAAAACATGCATAAATATGCCAAATTATAGATTGCATCGTAATATTTCACTGCAAATGAGTTTCCCGGTTTGAGCAACGGTCTAAAGTCATCGGTCTAGTACGTCTCACCTTCACTGATAAGGTATTGGCTACGATCCCGTCCACTGTGCTTTCTGTGAAGGGGTCGAAATGCTTGTCCGGGCGCCTCATGAACTCTGGTTTGAGTCTGTATCCGCTTTTCCCGTTGTACTCGTACATGCCGAGGTTCAGCTGCATGGACAGATCTGAGAGAACAAACATATGAAGTGAAATGACAGCTGACATTTCGCATCACAGTAAAGTCGTGTTTTAATGAGAAGCGTTTGATTCATCCGCTCACCGATGGTCTGAAAGTTGAGCGCCACAAGCTGACAGCCGGCGTTCCAGAACACCTGCGGCATGTAGTTGGAGGAATCCACACGCGTTCCTTTAGGATAGATTCTGCTGAGCTGAAATTTGTTGTATCTGCATGTAGACTGTTAAGGGATGATCGGATGGATAAATCGAGAAATCATTCACTTCCAGCTCAACTAGTTCACACATCACAAAACATGTCTGCGTTAAATCATTGAAAAAGAGTAAAATTATACTTATTATACTAATTATACTAACTATACTATACTATAACTATATATATATATATATATAGGATCAGTCAAGCGTTTGGACACATTACTAATTTTAATGTTTCTGCTCACCAAGGCTGCATTTATTTGATGAAAAATACAGAAAAATCAGTAATATTGTGAAATATTATTACTATTTAAAATAGCTGATTTCTATTTTAATACACTTTAAAATATAATTTATTTTTGTGATGCAAAGCGGATTTTTTATCAGCATCATTACTGCGGTCTTCAGAGTCACATGATCATTCAGAAATATTGCTGATATGATGATTTAATAACAGTTGTGCTGCTTAATGTTTTTATAAGCTGTGATACTTTTTCAGGATTCACTGATGATTAAAAGTTAAAAAAAGAGAAGCTTTTATTTAAAATAGAGCTCTTTTGTAACAATACGCACCACCGTTCAAAATATCAGGGTCAGTATTTTTTTTTCTTTTTCTTTTTGGAATGAAATCAATAGTTTTATTCAACAAGGATAAAATAAAAATTGAGAGTATAGATTTATATTATTAGAAAATATTTCAATTTTGAATAAAAGTGGTTCTTTTAAACTTTTTATTCAATATTGAATCCTGAAAAAAAGTGTCCAGACTTTTGGCCAGTGCTGAAATATTTAAGAAATAAGCTATATTTACTGACGGCAATTATATAATTCTATTTTATATCATGCAAGATATATATTTTAAAAGAAATTAATTTTATGCAAAAGGCTTTCAAATAAAAAATGCATTTCAATCGATCAAAGAATCCATGAAACTTTCAAAAATATAAAAGCAATATATTTTAAAACGGTAATTAAATTAAATAAATGAAAAAATATAGAGTGTTTTTATTTTATTTTAATAATTTAGTTTAATTATTGTTTTAATAAATTAAACCAATACTGCCATATACTTTGCACTTTAAATAACATTTAATTGTTTTTGTACAGTATAGTAATGAGAATTTGGGGTGAAATTGTGCTTAACTGTCATTGAAAGGCCCTAAAAATAGGCTTTGTTTTGTTTAGTCAAAATGTACATTTATTTTTATTTGTCTATATGTTGAAATGTTGTGAGACGCACCCAATAAATGGCAAAAAAGTGACAATACGGTGTCAGAAGACTTGAAACACAGAGTTCTGAAGCGTTCCTGACGGATTTGATTATTTGGGTCATCAGTTATGGCATGAATAATAGATGCACTTGTCCTGGTTTCCGGTCATGTGTCCGACGGGATAAGTGGGTTGTGTGTGACGTCACTGCAGAACAAAAGGTAAAGGATGCTCTACAAACTCCACCGGTGTCTTCGTGAGCTGCTCCAGGGCTTTGGTCTCCACAAACGAGGACATCTGATAACTGCGTTTGGTTTCTGAAAGCAGACAAATGGAGTTTAACCAGATCTTCAAATCAGCACACATTATCGCACGCGCTCGTACTCACTCTTGGAAACCTCAAAGGAGTGGAACTTCGTCGGCTGGATGTAATTGACCAGCGTGGACATTTCCTCTGTGGCGAAGGCTTCAGATCCCGCTGTACCCTGAAGAACACAAAACCATCTCAAGATCAAACTTCATTTCATCAGGGTTGAGCTGTTGAGAAAAAATTCTTTTGAGAATCACTTTTTTAAGAGTTTCAAGCCCTGTTTTGTGCTATATTTGTACCTGGAACTGAAACATTTGATTTACAGAGAAATCAGCTTCTGTTGATGACATCAATCAATCAATCAATCAATCAATCAATCAATCAATCAACCGAATAAATCAATCAATCAATCAATCAATCAATCAATCAACCGAATCAATCAATCAATCAATCAATCAACCGAATCAATCAATCAATCAATCAACCAACCGAATCAATCAATCAATCAATCAATCAACCGAATCAATCAATCAATCAATCAATCAATCAACCGAATCAATCAATCAATCAATCAATCAATCAACCGAATCAATCAATCAATCAATCAATCAATTCGACTGATTTATCCTAGTGTTGTTAATGTCAACTAGAACTAAAACTATCATTTTCGGGTAATTTAAATAAAGCTGAAGTAAAATATAAATATAAGAGGAAAAACAAACTAGAAATGAAATTAGGAAAAATGCTAGACATAAGGAAAAGAAATAGAAAAGTTGAAAAATGTTGTCCTAACTTAAATAAAACCAAACAAATAAATAAATGACTAAAATTTAAAAATAAATTACTAAAATAAAAATAAAAATAAACCCATACAGAAATGTAAAAAAAAAAAAACTAAAAAAAAAATTCATTAAAAAAACTTAAAACTGGTAATTAAGTACTAAACATTACTAAAATACTAAAAAGATTAATAAAAATGAATGAAAATACATTAAAGCTATATAGAAATCCTTTAAAAGAAACCAGCAAAAAATAGAAATGAGAATGATTGCCGGCAACTAATTTAAAAAAAAAAGTAAGTTAAAAAAAATTTATTTTTTTTAAAAGCAACTAAATAATTACTTATTTATTTTTTTAAAAAAAAAAAAAAAAAAAAAAATACAGATTTTATATAATTATTGAAAAAACATTAAAAATATAGAGAAAATAGTAAAAAAAGAAAACAAAAAAAAAAGAAATCGAAAAATGCCACCTTGTCAACTAACGGAAAAAAGTCAAGGTTGAATTCCTACAATTACTAAAACTAAAATAAATAAATTAAAGCTATATATGATGTATATAAAAATGATAAAAGCACATAATAAAATGACTAAAACTTCAACTAAAAGCAATTTTAGCATTAATAAATACTATCTTTGTAAATAAATAACACTTATTTATCGATACACAAAGACACAAACTCTTACTGACCTCATCTGACTTCTTACAGTCGTCATCGTCATCATCTTCATCCTCGTCATCCTCAGCCTCCACCTCTGCAGGAGCTGAACGACAATAAAACTTACAACGTCAGTCAAAACCCAAACATGAGAAGTGAACAGTGATGCGCAGCCGTTCAGAGTCACACGTCTCCATCCGCTCCATATGTGCAGAGCTGGGGTGAGGTCAGTCAGAGCTCAGAGACAGGAAGTCCTGTTAATCCCATGATAAAGAGAGCAGATGTGTGTGGCGTTAAGATGCTGAGACATAATCACTGAGTCTGAACATGCGAGACCTTCAGTGCGAGATATAAAGTCAGAATTGCGAGAAATAAAGTCAGAATTGCGAGAAATAAAGTCAATATTACGAGATATAAAGTCAGAATTGAGAGAAATAAAGTCAGATTTGCGAGAAATAAAGTCAGAATTGCGAGAAATAAAGTCAGAATTGTAAGAAATAAAGTCAGAATTGTGAGAAATAAAGTCAGAATTGCGAGAAATAAAGTCAGAATTGCGAAATATAAAGTCAGAATTGCGAGAAATAAAGTCAGAATTGCGAGAAATAAAGTCAGAATTGCGAGAAATAAAGTCAGAATTGCGAGAAATAAAGTCAGAATAGCGAGAAATAAAGTCAGAATTGCGAGAAATAAAGTCAGAATTGCAAGAAATAAAGTCAGAATTGCGAGAAATAAAGTCAGAATAGCGAGAAATAAAGTCAAAATTGCGAGAAATAAAGTCAGAATTGTGAGAAATAAAGTCAGAATTGCGAGAAATAAAGTCAGAATTGTGAGAAATAAAGTCAGAATTGTGAGAAATAAAGTCAGAATTGCGAGAAATAAAGTCAGAATTGCGAGAAATAAAGTCAGAATTGTGAGAAATAAAGTCAGAATTGCGAGAAATAAAGTCAGAATTGCGAGAAATAAAGTCAGAATTGTGAGAAATAAAGTCAGAATTGTGAGAAATAAAGTCAGAATTGTGAGAAATAAAGTCAGAATTGTGAGAAATAAAGTCAGAATTGCGAGAAATAAAGTCAGAATTGTGAGATATAAAGTCAGAATTGCGAGAAATAAAGTCAGAATTGTGAGAAATAAAGTCAGAATTGCGAGAAATAAAGTCAGAATTGTGAGAAATAAAGTCAGAATTGTGAGAAATAAAGTCAGAATTGCGAGAAATAAAGTCAGAATTGCGAGAAATAAAGTCAGAATTGTGAGAAATAAAGTCAGAATTGCGAGAAATAAAGTCAGAATTGCGAGAAATAAAGTCAGAATTGTGAGAAATAAAGTCAGAATTGCGAGAAATAAAGTCAGAATTGCGAGAAATAAAGTCAGAATTGTGAGAAATAAAGTCAGAATTGTGAGAAATAAAGTCAGAATTGCGAGAAATAAAGTCAGAATTGCGAGAAATAAAGTCAGAATTGTGAGAAATAAAGTCAGAATTGCGAGAAATAAAGTCAGAATTGCGAGAAATAAAGTCAGAATTGTGAGAAATAAAGTCAGAATTGTGAGAAATAAAGTCAGAATTGCGAGAAATAAAGTCAGAATTGTGAGAAATAAAGTCAGAATTGTGAGAAATAAAGTCAGAATTGCGAGAAATAAAGTCAGAATTGTGAGAAATAAAGTCAGAATTGTGAGATATAAAGTCAGAATTGCGAGAAATAAAGTCAGAATTGTGAGATATAAAGTCAGAATTGCGAGAAATAAAGTCAGAATTGTGAGAAATAAAGTCAGAATTGCGAGAAATAAAATCAGAATTGTGAGAAATAAAGTCAGAATTGCGAGAAATAAAGTCAGAATTGTGAGAAATAAAGTCAGAATTGCGAGAAATAAAGTCAGAATTGTGAGAAATAAAGTCAGAATTGTGAGAAATAAAGTCAGAATTGTGAGAAATAAAGTCAGAATTGCGAGAAATAAAGTCAGAATTGTGAGATATAAAGTCAGAATTGCGAGAAATAAAGTCAGAATTGTGAGATATAAAGTCAGAATTGCGAGAAATAAAGTCAGAATTGTGAGAAATAAAGTCAGAATTGCGAGAAATAAAATCAGAATTACGAGATAAAATATCTTTTAAATTATAATAATATTTCACAATATTACTGTTGTTGATTATTTGATTTTTGATCAAATAAATGCAAAAAACATTTAAAAAATCGTATCGTCACCAGTCTTTTGATCGGTAGTGTATTTCTTTACATATGTTTATGCTTTATTTGGTTCTGAAATCATGTGCATCATTTATTTCCTGATAATGCAGCCGTGGATCCGTTCAGTCAGCATGACGTCAGACGCGAGTTCAGGTCTCTGTGCTGCTGCAGGTGGAGGTCTCGAGGAAAACACACCCTGCTGAGGAACCAGCTGTTCAACATCTGCTTTCTACCTGAATGCTGTCTGGATTCAACCTTTAAAAACCTCCGGCATCCATCACAGGCTCCCGACGCCTCCGGCAGACATAAACGCGCACGTCTCCGACCTGCAGAGGGTCTGTCGGCACACCGGCGCTCGAAAATGTCAGGCGCTTGACTCTCCACATGCAGCTATACACTGACCGGCTCACGGCTCGGGGAACGGAGCCGCAAATCGAGCTGCCGACGGGTTCGTGACGTTTGCTACTGTGCTTTCTTTCTTTCCGCTAAAGATAGAAGCGAGCCTTGAAAGGAGACATATCGAGGGTTTTCATTTCACTTCGGAGACGTTTCAAATAAGACAGTCGAATATTCTACATCGACCAGAGTCCAGTTTTTGGGTCAAGTTATAACTATGGTGTCTGAATCTATCAAACCACTATCAAACAGAGAATATACCAAACAAACCAGACTCAAAACTGTACACATATTTATCTTCTATTATATAGGCCTGGTTTCACAGACTTTTAAGTAACTTTTATAAGCATACCTTAGAAAAAAAAACATTACTGGTGCACTTCTTGAGTCAAAAAAAAACACACTGACATAAATCTGTCAGTACAAGTTGCTTTCAGTTCAGTTTCAGTTGCATTTTAGTCAAGCCTTGTCTGTGAAACCAGGGTATTGTAATCAATATAATATAATATAATATAATATAATATAATTAAAGATAATATACATATAATATAATAATATTAAAATATATTCTATTTACAAATTTAATAAATTTTTTATTGTATATTTACAATTATACTATATATATATATATATATATATATATAAAATTGTATTAATTTACAAATGTAAAATCTAATATTATTTTTATATTATGTATTTAAAATTTAGAAATGTATACAAACCTAATAGGCATAAAGTAAATTATAATATAGTATTATTGCACATAAAATACATAATAATATACAATTATACATTATTAACCATTTAGAAATTGAATTTTTTCTATATTATATATTTAAAATTTAGAAATGTATACAAATTTAATATAAATAGTAAATAAATACTAATAATAATGTTATATATATATAATTTAAAATGATATTTTATTCATTTTCAAATGTAATATAAAGAACATAAAAGAATGTAAATAATAATACAATACCATCTGTGTGCAAATTCATAATAAAATAAAGTTAAATGAACAATTTACTAATTATAAAAAATTATATTCTATTAATTTAAAAATGTATATATATAAGTTATTAAGTTATTTTTTTATATTGTATATTTAAAATTCAGAAATGTATACAAATTAATAATAAAATAATAATATTGCATGATAATTATTATACAATTATATGTTATATATACCACAATAATGATTGTAAATAATATATAATAATATAGATAAAATTTTATTATTAATTTACACATTAATTTTGAATATTTTACATAGAATATATTTCCAATAATAATAATAATAATAAACGATGTCCTGCGTGTTTTAAAATCGAAAGTGTCATGAACGTGTCAATTATTGGGTGAATGTTTGAAAGCCCCGCCTATTTGAGATCCCAACCAATCATCATACTCTAGAGGGTTTCCAGTGTTCTAGGATGTTTTTAGAGCCCATCGTCCGGTCCCTGAGCATCACTAACACAGGCACGGACTTCTGTGGACACAATCCGTCATGCGTGAAAAAAACACGAGCTCTTTAGTACCTGCAGGACCAGCGCTGGGTGACGAAGGCTCGAACACGCTGGACGAGTCGCTGTTGGTGTTGGACACCTGCTCGGACAGCTTCTTCTTCGTGCTCCCGTCGGACGGCTTGGGGTGAGATTTCTTGTTCTTGATGAGGATCTTTCCCATGAGCTCTTGAGGGCTCGGCAGAGGAACGCCTGACTCGAGCTGAAACAGAATCTGTCATGAGAACATCGGACGCGTGAGGAGCACATGAAGAGCGATGAACTTACAGGGTATTTCTCGAGCGGCTCGGTCATGAGAGCCTCCCCGAATATCGATCTGCAATACTCGGCCATTTTGGCTTGCTGTTTGGGGCTGCGATACAACATAAACACAATTAGAGCCGTCATAAAACAGCCGTCACGACACTTTAACAAAATTAGCCTGCATGCATCTACGTGTTCTCCTGCGACTGGAATGAAATTCCCAGACCGCACACACATCGTGTCATAAAGAGAACAACGATGACTGAAAACAAATTGTGCATTTCAGAGACGCTTCTAATCGCTCTGCTCCTCGTTGCCATAGTTGCAGTCGGGCCCCTGAGGAGCCGCGGCGCGGCGGGACGGAGAGCGCCGGCGCGTGCGGCTTCACTTACGAGTCCACGTGATTCTCAAAGGACAGGATGACAGGGAAAGGAGACGTTTTGAAAGCGCACTCCGCTATGGCTTCGATCACTTCCTGGAAAACAAGAGCAGAATTTCAATGAATAAATAGTAAATATGTCATAGTGCAACAGCTGCATTTACATGGATTGTTTCTGATGTTTTATTACTGACTTTTTATTATTGCGCTTTCAGTTTTGCTTGTTAATATATATATATATATATATATATATATATGCTAGTGTACTATATTATACTAGATATAATAACTAAACTTACTGAATGCTTCTGGTTATATAATGCATTTAATAATAAATCGTAGACCACAAATGTGAGCGTTTCTAGCATTCGCACCAGGAATATGTCACATTTATATATTTGCAGTTTAAAAATGTATACAAATTTCATTGTAATTTGTTATATATTGTATAATTAGATTACATAAAATGTGTACGCACATTTAGATTTCATTTATGATTAAATTTTAATTTATAATATATTATATTTTACATATTTTTACATAATGTATAGTAAATTTGTGGAAATACCCTTAAATATGGTAACAAATAAATTATACTAAACTCTTAGCTGTATAATAATAATAATAATACAAGATAATTATATATATATATATATATATAATATTTGTATTATAAATATATATTATAAATATTTATTTATGTATATATATTAATTGTAATATTCTTAAAATTATAATTAAATTATATATTAAATAATAATACATTTTATATATAATGAAATGAAATATAGAATTCTCTTTGAATTATATATATTTGAATTTTAGAATAATTTGCTTTATATATTTTATTTTTATTTAATTGTATATCTTATGTATTTTATACATATATAAATGTGTATGTGTGTGTGTGTGTGTGTGTGTGTGTGTATTCCCTACATTATGGGGACCAAACGTCCCCACAGGTATAGTAATACTAGTAAATTTTGATGTTTTGGACATTTTTTTGGTCCCCATGAGGATACAAGCTTATAAATCATACAGAATTATCTTTTTTGAAAATCTAAAATAGCAGAACATTTTCTGTGATGGGTAGGTTTAGGGGTATGGGTAGTGTAGGGGGACAGAATGTACAGTTTGTACAGTATAAAAACCATTACGCCTATGGAATGTCCCCATAAACCATGAAAACTCAACGTGTGTGTGTGTGTGTGTGTGTGTTAAAGTGAAAGAAGCCCTCACAGGTCTTCTGCACACAGATTTTGCTTTGACTGTATCAGTCGGTGAAAAATGACTCACTGCACCTGACCAATTATTGGTTATTTCTTATAGAAAGCAAGTTAAGCACTACTTCACACGGATGAAAAGCTGTGTGATAACTCGGAGCTGAACTCAGGCTCTCATGTGCGTGTGGTGGCGGGCTGCGGGTCACCTTGAAGGAGATTTCTGAGGTCATGGTGAAGCCGTGTGTGATGACGGGTTCCTCCTCCGCCGTACGGCCCTTCCAGCAGTCCAGCTCCACACAGCGGCAGCCGGACAGCAGCGTCTGCCGGTACATCTCGACCGAGGAGTTACCCGCAAGCTGACCCGCTGACGACACACACACACACACACACAACACCCCCCTTGGCAAATGCTGGAGAGAACGATGACTTCATGCAAAAACTAATATGCACTCAAGCAACTTTGCTCAAGTCATATGAACTGCATTATGATACTTTCACGGCATTCTTTGAACTTTTGAATTCTCCTCATGCATTTAATGGAAAAAAACCAACAACAACAACAATATATCAGCAAAAATTAAAGTTTGATTTTTGGAAGAATTATTATATTATTGTATATTATATTACATTATGTTATATTATATTATATATTATATTATATTATTTTACATTACATTATATTATATTATAACGCATTATATTATATTTTATTATATTATATTACATTATATTATATTATATTACATTACATTACATGATATTATATTATATTATATCACATTATGTTATATTATATTATATTATTTTACATTACATTATGTTATATTATATTCTATTATTTTACATTATATTATATTTTTTTACATTACATTATTTTACATTACATTACATTACATTATATTATATTATATTACATTACATTATAATATATTATTTTACATTATATTATATTATTTTACATTACATTACACTATATTATATTATATTATATTACATTATATTATATTATATTATATTTTTTTACATTACATTACATTGTTTTATATTACATTACATTATATTATATTATATCACATTACATTATATTATATTATTTTACATTAGATTATAATATATTATTTTACATTATATTATATTACACTATATTATATTATATCATATTATATTATATTATATTATTTTACATTACATTACACTATATTATATTATATTACATTATATTATATTATATTATTTTACATTACATTCTATTCTATTCTATTCTATTATATTACATTATATATTTTTACATTATATTATATATTTAAATGTATTATATTTTGTTTACAATTAACAAATTAGTACATTTAAAATTTCAAATGCAGTTATTCATGTAAATTAACGTTAAAAATATTACTTTAAAGTTTTAAATGAATAAAAACTCACAGGTGTATTTGTGGCCCAAGTTTATATATTTACCATCTATAGTATATATAGTTTAATGTATATAATAAAACAAAGCCTAATTAAAGTACTTAGCAAATCTGCAAACATTTTCATAATTTCTCAGCTGAGAAACATTTAGTGGAATTCTGCAGAATAAGATAATAAAATGTACTATGTATATTACTATATACTGCACTATATTTACCATATACATTTTAATTTATTACATTATATTGTATATTTACAATTTACCTATTTGTTCAAATTTACATGAATTATATTTTATTTACAAAATAAATGCTAACAACAATCGATCTACAGCTTGCATATTTTCAAATTACACTGCAGTTTGATACTGTCATGGTGTTTTTGTCCTTGTATATACAAAATAAAGAGACAGAAGTTTCATTTTTGGGCGCGCTGTTCCTTTAAGAACACCAGTCGTATCTGCACTACCTGCTCCGGCTGTGTCTTAGATTTTTACATTAGCAGAATATTCACTATAATTGCATTTATAATTTATTTCTTGGTTTTTGAGGCCTATCTGAGCATGCGGTGTGTCCTCAGTTCTCTCTCCCGATAATTGCCTCTTACATGATGTAATGCACTTTACCGTAAGTAGGCTTAAATTTACAGTAAATGTACTAATTCATGTAAAACATTGCCAAATGTGGAACTATTATTGCAGAGCTTATATAAGGCACTGCTTTGAAATGATTCTTCTTCTCTGCACTTTTATGCAAACTGATTATCATCCATTATTCATACTAAGTGTTAGTCTATTATGAGATTTTGCAACTTTATGCATCGTGTTCGGTACTGTTTCATACGTCTGTTTGCACACTGCGCCAGCTGAAGTGTCTGTACCTGTGAGGTAGGTGTTGTGGGAGGAGTTGATGAAGTAATGAGAGAGCGGGAAGGTCATGTCTTCACTTTGGTCCAGTTTTTCTGCAGGAATGACGCTGTTCTCTTGACTGATCAGATACCTGGAGAAGCCCTCGACTGAGATCTGCCCTGTTACACAAATAACACAATGTTGAACAACTGTTCTCTATGTGAATATAGAGTAAAATATAATTGACATCATGTGATCAAAGCTTCATTTTCAGCATCATTACTCCAGTTTTCAGTGTCACATGATCCATCTGATATGATGATTTGATGCTCAAGAAACATTTATGGTTATTATCAGTGTTGATAACAGTTGTGATTCATTTTCTTCATACCAAATTGTAAGTCGTAGAAAGTTTGAGGGCTCTCGCAGTCTACAACGTCACCGAGACCCGCTCCGATCGGCCTGACGGGGGCGCTACAGCGGTGAGTATTAGGTATTTTGAACGTTTTTGAAAAATGTACTTTTGCAAACTAGGATTTTTATCTGATTTGAACCAAACCAATGCAGCGAGATTCTCTGGAGTCTGATTGTCAATAATTATCAAAAAAAAAAAAAAAGTTGAAATTCAAATTCCTCGTCTCTAAGGGCCGCCAAAACGTTCGAAGTGGGCGGAGCCACTTTTACTAAAATGGCTATAACTCGTAAACAGAACGAAATATATTCACCAAATTTGGCACACACATGTAAGAGCTCATTCTATGGTCACGTGATAAAGGACGTGGCGCCTGGCCACTTAGTGGCGCTAAAACGGCAAAAAAACAACAACAAAAAACATGAAATCGGCTATAACTACTTCACTATTAGTCTGATTGACTTGAAAATTGGCATGCGGTGTCTTTGTCCGAGGTGCTACGATTGCCTATGAGGGCATTGACATATCTCAAAAAACATGGCCACCATCGGCCAATGAAGTTTGAAGTTTGAGAAATTGCCCACCGGGGGGGGCGCCTTCACATTTTTCACATGCATCAAGGATTGTATATGGCACCATTTTTCCATGACTTTTAGTAGAAGTTCTCATTCCGAGCAACTTTGTCCATCGAATCGTTCGTTAAATATCGGCGATTATTTCAAAAACCAACTTTGGCGAACTAGTCCTAGGTTTTTGGCTCAACCTCGATAACTATTAAAAAGCTTTTGAAACCATATATTTCTCATGGTAAATTGCCAGGATTGGCTGTAAACGGTCTTTCCCATCTATGACGGCTTGCTAAATAAAACATGACCTTTTTACGCGAGCGTTTAAAGGCTTTAAAGCTCTCGGAAACCCTATAATTGCTGCTTCAATTCTTTGGGAATTCTTTCTTAAACAGTTTAATATGAAAAAGTGACACAATCGAGACTGCATTGTGCTCTATTTCCCCACATCTGCATTCAACAGAGGATATTTCACCTCAGAAAATTATCACTCTCTTTTGCACCCAAAGTAACAACTTGTCTCATCGAGTAAATTAGCACGGCGATTGCAAACAGACTTCAAATTAAACTCGAGCTGGAAGATCAGTGCTCCCTAAACAGCACTCGCGGTTGAAGGGAAGACACTGGGGGACGAGTGTCCCCTGCGACTAATTCTCACCAGCAGTTTACATTAATTAAACTCGTTCTTTGCAGAGCTCCAAAGGTAATTAACCGTGGCCCTCTTTTACGGCTGGAAGGCAGCGCTCCGGCTCGATGAAATGCGGTCGGGATCGCCGCCGTCTCTGTCACTCTAAAGCAAACAGCCTTTGATTTGCACACCGAAATAACACAAACCACCTCGCTGTCTCGAAAAGGGGAGTCAAATGGTTTTTAAACACCACAATTACTGCACACTGCTGAAATTCAGCAATTGTCCTGTCGAGTTAAATGGAGAATGAAAGAACATGAACGAGGTAAGAATGTAGATTGTGTCTGTCGTCGCGGTCCAGCATCCTTGGTGGTTTTCTGGCTTCAACCGGCTACAAAGACGACAAGACAGGTCTAGATTAAGAGATTTTAGAGGGTTTTCATGCTGGAAGATCGGGAGACATTACGTTGAGACTTAACATGGAAGTAAAACTAAATGTATTTGAAACAAAAAAGCGTGTCGAAATGCATATATGCGTTGCATATTAATGGGCTGAAGTTCAGCACGGTCTTATGTTGAAGCTATGAAACATTTCACACACATTTGCATTGCTAAGAAAATCAATAATCCCCATTCACCGATTTTTTTCCACCTCCAAAATAGTCGGTCTGCTTAAAAACATAATCTATCATATTCAACAGGCAATTTTCAGACCAGGAGCCATTATGTGAAGACTTGTTGAGATCCTGTCAGCTACCCTGGCGATAATGAGACTTTTCATTCTCAAATTTGACCAAAAAGGTTTTCATGCTTTCATGCAACTGACTGACATATCTGATATGCAAATGTCTAATTATCAACATAATCAAAACATGATCATTGCATTGCATTATGTTTTAAAGGGGACCTATAATGCCTCTTTCACAAGATGTAATATCAGTCTCTAGTATCTCCAGAATGTGTCTGTGAAGTTTCAGCTCAGAGCATTTATTATAGCTTGTCAAATTTGCCCCTATTTGTGTGTGAGCTATTTTTGTGTGTGTCCCTTTAAATGCAAATGAGTTGCTGCTCCCGCACCCTTTCCAGAAGAGGGCGGAGCTTTAACAGCTCAACAACAACAAAGCTGGAGAATCTCACACAGACGGTGTTCATCCTTACATTGTTCAAACCGGAGTGATGGAAGAGACTCGGGAAGAAGTTCCAACTTTTAGACGTTTCTGAACGGTTAGTGGATAAATTGATGTAGTTGAACGGTCTTTGCGAACAGTCAATCGACCCTCGTTGGTGAAGCGGTCCGGCGTAAAATGACGGCATCAGCGACACTCGACTACAACAACTCTTCCTCTTCTCTAAAGCAGCCCGACATGGCCACGCCCTCTTTTGTGTGTGTTTTTGGGGGCGTGGTTTATGTAAATTTTATTGTTTGTGATGTCACTAGCCCGGGAAGAAGCTCGTTGTAGTCCCTACCAGCCGTTTAAAAAGCGATTTCTGTAAAAGAAAATATCTCCTTCGCATTGAACTTTGAGCGTCGTGACTTTTCAGATGTTGTTTCTGCTCGAACAGCGACATTACACGCCAACTAAAGCTAAAAACGTGAAATCATAATCAAGGACCCCTTGAAAACTACAGATTTCATAGACACACACGACTGACATTTATATGCATTTTATGTCAGCAGTCTGTGATACTGAAATAATCTCACTTTCATTAGAATTTCATCTTACTTTCGTCCATATAAATATCAGCATCAAATTGCATATTTTTGGGCCTCTGAATAAAACTGAGCTGTTTTTTCCTCCACATTCTCACTATATCACGAGCCATAAAAGCAGCAAATATACAATTTCAATGAATTGTTCCATTTGAAAGCATTCGATTTCTCTGGCATTTTTCACATGTATAGAGCAGATGAAGACCAGCAAACCATCTTTAAGTCGCATTGTTTTTCCTAACATCCATTTCGAATATAAAAATAAATAAGCACCTCGTGTCCAACTGGCAATCGGACAATGAATGCCGCTCTGACACAATGTAATCCCGCCACCGCAGACCATTCCCGCATTTACAACCCAATCTACAATCAATACTATGCAAATACGTGCGCCTCGCGTGGGCGTTCGCCTGTCCGCCGCCTGTCCATGAGATTGGACTGAGAAAATAGAGTCGGTAATCTGTGAGACAGCGGTGTGTCATGCTAGAACCGCCAGCTAAAGAGCCCGATGATCATCCTCATCTATCGCCATCACTGGCCCCTCTGGACTCAATGTGCCTAATCAATCACCTGTCACGGGCTAACGGCCTCCCGCGCATTATCATCCACTGACCTGATCTCCAGTTTGCCCGTGGAGCCTTGTGCTCTGAGAGATATAAATAAACTGGCTCGACTGCGGCGTCGGACTGCATCTCGGGAGTTATTGTTGCTATGGTAATGAACGGTGGAGAATGTTTTGTTTGCTTTCCATAGAATAAAAATAAGAAAACTCAAAGGCTCTGCTCCAAAAACAAGTGCACTTCCATGCTGTCTGCCTCCTACACGGGCAGCTGCCTTCTAAGGCAGCATCCCAAGTGACATAGACCCTTATAAATTAGATAAAAATAATACATACTGCTCCAAAAAAAATTGGTAATTGTACACTGTAAAAAATGCTGGGTTAAATATGGACAAACCCAGCGTTTGGGTTACATTTTTTGAAAATAAAAATACTATACTGCTCACTTAGAATGAACACATTGATAACAACAGAATAAAAGATAAATAAAAACATATTATTAATTAAAAAAAAAATGCATGAATAAATAAAATAATAAATAAATAGCTAAAAAAATAATCAAATTAATGTATAAAAATAAACATATAAATAAATAAAAAAATAGATAAAAGTAAATAAATAATAATTGATTAAAACAATAAATAAAACAGCGATAATCTAAAGGTGAACATTTATTAATAAGCAGTTTATTATTTAATTATTATTTATTAAAGTTAGTGATAAATGTTAATGAATTAAGTATATCTATATATATATATATATATATATATATATATACCCATGTTGGGTTCATTTGAAGCCAGAAATATTAAAAAATTAATTTACCATTTATCAGGTTGGGTCAAATATTTAACCCAACTGCTGGGTTAAAACAACCCAATCGATTGGTTTGTCCCTTTTTAACCCAACCCGGGTTAAAATGACACTTTTCAATTTAGAATACATCGGTATATTAATTAGAATTATTAATATATTAATATACGAATTATAAAATATACTCATACTAACATAAGTAATTTACTAAAAATGAATATATGCAAATAATAAATACTGAAGCAGATCCTTAAAAATGAGAGATTTATAAGCATAAAAATATATATTGCACAAAAATGTTGGATAAAACTATTAATGTCTGTGCTTTTCAGTTTAGGATGAATTTGTATATTAGTATTGGTACATCAATTATGATCATAATTTGCTAAAATTATTATATATTGCTAAAATAAATAAATATATATTTGTTTTCCCACCATGCGCTACAACATCTGCATTTCAGCGAATTAAAGTATGAATAAATATTTTAAATATCATATAATAGAAATAAAAATAAATATATGCATAAAATAGACAAAATAGATCATAAATAAATAAAAGATCTTTTGATAAAAGAGAAAAAATATTAATAAAACAATGAATAAAAATAAATGTATAAACAAATAAAATATAGAAATAAAGATAAATTAAATTAAACAAATAAACAAGGTTTAAATAAAACCTGATAATAAATAAACATTGATAACAACAGATAAATAAAAACATATTATTAATAAAAAAAATAATGCATGAATAAATAAAATAAAAAATAAATAGCTAAAAAATTAAAAAACAGATTAAAAATTCAATTATTCAATATGAAAAATAGATAAAAGTAAATAAATAATAATTTATTAAAACAATAAATAAAAATAATGTATGAAAATGAAAGTATAAATAAATATTTTATATATCATATCATATAAATAAAAAATAAATATATGCATAAAATAGACAAAATAGATAATAAATAAATAAAAAACATTGATAAAAGAGAAAAAATATTAATAAAACAATGAATAAAAATAAATGTATAAACAAATAAAATATAGAAATAAAGATAAATTAAATTAAACAAATAAACAAGGTTTAAATAAAACCTGATAATAAATAAACTAACATAAGTAATTTACTAAAAATGAATATATGCAAATAATAAATACTGAAGCATATCCTTAAAAATGAGAGATTTATAAGCATAAAAATATATATTGCACAAAAATGTTGGATAAAACTATTAATGTCTGTGCTTTTCAGTTTAGGATGAATTTGTATATAAGTATTGGTACATCAATTATGATCATAATTTGCTAAAATGTACTTATATTAATATAAATAAATAAATATATATTTGTTTTCCCACCATGCGCTACAACATCTGCATTTCAGCGAATCGCTTAAGGCGAACAACGCAATCTAATTAATATTCATGAGCCCGCTGACAGAAAGCAAACCTGCTAAAAATACACACTTTTATATTTGGCTGTTGTAACAAGGTTTCAGGCATAATTACTATATTTGAACGATGTTTCTGTAAAGTTTAATGTTTAGGCCCCTGGTGAAATCCCAAATTGATCACTGTATTAATGTGTCCGTCAATCAACAAGTCAGGTGGAAAAACTAACGAGGGATTAGATTTCATATTAGTATGACGACAGGAACAAACGGCGTCCTATTAATTAAAAAGGCCTCAAACCTCATGGGAACGCAGGGCCAAAACCACCCGCATAATTATCAGGGATAATCAATTACGTTCATTGGAGCTGTCCATCAGCGATCGATAAATAAACACCTCCAGACTGAGCTAATTCTCATCTGTGGGATCTGTCCTTCTCAGACCGCCGGGGATGATGGGATACAGATAAACCGTGATTCTGCCAAGACAATCAATAGTCTGTGCCGGTGGATTAAAACATTTCCTGACAGGAAAATTCACTCAAAAAATGAGAACTGTCACAGAGCCACGTTTACTTTGAGAGCTGTAGCGAAGGGGGCGACGACGTCTGTGTGTTTTTCTCACACAAAGCATCATGTGACTTCGCTATAGTGAAATGAGTCATATTTCATATGACTCTTATGGTGTTCTTTTCGTTAACATTAAACACGTTCTCTGGAAAACGACCCGGTTCTTCCGTTTTGTTGTTGCGGGAGTACGAGTGTAAAGGCACTGCCCACTTCTGGAAAAAAGGGGCTCATTTGCATTTAAAGATACACACATGAAAACTTCACGGTTCTTCTTTAGTGTTTGGAATGACAGATTTTTCTGACCTTTTTGAATCATTCCTGGGTTGGGCTCAAATTTCTCCATGAGGCTCTGGGTTTGTTCAGGCTTCAGCGGCGGGTACAAGATCTCATTCAGACGAGGGTCACGCTGTTTGTTGTTTATGAATTCCGTCATCTGATCCAGGGTGAGAAAGTTTCTGCCCTTGGCGCCACTGGAGAGAAAAGAGCGCATGCTTTACAGTGATAATCAAAACAGAAAGATTAGCAGCAACTTATCAGCATGCAAATTACACAATGGCTTTCAGGAAGGTTGTTTTCGTTTTTTAATGTCTCGGTTATGATCAATAGCAATTATCTTTCATCATGATTTTATAAATGTAACGCCCCCAAATCCAGCCTAATTACGACGCTGTGATGCACTCGTGTGCGCTCGTCTCATACATATCGCTCCAACACGACCTGAAGCCATCATTATATGTGATAAATGTGATAAAGACCAAAACAGATAAATAAAAACAATGTATAAAAATGAAAGTATAAATAAATATTTGATATATCATATAATAGAAATAAAAAATAAATATATGCATGAAATAGACAAAATAGATCGTAAATAAATAAAAGATCTTTTGATAAAAGAGAAAAAATATTAATAAAACAATGAATAAAAATACATTCATAAACAAATAAAATATAAAAATAAAGATAAATTAAATTACACAAATAAACAAGGTTTAAATAAAAACTGATAATAAATAAACATTGATAACAACAGCTAAATAAAAACATATTATTTATAAAAAATAATGCATGAATAAATAAATTAAAAAATAAATAGCTAAAAAATGAATGTATAAAAATAAACGTATAAATAAATTAAAAAACAGATCAATTATTCAATATGAAAAATAGATAAAAGTAAATAAATAATAATTGATTAAAACAATAAATAAAAACAATGTATGACAATGAAAGTATAAATAAATATTTTATATATCATATCATATAAATAAAAAATAAATGTATGCATAAAATAGACAAAATAGATAATAAATAAATAAGAAACATTGATACAAGAGAAAAATATAAATAAAACAATGAATAAAAACAAATGTATAAACAAATAAAATATAGAAATAAAGATAAATTAAATTAAACAACTAAACAAGGTTTAAATAAAACCTGATAATAAATAAACACATTGATAACAACAACAGAATAACAGATAAAAAAAAAAAAAATAGCTAAAATAAACATATAAATAAATAAAAAACAGATTAAAAATTCAATTATTCAATATGAAAAATAGATCAAAGTAAATAAATAATAATTGATTAAAACAATAAATAAAAACAATGCATGAAAATAAATGCCTAAAGAAATAGAAAAAGGATAGGTAAATAAATAAAACAGATAAACTAATAAATAAAAAATATTTTCCATATTCATTCATTTTATTGAAGCCAGCATTAGCTTCATAAAGACTTACAGATCAGCAAATATTTGGTTAATCTCAGATCGTGGGCAGAGGTTGTTGATGAACGATTTGTAAACGTCAGGGGTCAAATCCTCCAAAGGGATGGAGTCATTCTGCAAAGACGGACAGAAACAGACATTTTTTGGACTTTACATCCAGACAGTCTTTAACCACGAGTCATCAAAATCAGGAGAGCCAAGCCTTCTTCTGATAACACGTGGTCTCATGTTAATAAAAACAAAAATAAGCTGGCCTCAAAATTAATTAGTTTATTTCATCCCATAAGAACCATCTAGTTAACCTGACACTGAATCAATCGGTCGGTTACGACAAACCCAATAACACACAAAGCCATCAGAGAGTAAACATCCGTCAATGTCATCCACATGCTGTTAGACATTCATCTCCCGCACTAAACATTCAAAACACTCAGTCTGGAAGGCCGCGCCAGCGCCCGAGGCTGATTAATGCTTTGTTGGTCAAAATATAAAGCAGCAAACAAAAAAAACAAAAAAACACATGAAAAGGATGTGAACGCGAGTGAGTCAGAGGAGGAGGGCAGCGGGAATAACACCATGATGATTTCTCATTAGCTACACACTTTTTTTTCCCTCCCGAGTCTCCCGAGGCCTTTTAACATTATGGATTTTGAAAATCTCCCCATGTCCGCCACTCAACCTTTAGATTTGCCGTAAAACGATAAGGCAAACAAAATAGACTCCCCTTGTTGCTGGGATTGAAAACATAAGATGTCATTTGTTAGGCGTTTGGAAAGGCGACATGCTTCAATCTGAAAGCACAGGTTTTTGGTAAACCCCTCGAATTCACTTCCTCCAGAAATGCAGTCTTCCTGTCTGCCAGCGGGATTCTGGAGCCATCAGCCGAACATATGCTCACCCGGCCGGACGGAAGATTACAGCTCTCCAGTGCCGTTTCCACGCGCTTCCGGTCAGTCGAGAAAATGCGGAATATGCTGCGGAAAAAGAGGGAAGCGTTAGGACGATTACAATCACGTTCTGGTTGATCAGCTGAAAACGGTCGATGCCTTACTTTTTCACAGGGATACGACCCTCTTGATTGGTCTGCAGCTTGAGTCTCGTGAAGCTGGTGATAAACAAAACAATTCCACAGAAAAGTTACATCCGCCATTCTCGGGGAACGATGCCATTCTTTGACCTTGTGTTTCCATAACTTGCTACTAATGAACTGAACACCGAACTTAGCAGTATAATAACTTAAAGTCTATATAGCAGGGACTATATTTCTACATACTGTTGCACTATTGGTTTGTTCTCCACATTTGTAAGTCACTTTGGATAAAAGCGTCTGCCAAATGATTAAATGTAAATGTAATGTAAAATTTTTCACCAGAATGTCAGACAATTTAAAGGTCCCATTTATCATGGACGGACGATTGATTGACTAATGGATTGATTGATTGATTGATTGACTGATGGGTGGCTTGATGGATGGATGGATGGATGGATGGATGGACATACGGACTAACGGATCGATAGACTGACTGATGGATGGATGGATGAATGAATGGACTGACTGACTGATTGATTGACTGATTGACTGATGGATGATGGATGGATGGAAGGATAGACTGACTCATTGATGGATGGATGGATTGACTGATGGATGGATGGACAGACACAAAGACAGACGGATGGATGATGGATTGACTGATGGTTGGGTTGGATTGATGGATGGATGGATGGATGGATGGATGGACTGACTGAGGGATGGATAGATAGACGAACGGACTAACGGATCAATGGACTGACTGATGGATGGATGGATGGATGAATGAATGGACTGACTGACTGATTGATTGACTGATTGATTGATGGATGATGGATGGATGGAAGGATAGACTGACTCATTGATGGATGGATGGATGGATTGACTGATGGTTGGATGGATGGATGGATTGATTGATTAATTGATGGATGGATGGATGGATGGATGGACTGACTGATGATGGATAGATGGATGGACTGACTGATTGATTGACTGATTGATTGATGGATGATGGATGGATGGAAGGATAGACTGACTTATTGATGGATGGATGGATTGACTGATGGATGGATGGATTGACACAAAGACAGACGGATGGATGATGGATTGACTGATGGTTGGATTGATGGATGGATGGATGGACTGACTGAGGGATGGATAGATAGACGAACGGACTAACGGATCAATGGACTGACTGATGGATGGATGGATGGATGAATGAATGGACTGACTGACTGATTGATTGACTGATTGATTGATGGATGATGGATGGATGGAAGGATAGACTGACTCATTGATGGATGGATGGATGGATTGACTGATGGTTGGATGGATGGATGGATTGATTGATTAATTGATGGATGGATGGATGGATGGACTGACTGATGATGGATAGATGGATGGACTGACTGATTGATTGACTGATTGATTGATGGATGATGGATGGATGGAAGGATAGACTGACTCATTGATGGATGGATGGATGGATGGATTGACTGATGGTTGGATGGATGGATGGATTGATTGATTAATTGATGGATGGATGGATGTACTGACTGATGGATGGATAGATGGATGGACTGACTGACTGATGAATGGACTAACGGATCGATAGACTGACTCGTTGATGGATGAATGGATTGACTGATGGTTGGATGGATGGATGGACTGACTGAAACGGACAGATGGATGGATGATGGATTGACTGATGGTTGGATGGATGGATGGACTGACAAACGGACAGACAGATGGATGATGGATTGACTGATGTTTGTTTGGATGGATGGATGGATGATGGTTGGATGGATGGATGGACTGACAAACGGACAGACAGATGGATGATGGATTGACTGATGTTTGTTTGGATGGATGGATGGACCGATTGATTTATTAATTGATGGATGGATGGATGTATGGATGGATGGATGGACTGACTGACTGATGGATGGATGGATGGATGACTGATGGATGGATGGATGGATGGACTGACTGATGGATGGATGGATGGATGGGACTGACTGATGGATGGATGAATGGACTGACTGACTGACTGATTGATTGACTGATTGATTGATGGATGATGGATGGATGGAAGGATAGACTGACTCATTGATGGATGGATGGATGGATTGACTGATGGTTGGATGGATGGATGGATTGATTGATTAATTGATGGATGGATGGATGGACTGACTGATGGATGGATGGATGGATGGATGACTGACTGATGAATGGACTAACGGATCGATAGACTGACTCGTTGATGGATGAATGGATTGACTGATGGTTGGATGGATGGATGGATGGACTGAAACGGACAGATGGATGGATGATGGATTGACTGATGGTTGGATGGATGGATGGATGGATGGACTGACAAACGGGCAGACAGATGGATGATGGATTGACTGATGTTTGTTTGGATGGATGGATGGACCGATTGATTTATTAATTGATGGATGGATGGATGGATGGATGGATGGACTGACTGATGGATGGATGGATGGACTGATTGACTGATGGATGGATGGATGGATGGATGGACTGATGGTTGGATGGATGGATGGATGGATGGACGAATGGACTAACGAATCGATAGACTGACTCATTGATGGATGGATGGATGACTGACTGATGGATGGTTGGATGGATGGATGGATGGACTGACTGATGGATGGATGGATGACTCATTGATGGATGGATGGATGGATGGACGAATGGACTAACGAATCGATAGACTGACTCATTGATGGATGGATGGATGGACTGACTGATGGTTGGATGGATGGATGGATGGATGGACGAATGGACTAACGAATCGATAGACTGACTCATTGATGGATGGATGGATGGATTGACTGATGGATGGATGGATGGATGGATGGATGGACGAATGGACTGACGAATCGATGGACTGACTGATTGATGGATGGATGGATGGATGAATGGACTAACGAATCGATAGACTGACTCATTGATGGATGGATGGATGGACTGACTGATGGATGGATGGATGGATGGATGGATGGATGGATGGATGGATGGACGAATGGACTAACGAATCGATAGACTGACTCATTGATGGATGGATGGATGGATGGATGGATGAATGGACTAACGAATCGATAGACTGACTCATTGATGGATGGATGGATGGACTGACTGATGGATGGATGGATGGATGGATGGATGGATGGACGAATGGACTAACGAATCGATAGACTGACTCATTGATGGATGGATGGATGGATGGACGAATGGACTAACGAATCGATAGACTGACTCATTGATGGATGGATGGATTGACTGATGGTTGGATGGATGGATGGATGGATGGATTGATAAACAGACATACAATAAGAGAAAAAATAATTAGATAAGCAAACAAATAAATAAATAAATAGACAAAAAGGTAAATAAATTATCTTTCACTATTTTTCTCTCATTTGTTAACATTAATTAATGCATTAACTAACATGAAATAATGAGCAATACATTTGTTACAGTATTTATTCATCTTTGTACAGTTAATAAATACAGTCATTCATTATTTGTTAATGTTAGTTCACAGCGCAGTAACTAATGTTAACAAATACAACTTTGGATTCAGTCATGCATTCGTAAATGTTGAAACTGACATTAAGTAAGATTATTAAACGCTGTAGAAGTATTGTTCGTTATTAATTCATGTTAACTAATGAAACCTTACTGTAAAGTATTGCAATATGTCTGACTGAAATGAACACTCAATCGTTTCTTCTTAAGAAATTACGGGCCGGTTTGTCATTAGTCAGTTTTTCCGGGAATAGCCGTCGGGAACGGCGTCCTGATCCAGGCAGGTGAACGCACGCGGTGTGACTCTGCAGGTACTCACGCTTTCTCCAGACAGCATTCTCTGCCCATGTTCTGAGCGAGTAGGTTGGACGCCAGACTAAACAGCTCATCTGCCCACTCCTTTATGAATGACAAAACAAGCATTTTCATTTAAAAAATATTCAGGTCAAGTATCCGGACTAAAATATGCTGCTCAAATATCTCACTGACAGAAACACACGCTCTGTTTATTTAATAAAATGTCATGATGTCGAAGAAAAAACACCTTTGCGACGTCTTCTTGGAAGGCCATGAAGTTCAGGTACTGGATATTGACCATGTCGGGTCCCGTCACCACCGTCAACATCCGGTTCTCTATCCGTCCCACCAGATTCCCCACATCCAGGAGCTCCCGGAGCTTTGCTTCCTGAGGGAACGCAATAATGAAGCCTCGCTGCCATAAAACATCTGAAATAAGCCAGTAAGCCTCTTTACGGCTGCTTAGCTGTTGTGATCTCGCCCACAACCGTTTCCCACGAGCGCTTTTATCTGTACGATAAAAACTCCATCTGAGCAGCTGAACACCTGCTGATGATGGAAAAACATTCGACACATCAGCTGCTTTTACTTCAGATCCCAAACACTTTATCATACAAAAGCAACCAAAAAATGACATTTGCTACTGGATGCAGTTTGGATCCGGCCTGTGATGATTTCAGGCGATGACGACAACTGCGAAAACTTCAGCTGATGGCAACTTTGGCTCTCTATATAAAAAATTACTAACTACTACTACTCCTTATATCGTAAATGACCATTCACAAAGCCCCACCCCCTTTAGTTACTGTTGCTATGTCCGCTCTCACGCCACACATCATGTTCTCACGCGGTGAAAAATACATCGTGGAGCAAAAAGGACACTGACAGCGTATATGAAACTAATGTAATATTTTAACCCTTATGTACTGTTGGGGATGTTTTCATCCACTAGGAGAATTTTTGAGTCTTAATTTGGCCATAACTTTCTCCGTGTTTCAGCAAATGGAATGATTTTTGGAAAACTAACAATGCATCAAAGCCAATGTTGTTTCTAATCTTTGACACGTCCAAGACTGTGATAAAAGGCAAAAAAAAATCCAGTCCAAAAACACATTTTATATTGAAAATAAGTCATTTTGTGTGTTTTTTCCCCCCAAATCAGTGACATCATTTATGAATTTGGCAATTAAAGAGTTAAAATCCTGAATTTAAAAAAAAAAAAAATTTGTAGTTTTGATCAGGACTGAGGTTGATTAATAGATTTAAGCAAAAAAAATTTGAAAAAAATATTTATCTGATACATTTTTAAAGCAGTTAAAGTCGTGGCTGTTTTCAGCCACTAACATAACGAAAGGCTCGTGAATTTGAACAATGCACAAGGGTTAAAGTAGTTTAGTCAATAAATAGCGTCTAGTGTGTGTTTAATGTGTCGTGAAGCGATCATCTCTTCACACTAGTTCATTTATAGCATCAAATAAACATGAATGAACATCAGAAGGAATGTCGTTTCAAGCGCGGAAAGACGTTATTCAAGTTCACCAACGTTAATCTACTAACTGCCCTGACTGCTTTGACGGACAAAATGGCGGATTCGGGATTATGATTGGTCAGATCGCCTGTCAATCAAACTGTTTGTGAAGAGTCAATAAGGGGTGTAATGGTATGTAATGCACAGTTTGTAATAACGGGAAGAAGGAGGCGGAAACCGGCGAACAGTAAACGTAATTTTAATCAAATAAACAAACAAGCAACAAAACAAATGTAAACACACAAACATAATAAAAACACAACATAAAGTCCAGGCCTGGTCCTCTCTCGTCCTTCACTATCGTCGCTCCTCTTTTATGCTTCCGGAGCTCCTCCGTGAGAGATACGAGACCGGTGTAGCGCGCAGCTGACGCTCATTATCACTCGCGTCACTGGCCTCTCGCCCGCCCTGCTCGTCACACGGTACATGTATTCTTCCATATTAGCCATCACTAGATATTGTTGAAAAGTCGTTATTTTGTTTTTTTGGAGCACAAAAAATATTCTCGTCGCTTTATAATATTAAGGTTGAACCGCTGTAGTCGCATGACCTGTTTTTTAGTATCTTTTGAAAGTGTTCATTATCTGTCAATAGAGACTCACTGAACCAACAGATTTCATCAAAAATATCTTCATTTGTGTTCTGAAGATGAACGAAGGTCTTACGGGTGTAGAACCACATGAGGGAGAGGAATGACAGAATTTACATTTTGGGGTGAACTCACACTTTTAGCTTTGAGCTAATTGTAACACTGTAAAACACAAGTTTTATTTTTTATTATTCTATTTATTTTTGCACTTTTATAACACAAGATGCTTTTGAGTTATAAAAAAAAAAATATAATATATATATATTTGTTCCTTTGTGCAGCAACACTTTAGTTTAGGGTCCAATTCTCACTATTAACTAGTTGCTTATTAGCATTCATAATAACTGGATATTGGCTGTTTATTATTATTATAACAACTACTTTACTAACTATTAATAGGCAGCAATTAGCAGTTTATTGAGGCAAAACTCGTAGTTAATAGTGAGAATCGGACCCTAATCTAAAGTTTGACCAACTTTTTCAAGAAGTTCAAGAGTTGTGAGGAAAAAAAATGTCTGCTCTGTGAGAAAAACATCAGGATTTTTAGTCATGGCGAAAACAAAAGGACAATACGTCCTAAATTGTAACTCTGAAACAAGCATTTCTGTAAAGCTGCACAGAAAACAATTTGTATTGTGGAAAGTGCAAATAAACTTGAATTGAATTAACATGAAATGCATATGCTCACAGGAATTATTTCACTTAAAGCTGAAATGTAAAAATAAAACAATCTCTGCCTGTTTGCCTTGCATGCAAATCAGATGCTCAGTTCCTGTCTACGTGGGCGTTTGTTGGCAGGAGGACGCTGCAATGTGGACCCGATGTTAAGCCAAAAAAAGCCTTTGCGCCTGTAGCTGTGATGCCCGAGAGTGTCGCTCAGGTGGGGAGCCTCTCTAGTTTTGGAGCAGATCTTTCATCCGATGTGTCGCCCAACAAGTGTTTCTCTCCGCAGCACATGCATCTGTGCAACAGGTGTGTTTTGGCCTCTCAGCTGTCAGCGGGTAATTACAACCCTACGCAACGACTCTCCAATCAAGCGCTGATTTGCGAGTGCAATCCCTGCCACAGCAGAACCAGCGCTTGAACAAATATAATCAAGCGTAAAAAACACTCTCGCTGCCGAACATGCACGAGGACGAGGATGAGAAGCGCTGCCCCGGCAGCGAAATCCCAAAGAGCACATGAGCACATCGCCGAGAACAAATGGAAAAAGACACCCGACGGTTTTCCATCAAGAAAAATCAAATGTTTTATCAATTTCGGCTGTGACTCACAAAAAACAATATACCTAGAACAACACCCCAGAGGAAAACGAAGCCATTAAAGAGTCTAAATCCATCAGGGCTCACGGAGGGCTCCGGTAATTTCAAAGATGGTTCAATGAGTAATATTACATTTTGAATTGGCTTCTTGCCACTTGAGGGAGCGAGTGATTGAACGGCGTCACCAAGGTCTCGCTCCAAACTAGCATTTAGGCGCGTGGCTAAATGATGCTCGTAAATATTTTATTCAGTCGCGTTCGGTCGTCGAGAAGATGTGCAAACAATGAATAGACTGTCACACCCAACAGAGAGTGTATGAAAGAATCCCATTTAAATACAGACCTTCACTCGAAAAAAATTTTGCGATTGGGTTGTTTTAACCCAGCGGTTGGGTTAAATGTTTTATTGTTTAAAAATCGCTGTATGTCAGGCTTAAAACGAACCCAAAACAGGTTGGAAATTAAATTACAGACACATTATTACTAGAGGCAACAATAATATTCAAAAGGTGAATTTTTAATTTATTCATTAAATGTTTATTGTTTGATTATTAAACTTATTAATAAATGTTCATTTCCAACATACTGGCTGGGTTAAAACAACCCACTCTCTAGGTTAAAATAACCCAACTGCTGGGTTAAAACAACCTATTCGCTGGGTTAAAGTAACCCAATTTCTGGGTTAAAACAACCTATTCGCTGGGTTAAAATAACCAAATTGCTGGGTTAAAACAACCTATTCGATGGGTTAAAGTAACCCAATTTCTGGGTTAAAAGAACCTATTTGATGGGTTAAAGTAACCCAATTTCTGGGTTAAAATAACCTATTGGCTGGGTTAAAACAACCCATTCTCTAGGATAAAAATAACCCAATTGCTGGGTTAAAACAACCTATTCGATGGGTTAAAGTAACCCAATTTCTGGGTTAAAAGGACCTATTGGCTGGGTTAAAACAACCTAACCGCTGGGTTAAAACAACGCATTCACTGGGTTAAAATAAAACATTCGCTAAGTTAAAATAACCCAATTGCTGGGTTAAAACACCCTATTCGATGGGTTAAAGTAACCCAATTTCTGGATTAAAAGAACCTATTTGATGGGTTAAAGTAACCCAATTTCTGGGTTAAAAGAACCTATTGGGTGGGTTAAAACAACCCATTCTCTAGGATAAAAATAACTCAATTGCTGGGTTAAAACAACCTATTCGATGGGTTAAAGTAACCCAATTTCTGGGTTAAAAGAACCTATTGGCTGGGTTAAAACAACGCACTCACTGGGTTAAACTGATGCATTCGCTAAGTTAAAATAACCCAATTGCTGGGTTAAAACACCCTATTCGATCTGTTAAAGTAACCCAATTTCAGGGTTAAAAGAACCTATTGGTTGGGTTAAAACAACCCATTCTCTAGGATAAAAATAACCCAATTGCTGCGTTAAAACAACCTATTCGCTGGGTTAAAATAACCCATCTGATGGGTTAAAACAACGGATTCAAAGGATTAAAATAACCCAATTGCTGGGTTAAAACAACTTATTCGTTGGGAAAAAACAACTTATTCGCTGGGTTAAAATAACCCAATTGCTGGGTTAATAAAAACTCATTCACTAGGTTAAAACAACTGAATTGCAGGTTGTTTTTAACCCAGCATTTTTTAGGGTGAAAATAAAGCTACATCCAGATCTACATGAGAACGCCATCAGAACCTGGACGTGCTGGAGTGAGATCATGTTGAATAAAGTCGTTATTTTTATTTGTTTCTTTGCTCACAAAAAGCATTCTTGACACGTCATAACATTACGGTCGAACCACTGCAGTCACGTGGACTATTATAATGTCTGCACTACTTTTATGGACCTTGAAAGTGATCATTTTGTTGCTTTCAGAAACCTCTCGGATTTCATCAAAAACATCTTCATTTGTGTTCTGAAGGGGAACGAAGGTCTTAGAACGACATGAGGATGAGAAATTAATGCCAGAAATTTAAATCTATCGGCCCAACTGCGCCTGAAGAGATCACCAGTGTTACTCACTTCTGCTGTCAGTGTCTGATCGGCGTATATTCACGTGTCTGTTTTTCAAATAAGTTTGGTTTTAGTTAGTTATCCGATGCTATAAAAGCGGGGTGTGACGTCATGATTGACAGCCGAGTCTTTGATACCGCGCAGATTTAAGCTCCAAACGATGTCGTCAGTGACCGTTTCTAGGCCATTTCGGCTTAATTTTTCGAGGAAGTGGAACCATCCGTCTTTTTTACAGTCTATAGAAGAGACACACAGAGACAGGATCTTCCCATAACCCCCCATGACTCATGATCGGGCTCTGGCCCCGGGGTCCCTGCAGACAGACCACTGTTACACTTTTATTTAAAGCGCTTTCCTCCGACAGCATGACAGACGACACAGGTTCGTTAGTGAAAGACGCTGTGTGTACTGCAGACACGGGCTCTGAATAGCACATGAATAATACATGCAGTTATTGAATATTAAACGGACTCTTTAAAAGGGGAGTTCTGTATGAACTGGACAGATGTGCGAGAGATTGGCTCTAAAAAAAGATCAAGCCTCGTTGCTAGATGATTATTTTCCTGTATTTCTTTTACATGTCACAAAATCTGGCCATGCATTTCAGCACTCATTGTTATCTCTCACGTGCGCGTGTTTCATGCAAATCTGCGTTTTATATTCTCTGCGGGACGCTTGGGCGAAAAATGGAAGGTCCTGTAGAGAGGAAAATAAATTGGATTTAGATTTCTCCGCACTCCTGCATATATTACAGCGCTGACAGACACAGACGTGCGCGCGGCCTTTTGTAATGAGAGGCCTCCACGTTTTCTGTCTATCTGATGGAATTCGCCGCTGACGATGATAAAACAATACGTCGTTGATCGGCGCAGTGAAAAATCAAGAGCGAGTTAATTGGTTTCTGCAGCATAATCACAAAACGACTCGACCCTCGATCATTTAAACGTGCTCTTTAAAAGAAGAGCTGTGTCTGATAAGCTCATTTTCATGATGTTACAGTTGCTAAGGCGGTTGTTAGGTGATTATTTTTCTAATTATTCTAAGTTAAAGTAACCCAATTTCTGGGTTAAAATAACCTATTTGTTGGGTTAAAACAACCCATTCTCAAGGATAAAAATAACCAAATTGCTGGGTTAAAACAACCCATTTGATGGGTTAAAGTAACCCAAATTCTGGGTTAAAACAACCAATTCGATGGGTTAAAGTGACCCAATTTCTGGGTTAAAAGAACCTATTTGTTGGGTTAAAACAACCCATTCTCTAGGATAAAAATAACCCAATTGCTGGGTTAAAACAACCTATTGGTTGGGTTAAAGTGACCCAATTTCTGGGATAAAATAACCTATTGGTTGGGTTAAAACAACCCATTCTCTAGGACAAAAATAACCCAATTCCTGGGTTAAAACAACCAATTCGATGGGTTAAAGTAACCCAATTTCTGGGTTAAAAGAACCTATTTGATGGGTTAAAACAACCCATTCTCTAGGATAAAAATAACCCAATTGCTGGGTTAAAACAACCTATTCGATGGGTTAAAGTAACCCAATTTCTGGGTTAAAATAACCTATTGGTTGGGTTAAAACAACCCAAGGATAAAATAACCCAATTGCTGGGTTAAAACAACCTATTCGATGGGTTAAAGTGACCCAATTTCTGGGTTAAAATAACCTATTGGTTGGGTTAAAACAACCCATTCTCTAGGATAAAAATAACCCAATTGCTGGGTTAAAACAACCTATTCGATGGGTTAAAGTAACCCAAATTCTGGGTTAAAACAACCAATTCGATGGGTTAAAGTAACCCAATTTCTGCGTTAAAAGAACCTATTTGATGGGTTAAAACAACCTATTCTCTAGGATAAAAATAACCCAATTGCTGGGTTAAAACAACCTATTCGATGGGTTAAAGTAACCCAATTTCTGGGTTAAAATAACCTATTGGTTGGGTTAAAACAACCCATTCTCTAGGATAACAAAAAAAAACCCAATTGCTGGGTTAAAACAACCTATTCGATGGGTTAAAGTAACCCAATTTCTGGGTTAAAATAACCTATTGGTTGGGTTAAAACAACCCATTCTCTAGGATAAAAATAACCCAATTTCTGGGTTAAATAACCCAATTTCTGGGTTAAAATAACCTATTGGTTGGGTTAAAACAACCCATTCTCTAGGATAAAAATAACCAAATTGCTGGGTTAAAACAACCTATTCGATGGGTTAAAGTAACCCAATTTCTGGGTTAAAATAACCTATTGGTTGGGTTAAAACAACCCATTCTCTAGGATAAAAATAACCAAATTGCTGGGTTAAAACAACCTATTTGTTGGGTTAAAGTAACCCAATTTATGGGCTAAAAGAACCTATAATAATTATTAAGAGTTGTGTCTGATAAGCTCATTTTCATGATGTTACAGTTGCTAAGGCGGTTGTTAGGTGGTTATTTACTACCAGGCGAATGCGAAAGAGCGTGCAAATCTGTGTGATATCACTATTTTTCATTTTATGCGATCGAGATATGGATTAGTAGGATTAATCCATAACTAATCGCAAAAGGCTGGAAAATAATATGGAATTATATGCGCTGCGTGTTTCATATTTAGTTTTCAGCGACTCGGAGCGATTTGGTTTAACCCCTTAGGATTCCTGTAAAATTTGCCTGAGATATCTAAAAAAAGGCATTCCCAAAGTAAATCACATGCTGGAACAACACAGTGGAACAACAACAGGTTGTTATTTTAATAAAAACTTTTTTTATTTTACAGTTAAATATTACAGTGGTAATATTTTCTTTCTTTTTTTAATATGTTTATTTGGTCATAAAAATAATAAGCAACACAGTATTGACTTCCGTGGAGATGATTTATACCTCAATTGACCCTTCGCAAAGCCCCGCCCCCTTTAGTAACTGTTGCTATGTCCGCTCTCACGCCACACATCATGTTCTCATACGGTGAAAAATACATCGTGGAGCAAAGAGGACACTGACAGCGTATATGAAACAGTTTCATGTAATTTTGTAAAGTAGTTGAATCAATAAATAGCGTCTAGTGTGTGTTTAATGTGTCGTGAAGCGATCATCTCTTCACACTAGTTCATTTATAGCATCAAATAAACATGAATGAACATCAGAAGGAATGTTGTTTCAAGACGTGATTCAAGTTCACCAACGTTCATCTACTAACTCCCCTGACCGTATTCGGGGCTATGATTGGTCAGATCGTCTGTCAGTCAAACTGTTTGCGACGGGGCAATTCATAATTGATCGATCGACTAACTCTTTCCTCAATTTTCCAGCTTCCCGTGTTTTCACTGTCGTGCGGTAGGGGGCGCTATTACACATCTTCTGAAAGACTACAGAACCTCCAGCAAAAAACACATGAAAAAAAGAAGTAGACGCACTGCTTATGTATGTTGCAGTCTTTGGAAGAAAAACACAATTTTCTCATCTTTTTGCTCAAATGTTTTACAGTTTTTAAAAAAACAAGAATGCATGAAGCTAGAATAAAACAAATGTGTTCCTTCTTTTGATTTATTGCATGTTCAGATATACGACAAAATATTCTGAGGGCTATGAAATTTTTGAGAAATTGATCGACTTTTATAAGAAAACGCTGTTATTTTCCAGCTTATTAACGTGAAGCTGCTTTGAGCAATCTGTATTGTATAAGCACTACATAAATAAATGTGATTTGATTATTAACAATAATTATTATTTTAATTTAATCATATTGATTACGTCACGATCACCAGCTGGAGTGCCCTCGATAGGACACTTCTGTTTAGCTCCCCTGTACAATCCTGGTTATCGCTGGCATTCGTTGCGAAGTCTTGTTTGTGTCAGACTGCAGTTCCTGGTTCTTTTTGCCTGTTCCTTGGATTTCCCTGTTTGCCTCTGCGCTGTACTCAGCTACTTGGATTGTGGATTAATGAACTACTGACTTTGGATCCTCAAAACTTTGCGTCTCTGAGCGGTTCACGACACATACACTATCGTTCAAAAGTTTGTGCGTTTAATGTTTTTAAAAGACGTTTCGTCGGCTCACCAAGGCTGCATTTATTTAATTAAGATACAGTAAAAGCAGGAATATTGTGAAATAATATTACAATTTAAAATTACTCTTTTCTATTTGAGTATATTTTACGAAGTAATTTTTTCCTGTGATCAAAGCGGAGTTTTCAGCATCATTATTCCACTTTTCAGTGTCACATGATCCTTCAGAAATCTTTCTAATTTGCTGCTCAAGAAACATTTCTTATTTTTATCAATGTTGAAAACAGTTGTTTACTTTTTTCAGGATTGCTTGATGAATATAAAGTTCAAAAGAACAGCATTTATTTGAAATACAAAGCTTTTGTAACATCATACACTACCGTTTAAAAGTTTGAACTTTTATTCAGCAAGGATGCATTAAATCGATCAAAAGTGACTGCAAAGACGTTAATAATGTTACAAAAGATTCTATTTCAAATAAATGCTGCTCTATTCATCAAAGAATCCTGCAAAAAAAAAAATATTGTGCAAAAAATCATCATATCGGAATGATTTGTTAAGGATCATGTGACACTGAAGACTGGAGTAATGATGCTGAAAATTCAGCTTTGATCGCAGGATATAAATTATATTTTAAAACATATTCACATAGAAAACTGCTATTTACATTGAAAAAATATTTCACAATTTTTACTGTATTTTTAATCAAATAAAAGCAGATGAAACTTCTTTTAAAAACATTAAATACCGATCCCAAACTTTTAAACGGTAGTGCAGCCCAACAAACAAACTGGAAAAAAGGCTAGACATTTTAAATCACAATTCATTTACATGTGAGCAGCACACAATCTTTTAATCTCTTTACAGTTACATTTTATAATATTAATTGTTTCTGGGGTTTTTTTTAGGAATAATAATAATAATAATGATTATTATTATTAAATTTAAGGGTATAATTTATTAAATTAAATTTAAGGGTATTTATAATAGTAATTGTTTCTGTTTTTTATTTAGGAATAATAATAATAATATTAATAATAATAATGATTATATTATTAAATTTAAGGGTATAATTTATTAAATTAAATTTAAGGGTATTTATAATAGTAATTGCTTCTGTTTTTTTATTTAGGAATAATAATAATAATAATGATAATTATTATTAAATTTAATGGTATTTATAATAGTAATTGTTTCTGTTTTTTATTTAGGAATAATAATAATAATTATATTATTAAATTTAAGGGTATAATTTATTAAATTACATTTAAGGGTATTTATAATAGTAATTGTTTCTGTTTTTTATTTAGGAATAGTAATAATAATATTAATAATAATAATAATGATTATATTATTAAATTTAAGGGTATAATTTATTAAATTACATTTAAGGGTATTTATAATAGTAATTGCTTCTGTTTTTTATTTAGGAATAATAATAATAATATTAATAATAATAATGATTATATTATTAAATTTAAAGGTATAATTTATTAAATTAAATTTAAGGGTATTTATAATAGTAATTGCTTCTGTTTTTTATTTAGGAATAATAATAATAATAATGATTATTATTATTATTAAATTTAATGGTATTTATAATAGTAATTGTTTCTGTTTTTTATTTAGGAATAATAATAATAATAATAATAATAATAATTATATTATTAAATTTAAGGGTATAATTTATTAAATTACATTTTAGGGTATTTATAATAGTAATTGCTTCTGTTTTTTATTTACGAATAATAATAATAATAATAATAATAATAATAATGATGATTATTATTATTAAATTTAAGGGTCAAAATCATTTTAAAAAGTAATATTCATCAGGAAAACAATTATTAGATTTTTTTCCCCTCAAATCTCAGAAACTCTAAGGTTGGTGCGTTTGTTCGAATCACCGAATGCAAACCGTGACGCTTTCACAGCAAACACTATTAACAATAGATCTCTCCGGGTGCGAGAAGACCCAGACACGCGCACGGTCCACCTACACCTGTGCTAATCAAGGACGCCCCTGTCGTCTCCCCTCGGGCCTGGAAAGAATGCTTCGCAATGCATATTCATGATGACGACGGCGGAGCTGTTAAGGAGGAGGTTTTAAATCAGATGAGTCAGCGTGGATGGGCCCGCAGGCGAGCTGTTTCCTGCTCTCCGCTCCAAAGCCCTTGTCATTGTTGTCACCTTGTCCTCCGCGAGGCTCCTCGCCATGTTGGATGCCCTTTCTCGCAACCTCATTAGCTCCGGTGCCTTTGGCTTTGGTCACACACAGGGAGCCTTTCCACAAGAGTTTCTATGGCAACATGCATCAAGACCTCACTGCCTTTGGGAGCCGGATTTAACCAAACCATGTCGTATCAAAGTAAAGGGCCACGGTGCATCTGCTCTGACCACAATCATTAGCTTTGAGCTCACTGGATCTCTTTCAACCACCAAAGACAAGTGAACGACCCGCCGGACAATGCGATTCACCGTGACGTCGAGTCGAGCCTTTTCATGTCGCTAATAAGCAATTAAAGCGAGCGTGAAGTATCAGAGCATGGGTTGAGATGTGTGATTTTGTGAGAACCAGCAGGTAAACATTGTATTGCAGAAAACATTTAGGCGCCGCATAATTACGCAGGCGAACAACCTTCGAGACTGCATTCTGAAGAAAATGTCATTTACGATTTTTATGCATTTGTAAATAATTACATTTACGTATTCACACATTAACGGCACGGCAAATTTATTTGTATCGCGCTTTTCGCAATTATTTCAAAGTCAGTGTGACTGTACAAATGCACATATTTACAATAATAATATTAAATAAAAAACTTTTGAGATGTATTTATAAATAAATAAATAACATTCAAATAGATAAATACAGAAAAACATGAGTGAGATTTTTAAATATATATATATATTTTTTTTTAAAAAATCAATACATTTGTATCTTGCTCTAGGTTAACAAATATAATGTTAAATTTGTTCAGCTCAATGATTCACCCCTGAATCAATCGAGAATCGCATTTTTTTCGTTTCAAACAGAGATCATATATATACTATATACATAATATATAGAATAAACACCATTTTCTTTCTGTGCGGCCAAAATTATTTGCCACTTATTAATGTAAAGCTGCTTTCCCACAATTTGCATTGTAAAAAGCGCTATATAAATAAAGCTGACTTGACTTGATCACGATTCTCCCACGATTCTGAACAGACAACTAAACAAAATACCATGCGGTTTACAAGAGGTTCTGACAAAACGTTTAATTAATCAAATCTGGATGAATTATTTTAGAAATCAGGTTGAATGACTGATTCAATGACTCACTTAAAAATACTTCACTTATTTCAGTACTGGGGCTGCAATACACTCCACTTTTTTTCCACGCACTCACCAACTTCCCTAAGCACTTCCCGTATATATATAGATGCACTATTAATCGCTATTAAAAAGCTATTTTCTTTTATCAATGACAACGATTCATCCACGTCTGTTAAACCTTTGACAAAATCATACCAGAACATTCAAATATTTGTTCGTGCTGCCAGTTTTGAACCACACATGAGTTATTTCTGTGCTGCAAATATTCAAATGATCACAGAAGTACTGAGAAATAAGTTTTAAGTAAGTACATAAACACTGACGCCTACGATTAAGTTCATAATAAAGCGAACTACCTTTTAAAACGAATTTGGCGCTTCAAATGAAGGTATTCCACTAGGTGGCGACATTGAGTCGTTCATTCAAACACACCGATTCATCCTGGAATGAAACAAGCATTTATTAATGCGTCATTGAATTCGCTCAAAACCATTTTTTGAATAACTCATTCAAACATTTTCCCGCAGTTTATCTTTTGAACCTCTAGTAAATTTTGTTTGGTTGTGTACTCAGAATTGTGGGAGAATCGTGATCTCTATCTGAAACCAAAAAATCGTGGTTCTCAATTTATCCAGCATCGTGCAGCTCCAATATACAATTTTTTACTTATTTGAAACAACGCAAACACGCCTGCATGCATATAGAATGCTGAATTAAACTGGGGAAAAACAATTAAATAAATGATCAATTCCATAGCGGATTCCAAGTGATCAAGGGCTCAGTGAATCAGTGTTTTAGAATGAATCTCTTGAATGAACGATTCAACGACACATTTCTTTAACAGTCACTTGTCGCCACCTACTGGTGTAAAGATGCAATCGTTATTTGAAGCGCCAAGGTGATTGGCTCTATTCTGATCGCTTCCGTAGACATCAGCGTTTATATCCAAACGATGAACTTTTATCCCGGTTCTTCTGCGATAATATCAATATTTGTAACACAGAAACAACGAAACTGTGTGGTTGAACGGTGGATTGATACATATACTAGAACTGCTCTGGTTCTTCTCTATATCAGTGTCAGTGTCTCCTTGAAACGCCTCCATCTTGAGTTTTCTTCACATTTAAATAATTCATATGCAGAATAAAGGGGCGGAGCCTGCTTGAGTTAGTCAGTAGTGTGTTGAAACTCGGTACGGGGCGGGACATTTCCCAAACGCCAATCACAACACACCGCTCCAGTCGACCAATCAGAGCCCAGTGTGTTTTTCAGAAGGCGGGGCTTCATCGAGACTGAGCGTTACTGACAGACTGGGAAGAGAGGAGCCGCAACAATGGAGAATAACGAACGTTCAAGCGGGAAAACCTGTTCTAGTAGAAATGTAACACTTTGTAACACTTTAAGAGCTGAAAGGTTCTTCGGGGAACCAAAAATGATTCTTCTATCGCATCACTGAGAAATCCTCATTTTGGAACGGAGTGTAACAATGAGCAACAGTGAAGCTTTTCTTAGAAAAGCACTAATTACAGCACCGAGCCTGTATTGTAAAGTAAAGCTGAGAGTGGGCGGAAGTCGTGGACCTCTAAAGCAGCCGCTGCGGCAGAAGCGTGTCGGCAGATGGGTGGACTGATTTCATGGCTCTGTGTTGCGGTGCTGATCCTCCTCCAGGCACTTTTTGGGGTGGAGAGAAAGTGGGCAGGAATCAAAGGCTATCCTCTTCGTTCAGGCTCAAGTCCCACCGGTTCTTCTGTCTGCTTCACGCTTGAACGGCTCATTACCCAAAGCAAAAAGGGGTGGTACCTCTATTTGAACTAAAAATATATGCTGTTGCATGGAAAAGAACACCGGCTGATAGTGCAGTTATTCGAAACGCAGACAACACACCTAGTTGAGCTGGTCAGTTTGTGAAAGAAGCAACAGACACACGGTCTCTGACTAGCCATGGATGTGTTGAGAACAGATTTAGGAATCAACTCAAATCACAAGTACATAAAAATGAGTTAAGCCAAAGTATTTTATATTATGTAAAACATGACATTTCATATTTACATTAAAGCCGCACTATGTAGTTTTATGTAGTGCACTAGAGGTCGCCTATTCAAAACAAATGAGCGAGGAATCTTGGGACGTGCGGTCTTCGCCAAGAATCGGGCAGAAATCACGTTCACGGATGCGATTGTTAACGTTACGGAGCTGAACGAGACGGACGACGCACGCCTCGAGAGCAGCGGGACTTTTATTATGACACAGTCGCCGCTTAGTATTCTGTCTATAAATGTATCAAAACAGACGTTCCCACGTCTGATAAAACATGTCATATATATTGAAGCGTCTTCGGTGTTTCCATGGTTTCTACAAAATCGAACCTGAAACTGAGGGTAACGCGGATACAAATAGTTATATAAACTGAACAAAACATATTAACACAAAAATCGTACGTATTGCAGCTTTAAGTATGGTTAAGTGTCTATATATAAAGGGGCGCATTTGGAGATACATAATGTGGATAAACTACAGGGAGACTCATATGGCGGAATGGGAACAGCTTTTCCACAAAGCATATGGTCATTAACAACAGCAGTGCCATTAGCAAAGCTCTGGTTGTTTGTCAACAGATGAATGCATGTAAACAACCCACTACTTATTGATTGGTTTCAATATGCATCATATACATTTCTGACATAAATGTCTTGTTATCCATTCATCAATGGAGTGATTAACGGCGTGTTATTGTTCTCGCTGTGCTCTAACGAGAGGACCAGAGCACTGAACAGTCAAGATCTGGAGACTTCTGGATTCATCTGCGCACAACAACTCAATACGATCCTTCTTTTCAATTAACAACACATCTTTAATGAGTTGCAGAAAAAAGCAATCCAAACAAAAGCAGCGGGATGTTCCTCATGGCCTCGGCGTACTAGCGATTAAAATCGCATTCAGATTCCTTTTTGAGTAAAGCCGTGAAGTTAAACAGCTTGCAATTAAGAGGAACCTGCTATGGCACGAACACAACCCAAAAGATTACATTAGAAGAGCTGGTGAGCAACTATAAACGTGATAAGGAGGGAAAGCTTACAAATAAATAAATAAATGTAAAAATATTTAAAAAAAAAAAAAATTAAAAATTATTATATATATATATATATATATATATATATTATATATATATATATATATATATATATATATATATATATTAATAAATGTATTATTAATTTAAAAGAAAAAATATAGAATAAAGATGCATTTTTTACATAAAAAATTTATATTTTTACAAATGTCATATATAAATAAATAAATAAATAAATATATTTTTTAATAAAAAAAATAAAGATTTTTAAAAATGTTTATATATATATATAATATACATAGCTTTTTATTAAAATATTAAGATTCTGAAAAATGTTATATATATATAAATTAATAAATAAATTTATTATTAATTGAAAAGAAAAAATCTAGAATAAAGACTTTTTTAAAGGTTTTATATATATATATATAAATGTATTTTTTAAATAAAAAATTAAGATTTTTACAAATGTCATATATAAATAAATAAATAAATGTATTTCTAATTTAAAAGTTAAAAATATATATATATAAATGTGTGTATTTTTTAAATAAAACAAATTAAGAAATATATATACAGTACTGTGCAAAAGTTTTAGGCAGGTGTGAAAAAATGCTGTAAAGTAAGAATGCTTTCAAAAATAGACATGTTAATAGTTTATATTTATCAATTAACAAAATGCAAAGTGAGTGAACAGAAGAAAAATCTACATCAAATCAATATTTGGTGTGACCACCCTTTGCCTTCAAAACAGCATCAATTCTTCTAGGTACACTTGCACACAGTTTTTGAAGGAACTCGGCAGGTAGGTTGGCCCAAACATCTTGGAGAACTAACCACAGTTCCTCTGTGGATTTAGGCAGCCTCAGTTGCTTCTCTCTCTTCATGTAATCCCAGACAGACTCAATGATGTTGAGATCAGGGCTCTGTGGGGGCCATACCATCACTTCCAGGACTCCTTGTTCTTCTTTACACTGAAGATAGTTCTTAATGACTTTCGCTGTATGTTTGGGGTCGTTGTCATGCTGCAGAATAAATTTGGGGCCAATCAGATGCCTCCCTGATGGTATTGCATGATGGATAAGTATCTGCCTGTACTTCTCAGCATTGAGGATACCATTAATTCTGACCAAATCCCCAACTCCATTTGCAGAAATGCAGCCCCAAACTTGCAAGGAACCTCCACCATGCTTCACTGTTGCCTGCAGACACTCATTCGTGTACCGCTCTCCAGCCCTTCGGCGAACAAACTGCCTTCTGCTACAGCCAAATATTTCAAATTTTGACTCATCAGTCCAGAGCACCTGCTGCCATTTTTCTGCACCCCAGTTCCTGTGTTTTCGTGCATAGTTGAGTCGCTTGGCCTTGTTTCCACGTCGGAGGTATGGCTTTTTGGCCGCAAGTCTTCCATGAAGGCCACTTCTGACCAGACTTCTCCGGACAGTAGATGGGTGTACCAGGGTCCCACTGTTTTCTGCCAATTGTGAGCTAATGGCACTGCTCGACATCTTCCGATTGCGAAGGGAAGTAAGCATGATGTGTCTTTCATCTGCTGCAGTAAGTTTCCTTGGCCGACCACTGCGTCTACGGTCCTCAACGTTGCCTGTTTCTTTGTGCTTCTTCAAAAGAGCTTGGACAGCACATCTGGAAACCCCTGTCTGCCTTGAAATTTCTGCCTGGGAGAGACCTTGCTGATGCAGTATAACTACCTTGTGTCTTGTTGCTGTGCTCAGTCTTGCCATGGTGTATGACTTTTGACAGTAAACTGTCTTCAGCAACCTCACCTTGTTAGCTGAGTTTGGCTGTTCCTCACCCAGTTTTATTCCTCCTACACAGCTGTTTCTGTTTCAGTTAATGATTGTGTTTCAACCTACATATTGAATTGATGATCATTAGCACCTGTTTGGTATAATTGTTTAATGATACACCTAACTATATGCCTACAAAATCCCTGACTTTGTGCAAGTGTACCTTGAAGAATTGATGCTGTTTTGAAGGTAAAGGGTGGTCACACCAAATATGGATTTGATTTAGATTTTTCTTCTGTTCACTCACTTTGCATTTTGTTAATTGATAAATATAATCTATTACCAAGTTTATTTTTGAAAGCATTCTTACTTTACAGCATTTTTTCACACCTGCCTAAAACTTTTGCACAGTACTGTATGTATACATACTTTTTTTTTTAATGAGTTGGTAATTGGGGTTGGTAAACTTTTTTAAAAATGTTGTTGAAAGAAGTCTCTTCTGCTCACCAAGGTTGCATTTATTTGATCAAAAACATAGCAATTTTTTTTAAATATATTAAAATAGCTATTTTCTATTGTAATACATTCCAGTGATCAAAGCTGAATTTTCAGCATCATCACTCCAGTCTTCAGTGTCACATGACCCTTAAGAAACCATTCTAATAGGCCCTTCAAAATAATGCCCAGTTTAAGGGTATATTGAACAATTTCGAACACCGCCTTGGTGTATATATAGCCCTCATTTTCAGTTGCGGTCTGCAATCTCTCGTCTATGGTGAAGTGGTTGCGTCCCGTGTTCTTGTATTCCCGAAGAAGAAGGAGTGTAAAACAAACAGAGTTTCTCCAGCATGCATTATGTCTTATTGGGTGCTGAGTGGCTCAATCGATCATTCGAGCTTCGCTCCTTCAGACAGCGTCTCTCTCTCTCTCAGAATGATACAGCGTCTCATCTTCAGACTGTGTAAATGGCTTCGACCTCTACGTCCAAGGGTGGATGGACGGTTTGTTGTGGCTCGTGGATGCCTTCATATAAACGCGCCGCGACAAGATTTATTCGGCCGGCTTTGACACCAGCACACTGCGTTTCCCAGAATCACTCTCAGTCATGACACTCGAGTCACTCGCTCGCAGAAGATGCTTTATATCATTGGTGCAGAAAGAGAGAGAGAGTATCACGACCACGCTCACCACCTCAGCACAAGAGAGTAGAATTTGGGGTTTTTTTTGCATTCATTTGTTCACAAATACAGTAAAATCAGTAATATTGTGAAAAATTTTTATAATATAAAATAACACTTTTTTATGCAAATATATTTTAAAATATAATTTATATCCAGTGATCAAAGCTGAATTTTCAGCATCATCGCTCCAGTCTTCAGTGTCACATGATCCTTTCTTTGCCGCTCATTTCTGATCATTATCAGTGTTGAAAATTTTTGTGGAAACCACGAAATTTGAGCTAAAAAAAATGAAACCGAATACTGTTATTCAGCAAGGATGCATTAAAAACAGATAGAGTGCAGACGCTTATAATGTTTCAAAAGACTTCTATTTGACATAAATGACTTTCTATCCATCGAAGAATCCTGAAACTGAACTGCACTAAAAACTGATAATAAGAAGAACCATCATTAATAATTTAGCACCAATAATAACTGAGCAGCGGATCATCATGTTCGAATGAAGGGTCATGTGACACTGAAGACCGGAGCGATGATGCTGAAAATTCAGCTTTGATCACTGGATATAAATTATATTTTGAAATATATTCGCATAGAAAAGTGTTATTTTATATTATAATAATTTTTCACAATATTACTGATTTTACTGTATTTTCTGAACAAATGAATGCAAAAAAAAAGTAATTATTCCTCATTTTTGACTGATCATCAGGGGAAAAAAGCAATACTTTTTACAGATATTTTTGTTCTTAAACCGTCTGTTGAACAGAAAACTATGATGAAAAAATAAATGTTACAATTATGTATATAGTCGGTAATATTTTTTATTTTTTTTTACTAAAAGTAATTAAATAATTAAAAGGGTTTTAAGCGAATAAAGAAAATGAAATAAAAACGGTAACGGAAGTCATTAAGTAATCAGTCTAAACTATTAGACTGATTCCATCGATCCAGATTCTTCCATCGAAGAATCCTGAAAAAAATTCCCACAAAAATTCTAAGCACTAAAAACTGATAATAAGCAGAACCATCAATAATAACTGAGCAGCGGATCATCATGTTCGAATGAAGGATCATGTGACTCTGAAGACTGAAAATTCAGCTTTGATCACTGGATATAAATTAAATTTTAAAATATATTCGCATAGAAAAGTGTTATTTTATATTATAATAATTTTTCACAATTTACTGATTTTACTGTATTTTCTGAACAAATGAATGCAAAAAAAGAAGTAATTATTCCTAATTTTTGACTGATCATCAGGGGAAAAAAGCAATACTTTTTACAGATATTTTTGTTCTTAAACCATATGTTGAACAGAAAACTATGATGAAAAAATAAATGTTACAATTATATATATATATATTATATTTTTTTTACTAAAAGTAATTAAATAATTAAAAGGGTTTTAAGCGAATCACGAAAATGAAACAAAAACGGTAACGAAAGTCATTAAGTAATCAGTCAACTATTAGCAAATAATATTTTTTTTTAAAATATATATATATTCACTCTTATTTGTGTCTAATATGTTAAAAAAACATTCAGTCATATCACATTAATCAAAACAATAGCATGTTTTCAATTCAAAATGGCGAAATTTCATAAACATTTTGAGGATATAGTCAGGATATATCGGTCACTGAATATTTCAACAATTATTCAATATTATTAGATATTACTATCGCCACGTGCTCTTTCACCGCTAAAACGAAAGCGTTGCATTTCACGCTCATCTTCAGTGACCAGTAAGCCCCGCCTCCTCTGATCTGATTGGCCAGCTCACTCCTTCTGACAGTGACTGACAGCTTTTTTTGTCATCCTCACAACAAACAGAGCGATGCATAATGCAGTACAGCAGATCGGCATGAATAATATCAAATATTGAGGCCATTTCTAATTATTGGGGAGGATCTCTTATGTCACAGACACAAATAACGTCCATGAGCGTCAGGAGAGAGTTCACCTGGGAGACCCGCGACCCACGGGCTCCATATTTAGACGGCAGAGGTCCAGATATAGCGTGGGTGCAGATGTCTGTCTGCCTGTGGCCATTCTACACCAGATTGTACAGACCATTACCCTCATAGAGAGATGCTTATCACCCACAAGAGCTATTAACCTATATAAGGCCTGGGAAACAGAGCTAGACCTCCTTTACAAGGACATACTCACAAACGGATGCAAGGAATGGATAGAAAGTCACTGTTAACAACGACGAGCATCTTTTCCGGTGTTTGTCTCATTTATATACTCCAGAGGCACGTCAAAAAAATCAAAATCATCACACAACTCACGCATGATGTAAAACTATCAACTATAAAAACATATACATAAATACTACATTATCAAAATATATCAATCTTACAATTATATATATAGTCGGTAATATATATATATTTTTACAATTATATATTATATATACAAAATATATAATTGTAAAAATATATATATATATTACCGACTATATGTATATATGCACATATATTTTTACAATTATATATTTTGTATATGTAATATATATTTGTATATATAATTGTAAAAAAAAATATATATATATATATATTATATATACAAAATATATGCACCTTATTTTGCACGGTGGATTTAGTCTGTTTTCTGTGAATGTGCGAGACTTTAATAACAAAATGCAGAACTGTGAGCGCTTCAAATTAAAATCAAAATATACCAGCTTTACCAAGATCAAGCACATTTTGTACAACTAAAATAACTAAATTCGACGTAAAATATAAAAAAAGTTTGTTTCTTCTTCCCCGAATTGGCTTTTTTAAACAAGAAAATATGTTGGTTTTGTCTATTGGGAATTGATTGGATCATCGTGGTTCGCTATTGGTCGATCTCACGTGAGCGACAGGTCGCCCCGCCCCCGCGTCGGTACACATGTCATCAGACGTGTCAATGCAAAAAAAAACCTTTAAAATAAGCTTTGACTTGAATTAGCGTCACTGCTTCACGGATGTACAAATGTGCAAAACGCAGAACTGTTAGCGCTTCAAATTAAAATAACGATCAAAATATACCAGTTTTACCCATATCAAGCACATTTTGTACGACTAAAATAACTAAATTCGACGTAAAACAAAAAAAAGTTTGTTTCTTCTTCCCCGAAATGGCTTTTTTAAACAAGAAAAAATGTTGGTTTTGTCTATTTGGGAATTGGTTGGATCATCGTGCACTGTAATGAATTACTGTAAAAATTTCAGCATTATTTTACAGCCGCTGGCTGTTTTTTAATAATACAGCATATTGCTGTAAACTGCAATGCATTCTGGGGTCACGTGTTGGTTTGACTCAAATTTACAGAATATAGCTGTAAATTGACCCTTCGTAATTAAATAAATACAGTTATTTACTGTAATCAGAGAATACAGGGGAATCCTGTAAATTAAATTACAGTAACACTACTGTAAATTTTACAGTAACCGGCTGGCAACCCTGCTGCCAGTATTATACTGTAAAATTTACAGTAATTTAAAAAAATACAGTTATTTACTGTAATCAGAGAATACAGGGAAATTCTGTACTTTAAATTACAGTAACACTACTGTAAATTTTACGGTAACTGGCTGGCAACCCTGCTGCCAGTATTATACTGTAAAATTTACAGTAATTTAAAAAAATACTGTTATTTACTGTAATCAGAGAATACAGGGGAATCCTGTAAATTAAATTACAGTAACACTACTGTAAATTTTACAGTAACTGGCTGGCAACCCTGCTGCCAGTATTATACTGTAAAATTTACAGTAATTTAAAAAATACAGTTATTTACTGTAATCAGAGAATACAGGGGAATCCTGTAAATTAAATTACAGTAACACTACTGTAAATTTTACAGTAACCGGCTGGCAACCCTGCTGCCAGTATTATACTGTAAAATTTACAGTCATTTAAAAAAATACATTTATTTACTGTAATCAGAGAATACAGGGAAATCCTGTAAATTAAATTACAGTAACACTACTGTAAATTTTACAGTAAACAGCTAGCAACCCTGCTGCCAGTATTATACTGTAATTTTTTAACAGTGTGGTTCGCTATTGGTGGATCTCACGTGAGCGACAGGTCGCCCCGCCCCCGCGTCAGTACATATGTCATCAGACGTGTCAATGCAAAAAAAACAAAACAACTTGACTTTAAAATAAGCTTTGACTTGAATTAGCGTCACTGGATGTAGGTAAGTTTTACAGTTTTAATGAAATATTATTGCTATTGTTTTTGGGTGCTGAATATAGTCTTACCTTTGGCGTTTTGGTGCATTTCCCGGTTCTCGCATCTTTGATGTAGGTGATGTCCAATAGGTCTGTTTCCTAAAAAGAGGGAGGGGCAGATTTCGTCACGGCTCACAAAACACATTTCCATGCAGTTGGAGCGAATATCATGTATCAATATCATGTTAAATATCACAAAAGAGGTAACAGCACGGGAAAACACACAAGAATGAATAATTAAGCAGACTTATCACGCAGTGCGCAGATCCAGATCAAATAATCGAATGACTCTCTTAAAATACATTCCTGAGGAAATGATGCAGGGCCGGAGCGCAGCGTTATTTGCGTCTGCAGTGTGTAATGGACACGCTGATAGATATGCTTTCTGACAGCTGCAGCAGAAACGAAAGCTGACGGCATTCGGCTGGCACAACTGAGCTACAACTGAGCTGGAACAAAACAAAGAGGCATTTGCTCTTTATGCTTGTTTATGCAACACAGCAATGATTGGAGTCTAAAATTAGAACATCATCATCCGTGTGACGGTAAAATCTGTATGTCCTCATGTGCTTCGGGAACGATTTGTAACACATGTGACAGTGACACCCTGCTCCAAAAACAAAACGCATTTCATAATAATGGAGGTGTGCGCACATAAAGCCGCCTCTCAGAACTAAATTGAGTCTTTTTTTCTCTTCTTATTGCGCTTAAATAGTCAAAATCACACGAAATAATGCGAATTCAGGTAAATACAGTCAACAAAGTGAACAGTTGAGAAAGGAAACGCGTGTGTATCCATATAATGGATCAGATCTTAAAGTGACAGGAGCCTAATTTACCAGCTGGCAAATTATGAGATATAATTATGAGATATTAAAAATACCTATGAGGCTTTTTTTCCCCCTTTGTATTGGTTGAATTAATGAGTCACTCAGATTTAACAGATGCAATGTATTTTACACACATTAAGATACATTTATATATCCAGGGTTGGGGAGTAACGAAATACAAGTAACTTAGTTACGTATTTAAAAATGCAAAATTTGAGAAATAAAAATTTGAAATGGGTGGTAATCAGATTACAGTGTTTTAGATTACCAAAGTGATTACTTTGAGTTTTAATGTCATTTAAACAGCGATTGGTGATTCTCTGACTCTGACCGTCTGAAAAAGACGAGTTCAGTTTCATCAACATTTTAATACTTTTAAGAGGATCATAAAAATGTTGTTATTTTTATTTAGTTCTGTCCTGAACAAGACAAAATGACTGAATTTATTTTAAAAAATTGCCCAACTGTCAACTGAACTGTCCTGTCATGACCTGATGATCCACGACTGTTTTCATGTTTTGTGAGTCATTTTATTATTCACTCGTCACTGTGACTTTTTCTCAGTTTGTTTTTTTTTCTCCTCACAATTGTGAGTTTGTGTTTCACAATTCTGACTTCTTTTTCTCAGAAATGCGAGATTTAAATTCAAAATTTCAAGTTATAAAGTCAGAATTGGGAGATAAAAACTTGCAATACTGACTTTTTTTCTTGCAATTGTGAATTTAGTATGTGAGTTTATATCTCATTATTCTGACTTTTCTCAATATTGTGAGTTTATATCTCATAATTCTGACTTTTCTCAATATTGTGAGTTTATATCTCATAATTCTGACTTTTTTCAATATTGTGAGTTTATATCTCATAATTCTGACTTTTCTCAATATTGTGAGTTTATATCTCATAATTCTGACTTTTCTCAATATTGTGAGTTTATATCTCATTATTCTGACTTTTCTCAATATTGTGAGTTTATATCTCATAATTCTGACTTTTCTCAATATTGTGAGTTTATATCTCATAATTCTGACTTTTCTCAATATTGTGAGTTTATATCTCATAATTCTGACTTTTCTCAATATTGTCAGTTTTTATCTCATAATTCTGACTTTTCTCAATATTGTGAGTTTATATCTCATAATTCTGACTTTTCTCAATATTGTGAGTTTATATCTCATAATTCTGACTTTTCTCAATATTGTGAGTTTATATCTCATAATTCTGACTTTTCTCAATATTGTGAGTTTATATCTCATAATTCTGACTTTTCTCAATATTGTGAGTTTATATCTCATAATTCTGACTTTTCTCAATATTGTCAGTTTATATCTCATAATTCTGACTTTTCTCAATATTGTGAGTTTATATCTCATAATTCTGACTTTTCTCAATATTGTGAGTTTATATCTCATAATTCTGACTTTTCTCAATATTGTGAGTTTATATCTCATAATTCTGACTTTTCTCAATATTGTGAGTTTATATCTCATAATTCTGACTTTTCTCAATATTGTGAGTTTATATCTCATAATTCTGTCTTTTCTCAATATTGTGAGTTTATATCTCATAATTCTGACTTTTCTCAATATTGTGAGTTTATATCTCATAATTCTGTCTTTTCTCAATATTGTGAGTTTATATCTCATAATTCTGACTTTTCTCAATATTGTGAGTTTATATCTCATAATTCTGACTTTTCTCAATATTGTGAGTTTATATCTCATAATTCTGACTTTTCTCAATATTGTCAGTTTATATCTCATAATTCTGACTTTTCTCAATATTGTGAGTTTATATCTCATAATTCTGACTTTTCTCAATATTGTGAGTTTATATCTCATAATTCTGACTTTTCTCAATATTGTGAGTTTATATCTCATAATTCTGACTTTTCTCAATATTGTGAGTTTATATCTCATAATTCTGACTTTTCTCAATATTGTGAGTTTATATCTCATAATTCTGACTTTTCTCAATATTGTGAGTTTATATCTCATAATTCTGTCTTTTTCTCAATATTGTGAGTTTATATCTCATAATTCTGACTTTTCTCAATATTGTGAGTTTATATCTCATAATTCTGACTTTTCTCAATATTGTGAGTTTATATCTCATAATTCTGACTTTTCTCAATATTGTGAGTTTATATCTCATAATTCTGACTTTTCTCAATATTGTGAGTTTATATCTCATAATTCTGACTTTTCTCAATATTGTGAGTTTATATCTCATAATTCTGACTTTTCTCAATATTGTCAGTTTATATCTCATAATTCTGTCTTTTCTCAATATTGTGAGTTTATATCTCATAATTCTGACTTTTCTCAATATTGTGAGTTTATATCTCATTATTCTGACTTTTCTCAAGATTGTGAGTTTATATCTCATAATTCTGACTTTTCTCAATATTGTCAGTTTATATCTCATAATTCTGACTTTTCTCAATATTGTGAGTTTATATCTCATAATTCTGACTTTTCTCAATATTGTGAGTTTATATCTCATTATTCTGACTTTTCTCAAGATTGTGAGTTTAAATCTCATAATTCTGACTTTTCTCAAGATTGTCAGTTTATATCTCATAATTCTGACTTTTCTCAATATTGTGAGTTTATATCTCATAATTCTGACTTTTCTCAATATTGTGAGTTTAAATCTCATTATTCTGACTTTTCTCAAGATTGTGAGTTTAAATCTCATAATTCTGACTTTTCTCAAGATTGTCAGTTTTAAATCTCATAATTCTGACTTTTCTCAATATTGTGAGTTTATATCTCATATTCTGACTTTTCTCAAGATTGTGAGTTTATATCTCATAATTCTGACTTTTCTCAATATTGTGAGTTTAAATCTCATAATTCTGACTTTTCTCAATATTGTGAGTTTATATCTCATAATTCTGACTTTTCTCAATATTGTGAGTTTATATCTCATAATTCTGACTTTTCTCAATATTGTGAGTTTTAAATCTCATAATTCTGACTTTTCTCAATATTGTGAGTTTATATCTCATAATTCTGACTTTTCTCAATATTGTGAGTTTATATCTCATAATTCTGACTTTTCTCAATATTGTGAGTTTATATCTCATAATTCTGACTTTTCTCAATATTGTGAGTTTATATCTCATAATTCTGTCTTTTCTCAATATTGTGAGTTTATATCTCATAATTCTGACTTTTCTCAATATTGTGAGTTTATATCTCATAATTCTGACTTTTCTCAATATTGTGAGTTTATATCTCATAATTCTGTCTTTTCTCAATATTGTGAGTTTAAATCTCATAATTCTGACTTTTCTCAATATTGTGAGTTTAAATCTCATAATTCTGACTTTTCTCAATATTGTGAGTTTATATCTCATAATTCTGTCTTTTCTCAATATTGTGAGTTTATATCTCATAATTCTGTCTTTTCTCAATATTGTGAGTTTATATCTCATAATTCTGACTTTTCTCAATATTGTGAGTTTATATCTCATAATTCTGTCTTTTCTCAATATTGTGAGTTTATATCTCATAATTCTGTCTTTTCTCAATATTGTGAGTTTATATCTCATAATTCTGTCTTTTCTCAATATTGTGAGTTTATATCTCATAATTCTGACTTTATAACTCACAATTGCAACTTTATTACACGATTCTAAGTCAGAATCGTGAGATAAAAACTTGCAATTACCTTTTTTGTGTTACAAATGACTTTTTAAAGCATGTATTTTGCAATCTGTAGTGAAATACATTTTAAAAGTAACCTACCCAGCCCTGTATGTATATATATATATATATATATATATCGAGTACAGGTGATTAAAAACTTTCTCAAAGATAAATTGACAACCAATTCAGTGCCTCATCATTATTTCTGTTCATTCCTCAAACACATTTTGGATGGGCTTCAATCCCCACCCCTCGCTGACACACTTTTGCGATTGTGAGGACAGCGGACTCCAGGAGATTATATAAGGACAACCTGGACGTCATTTGTTCGGCGCTTTGACCTAAAACACTGGCACAGGACGAGAAACACGTCTCCACTCGGCCACGAGGTCATTCCCAACCCCAAAACACAAACCACATTTTCTGATCACGCGAAGGTGCCTGTCAGACACGCGACGCAACGCTCCTCATCATGTGACTATATAATATTTATGATAATTGCAAGTAACTGCCAAGGCTATCTGAATAATGAAAGCATCTCTCTCAGTTCAACTCTGAAAATCCGAGCATGGTGGCGAGCGCTTCGCCAGCGCCATAGCAACAGGGGATGGAGGTGGAGATGGGCTAAAGCGATTTGAAGACAGGCACCAGGCACCTTTGAAATCAGTTTGCTGAAGCCGAGCTGCTCCTGTGAAGATCCATCGAGACTACATGATCAAATATCTGTAGGTCAGCAGAGCAAACTGCAGTCTATTGACTCTCTATCCACAGAAAACTCACACACGTGCCACAATGTTCAATAATGGAGCCGGTTGTAAGTGACTATAATGATTTGCTCATCTCTCGCTGGCGACAATGGGGCACATCTAAATATAGAAGATCACGTATCGATTCAATAGACGCTTGCTTTGCATAACAATACAGGATGCTATTTTATGATCACGAGTCCTGTTCTGGAATTCCTTGCGAATCGTATGAACAGGAAAAACTGATTTGCAAGAAGACCAAAAACCACCGGTATATCACACGCTCGATACCTCACCGAACGGGTCAAGAAATAATCTGAAGGTAAAGTGTGACCTGCTTTTGTTTTCATCAATATCTATAAGCGCAGGAACTAAGGCAATAATCGGATGCAGATCTGGCGTCCTGCGAGTCCGTCACAATTAGCAACGTTTTATTCAATACCATCTGGTATCAGAAGATTGAGTCACTCAGATGAATATTATTGTGAGATTACTCACTGCTGCTCTCACAAACGCTGCATCTTGACTTACGGGACGAACGATGTGATAAAGTTTGCTGGAATACACCCAGAATCAGAATTGATTTTCTTATATAAAAGGGCGTCACGTGCTGCCGAATCCGCTCTCAACTTACACGACCTCACTTCCAGAGATGCGAAGATCAACTTGCGCACATTTACACTGTAAAAAATAAAACAAAGGTGGAAAATTTCATTTTAATAACGCAATGTGTTAAAAAAGAGGTCGTGAAATGCTGTAACGGGGTTCAATGGAAGGAAGGAGGCGGGAACCGGCGAACGTTCCACATCATTTTAATAAACAAATAAACGAACAATAAAATGAAAGTAAAAGGGCGGCAGTTCCTCACGGCGACGCGAACAAAATAAAACACAACATAAAGTCCAGGCCTGGTCCTCTCTCGTCCTTCACTGTCGTCGCTCCTCTTTTATGCTTCCGGAGCTCCTCCACGAGACACGAGACCGGTGTAGCGCGCAGCTGACGCTCATTATCACTCGCGTCACCAGCCTCTCGCCCGCCCTGCTCGTCACAAATGCGTTGTTTTATAATGTTTCCTGGTGTGCAATTATAATGTTAGTGTGCTTTTTACAATAAAAATTGTCATAATTTAAATAATTAAATAAATAAAAGGCCCTGATTTTAACCCTGTGAAACGATATGATATGATATGAAATGATATGATAAAGTTTGCTGGGATACGCTTGCACTCGACCGAATCAGAATTGACTTTCTTATATAAAAGGGCGTTACGTGCTGCCGAATCCGCTCTCAACTTACACGACCTCACTTCCAGAGATGCGAAGATCAACTTGCGCACATTTACACTGTAAAAAATAAAACAAAGGCTGAAAATTTCATTTTAATAACGCAATGTGTTAAAAAAAGAGGTCGTGAAATGCTGTAACGGGGTTCAATGGAAGGAAGGAGGCGGGAACCGGCGAACGTTCCACATCATTTTAATAAACAAATAAACGAACAATAAAATGAAAGTAAAAGGGCGGCAGTTCCTCACGGCGACGCGAACAAAATAAAACACAACATAAAGTCCAGGCCTGGTCCTCTCTCGTCCTTCACTGTCGTCGCTCCTCTTTTATGCTTCCGGAGCTCCTCCACGAGACACGAGACCGGTGTAGCGCGCAGCTGACGCTCATTATCACTCGCGTCACCAGCCTCTCGCCCGCCCTGCTCGTCACAAATGCGTTGTTTTATAATGTTTCCTGGTGTGCACTTATAATGTTAGTGTGCTTTTTACAATAAAAATTGTCATAATTTAAATAATTAAATAAATAAAAGGCCCTGATTTTAACCCTGTGAAACGAACGCTCTGTTTTAAGGTGCGTGTCTGCTGTGAGACTTCCCTGCTGTGATTGGCTGACATCTTTCCATTTGAAATGGCTAAGTATTACTTTGTCGAAAACTTTAAGCACATTTTTACTATTACAGCTCTCAAAGTTCACTAATCGTGAAAAGTATTGCATTACATTTAGATGTACGGCATGAAAGTTGATTGAGTGCATGAAAAAATCAATTTCTGCACACTAACGAATGCTTTCGTCATAACTAAGCGTGCGAACGTGATGTAACAGAGAGATTTGTGAAATAAAACGGGAGTTTTCAGCCTCTGATAAACTCGCGCAGTTTGATTGACAGCTCCAGCGACTGTTAAGGGAGCGTTCTTTCTAAATCTTTTTCTGAAATAAAAAAAAAGATTATTTTCATCCAACTAAGAGAAGCTGACCTAGTTTGATTGCTGGAAAACAGACGAAAAACATCAGTGAATCATATCGGATCAGGCATTAGAGTTAACAGTTACATTGCGGTGGAGTCTGTAAAACTGTGATTCATTTAATCCACAGTGAAATACAAATAAATAAAGCTCAACTGAGGCATTCACATTGTTGACAATAAATAACCACATTCCTCGCATAACGATCCTTTGAAAGGTAATGTTATTTACTCCTTCTCATCTCACTAACACACAAGTGGGCGGGGCTAACGTTGCAGTAATGAAGTGGGTGTCGACTTCTTCAGTGGAGGCGGAGTTTCACCTGATTCATCTGATAGGCCTGGTGTCAATAAAAGTGTTTATTGGACTAACAAGGAAGTTACGGGATGTTCTTATAGTACGATGACCTCTAAAATACCAAAAGCTCAAGGAAAAGTTCTCGACCCCATTAATAGCAATTTCTCTTTTTCGAAGTAAATCCGTTTTTCAGAAACATGCATTATGAAAGTGAACAGGGTCCAAGCTGAATTCATGTTCAACTGCATAACTCGGTCTAGAAATACACACGACATTTTAGGCTCATCGGAAGAGGCGAATTAACATAAATGAACGTGGCAGGTGAGCACTTCATTTGTTGAGAACATTTTAACAGCTCAGTGACCTTAATTTTCTTTGATAAGACGCAATTGTGTTTTCCGACACCATCGAAGCTGCTGGAAACGGCGGAATGAACCGATGTTATCTCGCCAAATGCGTTTGTGATTCTTGAGTAATTATCGTGTGGCGTCCCATAGAGCAGTTCTGCCTTTTAGTGCAATGTGACTTCCTGTTCTGCTCCTCACCCACACGTAACTCTATTCAGATTATTTCAAAGCAATTACTATCGAGCACAATCTATTAGACGCTGTTTATCAAATCAGCAGCTCCAGGTACATAAATAAAGATGAACGCTGCCTGAACGTGTGCAGTATTTACAATGGCAAAAAAAAAATATGACAGAGAAACTCTGGAACACTTGATATTAAAAATTCATCCATACTTTGATGAAAAGCTTTCAATTAAAGTGGGACGCCTCTATGAGCCAGACTCTGAGGCTATGTGAGCAGTTGGCTGTCAGTGGTCCATCTGGACAATAGACTCAACCTCATTCCCTACAGACAGATTTTGGAAAGTGACACCGCACTAGATCAGATGAACTGTTTTGTTCTGATGAGATGCTCATCGTGCCGCCATCGATTCATATAACGTCTCCTTTTAATGCTCAGGACGCTAATGCTCAGCTTCAGGCAAACCCACGGACCGGTGTTGTTATCGTCAACTGAAACTAAAAATACTAAAAACATTTACGCTCAATGAAATAAATGACCCGATAAATAGATAAATGTAATTGAAACAAAATGTTAAAATAAATAAAAATAAACATTGAAATTGAAATAAATAAAAAATAAAAATAAAATGTTATATAAATAAATAAAGTAAATAAATAAATGGAATGTTAATTGAGACAAAATGTTAAAATAAATAAAAATAAACATTGAAATTGAAATAAACAAAAAATAAAAATAAAATGTTATATAAATAAATAAAGTAAATAAATAAATGTAATGTTAATTGAAACAAAATGTTAAAATAAATAAAAAATAAACAAAAATAAATGGAATGTTAATTGAAATAAATAAATGTTAGTTTAAATAAATTAAATATTATTTAAATAAATAAATGTAATGTTAATTGAAACAAAATGTAAAAAAATAAATAAAAATAAACACAAATAAATGGAATGTTAATTGAAATAAATGTTAGTTTAAATAAATTAAATGTTATATAAATAAAGTAAATAAATAAATGTAATGTTAATTGAAACAAAATGTTAAAATAAAAAAATAAACATTGAAATTGAAACAAATTAATGTTATTTTAAATAAATTAAATGTTATATAAATAAATAAATAAAAATAGATGTAATAGAAATTGAAATAAAATGATAAATAAAAATAAATAAATATAAGAATATTTTAAATAAATAAATAAACGTTAATTAAAATAGATTAAATAACAGGAATATTAAAAAATGTTCAGTTAGTTTCAAAGCTCAAATTTACTAGTGCTAAAATTACTAAAACTAAAATGTAAATAAAAATGAAGATTTAAAAAAAAAAAACATTCAAATGAAAACAGAAAAATATATAAAAACTAATTAAAAAAATTAACAAATACTACTAAAATATCACCGAGAAGCACTTCTGTGTAAAAAAAAAACAAACAAAAAAGTGCACTGGATTCTGATTTGAGATGTTTTACCTTATTCTGATCCGTCCAGTACAGGAAGTATCCCTGCGGATCGACGCGTAACGTCACCGGAGTCACGGTAGAAGAATCCTGAGCAGAGAAACGACACACAGCAGAAATAATATAAAAATACCGACGGACAACACATTCACAGATTACATTAAAGGTCCCATGAAAAGATCACTTGATCCTGCATTGACATATTTCCTATTGAAACGGGGTTGAAATTCAGGACATATTGAAAGACATTTTTTAAATAGAGAGCAACAGTCAGGTTAGGGAAATAAAAACTTTCCACAAACTTATAATCCAGACCTATTGTGAGCTGTGAGGTTGTTAATCGACAGTTTGTGCTTGTGTTGAACTCATCAGTCCGCATTACTTCAACTTATTTTTTAGAATAAACTGCATTACCCATGATGCTGCACGGAATCAGAATTCCACCAATCAGAGAGTAGCGAGGAGCAACACACTCTAACATCGCCATTTAGCTCCGCCCCTGAAACACTGCGAATTATGTCATTGACCCTTCGCAAAGCCCCGCCCCCTTTAGTTACTGTTGCTATGTCCGCTCTCACGCCACACATCATGTTCTCATACGGCGAAAAATACATCGACAGACATATGAAATAGCGTCTAGTGTGTGTTTAATGTGTACTAGTTCATTTATAGCATCAAATAAACATGAATGAACATCAGAAGGAATGTTGTTTCAAGACGGTTCAAGGGGTTCTGATTGGTCAGATCGCCTGTCAATCAAACTGCCGACGAAGGGTCTCTCTCTAAATGCTTAAATATTTCAATATGAATCCTTCAAACGAGTAGTTTTATTCTCAATGCTTCATGGGATTGTAGTTTTTTTTTTCCTCACTAAAGCTGTTAAGCTCACAGTGTTGCATTTTCAAACACTTTCTTTACTTAAAATCAAAGTTCATGATGTTCACAATGCATTTACATTTCACTTCTGGCTCTATATCCTCTATATAACGGTGTTTGTGACGAATAAAAATCTTGAATGTCGAATCTTGTGGTTCTCCTCGCAGCCGGTGGGTTCGGTTCATGGCTTATAACGCTTTAACCAAGACTTGTTTCAAATCCCTACGGAAAAAAAATAAAGAAATACTTCCGGAACCAACTCTGTTGCACTCCATAACCTTTAGTTCGCATGAATCCATGCATATATGGATCCGAAAGGCCGATGAGGTCATCGCTACAGCTGGAGGAGAAGGACAGCAACATCTCAAACGCTAAAAGTTTCCTTTTACACCAGCATACAGATGAAATGAACCCATCATTCTGCTATCCGAGTTATTTTAAGTACCCGGAATCAAAAAGAGCAAGCGGAATCAAAGTCTCCAGTACAGCGACGTCACGTTTCTGTGGGAGGCAAAGACTAAGCGCGCCTCGCGCAAGATAAACACACGGGATTTCTGTGGCAATCCACTCGAAAGCGCGTTTCTCGATACGGGACCGACCGAAATTCGAGGCTTGACTCAGACGTTGCATAAGCGCTCTATATCGGCGTGATTCATGCTGGCTGGTCATAAAGTCACAAAAATGTGCCTCTCCAAGAAGAACATTTGAGCAGACAAGCAGTCGTGCGAACGTCTCCTCTGATGAAGGAAGGGGAGCGTTTACCCCTCGGGCAGACGGTGCGATCGCGGCGTCCCTTTATAGAGAGATCTGTAATTGATTGTGTTATTTTAGATCTTGAGTGGGTCTGCCCACATTCTAACTGCACATCTAAGTTGGGCGGCGCAGCACGTCTTAGCTAATGTAAGGCAGGCGAGGAAGACGGGAATTTAAAGCATGAAAGTTGCCATAGCAACAGGCCAACATTTCCAGTTTTATTTGCGGAGAAAAGCTTTTAAACGTCAACATTTTCAGCATAAGCTCATGTAAAGCTGCACGGCATTACGGCGCTGATAGAAGAATACTCGCTGCATTTATTTCAAGTGATTACAGCTTCAACGGGACTGCAAAATACAATCTGGGATTTTTGTTTCTTTTAAACCGAACAAAAAAAAAAAAGAAGCAATTGTTTTTCATAAGCTGTGTTATTTTAATGTTTCTTTGTGTGTTTATATTTGTGTAATGTTGTTGCCTCTTGGCCAGGACTCCCTTGAAAAAGAGGTTTTTTCAATCTCAATGGGACTCTCCTGGTTAAATAAAGGTTAAATAAATAGAACACCTATGACCAAGAATACTTCAGACTATTTCTAGGTCTTTAGATCGTCGCAAATCATTGCGGAGAACCTGTGTAAAATACACCAAACACATTCTCAAACGCATGCTAATGTTTCCCGTCTGCTGATCGTTTGGAATGCAAATGTTTTAAATTAGAAAAGTGACTGAAAATGGTATCGGACTTTAAATGCGCTACTTAGAGCTTTTTTGGACCGAATTTATAGCCGCAGTTTCTAAATGATTAAAGGAGACCTTTTATGCCCCTTTTTACAAGATGCAAAGTCTCTCCAGAAGGTTTCAGCTCAAAATACCCCACGGATCATTTAATATAGCTTGTTAAAATTGCCCCTTTAAATGCAAATGAGCTGCTGCTCCCCGCCCCCTTTCCAGAAGAAGGCGGAGCTTCAAGAGCTCATGAGAAATCAGTACATAAGCTACTAAAAAAAAATCACTAAGAACGAGAAATGCTTGATTTCACGACCTATGGCTTCATTTATACACTGGTATATGAACCCTGTCATTTAAAAGACTTTAAGGGTCGTTATTACACATTTTAAACGATATAAATCGTAATGTAATTTTGTAGGAATTGTAATCAAGCTCAAAAAACACTACCCATTAAAAGTCAGTTGATCCAATAGGATCACTCAAAGTCCTAAAGAAGACACGATTGCTGAGGAGACTCGATTTTTCACCAGACAGCAACAAAACAGGACAATCTCACGCACCGAAAACGTCCGAAACTGTCAGTGGCGGTGTTGATTTCGAACCGGAGTCGGAAAATGACGCCTCCAGAGCCGGAGAATATATGCTGCATGGAGATTATTTAGTTTAATTACGGTTATAACTTCACGAAGAGCTCAGGGCGGAGTCTATGCTAATACGGCAGAGTCGTGGGTGGGGCTTGTGCATTATGATGTCGTACTGCTCAGAAAATGAAACGGCTCGTTCTGAGACACTGCTTATGATTTATGGCCGATTAATAAAAAAGGAGCGGTGGATTTCTATCACTATAGGGGGGTTGTGTACACACTGCCAACACACATTTGTGTTCAAACAACATGTAAAAGTCAATTTTGCATAATAGGTTAGCTTTACAGCATTACATAATAGACAAAAGTACCGATGTTATACCAACGTCGACAAGTGTTTTGCTTTGGAACATTTACAGAAACACATCAAAACCTCTAAATAGTTACAGTTACAGTTTATTTTTAATGAAGGATGTAATCGAATATTAAACTCCAAGAAATGCATTAAAGCACATTGATCAACCAGGAAATGCAATATTGGGGAAGTCATTCTTAAAGGTATAGTTCACCCAACAAATAAAATTCTGTCGTCATTTCTTCACCCTCAAGTTTCCCAAACCTGTATGAGTTTCTTTCTTCTGCCGAACACAAAAGAAGATATTTTGAAGAATGCTGGTGATCAGACAGTTGATGGGCATTGACTTCCATTGTAGGAAAAAAAAAATACTGGTTACCAACATTCTTCAAAATATCTTCTTTTGTGTTCAGCAGAAGAAAGAAACTCATACAGGTTTGAAAAGACTTGAGGGTGAAATAAACAAAGACTTTATGAAGTGATTTATCCCTTTCAAGGGCTGGTTGTTGATGATTTCACGTTTTTAGCTTTAGTTGGCGTGTAATGTCGCTGTTTGAGCAGAAACAACATCTGAAAAGTTACGACGCTCAAAGTTCAATGCGAAGGAGATATTTGCTTTTACAAAAATCTCTTTTTAAGGACTACAACAAGCTTCTTCCTGGGTTTGTGACATCACAAACAATCAAATTTACATAAACTCCGCCCCTGAGAACACACAACAAAGAGGGCGGGGCCATGTCGGGCCGCTTTAGAGAAGAGGAAGAGTTGTTGTAGTCGAGTGTTGTTGATGCCGTCATTTTACGCCGGACCGCTTCACAAACGAGGGTCGATTCAAGGAAAAAAGACGAACGTGACGACACGTGCTAGAGACGAGTTGATCAACTCCACATCAATTTATCCACTAACCGTTCAGAAACGTCTAAAAGTTGGAACTTCTTCCTGAGTCTCTCCATCAGTGTAAGGATGAACACCGTCTGCGTGAGATTCTCCAGCTTTGTTGTTGTTGAGCTGTCAAAGCTCCGCCCTCTTCTGGAAAGGGTGCGGGAGCAGCAGCTCATTTGCATTTAAAGGGACACACACAAAAACGGCGTGTTTTTGCTCACACCCAAATAGAGGCAAATTTGACAAGCGATAATAAATGATTTGAGCTGAAACTTCACAGACACATTCTGGAGACACCAGAGACGGTTATATCACATCTTGTGAAAAGGTGCATAATCGGTGCCCCTTAAAATAGCCAGTCCTGTTCCACAATAAAGCATCTGCAATATAAGAAAAAAAAAATGAAATGCATGCTTTAAAATAAAAGGGTTTCGGCTCCCACAGAGCAGTGAGTTTTTTCTTGCTGATCCAACAGGTGAATGTGAAACATCCTCAACACTCAATCAATGCTCATGCAGCACTCGCTACAAAATGCGACACGTCTCCAAGCGCATGCTTCTTTTCAAAGGTTTTATGCTGTCACATTCCACGGCGAGGAATCATCTAGAGCCGGTTGCATTAGGTTTCTGCAAAGTAGTGACAGGGCTGAGATACATTACTGCACACAGAGTAACCTGATGTCATTCTCTGGAGCCTCTGCAGAGACTCAGACACTCAGTCCTGTGAACATGCTGATGGACTTGAGAAGTCGAAACTGGCTCAATTCTCTAGTGGATCGCTCTCTAGCATCGATGAAGGTCGATCGCGAGGGTCTGCGGCGTTTGGTGTTGGACATGTAAACAATCAAACAAACGCATTCGCCGCAGAAGCGTCATGTGCATTCACACCGGCTAATTGTGACTTACCTCATCCCATTTCATAAATCTGCTGCCTCGCTTCAGGCTCTCGGACACGCGCACCGGCTTGAGTTGAAGCGCATGAACGCCAGGTTGAGCTCCAGCCATTCAAGCTTCAACATTGACACCCAAAAACAGCTGGGGGAAGAAAAAAAAACCAAGTCGCTCTCTTTCTTCTCCGGGAAGGAGCCAAAGCGGAGCGCGCCGGATGCCAGCGAAACAGTTCTGGTGAATGGAAGCGCTTCTTTACGCACGCGGGCATATGGAGATCACATCACATGTCTGCGGTCTCATTGCACTGGTTTGGGTTTCAGAACGCAAGGAGCGATCGAAGACGCGGAGCAAATGAGCAGCAGGGAGAAACAGCGATCATAAATGATGGAGAGAGCGAGTGAGAGAGCGAGAGAGCGAGCGCGTGTCCTCCGCACACTGACTCATGTGCGCGCTGAGATCCAGCGCCTCCTAGTGCGCAGCGCTTCCCTCCCCTGCTGAAACAACCTTCACAATTAAACACGGCATAACTCCTCTGCAAAGAGAATGCAGGCAGGACGCGGGAGGATTTCTTCTGCCGTTTCAGCCCTGCAGAATTCAGCACTGAAGACTATCTATTACAACAATTGCGAGCGAATCAAAGTTTGTTTCTATGAAGAGCGCAATACAGCATACTGCACTGAGAGATCTATATGGATATATTGGGAGATTTTGCATTTTGACCATTTTTTAACCCTCATGTGTTTAATTTCCAGTTTACACTCAATATTTAGAAAGCGATCGTATTCATTTCTGTTTCTCATCTCTATCCGTTTTGGGGGATGTGAATATGATATGAAGATTCCTTAAAGTATACCATGAGCATGCATGTGTAATATTACATTTTTATGAAAAAAAAAAAAAAAACATTTAAAGGTGCAGTATGTAAAATATTTGCAGTCAAATATTCAAAAACCACTAGGCCAGTGTTAGGGGCCGTTCGTCTTTTGCGCACACATATTCGTTATTTCCTATGTAGGCCGCGGCGAGATGAAAACATCTCAAAACATTTCTACACTAGTATATGAACCGTGTCATTTAAAAGACTTTATGGGTCGTTATTACACAGTTTAAACGATATAAATCGTAATGTCATTTTGCAGGAATTGTAATCAAGCTCAAAAAACACTACCCATTAAAAGTCAGTTGATCCAATAGGATCACTCAAAGTCCTAAAGAAGACACGATTGCTGTGGAGACTCGATTTTTCACCAGACAAACAAAACAGGACAATCTCACGCACCGAAAACGTCCGAAACTGTCAGTGGCGGTGTTGATTTCGAACCGGAGTCGGAAAATGACGCCTCCAGAGCCGGAGAATATATGCTGCATGGAGATGGTTTAGTTTAATTACGGTTATAACTTCACGAAGAGCTCAGGGCGGAGTCTATGCTAATACGGCAGAGTCGTGGGTGGGGCTTGTGCATTATGATGTCATACTGCTCAGAAAATGAAACGGCTCGTTCTGAGACACTGCTTATGATTTATGCCGATTAAAAAAAAGGAGCGGTGGATTTCTATCACTATAGGGGGGTTGTGTACACACTGCCAACACACATTTGTGTTCAAACAACATGTAAAAGTCAGTTTTGCATAATAGGTCTTTTCAACTTTTCAGAATGCCGCAAGTCACCGCAGGTCATGTGACAAGAACCATCCAATCAACTCTTTCCCTTAGACTAACGGTCGCCTAATCACCTCAGACGAACGCAGAGTCGTTGTGCAGGAGAGATGGTTTCACGCCTGAAGCTCTGTTTGGTGATGCCTGGGCCAATTTTTCTTAAAAGATTATCAAGCTGGTCCTTGTCAACTCTGAATCTCTCATCGTCCAGACGGAGCTCTTGGATGAGTTTGTGAAACTCTCCGTGGTGCACCCAAACACTGCGGAGGGTTTTTTTTCCTCTTCTCCATAAGTAAATCTTGTACTAGAGCTTCTGCAAGGGCTTTTCGGTGATGGAAATCCATTGAAACTTCCCCATAGTCGTGGAGAAAGCTGTTCATGGTTGCATAGCAACGACAGACGCCACAGAAACGCGAGCTCCCGAACGCTTGCAAAAGAAGAAGGAAGCGACGCGGACGCGCTTTCCAAGCTTTTTTAGGCGCGATATGTGAACGGCCCCTAAAACTGCATATTTTGTTCAGTTGAGTACTTACAATATCCCAAATGTTTCCAAATATTTGTATTTCGTGAGAAAATCGCTATTTTATCCAAGGATCCGGGACGTGTGCGGGAGTCTCCTGTAAATGACGTCATATCCGCGTTATCCTCAGTTTCTGGTTTGATTTTGTAGAAATCATGGAAACACTAAAGACGCTTTAATATTTATTACATGTTTTATTTGACGCGGGAACTTCTGTTTTGATACATTTATAGACAGAAAACTAATTATTGTAATGAAGCTCAACACGTTTAGTCTTATTGTTTCAATCTAATTTTCTTGATTTCTCGTGATGTTTTATTCACGTCTCAGAGAAAAACTCTATTTTGTCAAGTAGATAACAACATAATCAGATGAAGCTTTATTTTTAGTAACAATAATACAGAATTTTCTCCATCATACAATATTGCATGTCATTTATCAACACCAGTCATCCATCATTTAATATGATATTAATATGGATCTGAACGAGTGTCTCACAGCAGCCGCGAGCGAACGCTCAGAGTAACGTTACAACATCATCTTCAACACACTCAAATGAGTCTAATAGCTGCGTTTCCTCACACTCATGACCGGAGAAGCGGAAGCGTGTCATAATAAAAGTCCCGCTGCTCTCGAGGCGTGTCGCGTTCGTCTCTCATTATCAATCGCTCCTGCTCCGCTTCAAACTACAGTAACGTTAACAATCGCATCCGTGAACGTGATTTCTGCCCGAGTCCCGTCCCGATTCTTGGTGAAGACCGCATGTCCCAAGATTCCTCGCTCATTTGTTTTGAATAGGCGACCTCGAGTGGACGAAAAACTACATAGTGCAGCTTTAATGATGATAAAATATGAGTTGTTTCTGGATATTGAAATAATCTGTAGGAAATACAGTTTTGGGAAAAAAAAAGTGTAGTTACCACATACATCCAGCAGAGGGCCATAGAGATCCATTCGAGGCTAACTGCTCTTATAACAGCTTTTGTGATGTGCATTTTGTGAATATATATATTTAAACAAAATACACTAAATCAGTATTTTTATCAAAGTTTAAAATTTGAAGCGTCTTGTTTTTGCACTAATGAGTTGCCACTAAAAGACAATACTTGATTGTAATCACGTATTATTTATTTAAATAATCCAAATGTATAAAAATGATTAACTTTAGAATAAGAAATTATTTTTTAAAAAGTGTGTGTTCCACATTGCATCAGTGCTCTAGTACCAGTCTTTTTATTTATGTGTGGAAATTTTCAGATTCATGCTTTATTTATAGATTTTTTATTTTTTTTGACAAATGAAAAATAAAAAAAATAAAAAAACATAATCAAATGAAGATTGTGTCCCACTGAGAGTTTTTATTTTTTCCTGTTCCACGTCTGGGAATCTAGTAAATCCCATAAAATTCAACGCTTCATTTCTCTCTTTCTTTCATCTGTTATGAAGAAATCTAAGCTTATTTATAGAATACAAAACACTGGAGCACGCAGGATTCATCTCTAGAAAATGACCTTGTCCCTCATGTTCAGTTAATGAACGTTATAATTAGGCTGCACCAATATTAATTCAAACCAACAATTATAATTAGGCCTATAATATACTAATATTGTCAGATACTCAATATGATTATGGTTTATAATTATATAAGCCACACTCATGCATCTTGTATTAGATTCACATCTGGGAAGCCCACCAGAAGAAAAGAAACCAGCAATTGTGTTATTATTTTATATTGACTGTAGGATGAATTTATCTATATTGATATATATGCAATGATTCAGGTGTGATTTAACAGAGTAGTTTAAATATATTAGAACAAAACCTCATCTGAGCATTTTTAGTTTATTATTTCGGCAGCAAACAGGATTTTCAGAGTTAAATACCGTGTTGTGTGTTATGTAACGCAGATCCTGAACAGTGCTCACATATAGAAATAATGTAACTTTGTAAAAATCCACCCTTAATCCATAGTGTGTGGGCTAGATTAGATAACACAGGCTGAAATGGCTTTCTTTGAGTATATATAGACACATAATCAGCAAGGTTTATTGCCACACTCACAAACACTAATATAAATCACCAATTCAAATCTTTAAAGGGACCCCCTATTCACAAGATGTAACGTGTGTCTCCAGAATGTGTCTGTGAAGTTTCAGCTCAGATCATTTATTAAAGCTTGTCAAATTCGCCTCTATTTGAATGTGAGCCGTTTTTGTGTGTGTCCCTTTAAATGCAAATGAGCTGCTGCTCCCGCACCCTTTCCAGAAGAGGGCGGAGCTTTAACAGCTCAACAACAACAACAAAGAATCAGAATCAGACAAAATGAGGAAAAAAGGAAAAAGTTCAAATGGTTGGAGTTCTTTTTTTTAGTTTTTTCTGGTTAGTGTGATAATGATGTGGAGTTGTTGATGAACTCGTTCACTAGCATTGATGTGTCCGTGTGGATGCCACACCTTATATACACTTAGCTACTTGTTGTTTTGAGAGCCAAACACAGGGCTGACGATACGATTTGCGATCAAAAATGCTGTGTATGGTTTAATATTTTTTTTTGAAATTTTTTTGCACACAGAAACGCCCCTATTTATTTAGCAATTGACCGTTCGCAGCCCCCCCCCCCCCCTTTAGTTACTGTGCTATGTCCGCTGTCACGCCACACATCATGTTCTCATACGGTGAAAAATACATTGCGGAGCAAAGAGGACACTGACAACGTATGAAACAGTTTCATATTTAATATATCGTCATTTTTTAAAGAAGTTTAATCAATAAATAGCGTCTAGTGTGTGTTTAATGTGTCGTGACAGATCGTCTCTTCGTACTAGTTCGTTTATAGCATCAAATAAACATGAATGAACATCAGAAGGAATGTCGTTTCAAGACGTGATTCAAGTTCACCAACGTTAATCTACTAACTCCCCTGACCGCTTTGTCGGACAAAATGGCGGATTCAGGATTACGATCGGTCAGATCGCCTGTCAATCAAACTGTTGGCGAAGGGTCAATTGCGCTTGCGAGCTAACAAGACTCTAAATAGTGTTCAGATCGTCTGTCCAGCCAACGACAGAACAGTTAGCATGCTTCGCTCGAACGTTAAAACTGGTACACCATAGCGAAAACAAAATGCGGCATCATGGGTGGAAACATAATAAGATCCCCTCTCTCCATCAATAAGTTTCTGTTTTTTTTTCCTTTTTCACATTTTCGGGGTTGGTAGATGCAGTGGGGACCCGATTATAGCACTTAAACATGTAAAAAGTCATGTCTCCTTTAAGAGATAGAATGTAATAACATGTTAATAACGACAGTAATTCATTCTTTAGTAATATAGTGCATTGAATTATTATTTAACAATAACATACAGATGAATGTGTAATAGTATGGTGTGTGTATAGGCGTGTGTGTTTCTGCACATCTGTATTTCCTGCTTGTTGAGTCATGTGCTCCTGCAGCAATATGGCGGGACTGACGCGCGCGGACATGCAGAAATATGGCAGAAGTTCATGTTGGATCTCGACTGTATTTCTGCTGCTCGTGTGTCGTGTAAACGCTCAGATGGAGGTTAATCGGGTGCTGACGGTGGCCGATGCGAACTGGACGCTCATCCTGCAGGGCGAGTGGATGATCAAATTGTGAGTAAATGTGTGTGTGTGTGTGTGTGTGTGTGATCATCAGAACCGGCTGCAGGATTCTAGTGTGAATGATTGAGACGCGAGATTCTATAACGCTCTGCAACAATAACAATAGCAATACATAACAACAATAGCAGCGCGTGAATGCAGTGTAATGCAGTGAAGAGTTGCAACCGGAAGTGTTTATAAAATCTCTCTTTTTTTTTCCTGCAATAATGCATGCAAATCGTTTCACATCGTCATGTTATGCATTTATGCATCCGAATATTGTGTATGTTATTGTGTTTATACTGGGAACATGATCTCATCGTCAGGGTCACGCCCACATTTACATCCTGTATGCAGGGGGTTAAAAAAAAACATATTATTTATGAATGCATGCATGTAAATGAACTGCTGCTCTTTGTGTCTTGTGTTTTATTACAGTTATGCTCCTTGGTGTCCGGCGTGTCAACATTTACAAGCGGACTGGGACAATCTTGGAAGACAAAGTGAAAGTTTAAGCATTTCAGTGGGCAGAGTTGATGTTACACAACAACCAGGTCTGTCTGTCTTATGTGAGAAAATAGTATGGATAATTTTGTATTATGCAAACAAAATATATCATAATGCAGTTATTTTACTACTTTACCATATAATATTTGAAGTAGTAAAATAACTGCATTATGATATATTTTGTTTACATGAGACAAAATTATCCATATGAATGCATATGCATTACCATATGGTGATTTAACATATGGTGATTTAACATATAATGCAAATGCATTAGTACGGATAATTTTGTATCATGCAAAAAAAATATGTCATAATGTGGTTATTTTACTACTTTATATATTAAATCACCATATGGTAATGCATTAGTGTATAATTTTGTATCATGCAAACAAAATACATCATAATGCAGTTATTTTACTACTTTATATATTAAATCACCATATGGCAATGCATTAGAATGGATAATTTTGTATCATGCAAACAAAATGTATCATAATGCAGTTATTTTACTACTTTACCATATAATATATAAAGTTGTAAAACAACTGCATTATGATATATTTTGTTTGCATGAGACAAAATTATCCATACTAATGCATATGCATTACCATATGGTGATTTATCATAATGCAGTTATTTTACTACTTTACCATATAATATATAAAGTTGTAAAACAACTGCATTATGATATATTTTGTTTGCATGAGACAAAATTATCCATACTAATGCATATGCATTACCATATGGTGATTTAACATATAATGCAAATGCATTAGTATGGATAATTTTGTATCATGCAAACAAAATATGTCATAATGCAACTACTTTATAACCATATGGTTATGCATTGGCTAATCCACCCGATGGATACCAGTCGTGTGACGTCAGTGCAAACGCATCGTCACATTAGTAGATTTAAAACAAAAAAGTGAAGCTGATAAAACGTGGAGAGCTGTTGAATGTGCTGTAATTGTGCGCGTGTGACTCTATCAACAGTGTGAACGCCTCGTACGCCCGGTTTGATCAACGGCAGCGTGTCTGGCATTTTAGCAGGAACACTGCAGGATTGTTTGGACACACAGAGCTCTTTAAAGAGTTGTCATGTGGCTCACATTAACCACTACAGCGGGACTCGAGCTGCGCTTTTAACATGATATAACGGACCGCCGCTAAATCTGATTCCTGCTGCGGTGATTATTCGTTGAGTTCCGTCACCGAGTGACCCAAAAATGAAAAAAATTCCTCTTCCTAAGTTCACCTTCAGAACACAAATTAAGATATTTTTGATGAAATCCGCTACGTTTTTAACATTAAGTAAAGCACGTTACCTTACGTCATCATAGACTTTGTTGTTGTTCCGGTCGTGATTGACGGAAAAAAAAATAAATGTTTCTAAAATAGGATCGTTGCGTGCCGGCACGATTTAATCGCACAATATGAATTTTCGATGATTATTAGGCGTGATTATTTTTCATGCGCAGCTTTTCAGTGAAGTGCGGCTCCAAATGCTGATCCATCTGAAAGCGGTGAGTTTGAGTCGCTTATCATGTACATTTGAGAAACAACGTTCCAGAAGCGTTTATTAACGTCTTGTCCAACATTTAATAACATTTTTACTTTTTTTTTTTTTTTTTTTTGTGAGATGATTCTTACACAGAATCAGTCGTGTGTTTAATGAAAGCGTCTCAATCTGGTTTATTCAGCTACGGCGACATGAGGCGTGTTATCTTCTTCTGCGGCAGGGCGTAGTTTGAGTTCCTGCGCAAGAGCGCCCTCTGGCTTTCAGATTGATACGTATTTCAAGCTACGCGTTTGCGAAATCGTAACTGTAATAAAGAGAGAGAACCTGCACTGAACCTTTTCACTGGCATTTCGTTTTCATAGTTTTTTAGTCAGATTTTTGTGTCGTATCATTATAGGATTGTCGAGCAATATCGATTATCACAGGATTTCCAACCCTATGCTCCGATTGGTCGCGTCGAGCATGTTTGGGAAATGCCCCGCCCCTTACCATAACACACTGCTAACTAACTCAAGCAGGCCCCGCCCCTTTTAATTATTTAAATGAGGAATGTTTTGAAGACCAGTGGATTCAGGGAGTCCAGAAACGCTGATATAGAGAATAATAATAAGCTTTTTCATGCCCAAACAGCAACATTACACACACTAAAGCAGTGCCCCCGGTGGGCCGTAGCGGTATTGCAGGGGGACCGTAGCTAATCCAAATCAATTGTTCTAAAATTAGATTTTTGGAAAGTATGTAAGGTTAGTCTTATGGATTTAAATATATTTATAAAGAATGTTTACATCATAAGTCACATGAAATTCTTACAAACTTGCTAATAAATGTATTTGTAGGTAATTGTCGGTGTATATTTTGTAACGGCGGGGTCGTGGAGCTTTTGCAATGTTTTTGGGGGGGCCTTACCCCACTTAAGCTTGGGAAGCGATTTTATGCGATGTCCAACCCTGTGCTCCGATTGGTCGCTTCGAGCATGTTTGGGAAATGCCCCGCCCCTTACCTTTACACACTACTAACTAACTCAAGCAGGCCCCGCCCCTTTTAATTATTTAAATGAGGACTGTTTTGAAGACTAGTGGATTCAGGGAGTCCAGAAACGCTGATGTAGAGAAGCTCAAACAGCAACATTACACACACTAAAGAGAGATGAACGTGTGAAAAAGAAATCCTGACTCCCTTTGAGCTCTAATTACATCTTAAAGACAAGCAGAGCTAATGATGCAGGTGTTGTCTCGTCTCTCCCGTAAATCCCAGCTGCCGGGGAGGAAACGCCTTTTACTGTGCGTGTCCGTCGGGAAGGTGTCGAGCTGTACTCTTATTACAGCAGCACACCGCCTTCCCATGCCGAAGGGATCCTTTCGCTCCATCCGCATCAACATATCCGTCCTCTTCTTTTGTTCCGCAGGTCTGAGTGGGAGGTTTCTGGTTACGACACTGCCGACTATTTTTCAGTAAGTCCACCGGTGGCTGAATTTACATTCCCTCCTTTTGCTTTCTCAAAGTTTTGAAATGTTCTTTCAGGTTGCATGTTTTTAATTAACAAAGTTAAGTAATAAATAACCCATGTCACCCACAGCGCTAAAGATGGAGATTTCCGCAAATACGTTTCATCGCGGACTATCGAGGAAATCCAAGCTTATGTTGTGGACAGAAAGTGGGCGACGGTTGAGCCGGTGCCAGGATGGAAGTCGCCGTCTTCTCTTCTGTAAATAAAACCTTTCCTGTCTGCAAAAGTGCCGACGTCTTTGCTCCATGAAATCTCACGTTTGTGTGTATAACTCCTTGAGCGATTCTTTTACAGGATGTCGGGAATGGCTAATCTGTTCCGTCTCTCCGTGTGGATCAGAGTAAGAAACATTTTGTAATACTGGCATCTTTTACTCATTCTGAACACTTGTGGCCGTCCAATTTATTTTTAAGGTCTAAAAAGCACAAAAAACACCATTTAGAAATATCAAAGTTGTCCATATAACACCGTGATGCGAAAAGATTCCGGCGACAAAATACCGCGACATGATAAAGTCAATCAAAAACCACAGCCAATCAGAAGACGGCGTGGGCGGAGCTCATGCGCAAGCTCCCGGCACTCAAATTCATGAATATTACACCATTTTAACATGATTAAAAATACATAATGAGTTATTGAAGCAATCTTTGTCTTAGAATACACAGTTTGAACGTTCTTGTTTTTTTTTTATTGATTTTGAAGCTCTGAGGTGAATTGTCCTTTGTTGCTATCCGTAGTACGGTTATAAAAGACACACAAAATGATATTCAAACTCATATTAGATGCATATAAATAAAGCAGACACACATTAAATGAGATTATCATTCCCATACTTTGTTGTTGCAGTTGCGATGACGCAGAAAAATAACCGTTTCTAAAATAGAATCGTCACGTGCCGCTAGTTAGGACAAAAAACTAATTATCACGGAAAAGAGAACTTTTATTCTCTTTTCCATGATAATTAGCCGGACGGCGTCGCGTCGTGTCACACGGTGTGACTAGATTTATGCAGACTGGGAAATGAATGTAGTGATACTATAATTATTTACATTAATTATTAATAATTTAACATTTTTTTCCAGTAAACAAATGTTTTCTTCATCAGTATTTATTTAGACATTCTTAAATCAAGATGCATTTACTCGAGAGGGAAGGTTTTCGTTTACTGGAAAAAAAAACCCATCAAAATTACTTGTTTGTGCTTAAAATAATAAAAAAAATATATATCTGTTATTTGGTCAGAAAAATAAACTTTGAACATTGGTTGAACATTGGGGGGGGGGGGTGGATAAAAAAAAAAAAAAAAAAAAAAATAATCGTTAGAGTAGTCGACTAATCGGGGGGGGGGGGGGGGGAATTAAAAATAAAAAAATAATCGTTAGAGTAGTCGACTAATCGGGGGGGGGGGATTAAAAATAAAAAAATAAAAAAATAATCGTTAGAGTAGTCGACTAATCGGGGGGGGGGGGGTTAAAAAAAAAATAAATAAATAAAAATAATCGTTAGAGTAGTCGACTAATCGGGGGGGGATTAAAAATTAAAAAAATTAAAAAATAATCGCTAGAGTAGTCGACTAATCGGGGGGGGGGGATTAAAAATAAAAAAATAAAAAATAATCGTTAGAGTAGTCGACTAATCGGGGGGGGGGGGGGGGATTAAAAATTAAAAAATAATCGTAAGAGTAGTCGACTAATCGGGGGGGGGGGGGGATTAAAAAAAAAAAATAAAAAATAATCGTTAGAGTAGTCGACTAATCGGGGGGGGGGGGGGGATAAAAAAATAAAAAAAAATAAAAAAATAATCGTTAGAGTAGTCGACTAATCGGGTGGGGGATTAAAAATAAAAAAATAATCGTTAGAGTAGTCGACTAATCGGGGGGGGGATTAAAAATAAAAAAAAATTAAAAAATAATCGTTAGAGTAGTCGACTAATCGGGGGGGGGGGGGGGGGGGTTTAAAAATAAAAAAAATAAAAAAAATAATCGTTAGAGTAGTTGACTAATCGGGGGGGGGGGGATTAAAAATAAAAAAAATTAAAAAATAATCGTTAGAGTAGTCGACTAATCGGGGGGGGGGATTAAAAATAAAAAAATAATCGTTAGAGTTGTCGACTAATCGGGGGGATTAAAAATAATTAAATAAATAAATAATCGTTAGAGTAGTCGACTAATCGGGGGGATTAAAAATAATTAAATAAATAAATAATCGTTAGAGTAGTCGACTAATCGGGGGGGGGGGGGGGGGATTAAAAATAAAAAAAAAATAAAAAAATAATCGTTAGAGTAGTCGACTAATCGGGGGGGGGGGATTAAAAATAAAAAAGATAAAAAAATAATCGTTAGAGTAGTCGACTAATCGGGGGGGGGGGGATTAAAAATAAAAAAATAATCGTTAGAGTAGTCAACTAATCGGGGGGGGGGGGGGGGGGGATTAAAATAAAAAAAATAAAAAATAATCGTTAGAGTAGTCGACTAATCGGGGGGGGGGGGATTAAAAAAAATAAAAAAATAATAATCGTTAGAGTAGTCGACTAATCGGGGGAGGGGATTAAAAATAAAAAAATAAAAAATAATCGTTAGAGTTGTCGACTAATCGGGGGAGGGATTAAAAATAATTAAATAAATAAATAATCGTTAGAGTTGTCGACTAATCGGGGGGATTAAAAATAATTAAATAAATAAATAATCGTTAGAGTTGTCGACTAATCGGAGGGGATTAAAAATAATTAAATAAATAAATAATCGTTAGAGTTGTCGACTAATCGGAGGGGATTAAAAATAATTAAATAAATAAATAATCGTAACAGTGTAACACGAAGTAACGATGTAAATACTTCTACAGCATTTATTAATCATTTACTAATACATAATTGAACTCAAAAGTGTCACTGACACTTTGATGTCCTTTTTTGGAGATTTATGCTTTCATTCACTGAACTGAAATATGTCTTTTATTACATCCCCGTCCTGTCCTTGTAACGCAGCAAATCCACACGTACCTGACGAACAGCCTCGGCATTCCTTCCTGGGGTTCTTATGTGATATTTGCCATCATCACGCTGTTCATGGGACTGATACTCGGCCTGGTGAGTTTACGTTTTCACAGCTCAGATGAGTTCATGCATTATTCATGTTCAAAACATAGTGATACGCTTTACTCTTTGCATGAAAGTATCTCATGCATAAATCTTCCCGCGAACGGACCAGATCTAAAAAAGACCGTTTACCGAAGGGACCCAACGAAGTGCACTTGACTTCGTCGAACACGTACGGATACAGCAGAAAGAATTATATAATGCAGTTTGAAATAAAGATGTTCCTCCATTATACAACTGTGCGTTGTGTAACGCCGGTCGATTCCGCGGCTCTTTTGAGGAGACAGTGGGTGGATCAAACTTTCAAAAGTGAACTTCCTCTGGTGGGTTTGAACTAATCACTCTGTCTAATGGCTTAGATGCTGGTTCTGATCGCTGACTGCATCTGGCCGTCCAGACCGAAGCGCAGAGAAGACAAAACAGGTGAGATCAGGCATCTGTTGTTTTACTGATGCTGTCATTTCTTATGTTTGCAGACTGGGCTTTTATTATTGCATGCTGTTTTTGGTTTTAAGAACGTTACTTCGCTGCCGTTGACGGAATTTTGTGGCTATACGCGTTTTATACGGTAGGGGGCGCTGAAAGAGCACCGAATCTCAGTCCCTCCGGAAAAAACGCGATTATTATTTTTTTTCAAATACGCCGCACTTTCGCCGCATAAATTTCAGCAAGCAAAATATGCGTGATTTCATAATCACTGTATTTTCGTTGCAAAAAAGTCACATATGTCTTAGAGAGTTCACGTCACACAAGTAAAGCGTCATTATTTTCCCGCTGTTGCCATGGGAACCGTACGAGGTGACGTAATGACGCGACGTGAACGTCATCCGCAAACCCCGCGGTGAAACCGTGATGAAGCTCGCAGATCGTTCTCATTCGCCAACAAAAGTGAGCGCAAAAGACAGAAGCAGTTTCCCGCTGTGTCACATGACATTATTTTGGACCGCAGACGACGCTGTATATTAGTAGTGTGTAAAATAATTCACGCTGCAGTAAGAGATTGGAAGCGCTTGAGTTAACAGAAGATGTGTGTTTTGTATCACTACCTCTGTAAAACAGGAAGCACACATTTTATTTTTTTATATTTTATTTATTCATTTTCACAGAAGTTGTTGAAGATTCCTTTTGTGAACTTGTTTGACTCGATGTTTTGTAAGTTTGAGCCGTGTGTGTGAATGAAGGTCTGAAATAAAACTTCAATATTCTGTGATTCAGTAGCTTGAAGTGATCAGAAATGACTCTTGACATGAAGGAAATCACCTTTTTTGCATCAGTTTTTGCAAGTTTTAATCGCATAAAATTGCAAAAATACCCGCATATTCCATCGCATTTTTTTTAAGAAAACGTGCCGCATAATCAAGGATTTTCGCCCACAACAATCGCAAAAAAAATGCATGTTTTTCTGGAGGGACTGGAATTTCCTGATCCAAACAGAAAGTGGCGGTTGGTCGGTGTCGTATTTGTCCCGCCCCTCCTCCGTTCTGATTGGACGGCTAAAAAGTTTTACTCAAAGTTGAATAATTTTGAACAAAGCGCCTCGTCTAAAAAAAAACGCGGTGCTCTCATTGAAAACAACTGGAATCAATCCACTGGGAAAAATTCTTTAGTGGACACACGGACTTAATATCTTCAGTCGTAAATGTATTTTGTTTTTAGAATGTTTAAATAATACATTTTTTTTTTGTTGCAGCGTGTATATCATTAATTTTTAAAAACGATAAAAATATCGTCGCTATATTTTGAAATCATCGCGCGTATTCAATAGTAGCGTTATTGAACCTTCTCTATTACAATGAATAATTTCAATTTTCGCACCTCTGCAGATGTGATTGTGAAAGAGGAAGTGTCCGAGGAAGAGACGGAGGAGAAACGCGCGTCTGACCTGGACAACGAGAGCGAGAGAGTGTCCGGTGACGAATCCACCGAAGAGGAAGGACCGCTGACGGACGGAGCGGCCAGTGAGCAGCCGCCGCCAGAGGGGGCAGCAGAGAGCTCGGTGAGGAAACGCAAACCGCAGGAGCCGAACACCGCAGAGAGGGAACCTAAAGTGCCCGACCCGTGTCAACGGATTGCCACCAAACACGAGCGGAAGCTGCCATAGCTGTAGGATATGCAGTGCAAAGCCAGCTATCGGCTGATTCCTGCGCCATCCGTCGTGCAGAATCTGATGCTTTCCTCACATTTTACCTGCTTCTTGCTTCTTTAGTTTTTAAGATTAGTTGCTTAAAGTCGTTGCTAAAAGTTGCCAAACGTTGCCAGACATTCTTTCAAGGGATACTTGGCCCAAAAATTAAATTCTGTCCTCATTCACTCATTGGGGGTTGTTGGACCCCATTGACTTCTATAGTGTGTGAAAAAATACTATGGAAGTCAATGGGGACCATCAACTGTTTGGTTACAAACGTTCTTCAAAATCTCATTTTTTGTGTTCAGCGGATGACAGGAACTCACACAGGTTAGAGAGTGAATAAATTGACAGAATTGTAATTTTTTTGGGGGTGAACCGTCCCTTCAAGACTTTATATTTTCTATAAACACCAAAAATACGAATCATTTCAATGCTGATGTTATCATAAACATGTTTACGACGTATTTGGATGAATCTCACAAAATCTGTCGAGAAATATCTGGCTCATATTTCACCTCAAAATCGAAAAAAAAGCAGCATATTAAGTGATTTTTTTCAAAATTGTGATATTTTTCATGATGATTAAGCGCGTAACTGGAGTACTTGTACTAGCTTTATGCTGCTTTTAAGTTGTTTTAAGATATTATAAAGTATTTAAAAGAAATACTTCTGAAAATTACAGAACTCTAAACTGATGCATTACAATAATGAGAATTATTGATATTAATATATTGTGAGAGATGCTTAATTGTCCTGAAATCTTAATGATCTTATAGTGAAATACGAGCGAAATATGAAGGACTTCTTTAACGACTCATGCGTTCCTCTGTTGTTTTGCCACAATTCCTTAATTATTCTATATTTGCTGTAATGACGAACGCTTTCATGTTTCACATTCCTGTGCCGCGACTGAATTCCTGCATTTACAATCCCGACTGTTTTCAGAAGGAAACATTCTTAAAGTTTGCTAAATATGAAGGGTATTTTTTGCACTATTGCATTCATCCACACGTGATGCGCATAGTGTTGAACAGCACAATCTGTCCACAATCACGGGAGATCATCGGAGGATGTTTTGCGCACCAGGTCTCAGGATAAGTATTTCTCAATGGTATGATGACGTTGTTTTGTACAGTGTAGATTTGTAACGTATTCCCTGTAATTGCAAACGACATTGATAATTTGCACAATGAAACACTGACTATGTCTCTGGTATTAAAATTGGTGCAGATGGTCAATTGCCTTTAAATTTTTATACTATCGACAGACTGTTTAAATCTGTGTAGCAAAATAAATATTGGGGATTTTTGTAAGTGCACAGAAACGCACCAGCACATCTGTAAAATACTTCTGTGTCGTTTATCGTGTGCTGAACACCTCGTCAGTTTCATTGTATGGTGTGACAGATTGTGATGTTGTGTAATGTGTTGATCTCTTCTGGTTGTATGTGTTCATTAAAAAGTTTGACTTGATATTATGTGTTTTAGTTTGCCATGCATTAAATTCAGTTCACAAAAACAACTAATTGCATTTATTCCAGTGCAAAGTCTTAGACTTACATTGTAACTGTGTTACTGATTTACAACTGGCCGAGAAACTGCAGAGATAATCATTAAAATACAGTTTCGAACTAGCTTTAATCATTATGGGCAAGATTTACTACCAACACAAACCCTATTTTGACACTGTCAGGATTTACTAAACTTGAGTTGTTTTTATGGCTAACCTCATTGAGTATGCATTTCAGATGCAAAATTTAAGGGAGTATTTAAAAGAATAACGCAACGTGATTTACTTAGGTTTGCTGTGGTCAGTGGCTGTGTTTAACCCAGGGTCTGTGAAACAAAAGTAGCCCAAAAATAACCCGATGCGTTTTTTCTCCAATGGGTGGGCGAATCGTGAAACTGAATTTGTATGTCTACGGCCAGATTTACTAACATCTTGCGCCAGCGCAAACCCTCTTTTTCGGGATTTACTAAAAACACATGTAACTTCTCTACCAAGGTCCTCGAACCCGGGTCTCTGGCATGGGAATCGGACGCTCTAACAAGCAGGCTGCTAGCTGGCCTCCGTTACACTCACCCCCCTAAACCTCACTCCCATCCGGGTCACGGCACCAATGTAACTCCTCGAACCGCTCCGAGCGGGCCTCGAACCCTGGGCTCCTGGCATGAGAGTCTAACAAGGAGGCTAAAGGCTTCAACGCCTAGCATCTATCGCCAGAGCATCTCTTGAGATCAGGTTTACTCACACAGCGACTACTAGCTGGCCTCCGTAACACTCACCCCCCTAAACCTCACTCCCATCCGGGTCACGGCACCAATGTAACTCCTCGAACCGCTCCGAGCGGGCCTCGAACCCTGGGCTCCTGGCATGAGAGTCTAACAAGGAGGCTAAAGGCTCCAACGCCCAGCATCTGTCGCCAGAGCATCTCTTGAGATCAGGTTTACTCACACAGCAACTACTAGCTGGCCTTCGTTACACTCAACCCCCTAAACCTCACTCCCATCCGGGTCACGGCACCAACGCAACCCTCGATCCCTCTGTTACACACGCAGTGCAAAATCAGCGCTGAAAACGCGTGGACTGAGCTGTGTTTATGGCTAACCTTATTGAGGATGCATTTCAGATGCAAAATTTAAGGGAGGATTTAAATGAATCACGCAACGCGATTTACTAATGTTTGCGCTAGTCAATTTACAGGTATTTGCGCCATTATTTAACGCCCCAAAATTTCACACATGGTTTTAAACCATTTCGTGACATGGCCTGCAATTGTTGCTGTCAGGACGAGACACGGCAGAGAACAGCGAGTGCGTGGAAGAAGGGAGAAAATATTTTCCACTCATTTGGAATCCCAGAGGAAAACGTTATCCATATATCACATGTAACAAGTTGCTGTGTCGACGACCCACCACCCCTGATCTTATTTGCACTGCTGCTTCGATTGCGGTTGCGTTGGTCATTATGTGATTCGACAAGGGGTCGTTTTTTTTTATTTGCGAGGTCAGCAGTAGATCACGCAAAATTTCCCTCTCCCATGCGCTCTCACGCCACACATCATGTTCTCACGCAGTGAAAAATACATCCTGGAGCAAAGAGGACACTGACAACACGTCGACAAACAAGACAGAGCAGGATACTTTTGATATGAAACAGTTTCATATTTCAAATCTTATCATTTTTATAAAAGTAGTTTAAACAATAAATAGCGTCTAGTGTGTGTTTAATGTGTCGTGAAGCGATCATCTCTTCATACTAGTTCATTTATAGCATCAAATAAACATGAATGAACATCAGAAGGAATGTTGTTTCAAGACGTGATTCAAGTTCACCAACGTTCATCTACTAACTCCCCTGACCGCTTTGACGGACAAAATGACGGATTCGGGGTTCTGATTGGTCAGATCGCCTGTCAATCAAACTGTCGGCGAAGGGTCAATTCAACGATTAAGACACTCAACGCGAGACGCGAGCAGTGGAATGGGGAAAAAAGCAAAGTTATTAGACGCGAGCAATGACATCATCGTGAGTGAATGAAACAGAGGGAAGAGAGTCAGGGAAGGGCAGTAAACGCAGCCATAGTAGGGGCATTTGCGCCATTATTTAATGCCCCCCAAAACAGCATGACTTAACCAGTTTTGCACCTGACACGACATTGAATCGGTGCAGTCAGACAGTAGATCACCCGCAGAACTTTCACACACTCGCTAGGAAGTTCACACTGAAGGTCTGACTGTGTGGAGGATGCATCCCAAGCTAGGAAGACATCAAGGCGCGTTTAAATCTCCTGAGATACCTTCATCTGATCGATATTTGAAGGCGGCATAGATGTATCCTACGCTGCCTTTGATATCCCACAATCCTGTGCTTTCCTTTCAGTGACAGTTGAGCTAAAAAATAAAGCTTGGAATGCGTCCTCCGAGTATTTCAGTTTTCGGATGCAGCCATTTCAAATGTGCAGTGTTTCAGGATCCTTCAGGAATCCTTTACAGGGGTTTATGAGCCTGACTGACACTGCACTGTTGATTTGAAGCTATAGAGACAGCCATCTATACAATTTTGTCTTTGAATCTCTGTTTTTGCGGTAGCTCTGTATGTTTCTATGGCATCTTTGTCGAAGAATAATTAGCTGGTGAAGTGGATGTCATCACAAATATCAGATATTAAAACGAGATCCGTAAGATCTTACCTTCATGCTGTGGAAACACAAACCCAAAGACAGAACACAAGGAGCGTACACAGTAAAATCCCCAGAGTTAAATCAACTCTGCTCAGATAACATTCGGTCCCTCTCTAAATAGTGTTAAAGTAACACTGAAGCAGAGTTAAAGTTAATGAGATAATTAAGCAATTAATTAAGTGACGATTGAACATTATTGATGAACGCCTGCTGTTAACAAGCAGAATCACTGAAGAAAAGAGAAACACAAGAACTACAACTGATGAAATCAACTGAAGATAAAAGACATTCAATCTCTGAAGAGTGTGACTTTAACACTATTTAGAGAGGGACCAAATGTTATCTGAGCAGAGCTGATTTAACTCTGGGGGTTTTACTGTGTAGCGATGAAAAGGGCGAGGCTACAGAAGGTCCATAGCGAATCAAAAAAATAATAATCGATGTGGCTTTATACAAGAGACATGAAACTATTACAGCGAGAAGTTTGACCTCAAAAACTGTTCGATGTACCTAAAGGTGTAGTTTAGACAAATACAAGAGTGAAATGTTGTATTTATGTTGTGATAGTGATGAAAATGTTTTGACTTCATCCGTCTTGGTACTTGCTATGTGAACACAAAAGAATAATGGACATGATTTGAAAAGGTTAAAAATATGATTTAAAAATCATAAAAACGATTTAAAGTGGAAATGAAATTCATCTAGTGGAAACTTTTGGTACTGCGCCGAAACAAAATTTGACTGAAAGTAAATCTTTTGAGATATCAAACTCTAACTTGGAGCACAAATTGTGTGTCGGAAAATGCACATTTCATTAAAAAAAAAAATTAAAAGATGTGCATTTTTTACAACAATAAGAGTAAAATTCTATAACCTTTTTAAGTTAAATTTTTTTAACTTTTTTTCACTTTAAAAAGAGCCCAAACTTCAGTCAGTGCTACAAAGCATTCAAGATTTAAGTTGGAAATTTAATTTTCAAACAGTGAATAAATGGATTATAACTATTGCATAAATAATGTAGTACCATAAAATCCCCTAAAAATGCAAAAGATGAAATAAAACATTGTTAACAGATGACCATGTGATGGCTGGTGAACTGGTCGTGTGTTTCCATCAGTGAAGGATCTCTGCGGTGTGAAGTTGAGGTGTGTTGTGAAGCACTGGAGCGGTTACGTAAAGCTGCAGAGGAGGCACATCTGAACATCCTACACACACTGAAGGAGAAAATACTGCCATCATTTAAACTCACGTCAGGGAGAATCTCACCAGACCTGTCGGCAATGTGTCTGCAATATATATTCCACCCCCGAAAAAATCATATTTTGTTTTAAGATGAAGCCGACTGAATGAAGCCGATTAAGACGTTATATTACATTATTTGAGTGTATATATAAATATATATATATATATATATATATACTGGGCTGGGTATGTTACTTTTCAAATGTATTTAACTACAGATTACAAAATACATGCTTTAAAAAGTAACTTGTAACATATTTCGTTACATTACTCAAGTTTAGTAACTTAATCTAAATACTTTAGAATACTTTGGAATACTAATAAGTGTGAAACAAACACAAAAAAGGTCATTGCAAGTTTTTATCTCACAATTCTGACTTTTTCCCTCAGAATTGAGTGATATAAAGTTGCAATTGTGAGTTATAAAGTCAGAATTATGAGATATAAACTGACAATATTGAGAAAAGTCAGAATTATGAGATAAAAACTGACAATATTGAGAAAAGTCAGAATTATGAGATATAAACTCACAATATTGAGAAAAGTCAGAATTATGAGATATAAACTGACAATATTGAGAAAAGTCAGAATTATGAGATATAAACTCACAATATTGAGAAAAGTCAGAATTATGAGATATAAACTCACAATATTGAGAAAAGTCAGAATTATGAGATATAAACTGACAATATTGAGAAAAGTCAGAATTATGAGATAAAAACTCACAATATTGAGAAAAGTCAGAATTATGAGATATAAACTCACAATATTGAGAAAAGTCAGAATTATGAGATATAAACTCACAATATTGAGAAAAGTCAGAATTATGAGATATAAACTCACAATATTGAGAAAAGTCAGAATTATGAGATATAAACTCACAATATTGAGAAAAGTCAGAATTATGAGATATAAACTGACAATATTGAGAAAAGTCAGAATTATGAGATATAAACTGACAATATTGAGAAAAGTCAGAATTATGAGATATAAACTGACAATATTGAGAAAAGTCAGAATTATGAGATATAAACTGACAATATTGAGAAAAGTCAGAATTATGAGATATAAACTGACAATATTGAGAAAAGTCAGAATTATGAGATATAAACTGACAATATTGAGAAAAGTCAGAATTATGAGATATAAACTGACAATATTGAGAAAAGTCAGAATTATGAGAAATAAACTGACAATATTGAGAAAAATCAGAATTATGGGATATAAACTCACAATATTGAGAAAAGTCAGAATTATGAGATATAAAGTCACAATATTGAGAAAAGTCAGAATTATGGGATATAAAGTCACAATATTGAGAAAAGTCAGAATTATGAGATATAAACTGACAATCTTGAGAAAAGTCAGAATTATGGGATATAAACTCACAATATTGAGAAAAGTCAGAATTATGAGATATAAACTGACAATATTGAGAAAAGTCAGAATTATGAGATATAAACTGACAATATTGAGAAAAGTCAGAATTATGAGATATAAACTGACAATATTGTGAAAAGTCAGAATTATGAGATATAAACTGACAATATTGAGAAAAGTCAGAATTATGAGATATAAACTGACAATATTGAGAAAAGTCAGAATTATGAGATATAAACTCACAATATTGAGAAAAGTCAGAATTATGAGATATAAACTGACAATATTGAGAAAAGTCAGAATTATGAGATATAAACTGACAATATTGAGAAAAGTCAGAATTATGAGATATAAACTGACAATATTGAGAAAAGTCAGAATTATGAGATATAAACTCACAATATTGAGAAAAGTCAGAATTATGGGATATAAAGTCACAATATTGAGAAAAGTCAGAATTATGAGATATAAACTGACAATATTGAGAAAAGTCAGAATTATGAGATATAAACTGACAATATTGAGAAAAGTCAGAATTATGAGATATAAACTGACAATATTGAGAAAAGTCAGAATTATGAGATATAAACTGACAATATTGAGAAAAGTCAGAATTATGGGATATAAACTCACAATATTGAGAAAAGTCAGAATTATGAGATATAAACTCACAATATTGAGAAAAATCAGAATTATGGGATATAAACTGACAATATTGAGAAAAATCAGAATTATGGGATATAAACTCACAATATTGAGAAAAGTCAGAATTATGAGATATAAAGTCACAATATTGAGAAAAGTCAGAATTATGGGATATAAAGTCACAATATTGAGAAAAGTCAGAATTATGAGATATAAACTGACAATCTTGAGAAAAGTCAGAATTATGGGATATAAACTCACAATATTGAGAAAAGTCAGAATTATGAGATATAAACTGACAATATTGAGAAAAGTCAGAATTATGAGATATAAACTGACAATATTGAGAAAAGTCAGAATTATGAGATATAAACTGACAATATTGTGAAAAGTCAGAATTATGAGATATAAACTGACAATATTGAGAAAAGTCAGAATTATGAGATATAAACTGACAATATTGTGAAAAGTCAGAATTATGAGATATAAACTGACAATATTGAGAAAAGTCAGAATTATGAGATATAAACTGACAATATTGAGAAAAGTCAGAATTATGAGATATAAACTCACAATATTGAGAAAAGTCAGAATTATGAGATATAAAGTCACAATATTGAGAAAAGTCAGAATTATGGGATATAAACTCACAATATTGAGAAAAGTCAGAATTATGAGATATAAACTGACAATATTGAGAAAAGTCAGAATTATGAGATATAAACTGACAATATTGAGAAAAGTCAGAATTATGAGATATAAACTGACAATATTGTGAAAAGTCAGAATTATGAGATATAAACTGACAATATTGTGAAAAGTCAGAATTATGAGATATAAACTGACAATATTGAGAAAAGTCAGAATTATGAGATATAAACTGACAATATTGAGAAAAGTCAGAATTATGAGATATAAAGTCACAATATTGAGAAAAGTCAGAATTATGGGATATAAAGTCACAATATTGAGAAAAGTCAGAATTATGAGATATAAACTCACAATATTGAGAAAAGTCAGAATTATGAGATATAAACTGACAATATTGTGAAAAGTCAGAATTATGAGATATAAACTGACAATATTGAGAAAAGTCAGAATTATGAGATATAAACTCACAATATTGTGAAAAGTCAGAATTATGAGATATAAACTGACAATATTGAGAAAAGTCAGAATTATGAGATATAAACTGACAATATTGAGAAAAGTCAGAATTATGAGATATAAACTGACAATATTGTGAAAAGTCAGAATTATGAGATATAAAGTCACAATATTGAGAAAAGTCAGAATTATGGGATATAAACTGACAATATTGAGAAAAGTCAGAATTATGGGATATAAACTCACAATATTGAGAAAAGTCAGAATTATGAGATATAAACTCACAATATTGAGAAAAATCAGAATTATGAGATATAAACTCACAATATTGAGAAAAATCAGAATTATGGGATATAAACTGACAATATTGAGAAAAATCAGAATTATGAATTAGAAGTCAGAATTGTGAAACACAAACTCACAATTGTGAGGGAAAGAAACAAATAGTGAGAAAAAGTCACAGTGACGAGTGAATAATAAAATGACTCACAAAACATGAAAACAGTCGTGGATCATCAGGTCATGACAGGACAGTTCAGTTGACAGTTGGGCAATTTTTTTTTTATAAATTCAGTCATTTTGTCTTGTTCAGGACAGAACTAAATAAAAATAACAACATTTTTATGATCCTCTTAAAAGTATTAAAATGTTGATGAAACTGAACTCGTCTTTTTCAGACGGTCAGAGTCAGAGAATCACCAATCGCTGTTTAAATGACATTAAAACTCAAAGTAATCACTTTGGTAATCTAAAACACTGTAATCTGATTACCACCCATTTCAAATGAAACACAGTGACTCAAATTTAGTATTTTAAATACGTGATTAAGTTACTTGTATTTCATTACTCCCCAGCCCTGTGTATATGTATGTATGCGAATATATATATATATATATATGCGCGCATTTATAAATTTTACTCATTATTTTTGGCTTGTTTTTTCAGTACAATTATCTTCAATCATGCATAATGACTTATAAGTCTTATTTTCAGAAAATTATACTAAAATGTAAGTGAGTTTATGATTAAAACAAGAAGGAATTGGTCTAAATCTACTTTATTCAAAGGGAAAATCGTTTTTCTGAACTTCCCGGCGGATATTTTTTTCTTGTTTTAAGCAAAAACTCACTTTGATGCATTTCTCATAAAACAAGACTAAATATCTTAAGCTATTTTGCTTCTCAAATGAATGTGTGTTGATTTAAGAATGATTAGATATTTGTATGGAAAACAAGACAAAAGTACTGTAAAAAAAAAAAAAAAAAAATCTTAACGGTCCCATTTTTCCTTACGCAGAATATCATTTCTTTTTTTTCTGTTTCTGTCACATGCAATCTCCTATTTATGAGTAATTTGAAAGTAAAATTCTTAATTTGACCATTTAGTACAGGCTGTATTGATTTTCACTCAGTTGTGTGTTGGTTGATCACGTGTTTCGGAGGAGAAAGGGGACAAAGGGACCGACGCTGGACAAACATCAGCAGAAAGTTCACTGCAGACAGTTAATGATTCATCAGTGTCTCTCTGATCCCGGTGAAGGAGGTTTGAGTCTCATCGGCAGTTAAACATGTCAGACAAGCTGGTGTGTGTTAGTGATTATGAGCTTCAAGCTCAGAGACTTTTGCCAAAGTCGGTGTTTGATTATTATTTCTCAGGAGCAGACGAGCAGGAAACCCTGCGTGATAATGTCGCGGCGTTCGCCAGGTACGAGTCGCTTCACCATCACACAAAAACAATCTATGATCATACACTGTAAAAAAAATCTCTGTTTTCATATTTCATGTTGAATTCAATGTTGTTTCTTTGTAATATGTTTGTGAAATGTAACCATTTTTGAGTGAAAGTAAGGGTGTGTTTACACGAAAATAGAAATGTTTTTCCTTTGCCATTTTGAAAAGTTTCACGTGCAGACAACGACGTCAAAACGATCCCGTTCACATGAGAGAACTACGGTGGCCGAGAGAGCTCAAAGCGCTGCAAATAATAAAACACATGCAAATAAAAAAAAGCACATGCAAAAAAAAAAAAAAACGTGATCATCAGTTTGACAACACATGTGCTGCAAATCCTCACAACACATGCAAACACAGAAACGCGCTGCATTTACAAAAAGCACTGCAAATAAGAAAACGCATGCAATTAAAAAAAGCACATGCAAATAAAAAAAACGTGCAGTTTGACAACACGTGCTGCAAATCCTCACAACACATGCAAACACAAAAACACGCTGCATTTACAAAAAGCGCTGCAAACAGCACAAACCACAACGGAAATGTTTCAAGGGGGACCCCAAAAAGTGACGGACCCTACTTGACAACAGCACAAACTAAAAAATATTAAAATATATTATGTAGGCATTAACTCCATGTAATGTGTTTCACTAACAGAAAAGTGTTTTAATATGTGGCATTGTTGTAACTCATTAAACTTTAAGAGATGATCATTTATTACACTTTATTATAAATAATAAATACATGAAATAATGTACACTTGTTTATTTTTGTTTGCAGTTTTGCGGTATTTAATGATTGTGAGCACATTGTGCACTCAAATGCCGAACACTATATAGTGATCAGTGAATGAGTGAAGGGTGAGTTGAACTGGTTTTGGACGCACGTCCTAGTAGGGTCCGTCACTTTTTGGGGTCCCCCTTGAAACATTTCCGTTGTGGTTTGTGCTGTTTGCAGCGCTTTTCGTAAATGCAGCGCGTTTCTGTGTTTGCACGTGTTGTGAGGATTTGCAGCACATGTGTTGTGAAACTGATGATCACGTTTTTTTTTTAATTTGCTTGTGCTTTTTTTAATTTGCATGTGCTTTTTTTAATTTGCATGTGCTTTTTTTAATTTGCAGGTGCTTTTTTTAATTTGCATGTGCTTTTTTTTAATTTGCATGTGCTTTTTTAATTTGCATGTGCTTTTTTAATTTGCGTGTGCTTTTTTTTAATTTGCATGTGCTTTTTTTAATTTGCAGGTGCTTTTTTAATTTGCAGGTGCTTTTTTAATTTGCATGTGCTTTTTTAATTTGCATGTGTGGTTTTTTTAATTTGCATGTGCTTTTTTAATTTGCTGGTGCTTTTTTAATTTGCATGTGCTTTTTTAATTTGCAGGTGCTTTTTTTAATTTGCATGTGCTTTTTTTTAATTTGCATGTGCTTTTTTTTTATTTGCATGTGCTTTTTTAATTTACAGGTGCTTTTTTTATTTGCATGTGCTTTTGAATTTGCATGTGCTTTTTTTAATTTGCATGTGCTTTTTTTAATTTGCAGGTGCTTTTTTAATTTACAGGTGCTTTTTTTAATTTGCATGTGCTTTTTTTTTATTTGCAGGTGCTCTTTTTTAATTTGCATGTGCTTTTTTTAATTTGCAGGTGCTTTTTTTAATTTGCATGTGCTTTTTTTTAATTTGCAGGTGCTCTTTTTTAATTTGCATGTGCTTTTTTTATTTGCAGCGCTTTATTATTTGCAGCGCTTTGAGCTCTCTCGGCCACCGTAGAGAACGCCTAAAAACGCTGTATTCTGCTGCCACGTCACCGTTTTCACAAGCTCACAGAGATGATGACGGTATGATTTTCAAAAACTTGCACTCTGAAGCCCGATTTCAAAAGTTTGCATTTTTAGGTCCCCAAAAAATAAATAAATGGCCAAAATACATAAAACATCTTATATTGCATTATTATATACACCGATCAGGTATAATGACACTGACAGATGAAGAGAATAACACTGATGATCTTCATCACGGCACCTGTACATATTAGGCAGCATTTTGTCCTCAAAGTTGATGTTGGAAGCAGGAAAAATGGACAAGCGTAAGGATTTGAGGGAGTTGGATCAGAGCATCTCCAAAACTGCAGCTCTTGTGGGATGTTCCCGGTCTGCAGTGGTCAGGATCTATCAAAAGAGGTCAGAGGAAGGAGCAGAGGAGAACCGGAGACAGGGTCACGGGCTCATTGACGGCTGACCCGTGTGGTCCGATCCAACAGACGAGCTCCAGAAGTCACTGCTGGTTCTGATAGAAAGGTGTCAGGACACACAGAGACGAGACCAGTCAGGTGTCCATGATGACCCCTGTCCACCTCCGAAAGAGCCAACAGTGGGACGTGAGCATCAGAACTGGACCATGGAAGAAGCTGGATCATGTTTTCTTCTACATCATGTGGATGGACGGGTGCGTGTGCGTCGCTTACCTGAGGAACACATGACACCAAGATGCATTATGGGAAAGAAGGCGAGCCGGCGGAGGCAGTGCGATGCTCTCTGCTGGGTAACCTTGAGTCCTGCCGTCCATGTGGACGTTACTGTGACACAAACCACCGACCTAAGATAAAAAAAAAAAAATGAGATAAAGTTATGACAAAAATCACAATTATGACATAAAAAGTCAAAATTATGACATACTAAGTGAGAAAATGTAAAAATTATGGCATACTGTCATAAGTTTATAAAGTCTAAATTTTGAAAGTCGTAATATCATAAAAACAATTGTCGTAAATGTGACTTATTAAGTCATATTTGGACTTTTATGTCATAATTGACCGTTCGCAAAGCCCCGCCCCCTTTAGTTACTGTTGCTATGTCCGCTCTCACGCCACACATCATGTTCTCACGAAGTGAAAAAAACATCGTGGAGCAAAGAGGACACTGACAACGTATATGAAACAGTTTCATGTAATTTTGTAAAGTAGTTTAATCAATAAATAGCGTCTAGTGTGTCTTTAATGTGTCGTGAAGCGATCATCTCTTCATACTAGTTCATTTATAGCATCAAATAAACATGAATGAACATCAGAAGGAATGTTGTTTCAAGACGTGATTCAAGTTCACCAACGTTAATCTACTAACTGTTCTGACGGACAAAACGGCGGATTCGGGGTTCTGATTGGTCAGATCGCCTGTCAATCAAACTCCCAGCGAAGTCTACATTTTAGCTCAATTTTATCTTTTTTTTAATTTCATAATTCTGATTTCTTATTCTTAGATTAGATTTAAGATAAGTTAAGATAATTCTTATGTGGCAGAAATTGATTTCCATACTGTTTCTGCACAAAAAAAAATGTAGTTAATAGAACGCATACGATGGGGCACGTTGTCACACAGTATGAGGAAAGAACACTTAAAAAAATTGTAACCTTAAAAATGATGAAAGTCAAAAATATTATTTCATTTTGATTATTCAACGAAAATACTTAGCAAGAAAATAAAATCATGGGTCAGATAAAGTAAAAATAAACTGCTTTTTAAAGCAAAAAACTGCTGTTTATCAACCTGCGTTCATAAATTTGAGAATGGCACCTTTTCTTGAAATATGAACTCCTGATTTATTATTGTCTTTAAACCGTATTCGGAGTCGTCGAGCGATACGGCGTGAGACAAATGAAACCACACAGAACTCAAATGAAGTAAACAGCTCGAGTCAGTCCATCACAATGTTGACAAGAATTACACTTTTCCTAAATATCGTGACCTAATTTTAGAGCAGCGTGGGGTCATCACGGCCAGTTATAATTCTGTGGTTTATGTTGGCCCGGAGCGCTCGTGTGGGAGAGCAGACGGACCCCAGAGACCCGGACACCGCAGCACAGCACTGTCCAGATGAATAATGCCACTTTATATTAGTCATACATACATATTTATAACATGAGCAAACAAGACGTCCTTCAGGGTCACAGACACGCGTTGTGAGAGTTAAGTGAGCTGCGGTCAGACGACCCCGTGAGTCACGAAATCAACACAAAATTTTTAAAGTCAAGGGTGAATTCATCCGGCAATACGGGACCAAATAAACAAACATTTGATCTATTTAAAAACACAGTTCCCAGTTGGGTTTCAGGATTGATGTATTGACTATATATCGCCTGAAATACACTTTCGGACGATTTGGACTCGTTTTAACCCAGAGGAGTTTTAAAAAAACAACAACAAAAAAAGTTTAGCAGGAACCAAATTTTGCGAATGTGAAAATTAAGTTGGCCAAATGTTTTTTTTAAATGAGTTTTTGACGAGCAGGGCGGGCGAGAGCCGCGAGGGAACGGCGCGAGTGATAATGAGCGTCAGCTGCGCGCTACACCGGTCTCGTGTCTCTCACGGAGGAGCGACGAGAGAGAAGGACGAGAGAGGACCAGGCCTGGACTTTATGTTGTGTTGTATTATGTACTTTCGTTTTGTTGTTTGTTTATTTTATTATTAAAAGTTACGTTTAACGTTCACCGGTTCCCGCCTCCTCCTTCGCGTTCTTACGAACTGCATTACAAATGTGAATTTGGGTTTGAAATTTAACTTAAAACTGAATTTCATACATCAAAAGTTAACCTTAACCCCCTATAATGTGACAACATGCCCCGCTGTAAGGGTTAATGTATTAAATTCATAGTTTAACAATTCATCTTTTTTTTTTTTTCCTGAGCAATAACAGAAATGTTAAATAGTGTGTGTGTGTGTGTGTGTGTCTCAACAGGACTTTCAATATGTTCATTAGTAAAAAAATTTCATCCTCATCATATAGTATAATAGTATATAATCAATAATACACACACCAATATATACCCATATACTATAATTATCAACAATATAATCATAATTTCACATTTTTAATCTCAGAATTGATTTTTTCTCATGATTTTGACTTTTTATTTCATGTACTGTAAAAAATGCTGGGTTGTGTCAACGCATGTTTGGGTGAAATATGTACAAACCCAACCGCTGGTTTATATTTTTAAACCCAACTCTTGGGGTTGTCCATATTTGACCCAAACTTGGGTTGAAACAACCCAACATTTATAGTATGTAATTATGGCATTTTGTGACAACTAGCCCCGGTATCTTCTACTGTATGTTATTAAAGATGTCTCTCTCTCCCTGCAGGTGGGGCCTTTACCCTCGCGTGCTCAGAGACGTGTCCACGGTGGACATGTCCACCACAGTTCTGGGTCAGAGAGTCAGTATGCCCATCTGTGTGGCAGCTACCGCCATGCAGCGAATGGCCCATCCTGACGGAGAGACGGCCACGGCCAGAGGTCAGACACCATTCACTGACTCTGGAGCTCCAGGCTTCACAGAGACATCTCATGCAATGACTCTAAGCAACCACATGGGGGCGTCATTATTCTTTCCTTCATTCTGCTCCCAATCACACTCAACTATCCCTCACAGAAATGGACCACATAGTATGAGCTGAAATACTCTAGTTTCTCTGTGGCCATAATAGGGAAGCCCATTTCTGGCACATAATTAGAAAAAATATGCTTTGACATAATATGTCATAATTATAAAGAAAAAAGTCATAAATTGTACATTATTACACACCAAGTCAATTATGAGATAAAAAGTCAAATTTGACATTCATTTATAAGACAAAAAAATCTAAGTTGTGACATACAGAGTCATAATTATGAGATAAAAAGTGAAAATTATTACATCAATTCATAATTTTTTGATATCAAGTTGAAATTATGACATGCTAAATCATAATTGTGAGGAAAAAAGGCCAAAATTATGAGTCAAAATTTAAAATTATGACACTGTTATGAGAGTCAAATTTGACATACTGAGTTATCATTTTGAGATAAAAAGTGAAAATTATGACAAGTCAGAAGTATGACATAAGTCATAATTATCAGATAAAAGGTCAAACTTATGACTAATTCATAACTATGAGGTATACAGTATAAATTGGAATTGTAAATCAGAATTTTGAGATAAAAAGGGAAATTTCTGTCATAATTGTGAGATTAAAAATTTTAAATTATGAAAAAAAGTAAAAATTGGGCTTTCAAAATTTAAAATTATGAGTTATCAATCTGAGATAAAAAGTGAAAGTTATGAGGACAAGTCAGAAGTATAACGTAAGTCATAATTATGAGATGTTAAGTTAATTAAAAGTAGATGAAAAGTTAATTAATAACTATGAGGTATAAAGTAGAAATTGGAATTGTAAATCAGAATTGTGAGATAAAAAGCGAAAATTATGACAAAAAGTCCTAAGTATGACATTAAAAATTCAAAATTATGACTAATTCATAACTAAAACGAATGACGTAGAAATTGGAATTGTAAATCAGAATTGTGAGATAAAAAGTGAAATTTCTGTCATAATTATGTGAATTAAAGTTGAAATTATGACATGCTAAGTCATAATTCTTAGACAAAAGAGGTTAACAAAATTACGACACCAATTCATCATGAGGTATAAAGTAGAAACTATGATGTTAAGTCAGAATTGAGAGATAAAAAGTTAAAATAATGACTCGTTAATTATTATAAAATCAAAGTTGAAATTATAAGCCATAATTATAACAGTCCAAATTGGCATACCAAGTCAATTATGAGAACAAAATTATGTCATAAGAGATAAAAAGTGACATAAAATAATAATTATGACATAAAAGTCAAAATGACATACAAAGCAGCCAATTATGATAAAAAGTCAAAATTATGACATCCTAATACAAAAAGTCAGTTAATCTGATATAAGTCAATTATGAGATTTTATCTCATTTTATGTCATAAATTGTGCTTTTATTTTGTCTTATGTGGCAGGAATGGGCTTCGGTCGTTATTGTGGCTGTCAGTGGAAGTGAATACAAAACAGCACAGTTTTACTATAGTAATAATTCTACTGACTGCAGAAAGGTGTTATCGTGGCACTTTGTGAGGGATCGATGCTCCTTTCTGAAGGTTTGAACCCAAGTCCAATCAATCATCTTCTGCCGTTCTGACCTCTCTTCCGGTCTCTTCCCGCCCTCAGCCTGCCAGTCCTGCGACACGGGGATGATGTTGAGCTCATGGGCCACCTCCACCATAGAGGAAGTCGCGGAGGCCGCACCTGGGGCCGTGCGCTGGATGCAGCTGTACATTTATAAAGACCGAGCGCTGACTCAGTCTCTGGTCAGGAGGGCAGAGGAGGCCGGGTATAAGGGTATCTTTGTCACAGTGGACACACCTTATCTTGGCAGGCGACGTGATGACGTGCGCAACCGATTTAAGCTGCCCTCTCATTTGAGGTAAACGCTGAGACAACCACACGTGACGTGTGTGCGTGCCAGACTGTGTTTGTGTGTGTGTGTGTGTGAGTGTGTGTGTTTGTAAACTCACCAACACAGTGGGAATTCTTCTTCAGATCTGAGATCAGAGTAATAAGACTGCATGTCTTCAACAGTCAACAACTGCGGCAGCATATATTATTATACTGTCGCTTTCTATGATTTTTACACCAACAAATAATAATTATATGGTCAAATCTATAATCATATATTCCAATTTTACACCTCAGCAACTGCATATCCCTGTCAAAGCCCTGGCAGCCGCTCAGAACAAGGTAGCAACTGTTTAGTAACAAACTAACTACTCTGAACATCTAGCAACAACATAGCAACGAGAGAAAAGGTGTACACACACACACACACACAAACACACACTTTATATGTATATCATTGCATATTTGTTTTTTTCTCTCAGTCATATCAACACCCTGCCAACAACTTAGAAATCACTTAATAAGCTCACAGCCACTCAGAACACCTAGAAACCACATAGCAACACCCTGGTAAGAACTTAGAAATCACTTAATAAGCTCACAGCCACTCAGAACACCTAGAAACCGCATAGCAACACCCTGGTAACAACTTAGAAATCACTTAATAAGCTCTCAGCCACTCAGAACACCTAGAAACCACATAGCAACACCCTGGTAACAACTTAGAAATCACTTAATAAGCTCTCAACCACTCAGAACACCTAGAAACCACATAGCAACACCCTGGTAACAACTTAGAAATCACTTAAGCTCACAGCCACTCAGAACAACTAGAAACCACATAGCAACACCCTGGTAACAACTTAGAAATCACTTAATAAGCTCACAGCCACTCAGAACACCTAGAAACCACATAGCAACACCCTGGTAACAACTTAGAAATCACTTAAGCTCACAGCCACTCAGAACACAGAGAAACCACATAGCAACACCCTGGTAACAACTTAGAAATCACTTAAGCTCACAGCCACTCAGAACACCTAGAAACCACATAGCAACACCCTGGCAACAACTTAGAAATCACTTAATAAGCTCTCAGCCACTCAGAACACCTAGAAACCACATAGCAACACCCTGGTAACAACTTAGAAATCACTTAATAAGCTCTCAGCCACTCAGAACACCTAGAAACCACATAGCAACACCCTGGTAACAACTTAGAAATCACTTAAGCTCACAGCCACTCAGAACACAGAGAAACCACATAGCAACACCCTGGTAACAACTTAGAAATCACTTAAGCTCACAGCCACTCAGAACACCTAGAAACCACATAGCAACACCCTGGCAACAACTTAGAAATCACTTAATAAGCTCTCAGCCACTCAGAACACCTAGAAACCACATAGCAACACCCTGGCAACAACTTAGAAATCACTTAATAAGCTCACAGCCACTCAGAACACCTAGAAACCACATAGCAACACCCTGGTAACAACTTAGAAATCACTTAAGCTCACAGCCACTCAGAACACCTAGAAACCACATAGCAACACCCTGGTAACAACTTAGAAATCACTTAAGCTCACAGCCACTCAGAACACCTAGAAACCACATAGCAACACCCTGGCAACAACTTAGAAATCACTTAATAAGCTCTCAGCCACTCAGAACACCTAGAAACCACATAGCAACACCCTGGTAACAACTTAGAAATCACTTAAGCTCACAGCCACTCAGAACACAGAGAAACCACATAGCAACACCCTGGTAACAACTTAGAAATCACTTAAGCTCACAGCCACTCAGAACACCTAGAAACCACATAGCAACACCCTGGCAACAACTTAGAAATCACTTAATAAGCTCTCAGCCACTCAGAACACCTAGAAACCACATAGCAACACCCTGGCAACAACTTAGAAATCACTTAATAAGCTCACAGCCACTCAGAACACCTAGAAACCACATAGCAACACCCTGGTAACAACTTAGAAATCACTTAAGCTCACAGCCACTCAGAACACCTAGAAACCACATAGCAACACCCTGGTAACAACTTAGAAATCACTTAATAAGCTCACAGCCACTCAGAACACCTAGAAACCACATAGCAACACCCTGGTAACAACTTAGAAATCACTTAAGCTCACAGCCACTCAGAACACCTAGAAACCACATAGCAACACCCTGGCAACAACTTAGAAATCACTTAATAAGCTCTCAGCCACTCAGAACACCTAGAAACCACATAGCAACGCCCTGGTAACAACTTAGAAATCACTTAATAAGCTCTCAGCCTCTCAGAACACCTAGAAACCACATAGCAACGCCCTGGCAACAACTTAGAAATCACTTAATAAACTCACAGCCTCTCAGAACACCTAGAAACCACATAGCAACGCCCTGGCAACAACTTAGAAATCACTTAATAAGCTCTCAGCCACTCAGAACACCTAGAAACCACATAGCAACGCCCTGGTAACAACTTAGAAATCACTTAATAAGCTCTCAGCCTCTCAGAACACCTAGAAACCACATAGCAACGCCCTGGCAACAACTTAGAAATCACTTAATAAACTCACAGCCTCTCAGAACACCTAGAAACCACATAGCAACGCCCTGGCAACAACTTAGAAATCACTTAATAAGCTCTCAGCCACTCAGAACACCTAGAAACCGCATAGCAACACCCTGGCAACAACTTAGAAATCACTTAATAAGCTCTCAGCCTCTCAGAACACCTAGAAACCACATAGCAACGCCCTGGCAACCACCCACAAAACACTACTCACATTTTCTTCAGAAAAAGTAAATTTACTTTAATACATATTAGTTAACTTGAGTTTAATACTAACCAGACGTGATGCGACAAGACTGTTCTGAACGAAGGTCTTACGGGAGTAGAACGACATGAGGGCGAAGAATTAATGACTGAATTTTCATTTTTGAGTGAACTAGCCCTTTAAAGGTGCAAATAACTGATATCTACAATACAACCTTTATAGTCAAACAGATTCTAAACATTTTTTTTCTTAAACACAGCTTTGATTTAAATCCAGCATTAGGTAGGGGTGAATTCGGATTGATTCGGACACTCTTCCCAGCCATCTGAATGGCAAAAAGCATCCCAATCAACCTGAGTTTCATGGGAAGCGGGACCAGCTCAGTTCAGCTTGAGAACAGAATGACTTCGCTGGTCCTCTAGCTAGACCAGCTCTAACCACCATAAACCAGCCGTGAACCAACATGGGATTCTTCAGCAGGGGCACGATAAAGAATCCTCACAAGACTGATCACATCGACTCTTTTTACAATTCTTCGGAGGTTTCTTTATCAACAAAGCCTCAGTTTTCTCTCACTCACGGACAGATTATTTTACAGAGTTGTTGTCCCTTGAAAACCAAAGCGCTCACTGAAGAGCTTTATGTATTTATGGGAACAGAAATCTCTCTCTTGAACCAGGGAACGGTTTACTGACGCCGTACAGTAGATCACGCCGCTCATGGGGATTAATACTCGCCGGTTCAGCTCCGTCAACACTCGCTACATTATGCTTTTTATGTGGGGAAACATTCAGATATCAGCAGTTCTACAGATATATGCCAACAGTGGCCCGCTATAAAAATGCCCTCATGAAAGTAAAGCCTTCCTGCTCCGGATCCCACGAGGTGAATTACGGCAATCAGAAAACCAAAAAAAGCATCACGGCCCCACCGTATATTTCAGCACCACTGCCTCCGTTTCCATCAGCAGTGACACAACATGAACTTCATCTCAACCCTCCCGGAGACCTTTCGCTCGGCCCCACAAATCAAAGCGCACCAGCGGCAACAAGGTGCCATTGAGCGCGAGCGCTGGTGTTTGGATAAAACCCCAGCTCAGTTTTCATACACTGACCAAAAACAACACTCACAGGACTAATTCCATTTTGCACTCTCATTTTTTTCCCACAGGATGGCCAATTTCGAATCCCCTGATTTAGCGTTCTCCTCAAAAGAGGGTTATGGGGAGGACAGTGGCCTGGCGGTGTATGTAACTCAGGCCATAGATGCCACGGTGAAATGGGACGACATCGCCTGGCTGAAGAGAATGACCTCTCTGCCGGTGGTGGTCAAAGGGGTTTTGACAGGTGAGCGATCCTCTCGTGTTTGTGTCGTCTGCGGTTGTGTCCGAAAGCTGTCTCGGTCAGTGACTTCACGGGCAGAACACTGCCGTAACGTCAGGTCTGAAGATCTGAAACAAAGTCAAGTTAGCTTTAGACGTGACCCAAGAAAGAAATTTAAATAATAAAATAAAAATAGAAGTAATATAATAAATAAAATAAAACAAAAAATATTCTGTAAAAAAAAAAAAAAAATTAAAATAACATATATTACATTAAATTAAATTAAATATAAAATAAAAAACATTAATAATAATATAATAAAATAACACAAGAAATATACAGTAAAAAACAAATAAAATTAAAACAACAAATATTACATTAAATTAAAACACAAAATAAAAAACTAAGTAAAAAAATATAAAAGTAATATAATAAATAAAAAAATATTCTGTAAAAAATAAATGAATTAAAATAACAAATATTACATTAAATTAAATTAAATATAAAATAAAAAATATTCGTAATAAAATAAAACAAGAAATATACTGTAAAAAACAAATAAAATTAAAACAACAAATATTACATTGAATTAAAACACTAAATACAAAAATAAATAAAATTAATAAAAATAATAATAAATATAAAAGTAATATAATAAACAAAATAAAACAACAAATATTCTGTAAAAAAATAAATAAAATAACAAATATTAAATAAAAAAATATATAAAATAAAAAACAAAACAAATAAACTAATAAAGTAACAAATAAAATAAAAGTAATATAATAAACACAATAAAATAAAACAAATATACTGTAAAAAAATAAAAATAAAATAGCACATACTGTACAAAAAATAAATTAAATAACATATTAAATCATAACTAACAAACAAAATAAAATGAATAAAAAATTACATTAAAATAATAAAATAAAAGTAATATAACAAACATAATACAATAAAACAACAAATATTAAATTAAAACATATACGATTTCTATTCAAGAAACCATCATCTATTCAATAGCCAATCGGAGTTAGTTATCTGGTTCTTTGGAGATTAAAAACATCCTTGTTATTGCATTATAAGTTTTTAAGATCAATTTATTCATTTATGGATTCTTTAAAACAACAATACAGTTGTTTTCTGCAGAACTACAGAATAAAAGTTCTGACTTTCTATTTCTAACTAGAACCTTTATTGTTTAGAGTGAAGAATGTTCACCGGCACTGATACAGAACAACCTATTTGCATAATATAATCAAAACGAAGCAGACGTCGACCCCGTCTGTCAGCGAGGGGCCGCTAATCAAAGATAATGTGTCATTTATCTCCTGGGAGGAAAAAAGCAGTCAGAGCGTGAGCGGCGAGGTTATCTCGGAAACGTCTAGAAGCTTTACTGCTGTTATTGTGTCTTCAGATAAACTTTTATCTTCTCTCTGGCTCTGGCACATTCTGTAAATAAAAGAGCGAGCACACACACACACAAAAAAAACTTAATTTCAGCACAGACCAAAGGATATGAATGTATTCCCTGACAAACTCGGAAAACTATGTCGAGGGGGGGAAAGTAATCGGGGAACGCCATTAGTTATTTTAGCTCATGTGTGGAACATAATTTTCCTTGAAAAGTGCATCCTTTCCTCTTGGCCTCGGCTTAAAGGAAAAGGCTATTTAATCATTTTCGGGACTTTTCCAAACAGAACAGACTTAAAGTACACCACATGCAAAGCTACATTTTCACCTTTTCTGAAAATGCGCATGAAAGTTGCTGAATAAATGCGTTTATGAGACAATGTTCACTTTTCTTCAGTGTGTAATGTTGCTGTTGAGCATGAAAAAGCTCTGCAAAATCTTGAGTTTTCTGCACAATATTCCTCATTTAAATAATTCATACGCAGAATAAAGGGGCGGAGCCTGGTTGAGTTAGTTAGTAGTATGTTGAAACTCGATAAGGGGCGGGACATTTCCCAAACGTAACGCACCGTTCCAGCCGACCAATCAGAGCACGGTGTGCTTTTCAGAAGGCGGGGCTTCATAGAGACAGGAAGTAAATGAAGCGTTACTGACAGACTGGGAAAAGAGGAGCTGCAACGATGGAGAATGTGGCGAGCAGGGCGGGCGAGGGAACGGCGCGAGGCCGGTGACGCAAGTAATAATGAGCGCCACCTGCGCGCTACACCGGTCTCGTGTCTCTTTTTTTTAAATGATGTTGTGACGAGCAGGGCGGGCGAGAGCCGTGAGGGAACGGCGCGAGTGATAATGAGCGTAAGCTGCGTGCTACACCGGTCTCGTGTCTCTCACGGAGGAGCTCCAGAAGCATAAAAGAGGAGCGACAACAGTGAAGGACGAGAGAGGACCAGGCCTGGACTTTATGTTGTGTTGTATTATGTTTGTGTGGGCGGCAGTCGCCGTGAGGAACTGCCGCACTTTTACTTTCGTTTTATTGTTTGTTTGTTTATTTATTTATTAAAACTATGTTGAATGTTCACCGGTTCCCGCCTCCTTCTTCCCATATTTGCGAACTGTGTTACAGAGAATATGAACATTCGAGCAAGAAAACCTGTTCTAGTAGAGCCAAAAAAACAACATCAAGACTTCGAAAAAGGGCATAATAATAAGTCGTCTTTAAATGCAAATAAAGACGTTCTTCCACACACATTGTTTCGGCTCCAAATTGCAGCTCTCGTGTAGAATGAGAAAACACAAAACTGCTTTAGACGAACCACAGTAATTCATGTTCTGCTCATCTTGCCGTTTTAGCTGAAGATGCCAAAGAAGCTCTGAAGTATGGGGTGGATGGAATACTTGTGTCAAACCACGGAGCAAGACAACTCGACGGTGTTCCAGCCACCGTAAGTGTCTACTGAAGAAATGAGAAATCCTTTTTGCAAACTATCCGCTGTGGCCTTTAAATTGCATCTTTGATAGTGTGAAATACAGTCACTGGTTTACCAAAGTGGATGCCAAACAATGGTTTGGATGCGACCTCAAGTTTTATGGTCCGCAAAGCTGAAGAACATCACATGAGCGTGAAGAAAGTGCTGAATATAGACACAGAGGTGCTGGATCTGCTCCTGGTCTTCCAACACTCGCATTTTATGTTATGATCTATAATTAGTGCCGAGAGGATCTACTGAAGCTCTATCCTTCTAGAACTTGACATACTGTAAGACTTAAATGCACTACTGTGGCGTGAAAGAGCGACCTCTGATCAATAACAGACAGTGACGTGCTGGTGTGTGTCAGTGCAGATCGACGCCTTGCCTGAGGTTGTGGAGGCTGTTGAAGGAAAGGTGGAAGTCTTCATGGATGGAGGCGTCCGAAAGGGCACAGATGTGCTGAAGGCTCTGGCGCTGGGAGCGAAGGCAGTTTTTGTAGGGAGACCCGTCCTGTGGGCGCTGGCCTGTGAGGTAAAATACAGTATATGTGGAATTACTGGACATGCATGTTAGTTCCTACTGACTAACGAGACATCGATCTTTCTGTTTGCAGGGGGACAAAGGAGTCACTGATGTTCTCCAGTTACTGCGCGAGGAACTTCACCTTGCACTGGCGCTTACAGGTAGTTTGGTTTGAGCATTAGATTGAGCATGGGTGATTAAAATAAAATGAAATTAAAATTCAATGAATTTAAAAATAATGGTAAAATAAAATAAAAAATAAAACACAATATAATAATAATAGCAATTAAAAAAACAAAAAATTAAAATAATAATACTGCATGAGGAAATTCACCTTGCATTGGTGCTTCAGGTAGTTTTCGCTTGAGCATTAGTTTGTGCGTGGGTGATCAAAAAAAAATAAAAAAAAATAAAATAAAATAAAATGAATAAAAAATAAAATAAAAAATAAATAAATAAATAAATAAATTAGATAAGATAAAAAAATTAAAATAATAATAAAATAATAATAATAACAATAAAAAAATAAAATTAAATAAAATTAAATAAAAAATTAAATTAATAATACTGCATGAGGAAATTCACCTTGCTTTGATACTTAAAGGTAGTTTGGTTTGAGCCTTAGTTTGTGCATGGATGATCAAAATAAAATAAAAATAAAATAAAACAAAATAAAAAAATAATAAAATAAAATTAATAAAAAATAAAAACAATAAAAAATAAATTAAATTAGATAAGATGAAATAAATTGCAAATATAATAATAAAATAAACATAATAATAAATTAAAAATAAATAAAATAATAATAATAACAATAAAAAAATTAAATTAAATTAAATTAAATAAAAAATTAAATTAATAATACTGCATGAGGAAATTCACCTTGCTTTGATACTTAAAGGTAGTTTGGTTTGAGCCTTAGTTTGTGCATGGGTGATCAAAATAAAATAAAATAAAAATAAAACAAAATAAAAAAGTAATACAATAAAATGAATAAAAATGAATAAAAATAATAAAAAATAAATTAAATTAAACTAGATAAGACTTGCAATAAAAAGTAGAAAATTAAAGTTACATACATTCAGATTAATTGTATTTGGCATGTGATATTGTTTTTGCAGGATGTTCCTCAGTGAAGGAAGTCAATAGATCCCTTTTGAGAAGATCTGAACTCATTTCAAGGATCTAATGAGCAGAACTATTGCATGCTGGGGGATTTCATGTGTGCCAGTGACTGGACCGACTTGTGTAATTCAAATGAACCCAGAGGATTTGGGCACGACAGATTTAGCATCATGAATAAAACATTTGTGCAAGTCATTTGTGTAAAGTTTTGAATAAATGCATCAAAAGCATGTGGTTTGTACAACCCTACCGTGTCTGACAGCAGTAATCCTTCCTGTTTACTCCAGGCACGCAATGTTTAGTAACCCAAACCAGTTTTGTGACTCTTCCAGTCTGCACAGGGACTGTTTTCTTCACTGTCGGGACACTGGGAACAGAATGAAGGGGATATTTAAAGGAATATTTCACCTGAAAACCAGGGCTTTCCTAGTCACAGTAAAAGTAAAACCATAAAAAAATGGTTACGAATATAAATTTTTTATTTCAGTTAGTTGCCAAGGAAATACTTCTCAATTTAATTTAGTTCAACTTGATGGACTAAAACTAAAACCCTGTTATTAAGTGAACTGCAGCCAGCAACTTATTTGCTCGCTCTTGTACTCGTGCGCATGTAACGTACACTGAACGGGATTCAAAAAAGAAAAACATCCTGACATCCATCCCAAAAAACATCCATGCTGCTGTGAGAGACGTTAAGATGAATATGTTATGTATGATGAATATGTAATATGTGTCCCACTAGCTCTGTCAATAATAAAAAAGACAGCGGAGAGTGAAAGTTTGCACGAGCTCTAGATTCACATATCGACAGAAGAAGATGAGGTCATTAAAATTACAGCGTTATGAGTATATTTGAGACTGTAGGCTATATAGATCTGGCTATTTGGAACTAGTTTGAATCAATTCTTTTACTCTGCATATTTTCCCGGCAAAAACGTCCCTGTGACGAGCGTTGATAATGAGCGTCTGCTGCGTGCTACGCCGGTCTCGTATCACTGCTCGTCACAGTCCCGAATCAGTTTATCGCTCTTGTACTCGTGCGCATGTAACGTACACTGAACGGGATTCAAAAAAGAAAAACATCCCGACATCCACCCCGAAAAACATCCATGCTGCTGTGAGAGACGTTAAGATGAATATGTTAATGTGTCCCGCTAGCTCTGTCAATAACAAAAAAGACAGCAGAGAGTGAAAGTTTGCACAAGCTCTAGATTCACATATTGACAGATGAGGATGAGGTCATTAAAATGACAGCGTTATGATAGTTTGATTATAAAGTATATTTGAGAGGCTATTTGGAACTAGTTTGAATCAATTCTTTTACTCTGCATATTTTCCCGGCAAAAACATCCCTGTGACGAGCGTTGATAATGAGCGTCAGCTGCGTGCTACACCGGTCTCGTATCACTGCTCGTCACAGTCCCGAATCAGTTTATCGCTCTTGTACTCGTGCGCATGTAACGTACACTGAACGGGATTCAAAAAAGAAAAACATCCCGACATCCACCCCGAAAAACATCCATGCTGCTGTGAGAGACGTTAAGATGAATATGTTAATGTGTCCCGCTAGCTCTGTCAATAACAAAAAAGACAGCAGAGAGTGAAAGTTTGCACAAGCTCTAGATTCACATATTGACAGATGAGGATGAGGTCATTAAAATGACAGTGTTATGATAGTTTGATTATAAAGTATATTTGAGACTGTAGACTATATAGATCTGGCTATTTGGAACTAGTTTGAATCAATTCTTTTACTCTGCATATTTTCCCGGCAAAAACATCCCTGTGACGAGCGTTGATAATGAGCGTCAGCTGCGTGCTACACCGGTCTCGTATCACTGCTCGTCACAGTCCCGAATCAGTTTATCGCTCTTGTACTCGTGCGCATGTAACGTACACTGAACGGGATTCAAAAAAGAAAAACATCCCGACATCCACCCCGAAAAACATCCATGCTGCTGTGAGAGACGTTAAGATGAATATGTTAATGTGTCCCGCTAGCTCTGTCAATAACAAAAAAAGACAGCAGAGAGTGAAAGTTTGCACAAGCTCTAGATTCACATATTGACAGATGAGGATGAGGTCATTAAAATGACAGTGTTATGATAGTTTGATTATAAAGTATATTTGAGACTGTAGACTATATAGATCTGGCTATTTGGAACTAGTTTGAATCAATTCTTTTACTCTGCATATTTTCCCGGCAAAAACGTCCCTGTGACGAGCGTTGATAATGAGTCACAGTCCCGAATCAGTTTATCGCTCTTGTACTCGTGCGCATGTAACGTACACTGAACGGGATTCAAAAAAGAAAAACATCCCGACATCCACCCCGAAAAACATCCATGCTGCTGTGAGAGACGTTAAGATGAATATGTTAATGTGTCCCGCTAGCTCTGTCAATAACAAAAAAAGACAGCAGAGAGTGAAAGTTTGCACAAGCTCTAGATTCACATATTGACAGATGAGGATGAGGTCATTAAAATGACAGTGTTATGATAGTTTGATTATAAAGTATATTTGAGACTGTAGACTATATAGATCTGGCTATTTGGAACTAGTTTGAATCAATTCTTTTACTCTGCATATTTTCCCGGCAAAAACGTCCCTGTGACGAGCGTTGATAATGAGCGTCTGCTGCGTGCTACGCCGGTCTCGTATCACTGCTCGTCACAGTCCCGAATCAGTTTATCGCTCTTGTACTCGTGCGCATGTAACGTACACTGAACGGGATTCAAAAAAGAAAAACATCCCGACATCCACCCCGAAAAACATCCATGCTGCTGTGAGAGACGTTAAGATGAATATGTTAATGTGTCCCGCTAGCTCTGTCAATAACAAAAAAGACAGCAGAGAGTGAAAGTTTGCACAAGCTCTAGATTCACATATTGACAGATGAGGATGAGGTCATTAAAATGACAGCGTTATGATAGTTTGATTATAAAGTATATTTGAGACTGTAGACTATATAGATCTGGCTATTTGGAACTAGTTTGAATCAATTCTTTTACTCTGCATATTTTCCCGGCAAAAACGTCCCTGTGACGAGCATTGATAATGAGCGTCAGCTGCGTGCTACACCGGTCTCGTATCACTGCTCATCACAGTCCCGAATCAGTTTATCGCTGCGTCATTTCGGAAGCTGCGTCATCAACGATGTCTTATTTAAGAAGAATAACCGTGATAAAACTGACTGTTAATACTGTAAAATACTGTAATGCATTTCTTACTTTGCAATCTAACGGTTACTTGTCTTAAACGGTACTGCCTTGATGACGTTTGCGGCCGAAGATACAGCTTCGGCCGGAAGTGAGGCAAAATCTCAGAATAAATAACAAATTAAATGTGCTACTTATGAAATTGTGTTTTGTTAACATCTACACCTACAATACTGCAAATACAGTTATTAAATTAAATAAATATTAAATCATGCAATATTGATGTGCGCATGTCCAGTGCCCGTATAGCTGTATCCTTTCTAGTCTTTACCGACAAATGCGACCTCCGGAGGACGCAGCCTCCGGCTTTCTCAGACAACCTAGGAAGTTTCTTCACACAAAGGCCATAAAAAAGCGATTTACACATGAAAATTCCTACATTTAGTGACAACGATTATTATTATGACTTTTTCAATGCTTTTGTCTTGCATGCACAGGAATTCAAAACTGATATCGCCACACTGTACATTCCTCTCTTTCATTACAGCAATTGTCAATTGGCTGTAAACAGGTTCCCTGCTGTACGGTCACTGCCGCGACTCTCTCATGAATATGCATGCGCTTCCTCGACGGGGCCCGAAAGGCAAACAGGTTTGTGAGAGGTTCAGAAAGGTCACACACAAGGCATGAGATGTCTTTACTAGCTCTTTCCATGGCTGAACCACAGGACCTGAATGAAGCCATTATATGCATTGACTCCACAGGAAAACAAACTTTGTCAGGGCTCTGTTCATTAGCACCTAACACTTTGTTTGAACCGCCTACTTGTGCAGGGGCCAGAAAGGGGAAATGAACTCCTGCTGAAATCAAACAAAACCTACAGTTTATGAGATTTTTGGTTTGGCATTGTTTGCACGCACCCCGGATACTTATATGCAAAGTATTTTGTCATGCCTTTTGCATTTTATATATATATGTAATTATAATAATTCAATATTATAAAAATTATAATAATTATATATTCAAAAAAAAAAAAAAAAAATATATATATATATATATATATATATATATATATGTGTGTGTGTGTGTGTGTGTAATTATAATAATTCAATATTATAAAAAATATAATAATTATAAAAAAATATAATAATTATATATATATATATATATGTATATATATATATATAATATATATATATAATATATATATATATCAAACAAGCAGTGTTCGGTGTAATGCATTACTAAGTAATTACTGTAATTTAATTACTTTTCCCTTGAAAAAGTAGTGTAAGGGATTACTCTTAATTTGTAATTTAATTACAGTTACTTCTGACGTAATTGCATTAAATACTATATAAATACTGACTGAGCAATTCTATAAAACAATAATGGATTTAACATCAAAATTAACAGTTCAAAAATAATTTATGCAATTTTATATTATTTATTTGAAAGAATTATCCAAGTTTATCCTCGTATTTTTCAACTGGTCAAAGTAATGCAGTACTTTTCTGAGAGTACGGTACATCTAATTACTCTGTTGAAGAAAGTTCTGTTATAATGCAATACTGAAAACAAGTTGCATATGCATACAAATGATGCATTTTCTGCCTCTTGCTTTAATTATTATCTAAAGCAATGATATTTACACATTTTTTCGTGTGATTGAAGCATCCAAATATGATATCAATGCCCAGGTATGAGGGAACATTGACTAATGTTCTCTCAAAGTTATGAACAAAACGTAACATTAAAGTCACAGTATATAATTTCCCGCCACTAGAGGTCGCTTATTCAAAGCAAAGGCGTGGCTTGATGACACCTTGATTTCGTGGAATCGTGGCAGGTGTTGTCTTCACGTCTACAGTCGGTGGAAAGAATCCGACGGGACTCGGGCAGATATCATATTCATGGATGAGCCAATGTTTTAAAGATTTATTAATATTACTGTAATGTGAACCAGGGTGTGGCTGAAAGCCGTGGGAGCGGAACGAGGTCACTGGAGCGATTGGATAAAATTCTGTATTATTGTTACTAAAAATAAAGCTTCATCTGATTATGCTGTTAGCGACTTGACAAAATAGAGTTTTTCTCTGAGACGTGATCTGAAAACATTGCGTAAAAAAAAGAAAATTAGATTGAAACAATAAGACTAAACGTGTTGAGCTTTATAATTAGTTTTCTGTCTATAAATGTTTCACAGCAGACGTTCCCTCGTCTAATAAAACATGTAATATATTAAAGCGTCTTTAGTGTTTCCATGGTTTCTACAAAATAAAACCGGAAACTGAGGATAACGCGGATATGACGTCATTTACAGGCGACACGTCCCGGATCCTTGGATACAATTGCGATTTTCTCACGATTTGCAAAGAGCTGGAAACATTTGGGATATTATAAGTACTCAACTGAACAAAATGTATAACTCTCGCCCAGTGGTTTTTGGATATTTTAAAATCTTACATATTGCAGCTTCAATGGGAACGTTAGCAAAACGTTCTTAAAACAGCACGCGATAATGACTTCACCTGAAAAACGTTGATCTTTAGCTGTCAGGTCACTGGTGCTGACATAGCAGGTCACCAGTTATCTCAATATAACCTCGCCGGCACACCGCAGAAATAGAGCTGCATTGAAGGATATCATTTTGAAACACTGTGTGGCCATGAAGAATCTAACCGAAAAGCGCCCGCATCACACAGCTGTTATTCTAATTTGTTTGAGCGTTTGCAAATAGCACTGAGACCGCATCACCCATAAAAGTTAGCAGAGGTTTTGCTTAACAAGGCGCTTTTGTCTGACCAGAGGAGGGCACTTGTTCAAACACACAAACCAAAGTGAAGAAAACAAAAGTGGCTCATCTGGAGAGAGAAACAACTTGGTCCTCTCATGTCACCATATGGCATATTACAATACTTATCATATAATATTTTTCAGTAGTGTTGTAAAGTGTATAAACAACCAAAGCATCCCACAATATGAATATGAATAAACTGTATGTAATATCAAAATCTACAGCGGTGCAAAATAAATACAAATATATCAATAGTATTTTTAGTGCACAGTTTTCAGCTGCATGTGATCGATGTTCATTGTTTAGTGGTAAAGAATCACTATTACTCAACAAACCCCTAACCGCAAGTATTAAACTTCACAAATACATCGGCTTGTGAAATAAGCCCTTGGTGTTGTATGCATCTCAGCTGTAGTCTGTTTAGATTTGTTCGGCCGTGATCTGGCAACAGTCTGCGTGTCTGTTTCTGAAATACAGCCTCTGGCTGTGGCCCAGCGTCTATGGCTTTAGCTTTGGTTTCTGCACACTGAAAGCCTTTGGGGGAAGTCAGTGTGGGACAGGGTGTGTCCCGCTGAAGCTGCGGTCGCTGTGACAAGACACCGGCTGAAGCGTCTCTCAGAGATCTGCACCTGTGTGTCTAGACAGCAGCCTGAGAATAAGAGTGCGTCAAGGGAGAAGTTCTCACAGATGATTCCTCTCCTCTTTGCAACAATTGGACATAAATCATATAGAAAGTGAATATAGGACATGCTGAAAGCATAATTTACTAGATTTTTACATTTTCTGGACAAAACGTGAGCGCTTATTGCCTGCGCAAATCTCACTGAGTGCTGTGAGTGGTTGCCAAGGTGTTGCTATGTGGTTTCTAGGGTGCATCAGCGTGTGCTTGCCATGCAAAACTCACTACGATGATGCCCGGGTGTTGAGATGTGCTTGCTATGGTGCCCTGGGGGGTTTGCAGGGTGTTGCTATGGTGCTTTACATGTTTTTAGGGCGTTGCTATGCAGTTGCTAGGGTGTTCTGGGTATTTACCAGGACATGCTGGCCAACAATGACGTTAGGGAGTTGCTATGGGGTTGCTTTGGTGTAATGGGAGGTTGTTAGGATGATGCTATGGTGTTCTATGTTTTCTTAGGGCGTTGCTATGCAGTTGCTAGGGTGTTATGGGTATTTACCAGGACATGCTGGCCAACAATGACATTAGGGAGTTGCTATGGGGTTGCTTCGTTGCTATGCGGTTGCTAGGGTGTTCTGGGTATTTACCAGGACATGCGGGCCAACAATGATGTTAGGGAGTTGCTATGGGGTTGCTTTGATGTAATGGGAGGTTCTTAGGGTGATGCTATGGTGTTCTATGTTTTCTTAGAGCGTTGCTATGCAGTTGCTAGAGTGTTCTGGGTATTTACCAAGGTATGCTTGCCAACAATGATGTTAGGGAGTTGCTATGGGGTTGCTTTGGTGTAATGGGAGGTTCTTAGGGTGATGCTATGGTGTTCCGATGCATGCTTGCCAAAAATGCTTGTTAGTGTGTTGCCATGTGCTATGCAGTTTCTAGATTGTTCTGGGTAGTTCTGGGTCCAGGATGTGCTTACCCATGCAAAACTTGCAGGCATGATGCTAGGGTGTTTCTATGTGGTTGCTATGGTGTTCTCTGCTTTCTAGGGTGTCGCTATGCAGTTGATAGGGGTGTTCTTGGTAGTTACCAGGACGTACTTGCCCATGCAAAACTCTCCACCATGATAATAGGATGTTGCTATGCGGTTGCTATGGTAACCTGTGCGGTTCTTAGGGCATTGCTATATGGTTGCTGGGATGTTCTGGATAGTTACCAAGGCATACTTGCTCATGCAAAACTCGGCAACCTTGTTGCTGAGGTGTTGCTATGGTGTTCTGGGTAGATCTGGGTCCAGGGTGTGCTTACCCATGCACAACTCACCACCACGTTGCTAAGGGGTTGCTATGTGGTTGCTATGGTGTTCAGAGTAGTTTTTATGGTGTTGCTATGTGGTGGGTAGTTACCAGGCCATACTGGCCATGCAAAACTCACCACCACAATCTTAGGGTTGTGGCAATTTGCTATTTAGGTGTAGCACAACTGTTTGTTTGAAGCCCAAACCGAAAGTATTGCAATGCACCTCTAAATAAAATAATAAAAAATAAGTATCTTTACATGGTCACGGTCTCAAATACCAACCAAAGCATTCAACTAAATCAACTAAAAGTACTCAGCACACATACTTGGTAAAATAGTCCACATTTCATTTAGATTGAAGAAGATTCTTAGCATTGAATGAATGAATTATATTTATAATCAACATTTCTTGCTTTGTCCACCATCTTGGATGGATTTTTTTTTTCGGAGCTTGTTTGAATGCATTCATGGATTTGGTTTTCCATTAAAAATGCTGTGGCCAAAAGAAGATATCCTAGAATTAATTATGCTGCCTACCTTTTGAAACACTTCAAAATTCCACCTACATAAAAACTACAGTAAATATCTGCTCCCTACATACAGGATCATCAAGAAAGAGACTCCAGTCATATATCCAGAAGAGGGCAATGTTTAGCTTCTCATCTGTGGAAAACAAAAAACAAAAAACGTCTCTGATTATTGGGTTTCCCCTGTAAAGACAAGCACGTTCTCATTTAAAACAACTGTTTTGCATTGAGACAAACATCTTTTCCTAATTTTTCAGAAAACATCTTTGCAGGATGCACTCCAAATTAATGCTGCAGTTTAGGATTAAACAAATACGTATTAAACACAAGGGAAACAAACCCGACCCTCGGATTGTTGAGTTATACCCTCATTAAATGTCAACGAATGCATCTGATTAACTCTTTTATTGCTCTTTCAAGCCCAACTGTTGATGGAAAACCAGCCGAGTTAAAAGATCTGGCATGGGCGATACGGCAAACAGAACAAGGCAGTTCCTTCCTGTGGCACAGAATGTAATGGCCTGGAAAACCATATCAATGTGCAAGTAATTACTCCATCATACTTCCCACAGTAGTCATCTGCCCGGGGATCAGGCACGATTGTTAACCCACCAGAACTGATCTCAAACTAACACTCAGGGTCACTAAAACAACTTTGGACTGACACTAACACTCGGCCGTCAAGATGGTCTCGACAAGTAGGGCATCCACGAGGAGAAACGAGCGAAAAAGAAGGGGAAAAAGAAAAACAAGCAGTGCATGCTGTGATTTCAATAGTTTAGAGACGGCTCTGCTTCTGAAGGCTTCCCACGTGTTTTGCCTCATTGGCTATGTTCAGAAGGGAATACTAGCATGCTGTATACTGCATACTCATTTTTAGAAATGTGATGTACAACAGTCATGCATAAACTGATACACCTCGAATGCATGTGTAAGTCACTTCAGATCTTCCGAGTGCATAAATGCAAATGTAACGCAAACAGTGATTTCATTACGTTGCATGTTACGGTTCATATAAATGGAAGGTCAAGTGCATTGCATCGAGGGATACAGTATTCCACAGATTGTGTGCTGGTTGCATACTGCACATTTGATCAAACCATGCATGCAGTCTTACCTACTCCTGAAATGCACTGGAAGACAAGCGGTCCTTGCTAGTAAGTTTCACAGTTAATTACAAAGAAATGGCATTGAATTTCGTAAATCCTACTTCGATAATGTAGCATGCCATTTCGAATGCAGCCCATGTTTTTGGTTCATCAGACAGAACGCTCAAATTCTTTGTTTTCGTTCTCTGCGTGTAAGAATGTGCGAGTTTTTCAAATGACCGTTTAAGTCGTACCAGGTGAAGAAATATGATTGCAGTTTTGAAAACACTCCGTGTCTCTTTAACACTCAGTGACAATTGCCCCAAATTATCCATTTATTTTCGCACAGGCCTGGTGACAGTACGTGTTTTCAGATATGGAACTCACAGCTGCGTCCAATTAATAACAACTTCATGTGCAACTCTGCAGCAGGCCACAGCCGAGGGAGGGGTTCGGTTCGAGTAAATTTAGTTTCAGAACAAGAGGAACGTTCAGACCAGAGAAAGGGAGAGAGCGAGAGGAGGGAAGGAGGAAAAAGCACACATCTGTTGACATCAAAATTGTGGAACCTTGAATTCTTCTTTTTTTCAGTCATTGTGGTGTTTTACTACCACGAGTCCGAGTCCAACATCTGGGCCTGTTGTTTTACGAAACATTTCCCACAGATCTTTCTGTTTTGTTTGTCAATTCACGGACGTTTAGCGCATGAATCCATAAGACATGAAAGCGAGAGCGTTGTATGTGGTCTCGCGCTCTCCGCCTGACGCAGCTGTGTCTGTTCGATATCCATCTAAAATCAATATCTGTTGATGATTACGGCCAACACTATTTATTCTTCTTGGGCTGGGATGTGGCCTTTGGTCAGCAGATGTTCGGCTGTGATTTGCATTCCTGTTTTCTTCCCATTTACCAGCAGATGTGCAGATGTTCAGAAATATAAAAGTTGTGTTCGTAGGTCTGGCTGCATTCTGAAGAGCGCACTACCATACTACCCTTACTTTTTGGACACTTAAGCCACACTTAGACACTAGATATCATGCCAAACATTTGACAAAAAGCTGTTTATACATTTTGAAATGTTAAAACAATAGCTCTAGCACTGAAATTGAAGACAGGATTGTGTCACACAGTGGAACGTGTTGATGATCTACACCTGTGATTCCTCTGCTGCGACACCTGTGTGAACTTGAGATGAACTATTTTCAAACATCCACTAAAAACCACCCAAACACCAGATGATTCAAAGACATCGATCAAAAATGAACTATGACATTTGCCAAGATGCATGGAATAGTGATGAATGAACCAGAAGCAATTGTAACCAGTCCTACTCGACCCACAACCTCTGACATGGGAGGCGGGTGTGCTAACAAGGACGCTAAAGACCGCAGTCCAGCGTTAATCGTCAGAGTGCCTCGAGGCCAGGGCAGTGAGATTTTCTCGCCCAGCTCTTCCTAGCTTGCCTCAGTTACACTCACCGACCTAAACTTCACACCCAGCCGGGTCACGGCACCAAATGTCACCGGCCCTACTCAACCTGCTCTGAGAGCGAGTTGATCCGGCATTGGAGGCGGGCGTGCTAACAAGGACGCTAAAGACCGCAGTCCAGCGTCAATCGTCAGAGTGCCTCGAGGCCAGGGCAGTGAGATTTTCTCGCCCAGCTCTTCCTAGCTTGCCTCAGTTACACTCACCGACCTAAACTTCACACCCAGCCGGGTCACGGCACCAAATGTCACCGGCCCTACTCAACCTGCTCTGAGAGCGAGTTGATCCGGCATTGGAGGCGGGCGTGCTAACAAGGACGCTAAAGACCGCAGTCCAGCGTCAATCGTCAGAGTGCCTCGAGGCCAGGGGAGTGAGATTTTCTCGCCCAGCTCTTCCTAGCTTGCCTCAGTTACACTCACCGACCTAAACTTCACACCCAGCCAGGTCACGGCACCAAATGTCACCGGCCCTACTCAACCTGCTCTGAGAGCGATTTGATCCGGCAATGGAGGCGGGCGTGCTGACAAGGACACCAAAAGCGGCAGTCTCTGGCGTGTCTCCTGAGATCAGGGGAATGAGGTTTACTCATCCAGCTCTTACTAGCTTGCCTCCATAACACTCACACCCCCCGAACCTCACTCCCATCCGGGTCACTGAACTAAATGTAACTGGTCCGACTCGACTGAACAAGATTCAAACCTTCGACATGGAAGGCGAACGCGCTAACAAGGAAACTAAAGACCACAGTGTCTAGCGTTAGTCACTAGAGCATCTCCTGAGGCCAGGGGAGTGAGGTTCACTCACTGAACCTTACTCCCATTTCGAACCTCCGTTTCTGGCAATGGGAGGTGGACACTCTAACAAGGACGCTAAAGACCACAGTCTCGAGTGTGCCTCTTGAGATCAGGGAAAGAGGTTTGCCCGATGAGCTCTTACTAGCTCCATTACACTCATCCCCTGAACCTCTCTCCTATCCGGGTCACGGCACCAAGTGTAACCGGTCATACTCTACCTGCTCTGAGCGGGATTCAAACATGTCTCCAGCATGGAGATTGGTGTCGCTAGCACACCTCTTGAGTAGGGCTGGGACAATAAATTGAAGCATCACTTGATTCTGAGATTTGCCGCGATTCTCTCTCAAATCGATTCTGAGTTTAATATTTAACAGCAGAAGACTAGTTTTTAACCTCAGAATGCTTTAATGGCGCGAGATGACACTCACCCCCCTGAACCTCACTCCCACCTGGGTCACGGCACCAAATGTATCCCGCCCTACTCGACCTGCTCTGAGCAGGTGTCTCCAGTATGGAGGTGGGTGCGCTAACAAGGATGCTAAAGACTGCAGTCTCTAGCGCACTTACTGAGATCAGGGGAGTGAGGCCAACTCTTACTAGCTTGCCTCCATTATACTCATCCCCGTGAACCTCTCTCGTATCCGGGTCACGGCACCAAATGTAACCCGCCCTACTCGAGCTGCTCTGAGCGGGGTTTGAACCGCCGTATATGGCATGGGAGCAGGTGCGCTAACAAGGATGCTAAACTGAGATCAGGGGAGTGAGGAGTGAGGCCAACTCTTACTAGCTTGCCTGCATTACAATATCAACCCCAATTTTAACATATTGTTCATTATTCAAGACATTACAGTATATGCTGCACATTATTCAGAAAGCTAATACTCCATTCTGGACACAGCCTGTGTTTGGCAGGTGGAATGCGTTCATGCAGTCCAAAGTTCAGAAAAGAATGAGTTTATTAAACAAGCATGTTGATGCACTGCTTTAATTAGTTGAAATATTTTACAGGGCTCACTCATAACTGCAGACATACTCAGAAAAGAAGACTTTTAAAGAAAGGCATTAAAGTGTCTCGTAAAGAAATGCTTTACTGTTATCCCTCTGAGAGCCCGGGACTGGAACATAACAAGCACGTTTAAATCATCTGAACTTCTCTAGTGGACTCGGCATGTTTGATATAAGAAAGAATCCCTGCCAAAAAAAAAATAAAAAATTGTCAGAATTGAGAGAAAAAGGTCAGAATTGCGAGAAATGGTCAGAATTGAGGAAAAAAAGTCAGAATGGAGAAAAAAAGTCAGAATTGCGAGAATTTTTTAGAATTGAGAAAAAAAAGTCAGAATTGAGAAAAAAAAGTCAGAATTGCAAGAAATCGACAGAACTGAGAGAAAAGGTCAGACTTGCGAGAAAAAAGTCAGAATTATGAGATAAAAATTCAGAATTGGTTTTATTTTTTTTCCAGCTAAAGCAGCTCTCCAGAAGAGAAAAAAGTCATAATTTGCGAAAAAAAAATCAGACTTGCGAGATATAAAGTAAATGAAAACAAGCTTCCATAGAACTGACTGCAGCCGAAACGAATTTTGCAACACCAACGCCTTTAATGAACTGAATGGAATCAACACAATTGTCTTCTATTGTATTCAATCCCATGAGAATCATCAGTGAATCCTGCTGCTTTCCCGTCGATCATTGTGAAGCTGCTCTGAAACAATCCGCGTTGTATAAAGCGCCATAGAAGTACACGTGACTCAACATGATCATAAATATGATGTACAGTAACTGTAATGCACGACCAGATCAAAACACGTCGACTAACAGCTCATTTATCTCTCTCTGGCTGTTCAAAAGACTTCTCCCACACTTAATTGATATGACACACTAATCTGGCATTTGTTTTGCGGTTTTACCCTACTAGGAAATAAATTCACTTAACAAGCTATTATCGTGTGATGCGATGCGACAGTGGTTTGGACGGGTGTCAGCAGGAAGTGATGCGGGCCAGATAAAGCCGGAGCGTATGTTTATGGTTGATTATGACCTATACGCTAGCGTGAGTCCATTACCTGAGGAAAACACACACAACACGTATCCACAACAACAAACAAATTCGGGTGGGATGAGGAAAAACTGAGACGTGTGGACATTGGCTCTCGGGCAATATTGCGCATAAACAAACCCAGAGGAAGAGACCATCAGCCATAGTACACAAATAAACGTAAACGACACAGCTGGGCGTCTCTGGCTTCGCACCAGGAAGAGAGGTACAAAAATATTTAGACAGGCAGGGTCGGAATTCAAGAACGAAACGAAAAGTAGCCGTAACTATAAAATGTCAAACCGTTCTTGGCACTCTGAAATGGAGATTTATTATTTCACTGAGCCATCTCCATCGAACTATGTTCATAAATTGGAAATTATTCGAGAAATAAATCCCTGGAGAAAAATGTTATTGCTCAGAGTCAGAGGTGAAATAAGCTTTTCAATGAGCCGGAGTGGGGGGAAAAGAGGGTGGGATGAGAGTTTATCCATCAGGAATTGATTGGAAGGTGAAAAATGTTGATGACATCAGGATTTTGCTTTGAAATAATAACCAGGATATGGATCATGCTGGAAATAAACTGTGTCAGATGGAGGAAAGAACGTAAAAACAAGTGATATTAATGCAGATGCAGAGTTTATATAGTAAAAAGAATCAATGCAAACAAACAAAAGACGTCAGCAAAATCTCAGTTTAATAAATCAATGAGAGAAATAAAAAAAGTATTCTTTACTATAAAAATGGTGTGCATGAATATCAGAGTCATATACAGGAGTAGGAAAACTGACATCTTTGTAGATTTTTGTATGTTTGGAGTCGTTTGTTTTATTTGTGATGATAACACAACGAAACGTGAAATTATGCGACATCATTTTGACTTAAATTGTGACCAAATCATTTTTTTTTTGGCTAGTCTCGCATACAATGAAATTATAAACATGCAAAAACCAGAGATAATCAATGAAATATTATTACTGGATTCAGTTGTAGTCAATGAATGCTTTTTGTTTTTCTTTGCGTTTTTTTTTTTTTTTTTTTTTTAAATAAAAGCTGTTGCTGAACCTTTTTGCTTTTTTATTGTTTTGTTCTTAACTCATACCTAATATATATATATATAAGCTTGTTTCCTCATGGGGACCAAAAAATGTCCCCACAAGATCATAATTTACTAGTATTACGATACTTGTGGGGACATTTTGGTCCCCATAACGTAGGGAATACACACTCACACACACACACACATGTTGTGTTTTGTGGGGACTTTCCATAGGCGTAATGGTTTTTATACTGTACATTCTTCCCCCCACCCCCCCACCCCTAAACCTACCCATCACACAAAATGTTCTGCTATTTTAGATTTTCAAAAAAGATCATTCTGTATGATTTATAAGCTTGTTTCCAAGTGGGGACCAAAAAAAATGTCCCCACAAGATCAAAATTTACTAGTATTACTATACCTGTGGGGACATTTTGGTCCCCATAACGTAGGGAAACCACACACACACACACACACACACACACACACACACACACGTTGTGTTTATGTGTTTTATGGGGACTTTCCATAGGCGTAATGGTTTTTATACTGTACAAACTGTACATTCTGTCCCCCCAGCCCCCCACCCCTAAACCTACCCATCACAGAAAATGTTCTGCTATTTTAGATTTTACAAAAAGATAATTCTGTATGATTTATAAGCTTGTTTCCTAGTGGGGACCAACAAAAGGTCCCCACAATGTCAAGATTTACTGGTTTTATTTACTTTGTGGGGACATTTGGTCCCCATAATGTAAGGAAAACAAGTACACACACACACACACACACTCATATATACACATTTCTAGCATGTTTTATGTTTGGAAATGGTTATTTTAACCCTAAAAGATGGAGTGTGTAGCTTTTCATGTCTTGAACAATATATACATATTCCACTTAATTTGATGGTTTAATCAAGCTTGTAGGGTCATTAAGAACAAATATCCCTCCGGACATCACTTTTGGCCTCTACTGTACATCTAACTGGCAGAATCAGAATGTACAGTTTGTACAGTATAAAAACCATTACGCCTATGGAATGTCCCCATAAAACATGAAAACACAACTCTGTGTGTGTGTGTAAGAGCTCTTTATGTCAGAACGACGGCAGACGTGCACCTGCAGCGAGCCCTTCAAAGTGGGACTCTGCCACATCCGTAGATCAACAGCATGACCGGCTCTGTCTTACGTAAAGCTGTACATTTACAATGCAGGTGTGGAGCTCTGTCCGATTACACAGACCTGGATCTGCTGCCAAACAAACAAAATCCTCTGCCAGCCCCTCAGAGGAACGACTCGGCCCATTTTTACACAATATTCCTGAGCGGCGCTTCGCTGTAAATCGTCTCTGAATTCTGTAATGTGCCTTGCGGTGTGACCCAGTTATTTCTTCTGATGATATGACATATTAATCAAAAACTGATAAACTTTTCATCGAAGGACCCTTTTCACATTTGCAGGGTTCAGGAACTTGGGAACTTCTATAGTGGTGAACAGAAACAAATGATTAAATATAATTTTTGCATCCCTATTTGCTCTAAATCAAAAAATCATTTCTATGACTTTCCAAAACAGGGAGACTTTTTTTAACTAGTTTTCTGTAATTTAATGCCGAGGTAATTAAAGCACAGTGTAAATTATTTAACAGAAACAACATTGCTAGATTTAAGATGTTAATAAATGGGAAAATTGATCATCACGTTCTATGAAAAGGTCCATTGAAATAAAACAAAGTAAATAAAATGGAAATATTAGATGAAAAAATGAAATAAGTTTAAAGTGCAAAATTAGCTAAAAACTGAAATAAAATCTAAATAGAAATATTAAAAATATCAACACTCACTCAAATAAAATGAAAAGTAAATAAAAAACTGATAATGCTATAAAAATAATGGTTCATATGCACCTCCAACATATTTAAAATAAGAAATTAATTCTAATTATACTGCCATGTATTTAATTATATATTAAATTCTATTCTAATTTTTTATGGCCCACAAAAGGAGTTTTTTTTTATTCTTCATACACTAAAAAAATGCTTGTTAAAAACAAAAAATCCTGGGGTTAAAAATGGATAAACCCAGCGATTTGGGTTAAAACTTAAACTTTTTTTGTTAAAATGACTGTATTTCTTGCTTAAAATGAACCTGTTAGAAATGAACATTTATTAATACGTTTAATGAATTCATGAATTAAACAATAAACAGCTATTAAATTGCTCACCTTTTGATTATTATCAAATTATATTATTATCATTATATTATTATTGTCTGATTTTTCATTTTCCTTTTGGGTTCATTTTAGGCAGCCATACAGTCAATCGTTGAGTTAAATAAAACTACCCAGCACATTCGGCAACATTTAACCCAACTGCTGGGTTTGTCCATACTCAACCCAACTCGGGTGCTTTTTAACCCAGCATTTGTGAACGTACGACTTCAGAAAGCCTTTGCAAGGTGTTTTCCCGTTCATCAGCGTGGAAAAGAGCAGTGTGTTCTTTCTCCATTAGTGTTCCACAGAAGGAAGAAAAACAAACAGGTTTGCAACAACATGAGGCTAAGTAAATGCAGAAGCGAAAGCCACATCACACGCACTCCGCCTGGAGTATCGCGATACGTTACGCCAACAAAGGTCAGACGAACACACATGGAAGCCAAAACACACAGAGCGGGTGATGTAAACTAGAGGAACAGCGGTGTACCCCGCTGGATTCGCCTATTCAACTGCTACCGGTTTCCATTTCCATTTAACAAATTCCTTGATAATGAATCCCACATGCGCTAATAAATGACTTTGAGAATTGCTCACTGGCTTCAGCAGCTGGCTCCGCTGGAATGCTCGTGTGGTTTACTAACAGTTCACGATCTTCGGCGTAACACATGTGACATCTATTACCGTGCAGCTCAGACTCCTTTTATTGTGTCTTTGGAGCGTATGGTGGCGAAACCAAGTCAAATGACACGAGGAGCCAAACCTCACTCGACTCGACTGTGTGGATGCGAAACTTAAAGGCATAGTTCGCCCAAAAATGACAATTAGCCCATGACTATCTTCTTTCAGACGAACACAATTGAAGTTTGTATTCTGGCTCTTCCGAGCTTTATAATGCGAGTGAATGGGGGTCGAGATTTTGAAGGCCAAAAAACCACATCCATTCATCATAAAAGTAATCCACACGACTCTAAGGGGTTAATAAAGGCCTTCTGGAAAGAAGTGATGCTTTTTTAAAAAAGAAAAATATCATTTTTTATAACTTTATAGACTTTATAGCAGGGTTCCTCAATTTCTGCCAACAATACAACGATCGACTGATAGTGTTTTTGATGGTCGATGTCAATATCTTAAATCACAGTGGCCGATATAAATACCATATATATGTATGATTTTGCAGGACCTATATGCACGTTTCATACGGATGACATAATCTGAGAATATTTGTTTAGATTTGAATCGGTTCATTTAAAAAATAGACATTTCAAGCTTTCCATAGATATATTTCTCATGTCTGTGAGGCAAGAATGCAGAGTTTCCATTCATTTTTGTGACGTGCTCCTTTTATTGTGTCTTTGGAGCCAAACCTCACTCGATTCGACTGTTTGAATGCGAAACTTAAAGGCATAGTTCACCCAAAAAGGTGTATATGACTATCTTCTTTCAGACGAACACAACTGAAGTTATATTAAAAAATATTCTTGCTCTTTCAAGCTTTATAATGCGAGTGAATGGGGGTCGAGATTTTGAAGCCCAAAAAACCACATCCATTCATCATAAAAGTAATCCACACGACTCCAGGGGGTTAATAAAGGCCTTCTGAAGAGAAGTGATGCTTTTTTTAAAAAGAAAAATACATTTTTTTATAACTTTACAGACTTTATAGCAGGGTTCCTCAATTTCTGCCAACAATACAATGATTGACCGATAGTTGTTTTGATGGTTGATGTCAATATCTTAAATCACAGTGGCCGATATTAATACCATATATATGTATAATTTTGCAGCAATAATTTTTGAACAAGACACACAAGCTGAAACGTCAAGACTGGGCCAAGAAATATCTCAAGACTGATTTTTCTAAGGTTTTATGGACTGATGAAATGAGAGTGAGTCTTGATGGGCCCGTGGCTGGATTGGTCAAGGGCAGAGAGCTCCAGTCCGACTCAGATGCCAGCAAGGTGGAGGTGGAGTACTGGTTTGGGCTGGTATCATCAAAGATGAGCTTGTGGGGCCTTTTCGGGTTGAGGATGGAGTCAAGCTCAACTCCCAGTCCTACTGCCAGTTTCTGGAAGACACCTTCTTCAAGCAGTGGTACAGGAAGAAGTCTACATCCTTCAAGAAAAACATGATTTTCATGCAGGACAATGCTCCATCACACGCGTCCAAGTACTCCACAGCGTGGCTGGCAAGAAAGGGTATAAAAGAAGAAAATCTAATGATATGGCCTCCTTGTTCACCTGATCTGAACCCCATTGAGAACCTGTGCTCCATCATCAAATGTGCGATTTACAAGGAGGGAAAACAGTACACCTCTCTGAACAGTGTCTGGGAGGCTGTGGTTGATGGTGAACAGATCAAAACACTGACAGAATCCATGGATGGCAGGCTTTTGAGTGTCCTTGCAAAGAAAGGTGGCTATATTGGCCACTGATTTGTTTTTGTTTGGTTTTTGAATGTCAGAAATGTATATTTGTGAATGTTGAGATGTTATATTGGTTTCACTGGTAAAAATAAATAATTGAAATGGGTATCAATTTGTTTTTTGTTAAGGTGCCTAATAATTATGCACAGTAATAGTCACCTGCACACACAGATATCCCCCTAAAATAGCTAAAACTAAAAACTAAAACTTCCAAAAATATTCAGCTTTGATATTAATGAGTTTTTTGTGTTCATTGAGAACATGGTTGTTGTTCAATAATAAAATTAATCCTCAAAAATACAACTTGCCTAATAATTCTGCACTCCCTGTATAGTGGCGTGTAATTTATATCCAGTGATCAAAGCTGAATTTTCAGTCTTCAGTGTCACGTGATCCTTCAGAAATCATTCTGATTTGCTGCTCAAGAAACTTCTGATCACTGTTAAAACTTTTAAGCACTTTAATGCACCCTCAATGAATAAAAGTTTCTTACCGAAGCCACAAATAAATGACAAGGTCTTGAACACTGGATGAGTCACGACAGACACGAACGGCAAGGTACGCGTTGACTTCACGTCTTGGCTATCTTCGTTGAGCTTTGTTTGCTCACAGCTGAGGATTCAGATGAAAAGAGAGATTATCGGACTCTAGCGTTGCCATTTTACACACAAAGAATGATCTGTTTTCTAACAGTGGTTTTGTGTTGGAGGAGGTTTACACGCTTCCAAAGGCACATTTCATGGAACAGTTAACAAAGTCAAAGCGTCCCATCAACGAACACGATACCAAACAAAACAGGGCCCGTCCGATGCTCGGCTTCCCCATTCAGACGGCCGAGAGTTTTAACCGCGCACCACACATTCACAGAAATCGACATGTAAGACGTGAGACCTCACAAACACTTCACTTTCTCCCGTTTCTCCTCGCCTGGAAGTACTTCCATGTGTCCAAATACAAAGCAAAAGTCATGTAAGCTTTCAGGGAATCGCTCTTTGCTTTTGCACGGGGAAAAAAAGCGCAACCATTAGGGAGGCAAACGAGAGCTTCTCGAGTGTCTTACGGTTTATTTGTGTAAGGTTTTAATACTATTGCATGGATATGCTGGTCTGCCTTGAAAAATAAGCAACTCTGTAATTGCTTTCGAGTTTGCCTGAAGTAAACTCTAACAAAAATATTGCATGCAAATAATCAGAGCAAAATTAAGAGCTAACATTTTTATAGCAATCCTACTGTAGATATTTACATTCAAATATATTTATAGATTGTAAGCGGCAAAACTTGCTGTTACAGCGCAGCTGGAATTTGAAGCAAATGTAGTTGTGATGCTTGAAAAATTTTAAGTAATAGTACAGTAAAGAACCAAAAAGGTTCCTTACAAGGAGAACCGTCTTATGACTGCTTGATATTTTCATGTTAAAAGTGTTATTTCAGTTTGTTCAAGGGAGAAAGTGTATTTGTGAGCTGTTTAATTTATGAAATTCATTAAAACTGATCGCATAAGATTAGGGTTCTAAATAGAACATTTTCTACTAAGAGCGACGCTTCAAAATTCTAATTTAATTCTTGCAATTCCTTTGTAATGATTTGTGAAATTTACAAGCGATTTCTGAGTGAAAGTTGTTGAAAAATTTTTTTTTTTCTGTATACTGAATTTAATTTGGATTGCTATTGAAGCGTGTTTCTGCTGCTAAATAAAAATAATAATAAAAAAGCTAATTGGGACTTTTTTCTCACAATTGCAAGTTATAAAGTCAGAATTGTGAGTTAGAAAGTCTGGCATGATATAAACTCGCAGTTGCGTCTTATTGCATCTTGTAAGCTCTTTTTCCCCTCACAAATGGATGTTATAACACGCAATTGTGAGTTTGTCTCGAAAAACTCACCATTCTGATTTTTTTTCCCCACAATTGCGAGTTTATATCATGTAGTTCTGACTCTATAACTCACAATTCTGCATTTAGAACTTGTAAATATAACTTTTTTCTTGCAATTCTGACTTTATTTCTCACAATTCTGACTTTATTTCTCACAATTCTGTCTTTATTTCTCAAAATTCTGACTTTTTTCTCGCAATTCTGACTTTTTTCTCACAATTCTGACTTTATTTCTCGAAATTCTGACTTTATAACTTGTAAATATAACTTTTTTTCTCGTAATTCTGACTTTTTTCTCACAATTCTGACTTTACTTCTTGCAATTCTGACTTTATTTCTCAAAATTCTGACTTTTTTCTCGCAATTCTGACTTTTTTTTTCTCGCAATTCAGACTTTTTTTCTCGTAATTCTGACTTTTTTCTCACAATTCTGACTTTATATCTTGAAATTCTGACTTTATTTCTCGAAATTCTGACTTTTTTCTCGCAATTCTGACTTTATAACTTGTAAATATAACTTTTTTTCTCGTAATTCTGACTTCATAACTCGCAATTCTGACTTTATTTCTCACAATTCTTACTTTTTTCTCACAATTCTGACTTTATTTCTCAAAATTCTGACTTTATTTCTCGCAATTCTGACTTTATAACTTGTAAATATAACTTTGTTTCTCGTAATTCTGACTTTAGAACTCGCAATCCTGACTTTACTTCTCGCAATTCTTACTTTTTTCTCACAATTCTGACTTTATATCTTGAAATTCTGACTTTATTTATCGCAATTCTGACTTTATAACTGGTAAATATAACTTTGTTTCTCGTAATTCTGACTTTAGAACTCGCAATCCTGACTTTACTTCTCGCAATTCTTACTTTTTTCTCGCAATTCTAACTTTTGTCTTTATAACTTGTAAATATGATAAATATATTTTCTTGTAATTCTGACTTTATAATCGCAATTGTGAGTTTCTCTCTCACAATTCTGAGAAAAAAGCCAGAATTCTGGGATATAAGCTCACAATTGTGAGATAAAAAGTTGCAGCTTTCATGGCGAAAACCAGCTTCCATAAATTAAAATAAATGAAAAACTAAAAGAAATCCAGTCACAATTACAGTAATGAGAATTTGGGGGTAAATGTGCTTAATTGCGCTAAAAAAATACAACAAAATTCAATACAAAAACTCTTCATAGACTATGAAAACTAGCTTTGTATACCTTCTTATTTTTTCTTTTAATCTTTGGATAAACTATAATCCGGGCTCAATTACAGAAATATTGTACTAGTTTTGCTCATTATATTGATGGTAACACTCTTCACTCAACCAAACTAGCCTTTTAAGTGCTGTTATTGTCCTACTTTTCTTCCCCGTTTTTTCCCCACTAAATTTCAATCACGCTGGAGAAGCACAGGAACACAAAGAAGAGAAAGGGAGGGACATGCGGGGGGACAGTATCGGGGGACTCTAATGTAGAGAAGTTCAAGTGTGAAAGGCCCCGCACCTGGTCCGGCGACATAAAGAGCCACATTCATCTCTCTGACGCTTTACAAATGTCAGCGAACACAAAAGCCTATCGTTTCAATCAGAGCGCCGTCTCATGTATATCATACAGAGCTTCTTTTTTTCCCCCTCGCATAGTATGACGTTACTGAGCGGACGTAGATACGCACCAAAGAGCTGCGATCGATTGAGTTGAAACTGAAGCAGATCCGACAAAAAAAGGTTTAATTGAGTGGCGTTAGACGCTGCCAGATCACGAAAAGTGTCTAATTGACACAGAAGCACTGTGCCAGGAAATTCACAGCTAACAGATTGTGCTGCACGAAAAAAGAAAGAGGAAACCGTGACTTTGGAATCAACACTGTGAAGCTTTTCTTTTAAAATAAATAAATAAATAAATAAATAGCTTGAACAAACTGCGTCCCAATTCGGTCGCCGCTATTTTGCCAAGTAAGACATGTTCCTGGATCAACATATTTTGTTGATCCTGGAATTACATTCTTGCCCGAAATTTAGTGTTAAACCTTTATTTAGTCCCCAAACCTAACCCTATCCATAACATTTCTCTAAAATCAGAGGGAAAAGATAGATAGAAGACCGTTTCCGCCACTGAATTTAAAAAAAAGGTAATTGCGGCTTTTTATCTTATAATTCAGATTTTTTTTTCCCTCAAATGGCAAGATATCAAGTCAGAACTGTGAGATATAAAGTCAGAATTGTGAGAAATAAAGTCAGAATTGTGAGAAATAAAGTCAGAATTGTGAGAAATAAAGTCAGAATTGTGAGAAATAAAGTCAGAATTGCGAGAAATAAAGTCAGAATTGAGAGTTATAAAGTCAGAATTGTGAGAAATAAATTCAGAATTGCGAGAAATAAAGTCAGAATTGCGAGAAATAAAGTCAGAATTGTTAGAAATAAAGTCAGAATTGCGAGAAATAAAGTCAGAATTGCGAGAAATAAAGTCAGAATTGTGAGAAATACAGTCAGAATTGCGAGAAATAAAGTCAGAATTGTGAGAAATAAAGTCAGAATTGTGAGAAATAAAGTCAGAATTGCCAGAAATAAAGTCAGAATTGCGAGAAATAAAGTCAGAATTGCGAGAAATAAAGTCAGAATTGCGAGAAATAAAGTCAGAATTGTGAGAAATAAAGTCAGAATTGTGAGAAATAAAGTCAGAATTGTGAGAAATAAAGTCAGAATTGAGAGTTATAAAGTCAGAATTGCGAGAAATAAAGTCAGAATTGCGAGAAATAAAGTCAGAATTGCGAGAAATAAAGTCAGAATTGTGAGAAATAAAGTCAGAATTGCGAGAAATAAAGTCAGAATTGCGAGAAATAAAGTCAGAATTGCGAGAAATAAAGTCAGAATTGCGAGAAATAGAGTCAGAATTGCGAGAAATAAAGTCAGAATTGCGAGAAATAAAGTCAGAATTGCGAGAAATAAAGTCAGAATTGTGAGAAATAAAGTCAGAATTGCGAGAAATAAAGTCAGAATTGTGAGAAATAAAGTCAGAATTGTGAGAAATAAAGTCAGAATTGTGAGAAATAAAGGTCAGAATTGTGAGAAATAAAGTCAGAATTGCGAGAAATAAAGTCAGAATTGTGAGAAATAAAGTCAGAATTGTGAGAAATAAAGTCAGAATTGTGAGAAATAAAGTCAGAATTGCGAGAAATAAAGTCAGAATTGTGAGAAATAAAGTCAGAATTGCGAGAAATAAAGTCAGAACTGTGAGAAATAAAGTCAGAATTGTGAGAAAAAAAGTCAGAATTGCGGAGAAATAAAGTCAGAATTGCGAGATATAAAGTCAGAATTGTGAGAAATAAAGTCAGAATTGTGAGAAATAAAGTCAGAATTGTGAGAAATAAAGTCAGAATTGTGAGAAATAAAGTCAGAATTGCGAGAAATAAAGTCAGAATTGAGAGTTATAAAGTCAGAATTGTGAGAAATAAATTCAGAATTGCGAGAAATAAAGTCAGAATTGCGAGAAATAAAGTCAGAATTGTTAGAAATAAAGTCAGAATTGCGAGAAATAAAGTCAGAATTGCGAGAAATAAAGTCAGAATTGTGAGAAATAAAGTCAGAATTGTGAGAAATAAAGTCAGAATTGAGAGAAATAAAGTCAGAATTGTGAGATATAAAGTCAGAATTGTGAGAAATAAAGTCAGAATTGCGAGAAATAAAGTCAGAATTGTGAGATATAAAGTCAGAATTGTGAGAAATAAAGTCAGAATTGCGAGAAATAAAGTCAGAATTGCGAGAAATAAAGTCAGAATTGCGAGAAATAAAGTCAGAATTGCGAGAAATAAAGTCAGAATTGCGAGAAATAAAGTCAGAATTGTGAGAAATAAAGTCAGAATTGTGAGATATAAAGTCAGAATTGTGAGAAATAAAGTCAGAATTGCGAGAAATAAAGTCAGAATTGCGAGAAATAAAGTCAGAATTGTGAGAAATAAAGTCAGAATTGCGAGAAATAAAGTCAGAATTGCGAGAAATAAAGTCAGAATTGCGAGAAATAAAGTCAGAATTGCGAGAAATAAAGTCAGAATTGCGAGAAATAAAGTCAGAATTGCGAGAAATAAAGTCAGAATTGAGAGTTATAAAGTCAGAATTGTGAGAAATAAAGTCAGAATTGCGAGAAATAAAGTCAGAATTGCGAGAAATAAAGTCAGAATTGTGAGAAATAAAGTCAGAATTGCGAGAAATAAAGTCAGAATTGCGAGAAATAAAGTCAGAATTGTGAGAAATAAAGTCAGAATTGTGAGAAATAAAGTCAGAATTGTGAGATATAAAGTCAGAATTGCAAGAGAAATAAAGTCAGAATTGCGAGATATAAAGTCAGAATTGTGAGAAATAAAGTCAGATTTGTGAGAAATAAAGTCAGAATTGTGAGAAATAAAGTCAGAATTGTGAGAAATAAAGTCAGAATTGCGAGAAATAAAGTCAGAATTGAGAGTTATAAAGTCAGAATTGTGAGAAATAAAGTCAGAATTGAGAGTTATAAAGTCAGAATTGCGAGAAATAAAGTCAGAATTGCGAGAAATAAAGTCAGAATTGCGAGAAATAAAGTCAGAATTGTGAGAAATAAAGTCAGAATTGTGAGAAATAAAGTCAGAATTGCGAGAAATAAAGTCAGAATTGCGAGAAATAAAGTCAATTGCGAGAAATAAAGTCAGAATTGCGAGAAATAAAGTCAGAATTGTGAGAAATAAAGTCAGAATTGCGAGAAATAAAGTCAGAATTGTGAGAAATAAAGTCAGAATTGTGAGAAATAAAGTCAGAATTGTGAGAAATAAAGTCAGAATTGAGAGTTATAAAGTCAGAATTGCGAGAAATAAAGTCAGAATTGTGAGAAATAAAGTCAGAATTGCGAGAAATAAAGTCAGAATTGTGAGAAATAAAGTCAGAATTGCGAGAAATAAAGTCAGAATTGTGAGAAATAAAGTCAGAATTGTGAGAAGTGAGAAATAAAGTCAGAATTGCGAGAAATAAAGTCAGAATTGTGAGAAATATAGTCGTCAGAATTGTGAGAAATAAAGTCAGAATTGTGAGATATAAAGTCAGAATTGCAAGAGAAATAAAGTCAGAATTGCGAGATATAAAGTCAGAATTGTGAGAAATAAAGTCAGAATTGTGAGAAATAAAGTCAGAATTGTGAGAAATAAAGTCAGAATTGTGAGAAATAAAGTCAGAATTGCGAGAAATAAAGTCAGAATTGAGAGTTATAAAGTCAGAATTGTGAGAAATAAATTCAGAATTGCGAGAAATAAAGTCAGAATTGCGAGAAATAAAGTCAGAATTGTTAGAAATAAAGTCAGAATTGCGAGAAATAAAGTCAGAATTGCGAGAAATAAAGTCAGAATTGTGAGAAATAAAGTCAGAATTGTGAGAAATAAAGTCAGAATTGAGAGAAATAAAGTCAGAATTGTGAGATATAAAGTCAGAATTGTGAGAAATAAAGTCAGAATTGCGAGAAATAAAGTCAGAGTTGTGAGATATAAAGTCAGAATTGCGAGAAATAAAGTCAGAATTGCAATTGTGAGAAATAAAGTCAGAATTGCGAGAAATAAAGTCAGAATTGCGAGAAATAAAGTCAGAATTGCGAGAAATAAAGTCAGAATTGCGAGAAATAAAGTCAGAATTGCGAGATATAAAGTCAGAATTGTGAGAAATAAAGTCAGAATTGCGAGAAATAAAGTCAGAATTGTGAGATATAAAGTCAGAATTGTGAGAAATAAAGTCAGAATTGCGAGAAATAAAGTCAGAATTGTGAGAAATAAAATTGCGAGAAATAAAGTCAGAATTGCGAGAAATAAAGTCAGAATTGTGAGAAATAAAGTCAGAATTGTGAGAAATAAAGTCAGAATTGCCAGAAATAAAGTCAGAATTGCGAGAAATAAAGTCAGAATTGCGAGAAATAAAGTCAGAATTGCGAGAAATAAAGTCAGAATTGTGAGAAATAAAGTCAGAATTGTGAGAAATAAAGTCAGAATTGTGAGAAATAAAGTCAGAATTGAGAGTTATAAAGTCAGAATTGCGAGAAATAAAGTCAGAATTGCGAGAAATAAAGTCAGAATTGAGAGTTATAAAGTCAGAATTGCGAGAAATAAATTCAGAATTGTGAGAAATAAAGTCAGAATTGCGAAAAATAAAGTCAGAATTGCGAGAAATAAAGTCAGAATTGCGAGAAATAAAGTCAGAATTGCGAGAAATAAAGTCAGAATTGCGAGAAGAATTGCGAGAAATAAAGTCAGAATTGTGAGAAATAAAGTCAGAATTGCGAGAAATAAAGTCAGAATTGTGAGAAATAAAGTCAGAATTGCGAGAAATAAAGTCAGAATTGTGAGAAATAAAGTCAGAATTGTGAGAAATAAAGTCAGAATTGTGAGAAATAAAGTCAGAATTGCGAGAAATAAAGTCAGAATTGTGAGAAATAAAGTCAGAATTGTGAGAAATAAAGTCAGAATTGCGAGAAATAAAGTCAGAATTGTGAGATATAAAGTCAGAATTGTGAGAAATAAAGTCAGAATTGCGAGAAATAAAGTCAGAATTGTGAGAAATAAAGTCAGAATTGTGAGAAATAAAGTCAGAATTGCCAGAAATAAAGTCAGAATTGCGAGAAATAAAGTCAGAATTGCGAGAAATAAAGTCAGAATTGTGAGAAATAAAGTCAGAATTGTGAGAAATAAAGTCAGAATTGCCAGAAATAAAGTCAGAATTGCGAGAAATAAAGTCAGAATTGCGAGAAATAAAGTCAGAATTGCGAGAAATAAAGTCAGAATTGTGAGAAATAAAGTCAGAATTGTGAGAAATAAAGTCAGAATTGTGAGAAATAAAGTCAGAATTGAGAGTTATAAAGTCAGAATTGCGAGAAATAAAGTCAGAATTGCGAGAAATAAAGTCAGAATTGAGAGTTATAAAGTCAGAATTGCGAGAAATAAATTCAGAATTGTGAGAAATAAAGTCAGAATTGCGAAAAATAAAGTCAGAATTGCGAGAAATAAAGTCAGAATTGCGAGAAATAAAGTCAGAATTGCGAGAAATAAAGTCAGAATTGCGAGAAATAAAGTCAGAATTGCGAGAAATAAAGTCAGAATTGTGAGATATAAAGTCAGAATTGTGAGAAATAAAGTCAGAATTGAGAGTTATAAAGTCAGAATTGCGAGAAATAAAGTCAGAATTGTGAGAAATAAAGTCAGAATTGCGAGAAATAAAGTCAGAATTGTGAGAAATAAAGTCAGAATTGCGAGAAATAAAGTCAGAATTGTGAGAAATAAAGTCAGAATTGTGAGAAATAAAGTCAGAATTGTGAGAAATAAAGTCAGAATTGCGAGAAATAAAGTCAGAATTGTGAGAAATAAAGTCAGAATTGTGAGAAATAAAGTCAGAATTGCGAGAAATAAAGTCAGAATTTGAGAAATAAAGTCAGAATTGTGAGAAAAAAAGTCAGAATTGTGAGATATAAAGTCAGAATTGTGAGATATAAAGTCAGAATTGTGAGAAAAAAAGTCAGGCATTTGTAAATTTAGGCCTAAATATTTTTGGAAAAGATAACAGAAGATAACTTATCAATAAAATGAATAAAACAGCAATAAATATGAATCTTGCTCGTGTGTGTGTGTTGACACTGAGTTAGCAGGACTTCAAATACATGTCGTGACTCACAACAAGCTTAGTTCAGTGAAATGATTTACATCTGCGAGTGCCGTGTTTGTTGTCTTAACCCATTATAACATCATATGTCATGTACAGGAGCTGGGCTGCAACGGTTCCTTGCGCTTCACGGCTGACCGCCGGCGTGAGGTGTCTGCGACATGTCTTGATGTGGGCCCGTGGCCGTGGTTCCTTGTCAAATCAAAGAGATGTCTCCCTCTTTGATGCCGAGAGCTCAGTAATTAGCGTGTGTCTTGGGATTAGCCATTTCCGGAGGCCTTTGAGATTTATTACTCATTGGGCCGCTCTCAACTTTGAGTGGACTTGTTAAATCAATTTCCTCTTAGCTTTCCATTGTGGCCCTGGTCATCAAATCAGATTAGTTTGTGTTACAGTTGACAGATCTGTGAATGAAAACTTTAGAGGAGAGGTGTGAATTATCCTCATGAAGGGAAGTTTAAGGATTGAACGCAGTATCGCAGTGTTTCCTATAGAATTGTTTTTGGAGAAGAGGTTACATCTCCTATAAAAAGCCCTAATTGAACAGTACTAATACAAATGCATCTCAATGAAAATGACTCAATGGGCATTTTCAGGTTTGGGTTGTTGTTGTTGTTGTTTTTGATCCAATTACAGAGCCAAAAATGTAATGTGACCAATCTACTGAAACGTAGGAAAATGAAGTCAAGATTATATTATATTTTTATTTTATTTTTTATTTAGAAAATCAAATGCAAATATAAACATGTCACCAAATTAACATTTTTTAACTGCTATCATTGGAGAAAAAAGTTTCATATTTATGAAGTGTATATTCATTTATACAGACATTAAAATATGATTACAAAAACAGTAATTGGATGGATGGATGGATGGATGGATGGATGGATGGATGGATGGATGGATGGATGGATGGATGGATGGATGGATGGATGGATGGATGGATGGATGGATGGATGGACGGAAAAGTAATTTTTTTCACAACAAAGCCAATTGAACAAAAATATTATGTTATATTATTTTTTACAGATGGAAGGATGGATGAATGGATGGAGAAAGGGAGGGGTGGATGGATGGATAGATGGATGTATGGATGGATGGAAGAAGGGAGGGAGGGATGGATGGATGGATGGAGGAAGGGATGGACGGAGGAAGGGAAGGATGGATGGATGGATGGATGGATGGATGGAGGAAGGGATGGATGGATGGATGGAGGAAGGGATGGATGGATTGACTGACTGACTGACTGATGGATGGAGGAAGGGAGGGAGGGATGGATGGATGGAGGAAGGAAGGGATGGATTGATGGATGGAGGGAGGGATGGATGGATGGATGGAGGAAGGGAGGGATGGATTGAATGGATTGATGGATGGAGGAAGGGAGGGAGGGATGGATGGATGGATGGATGGATGGAGGAAGGGAGGGATGGATGGATGGATGGATGGAGAAAGGGACGAAGGGATGGATTGACTGACTGACTGATGGATGGAGGAAGCGAGGGATGGATGGATGGATGGAGGAAGGGAGGGATGGATTGATGGATGGAGGAAGGGAGGGAGGGATGGATGGATGGAGGAAGGGAGGGATGGATTGATGGATGGAGGAAGGGAGGGAGGGATGGATGGATGGAGGAAGGGAGGGATGGATTGACTGACTGACTGACTGATGGATGGAGGAAGGGAGGGATGGATTGATGGATGGAGGAAGGGAGGGAGGGATGGATGGATGGATGGAGGAAGGGAGGGATGGATGGATGGATGGATGGATGGATGGATGGATGGAGAAAGGGACAAAGGGATGGATTGACTGACTGACTAATGGATGGAGGAAGCGAGGGATGGATGGATGGAGAAAGGGAGGGATGGATTGATTGACTGATGGATGGATCATGACAGACTGACTGACTGATGGATGGATGGATGGAGGGACTGATAGAGGGAGGAAGGAAGGAAGGGAGGGAGGGATGGATTGACTGACTGACTGATGGATGGAGGAAGCGAGGGAGGGATGGATGGATGGAGGAAGGGAGGGATGGATTGATGGATGGATGGATTGATGGAGGAAGGGGGGGAGGAATGGATTGACTGATGGATGGATCATGACAGACTGACTGACTAAGGGATGGATTGATGGAGGGACTGATGGATGGACGGATTGACTGATTGATGGATGGATGGAAAACTAACCATTTTTAATAACAGTCAAATGAACAAAAATACTATTACATTAAATATTACAGTATTACATAATATAAACAAATGTTTGAGATTTATATTTGAACAAAATGCAGTCATATTAAACCACTCCTTTTGAACAGCTATCAATAGAGAAATTGAACAAAATGGTGTAGTTACAAAATCTACCAACAGGGGCCGACTGCCAAAACTAACCCGCCAAATCCCGGCCGTCGACTCTCGCAGTAACTACAGACAACGATGTACTAAAAACTGCTTTTCATTTGCAATTTTCGTGTACAGACGACAACGATTCCCGTTCACACGGATCCACGAAAACGCTGTATTCTGCTCACAGTCCAGTAGATGGCGATGCAACTTTGTAAAGAAACACTACGTGCCTACAGACTGAATACACACACACGACATCACCGTTTTCACAAATGTGTGTTTTTGTAGTTTACACAAAGATGATAACGGTATCATGTTTTCAAGCCCCCAAAATGCCGTTGGGTGTCGCCCATTCCCCAACAAACCAAAACTGTATTCATCTATACATTTTGTATCAGTATACGGTACATTCTGAAATCAACGCGATCGTCCTCAGTCGAGTGTAAGACAACCGAACCCAAGAGGAAAAGAAGAACAGTTTAAAATACAAAACAGGTATCCGGCAAACACTGAGCGCTCATTCAGACCATCCAGACAAACGGGCCTTGTCGGCTTCAATCTCCGCCGTCAGACTGCCAAAGCACAAATGAGCCCAAACGCGCACCTGCGGCTCGAAACATCCAGCAATTATGGCACCGTTTTGCCTAAAATCCCAAAGAAAAAACCCTCTCCGTGGCCTTTCGGAGCCTTTAACCTTTAGCAGTGAACATAAACTAATTACATTCCTCATGGAGCGGAAGCCTCGGAACGGCCGTGAATGGGAATCGCCATTGACGACTTAATTAGCGTTTGCCGATGTGGAGCGTGTAATTCCACTGGACTTGTTCTGGTGAATGCCCTCTCATTATCTCAGTTCTACGGCGAAGTGCCCTGCTGAAAATGGCACTCGCTGGGATGGAGGGACATTCATATTGCTGGAAATGTCAGCTGGGAGTCCCGCTCCTCCGGCAGACACAATGAGGGCCATTGTCGAGTGTCACTTAGCCATCATTTCGGCCCGTCAAAACAGCTTCTGTTTTAGCAGCGACGTGTTAATGGGCCCGCGGCTGGGTGTGAGAGTGTTCCAAGCCACACACATCAGATGGAGGTCAGAGGTTAACGCGGACTCTCTGATTCGGGTGGCTGGGATTTTCGCAACCTTTCCTCCGAAACGGAAACTGGGGAGGGAAAAGCAACGGGGCTGATAATGTGATATAATTAGTCAGACAGTTTCTGGGTCAGAATCATCGCCGGCCAACACCGAGACAGCGAATGAGCGCAGATGGGACACCTGGAGCCCGGCGGGGGTCATCGGGCCCGGCAGGTGGACCGCGTGAGAGGATTCGTTCATTAAGGACTCCGGGAAACTCTGAAAGAGTCTCGGCACAAAAAAAAACTCATTCTTGTTTTCTAGAGCAAATGTTGATTCATATATATTGATAAAAGTGTCAATTTTAATAGAAATTAGGCTTAAAAGAAGAAAATAAATAAAACATAATTCAAAGGGAAAACAAGTACTTTTCCGCCCCGGATGGCGGATATTTAGAGGTTCAAACTCTATTGTAATTGTTCAAATTTCCAAGGATCTCCACTAAAAGCGATCGCGCAGACCAAACCGTAAGTCGTAGCGACTTGAAACTTTGAGGGCTGGTAGTACTCACACCGTCTACAACGTCACCGAGGCTCGCCCTGATCAGCCTGACGGGGGCGCTGCAGCGGTCAAAAGTGCGAAATGGCTCATTATGCCAAAGCATTTTATGTCGGTGGAATCCTTGGATCATGACGGACAAAGTGCATGCCTCAGATTTTCTTTGAAAAACCTACTTTTGCGAACTAGTCGTAGGTTTTTGCCCCGTTCCGAACCAAAGAAGTGCAGCGGGATACTCCGGATAATCAATATGGTCAAAAACAATTAAAAATTCGATTCATGGTCCCCAATGGCCGCCAAAACGTTCAAAGTGTTTTGGAGCTGCTTTTACTAAAATGGCTGTAACTTGTGAACGGGATGAGATATTTTCATCAAACTCAGTGTAAGAGCTCGTGAGAAACGATGCAGCGACTGGACACTTGGTGGTGCTAGAGCTTCACAAAACATGAAGATGGCTATAACTACTTCACTCTTTGGCCGATTGACCTGAAAATTGGCACACAGTGTCTTTGTCCAAGGTGCCACGACTGTCTATGAGGACACTGACGTATCTCAAAAAACACGTCTGCCATCGGCCAATGAATTTTGAGCAGCTATTGGACGAGGTTAACGTAGGTCGATCGGAACGAAACCCGCCGGGCCGGTTTGACTCACGGCCCTAGAGTGAGAGATTGGAAAGAGATCAGCCTCCTCACATTTTTCATGTGCGTAAAGGATTGTGATTTTTTCGCACATGCTCATGACATTCATACCCCATGGTAGAACAACCCATTCTGAGCAACAATGCCTCCATCGAATCATTCGTTAAATATTGGAGATTATTTCATAAACCAACTTTGGCGAACTAGTCCTAGGTTTTTGGCCTGTTCTGAACCAAAGAAGTGCAGCGGGATTCTCCGGATTGTCAATAATTTAAAAAAAAAAAAAATCAAAAAAAGGTGAAATTTCGATTCACGGTCCCAATGGCCGCCAAAACGTTTGAAGTGTTTTGGAGCCGCTTTTACTAAAATGGCTATAACTTGTGAACGAAATGAGATATTTTCACCAAACTCAGAACGCCTGTGTAAGAGCTCGTGAGAAACGATGCAGCGACTGGACACTTGGTGGTGCTAGAGCTTCACAAAACATGAAAATGGCTATAACTACTTCACTCTTTGGCCGATTGACCTGAAAATTGGCACACAGTGTCTTTGTCCAAGGTGCCACGACTGTCTATGAGGACACTGACGTATCTCAAAAAACACGTCTGCCATCGGCCAATGAATTTTGAGCAGCTATCGGACGAGGTTAACGTAGGTCGATCGGAACGAAACCCGCCAGGGCGATTGGAAAGAGATCAGCCTCCTCGCATTTTTCATGTGCATAAAGGATTGTGTATCTCATGACATTCATACCCCATGGTAGAACAACTCATTCTGAGCAACGTTGCCTCCATCGAATCATTCGTTAAATATTGGAGATTATTTCATAAACCAACTTCGGCGAACTAGGTTTTTGGCTCAACTTCAATAACTATCAAAAAGCTTTTAAAAGCATATATTTACTATGGTAAATTGCCTGTATTGGCTCTAAATGGTCTTTTCCATCTATGATCGAGATAGTCACAGGCTTGCTAAATAAAACATAAGACTTTTGTGCTTAAAGGCCTTAAAGCGAACCCCCATATTTTCTGCTCGCAACTGTATTTTTCCTTGTTTTCAGCAAAAACTCACTTAATTGTTTAAAATGACTCAGTCTTAATACGTAAAGTAATTTTTGAGTCTAAAGTAAATTTATCTTGATTTAAGAATGTTTGGAAAAAAACAAAACTGAGAAAATCTTTTCTTTGTCTTATTTTCCAATAGAATAATCTAAACATCCTTAAAACAAGATTCATTTACTTAAGAAGCAAAATGATACAAGAATTTCGGTCTTGTTTTCAGGGAAATCTAGCAAAATATTATGATTTTGCTTAAAACAAGAAAAGGTTTTTTTTTTTTTTTTTTTGCCAAAGAACGATTCGGAGCAAATGCAAAGTTCTTCCTTTCGTTTCTTGAGGAACTCAAAAGTTTTGTTTGGACATTTTTTTCCACCACCATGTCCCTTCAGGAGCTCCGTAGATTAAATTAATCTGAAATCAAGATGTAATTCTTGCATCATTTTCCTTCTCAAGCGAATGTATCTTGTTTTAAGGATAATTGTGTGGGGAAAACGAGACAAAAAACTTTTTTTTTTGCAGTGGCAGTGTAAGCTCAAGACTCAACGTTGAGGTTTTGTATCCATTTGTTCGGATACGTCGCCTTTGAGAGCAGATTTTGTCAATAACAGAACAGAAATCTCCTGTGAAGCATTAAGCTGGAATGAATGCATGTCAGTTATGTGTTAACCCCCATAATTATAGACCGATTAAACCAGGTTTGTGTTTAGACTTGTCCTGGTCTTTGAACTCTACTCATCTACGGTCTAACCCCGCCAGCTTTGATCTAAAAAATACAGTTTCGAGGAGTGGAGAAATTAATGATATAATGTTTAGATCGGTTATGTGCGAGAATGAAATATAGATGACTTGCCAAACATAATGGCGTCAAGAAAATTCCCACTTCCAAATAATTAAAGCCACTTGAGTTTTTGTGAAAGTGTGTGATCATCTAATCATTTTGTATAAAACCAACTCAATGAACTTGAGGCCTTAAACGGTTTACAATCAGTCAAAACAATTTGGACTCTCTGTTAACAAAACTTTGTTACTCAAGCCAGCAATCTCGAAAAATCGCTCTAAATAAATATCGGTAACCAATTGTGAGATATACAGAAAACCACACACAAAAAAAAGAGTCATACCTAGAGAATCAAGTAAGCCAAACTTGTGCGATATTTTCTGAATATCGCTAAAAAACTGTTGCGAATTGCTGTCCCGTAATACTTGAATAAAAAAAAAGTCTTTTATGAGTTTAACTCTCGTCTTCTGTCCAAACTTATCGCGCCCTCTTCAAAGTCTTTCACACAAATGCGAAAAAAAAAACATTGTATTTTTGCGAAATTTAAAAAACCAGCATAAAAAACGTTTTTGCGATACATTGACGTTGAGGGTATTCTAACCACATAGCAACGCCCTGGCAACCATTTAGCGTGGTCAAACAGTAGTCAAGTCAAGTCAAGTCATCTTTATTTATATAGCGCTTTTTACAATGCAAATTGTGGCAAAGCAGCTTTACATTAATAAGAAAATGGTGTCATTGTGCAGCTTATTCTATATATTATTGATTCATTCCGTTGCAAATATCAATAGTTATTAGTCTAGTTAATTTAGGTATATCAGCACTGCAGAAAACAGTGACGTAATCGTCCGGCTCAGCTCAGTTCACATACAACGGCGCCAAAAACACTGCTGAATATCAAGCAAGTGTCCCCAACTTAAGCAAGCCAAAGGAACCAAAACTCCAACAAATGGAGAAAAAAACCTTGGGAGAAACCAGGCTTAGTCGGGGGGCCAGTTCTCCTCTGGCCAACAGTGAACACTTGTCCGATACTCAGACAGAGTTACAGGTCATTAAACCGATACTCACATTTCCTTCAGAAACGGTGGTGGACGAAGTACACAAATCAAGTACAGATACCCTAATAACTCCAATACAAATATTAAATACTAAAAGTTGATTTTTAAAGTACCTAAACGGTTAGTTCACCCCAAAATGAAAGTTGACCCTCTGTCGGCAGTTTGATTGACAGGCGATCTGACCAATCATAACCCCGAATCCGCCATTTCGTCCGACAAAGCGGTCAGGGGAGTTAGTAGATGAACGTTGAATCACGTCTTGAAACAACAGTCCTTCTGATGTTCATTCATGTTTATTTGATGCTATAAATGAACTCGTATGAAGAGATGATCGACACATTAAACACACACTAGACGCTATTTATTGATTAAACTGCTTTAAAATATTACGATAGTTTCATATACGTGTCCTCTTTGCTCCGGGATGTATTTTTCACCTCGTGAGAACATGATGTGTGGCAAAAGTCTTTGTGAAGGGTCAATTTCCCACGAAAAATGGGGTCATCAGGTGTTTAGTATTGAGTCATTGTTTAAATTTTCTTCATTTAAAAAAAAAAAAGTTACATAGTGTCCTTTTAAACTGAGTAAAAATTCCTTTTTTTTTTTGTGATGTACCTGTAGCTCACCTGAAACAGGACCTGATGTTTATACCTTACGCCGCAGGTCACGACCCTGGTTCAATTTGTTTATTCACTTCTCGTTATTGTTCGAGTTCAATGGACTGCTGTGGAGTGACATTAGAGTTCACTGTAACGAACATCGCATGAATATTTAAATGGCGTTTATTAGCTCGACAGCGCCAGGCACAATGCTCGACTGGAAGAAAAGAAAACACAATCATGGTGGACAAAAAAAAAAAATCCATAATCCTTTCTAATACCCACAGTCATTGTCTTTTACAATGGCAAATGACTGAATATGGCGAGAACAATGGTGTCATATCTTCAGACAGTGATGGCAGAGGTCAAGTGGATACGGTTACCGTATGTCCTCCGGGACAGGAAATGAGATCTGTCATAGACCGGATGACTTTCAAAAATGCAGTCCAGATAAAAGGCCGTGGACAGTATTAGCTTGAGGAAATTATACTGCCTTGATAAAGGACCATTTATTACGTTCATCCAGTGAATGTGCATCTCCATATGAGTCTGTTCTGCAGAGCCTTTTGAATTTAAAAATGAATATGTTTGCGATAGAGTATAACTTTTTCCTATTAATGCACAAAAACACTTCAAATTCCTCTAGATCTTTTGAAATGTTGGCTTATTTTTTTTAATATGTTGTGGCACAAACCAACTAACACCATAAAACAAGCAAATCCGACATCTAAACCGAAGATTGCGCGGTTGGTTTCCCTCCAAAATGATGTCACTTCCTGGATGATGATGTCATTGAGGCTTTTGTTGAAGGGATTGAAGAGACAAAGAACGAACCTATAAATTGAGCAAAAGGGATTCTTTTACTTTATTATGAATTTATTTACTTTACTGTAGAAGCTGCACCGAGGGACATGGCTAAAATATATTATGCAGAATGCCACAATATATATATACGATAAAGTGAATGAGCTTTTTCTGTATATACAGGCCACTGTTGTTTCTAAATGAAACATTTATCCTTACTAATAATATTATTAGTATCTGATTTTTGACGTCAACAAGCATGCATTTAAATGTTGCGGTTTCAACTGTGTCATTAGAGGTGGAAACGAAGACGTGATGTGTGTGAAGTTTTGCCTAATCTATTACGGATGCAAATAATGAACTGCATCGTTTGACATTTGTCCGTCGCTGCTGATGTCATGAGCACGGCTTTCCTAAAAGGAGCCCTGAGCGATGCAAAATACCCACACCGAACTCATTATATGGTATAGTGGCCCTACACTTCAGCATTGATATGGAAAAATGAGATTGAACTGCAAATGTCATTTCTTTTAAGTAAGTATGAACAAAAAAAATCGTCATTTACTCCCCCTCAAGATGTTCCGAACTTGTGCGAATTTATTTTTCCCTGTGAACAACGGAGAAGATATTTAGAAGAAATTTCATTCTATCGCTTTAAAAGGGTCCTTGATTATGATTTCACGTTTTTAACTTTAGTTGGTGTGTAAAAATCACTGTTTGTGCAGAAACAACATCTGCAAAGTCACGACGCTCAAAGTTCAGTGCGAAGGAGATATTTTCTTTTACGGAAACGGCGGGTAGGAACTACAACGAGCTTCTTCCTGGGTTAGTGACATCACAAACAATAGAATTTACATAAACTCCGCCCCCGAGAACACACAACAAAGGAGGCGGGGCCATGTTGGGCTGCTTTAGAGAAGAGGAAGAGTTGTTGTGGTCGAGTGTTGTTGATGCCGTCATTTTACGCCGGACCGCTTCACAAACGAGGGTCGATTCAAGGAAAAAAGACGAACGTGACGACACACGCTAGTGACGAGCTGATCAACTCCACATCAATTTATCCACTAACCGTTCAGAAACGTCTTCCTGAATCTCTCCATCAGTTTGAACACTTTCCTCATTTTGTCTGCGTGAGATTCTCCAGCTTTGTTGTTGTTGAGCTGTTAAAGCTCCGCCCTCTTCTGGAGCAGCAGCTCATTTGCATTTAAAGGGACACACACAAAAACGGCGTGTTAGTAGAGGCAAATTTGACAAGCTATAATAAATGATCTGAGCTGAAACTTCACAGACACATTCTGGAGACACCAGAGAGTTATATTACATCTTGTGAAAAGGGTTTTATAGGTCCACTTTAAGCTAAAACAATACATTTAATCTCTTTATCAGAACTTCAAGGCTAACATAAACAAAAAGTTTTCTATCACAATACGAATGAATGTGAACAGAAACTCTTCATACTGAACATAATTCAACAGTGAATGTACAAATGTCATCCCATTTTCATCGTGCACAAAAACATACGAAATCACATTTAATTTGAACGTTTTAACAGTCGCATGCAAAGCATGCTGGGAACTCCAAATCCCCTGAGCAGTTTCAGCAATTCAGCAACACAATCTTAAAAATAAAAGTCACGTATTTTGGCGTCAATAATTACACGAAGAACCTTTAACATCCTTCAAAATAAAGGTTTCAAAAGGTGAATTTAGTCGCAGAAGAACCATTTTCGGTTCACCGTTCCAACGTTATTCTTAAAACATTTTAATAACCTAAAGAACCTTTTTCAGCAATAAAGAACATTTTGAACCATCAATGCCAATAAAGAACCTTTACGTTGCACAAAGGGTTCTTTAGATTTTCTGTTAACTGAAATGCCAAAAATGGTTCTTTCGACGGCATCGAAGCTTTCCTTTAAAGACATGTATAAGTGTGAGCTGTATATACCTTATAAAACCTTCCGGCCATTTAGTCTCTTGGTAAAAACTAAATGCATATTAATTTAACTGCACTTACAGGCAGGGAACAGATTTTTTGCACACAGAAATTCTTCCCCCCGCAGCATATACATCTTAAATAAACAGTTTACATCATGGAAATGATTCTTTAGGGTCATTTTCTGCGGTGGCTCATCAAACAGGAAGGGCTTACGCCCAGCCAATAATTACCAGCTAAAAGCACTTCCTCGGAAAAGACATCAGCGGTGTTTGATATTTCCTTTTACAGGCAGCCGCGGGTGAGGCTCACAGCTCTGTTCCCGTCTCGTAGGCTGGTGGAGCGAGGCCTACACAAACAGATCTTATCGCCACCGGCGCGCAGTCTTTGATCAGGATGTTGCGGCCGCTATGGAACACATTTATACTAACCAGCGAGTTTCAGCCATTTTATTGGTCTGGATCTCAGAGTCGTCTCTATGGCTTCTCTTCTGAAGGAAGTGTGCTAGAATGGGTTGCGGTTACTCCAGCCACAATAAAGACTCTGTAAAACATATGGAATTAGCTAAAGGTGACACATATAATGTTTGCTCCCTTAAAGCACAATAGAAACGCTTTTGTTCTCGGAGGAAGATATCGGATTTAAAACTGGACCGATGTTTGGTGCAAACTTCACAACTACGAGTCATTCTTGTCTTTGTCATGATACCGATCTCACAATCCCAAGCCTATTTTTATGTTTATGCATCGGGATTTTCCTGCAGCTCAAACAAGAGCATGGCTTTGATTCCCACGCCTGAACGGATGAAAAAAACATCAAGAAGGCATGCCTTGAATGCAATGCATGGTGTTTTGGATAAAAGCATCTGCCAAATGTATACACGCAAATGCATTTAATGAATACTGTAATTTACTGTAGCACCTCTTGTGGTAGAGATTGAGGAAAGAGCTAGATAAAAAAAAGTTTGTCGAGACAAACTTTGAAGTTGGCTTGAGAAAGCCGGTGCAGAAGACGTTTCAAAAGCGTGAAGTTTTAGGGTTTTAAGTTAAGTTAAAGGCAATACAGACAATAATAAAAAAAGATCAAATGAGTCTTAGAAACATGGAGCTAATGGAGTTTAATTTGCTTCAGTGAGTTGAAATGTGAATTTTGTGACATTTGGAGTTTGTCTTGGCTCATCTGAACATTCCTTCAATGGAAGTCAATGGGATTTTTCCAAGATCTAATCATCATTTTTCGGAAAACCGTAAGTCCGATCAGTTAGAAAAGAGATCATCAAAATGGTTTGAAGCGCTGAGCCAAGTTTGGAGGTTGTAAAAGTTTAGTTTTTAAAAGCATTAAAAACTCTTAAATCGCATTTCAGCAAGTTGGCTTTCTCAAGTCAACTAAATAACACAAATTCAGGGTTGTATAGCAAGAGTGGACATTTTAAGAACTACATATGAAAATACAGTAGCAAAATGATCATTTCCCACTCAGGAAAACTAAAATATGACTGTTTTTGTTGCCAGAAACCTTGAATCTTAAGAGATTCAGGAGAGTTTTATTGTGACTCTCAAGCTATACAACTCTAAAACCTCTTGCAACATTCAAATTGACTCAACATATCTCATTTAAAAAAGTGTATAATAAGCCTACACTGAAAAATGTTGGGTTAAAAACAACCCAAGTTGGGCTGAAAATGTACAAACCCAACGAATGGGTTAAATGTTTGACCAAACCTGCTGGGTAGTTTTATTTAACTCAACTATGTTATGTCTGTGTTTTAATTTCCAACCTGTTTTGGGTTCATTTTAATCCAGGTATACAGTCATTTTTGGGTTAAATCAAACTAACCCAACCGCTGGGTTAAAACGTGACCATTTCAACCCAAGCGCATTGGCTGAACCTTCTCTCGTCATGCAGGCCCAGCTGGGCAAGAGATTTTTCCCTCTATGAAACATGGCATCTCATAATCCCGTTTCAAAAATGTTGGGTTAAAAACAACCCAAGTTGGGCTGAAAATGGACAAACCCAGCAAATGGGTTAAATGTTTGACCAAACCTGCTGGGTAGTTTTATTTAACTCAACTATTGTTTAAAAACGACTCTATTTCTAGCTGAAAATGAACCCAAAGTCTGTTGGAAATCAACATTTATTAATACTTTTAATGAAAAATAATAATTATTGTTGCCTCTAGTAATTTTAATTTCCAACCTCTTTTGGGTTCATTTTAATCCAGGTACACAGTCATTTTTGGGTTAAATCAAACTAACCCAACCGCTGGGTTAAAACGTGACCATTTCAACCCAAGCGCATTGGCTGAACCTTTCTCGTCATGCAGGCCCAGCTGGGCAAGAGATTTTTCCCTCTATGAAACATGGCATCTCATAATCCCGTTTCAAAAATGTTGGGTTAAAAACAACCCAAGTTGGGCTGAAAATGGACAAACCCAGCAAATGGGTTAAATGTTTGACCAAACCTGCTGGGTAGTTTTATTTACCTCAACTATTGTTTAAAAACGACTCTATTTCTAGCTGAAAATGAACCCAAAGTCTGTTGGAAATCAACATTTATTAATACTTTTAATGAAAAATAATAATTATTGTTGCCTCTAGTAATTTTAATTTCCAACCTCTTTTGGGTTCATTTTAATCCAGGTACACAGTCATTTTTGGGTTAAATCAAACTAACCAACCGCTGGTTAAAACATGACCATTTCAACCCAAGCGCATTGGCTGAACCTTCTCTCGTCATGCAGGCCCAGCTGGGCAAGAGATTTTTCCCTCTATGAAACATGGCATCTCATAATCCCGTTTCAAAAATGTTGGGTTAAAAACAACCCAAGTTGGGCTGAAAATGGACAAACCCAGCAAATGGGTTAAATGTTTGACCAAACCTGCTGGGTAGTTTTATTTACCTCAACTATTGTTTAAAAACGACTCTATTTCTAGCTGAAAATGAACCCAAAGTCTGTTGGAAATCAACATTTATTAATACTTTTAATGAAAAATAATAATTATTGTTGCCTCTAGTAATTTTAATTTCCAACCTCTTTTGGGTTCATTTTAATCCAGGTACACAGTCATTTTTGGGTTAAATCAAACTAACCCAACCGCTGGGTTAAAACGTGACCATTTCAACCCAAGCGCATTGGCTGAACCTTCCCTCGTCATGCAGGCCCAGCTGGGCAAGAGATTTTTCCCTCTATGAAACATGGCATCTCATAATCCCGTTTCGCTCATGGAGAGCAGTAAATTAAACTGTGGGATCAAGATCGGCGTTCATTCACTCAGCCTGTGCGGTAAACGCTCTCTCTCTATAACTTTCTTTTTACTGCCCGTGGTGAACGGCGGAGTGTGACTGGCAGGTGTGATAAGTCAGCGTACCAGGGGCATGTGAAACAGAGTATATAGTGGACGAACAGGAAAGCAGCCGGCTGACAGCTTGACAATAGCGTCCAGCCCTGGAGGACACCAGACCTGCGCTGAGCCCAGACAATAGGAGCCCAAACCTCTCCCTTCAACCGGTGACAAGATACCGTAATGGGAAGGTAATCATCGAAGAAAAGCGCCATCAAATATTCAAAAGCCGCCGCGGCATGGGGTTGATTAAATATCGACTCCTCTGTTCCGCTGTCATGCTCGGCTTTGACTTCTCGCGCAGGTCCCGCGGTCTCAGCCTGTTGTCAAGCTCGAAGGCATGTGAGACTTTCCCACCTCCCGGTTTGGCCCCTCGAAACTGTACTCGTCGAGAAGCCGTTTTAATGGACTTATCTAGTGCCACGAAAACAGCGTTCTTTCATGGTGGCTCGTTGCCTCCGAGAACGAATGAGGGTTTTTGTAAATGTTCGACAAACTTCCACACATTGTTCATTTTAAAAGTCCCCGATATTTGTGAGTGAAAATGTCTGAACAGCATCATAAATGCAATAAGGTTGCAACCTTCTTTAGAAAACTGACCTTAGAAGAAGGTTGTCAAACATACTGGTGGAACCTCCCGGAAGCGGTTGGATCTAAAATACGGCAGTACTAAAACCGAGTACTGGGTTTATTCGATAGACGCCGGACTCTATAAGCATCAAAGGTTTCTATTTACAGCATGTTCCTACACGCATTGCGCACTGTAACCAATCGCAATCATATCTGTTGACCATGTGAATGCAATGACCAATCAGAAGTTAGACAGAATCCGCTCTGAAAAAACACGAGGTTTTGTTTTGTTCAACACTTGCCAATCCTTTAAGTGTAAACACAATGTAAATAAGAGATTTATTGGACAATCAACCCTTTGCAAAGCCCCGCCCCCTTTAGTTACTGTTGCTATGTCCGCTCTCACGTCACACATCATGTTCTCACGAAGTGAAAAATACAAGAGCAAAGAGGACACTGACAACGTATGAAACAGTTTCATATTTACAATATTGTAATTTTTTAAAGAAGTTTAATCAATAAATAGCATCTAGTGTGTGTTTAATGTGTCGATCATCTCTTCATACTAGTTCATTTATAGCATCAAATAAACATGAATGAACATCAGAAGGAATGTTGTTTCAAGACAGTTCACCAACGTTAATCTACTAACTGCTTTGTCGGACAAATTGATTCGGGGTTAATTAAGGTCAATTAAGACTTTTCTATTATAATATTATAATTCGAGTTTGCGCTTTTTTAGACTACACACTATTTTTGTTACGACAGTCGATGAGTCAGATTACGCGATTTTGACTACAAAATTCTTGTCGCGGACAAGAAACAGACTACATGTTGCTTCTCGACCAATCAGCGTGTTCTGTCTTTAACAATGTGTATGATGTCATAGAGAAGGCGGAACTCGCGACCGACTTTAGGAAACAAGAGTGTAAACAGTGGTTGTACTGGCTTAAAGAGTTAATTCACCCAAAAATGAAAATTATCCCACGATTTACTCAGCCATCTTAGCTGACTCTCTTCTTTCAGACGAACACAATCAGAGATATATTTAAAAATATCTTTAGTCCTCCAAAGTTTGGAATGGTTGTGAATGGCTGCCCAAATTCTGAAGTTAAAAAAAGTGCATCCATCCATCCATCCATTAAAAAATTAATCCATACGACTCCAGGGTTTAATAAAGGCCTTCCGAAGCGAACTGATGCGTTTGAGTAAAACAAATATATCCTTATTGAAAACTAGCATTGTGTACAGCGAAGTTAACGCTTTTTGGACACACGGAAGTGCGTTATTTCACTTTAAATAGTTTAAAATAAAGATCCCGGACTCACTTGGGTTGCTGAAGCTCCTCCACTATCGTCGCCAGCATTTAGGGACATCATGAAGCCAGGATTATTGTTCCCAAAGCTTCACGAACCTTTCCTCTATTGCATAACTCCACCTATAGCAGCACCAATACCATCGTCTCTCGCTTTAATCATTATAAAACAATATTTAGCCAATTAAATATAATTGAGATAACGAAAAATGTGCATTCTTCTGAGAAATTTCAACGACTCTTTAAGATTTTAACTTCCACAACGGTTTCGACGCCGAGCAGCATCATAAATGCAATAAGTGCAATATGCAAATATACAAATACAATAATATAATGCGTTTAAAAAGGAACAATATCCAGCTGATTAAATATCTGAGATGGGCATAACTATAAATGTACATTCTTGATAGCGATTTTAATGACTTTTAAAGTCTTGTTTACTTCCGAAAGTTTTCCAGGTCCAAATTTTAAAAGACCCTGATATTTCCAGACTTGATATTATAAAACTTTTTTCTTTTTTTTTTAAGTTCTATTTGCAAGTAAATATTCAGTAAACGCCTATAACAATTTCTTTATAAAATACAAAAATGTAGTTCAGCTATTTTTCTGCAGTTACACACCTTTCAACGTTGGCGTTTGGTTACTAACCATACAAACCCCCCAAGTAATACGTTAAACTAAATATTTTTTGAGTGCCCACGACTGTTTCATACAGCGAGCGGCGATACAGACGCCCCACAGTACCTTATATCCTTGATTAAACCGAACATTTCTGGCCACAGAAAACCCCACAATGCAGGTGCCCGCCATGCTTTATTAAGCTCAAATAGTTTCCAGACCTGTGGACAATTTGTTATCTGAAAATAGTACGTTCTGTAGTAATATCACAAATGTGTTACAGGTTGAAAAAACATCAAAAAGGTTCAAGCTCCAGTTCATTCAGAATGACGCATTTATGATCAGTTAAGATAAGTTTTTACATGTGTTGCAAGGTATTTATTTTTTTTCACCTGCCAACTTGAGCCAAAATGAGCTGCAAATTATGAAACTTTGAAAATGTCTCCTTTTTTCCCCCCACAACTTTTCTGATTACTGGATAAGGTTTTTAAAAAAAAAAAAAAAAAAAAATTAACTTAAATATTTAATGAGCATAAATTAAAGCATTTGTATTCGTGTAGACCAACAATAAAACCTGATAAATTATGAGAAACAAAGAGAAACCTTGACTATAGAAGAAGATGAATGTTGATATCCACTATACTGCCCCTGCTGGCAACACTGAAATGCAATGTGTAATTCAAAAAATATTTATATTTTTTGAAAAACATATATTTTGCACTTAAAAAGGGCAATTTCTTGCTGAGTAAATGAAGCATAACTATAAATATGCATGTGGAAAATTTGTTTTTAAAATTTTATTTGTCAGAAAAATGTATACTATATAGTAACGGAATAACATTATGTGACCAAAGCAGTGCGTCCGAATTCACAGAACTCTTTTATGAGTCAGGAAAAAGTATCCGGAAGACGGGCGAGATTCTGTAGAGCATTTATGAATGCCAGTAAAGCAATGCAACTGACGCTGGCAGGTCACATGATAATGACAATATGGCGGATGCACATCCGAATTACTATGGAACATACTTTTTTTTTTTTTGAGTTGAATAGCGTGTATTCTTTCAAAATAAGTCAACTACTGATTTTGGATGCAGCCAAAGTCTGAAAAAGAAAACGGAGCATACAAGAATACTAATATCCACTATAGCGCCTCTTGTGGCAACACTGGAAATGCAATGTGTCATTTTTTTTTAAACATTGAATTTTTCCTCGCACATGACATGCAGACAATAATATATAGAGTATTATAATGGCCATAAATTTAGAAATCATTCCCATTGACTTGTATTAACTTGTAAGTAATTGTAGTTGTAATTGTAGTTCTAAAACGAGGTAAGGAATTTTTATATTGCGCACACGATTCAGTAAAGCGAGGGAACGAATCATTGCGAACACGATTTAATGAAACGAGGGAACGAATCATTGCGCACACGATTCAGTAAAGCGAGGGAACGAATCATTGCGAACACGATTTAATGAAACGAGGGAACGAATCATTGTGAACACGATTTAATGAAACGAGGGAACGAATCATTGTGAACACGATTCAGTAAAACGAGGGAACGAATCATTGCGAACACGATTTAATGAAACGAGGGAATGAATCATTGCAAACACGATTTAATGAAACGAGGGAACGAATCATTGCGAACACGATTTAATGAAACGAGAGGGAACGAATCATTGCGAACACGATTTAGTAAAACGAGGGAATGAATCATTGCAAACACGATTTAGTAAAACGAGGGAACGAATCATTGCGAACACGATTTAATGAAACGAGAGAACGAATCATTGCGAACACGATTTAGTAAATGAGGGAACGAATCATTGCGAACACGATTTAATGAAACGAGGGAACGAATCATTGCGAACACAATTTAGTAAAACAAGGGAACGAATCATTACGAACACGATTTAATGAAACGAGGGAACGAATCTTTACGAACACGATTTAGTAAAACGAGGGAACGAATCATTGCGAACACGATTTAGTGAAACGAGGGAACGAATCATTACGAACACGATTTAATGAAACGAGGGAACGAATCATTGCGAAAACGATTTAATGAAACGAGGGAACGAATCATTACGAACACGATTTAGTAAAACGAGGGAACGAATCATTACGAACACGATTTAGTAAAACGAGGGAACGAATCATTACGAACACGATTTAGTAAAACGAGGGAACGAATCATTGCGAACACGATTTAGTGAAACGAGGGAACGAATCATTATGAACACGATTTAGTAAAACGAGGGAACGAATCATTGCGAACACGATTTAATGAAACGAGAGAGAACGAATCATTGCGAACACGATTTAGTAAATGAGGGAACGAATCATTGCGAACACGATTTAATGAAACGAGGGAACGAATCTTTGCGAACACGATTTAGTAAAACAAGGGAACGAATCATTGCGAACACGATTTAATGAAACGAGGGAACGAATCTTTACGAACACGATTTAGTAAAACGAGGGAATGAATCATTGCGAACACGATTTAGTGAAACGAGGGAACGAATCATTACGAACACGATTTAATGAAACAAGGGAACGAATCATTGCGAAAACGATTTAATGAAACGAGGGAACGAATCATTACGAACACGATTTAGTAAAACGAGGGAACGAATCATTACGAACACGATTTAGTAAAACGAGGGAACGAATCATTACGAACACGATTTAGTAAAACGAGGGAACGAATCATTGCGAACACGATTTAGTGAAACGAGGGAACGAATCATTATGAACACGATTTAGTAAAACGAGGGAACGAATCATTGCAAACACGATTCAGTAAAACGAGGGAACGAATCATTGCGAACAAGATTTAGTAAAACGAGGGAACGAATCATTACGAACACGATTCAGTAAAACGAGGGAAACAATCATTACGAACACGATTCAGTAAAACGAGGGAACGAATCATTACGAACACGATTCAGTAAAACGAGGGAACGAATCATTACGAACACGATTCAGTAAAACGAGGGAAAAAATCATTGGGAACGAATCATTACGAACACGATTCAGTAAAACGAGGGAAAAAATCATTACGAACACGATTCAGTAAAAAGAGGGAACGAATTTGATTTGTTGATGTATTAGTAAGTAGGGGGAATGATAATTTTCCATTGTTCATCGAAAATGTACGATTTTATTAACTTTTACCAGTTTTCCACACCTGATATGTCAAAATGCACGGCTAGAATTTTATTAAGTCTGTTTGTAAACACTTTGAGAATTAGATTACATTGCATATTTTTCATCGGTCCCATTTCTCCTGACAGCTGCCTCTCAATGACACTTTAACAAACACTCTCTGCTGAAAGATATGTGCATGTTCACTGTCCAGGCCGCGCTATCAGCACAATCGGTTTGTTAACAGGATGTTTATATATCTTTCATTTGCGAGGAGAAATCCGCCCGGCTCGGAGGTTGACCCAAAAACTAATTGAGTGGCGAGCATGGTTGTTCTCACAGCGCAAGACGTGTTAGGAAGTCGAGGTCAGGGGGTCACGCTGACACGTTGTCCACCCCCAGTGTGAACATAAACATTTTAGAAAGCCTTTTGACCAAATTAACGGCTCTTATGAAAGCAGCGAGTACAGACAAAGATGTGTCTGTGTGGCCGAGAGGTCTCGGGAGGAATTCGCTGGACTTTAGCATGTGAGATGTTTGCCTCTGACACAGGATGCTTGTGAAATCGTTTTTGGATAGACTCTCAACAGAAGCTGTTGCAACTGTTGGCTGCGTACGGCCAAAGCCTTCTGTCATTGTTTTACAAGCTGACTAACAGTCACTTATCTCGTGGAAAACAGTTCGAATCCGCAGAATCGGGCGTTTAAGTGCAACGTGAAATCTAAACTGACCTTATTTACCTTCTTAATGCACATGAATGATTTCACCATAGTAGTCTTGAAACTTGTTAACCGCTCCATCCACCTGCTCCCATTCTGGTATGTACTCAAAGTTTCCTAATGAATAAACAAGATTTATTTCTCCATCAGAATGGCATCACATTATAGAAGTAAAATAGGTGTGAATGACCATTTTACGTCAACTTTAAAGGGAATCTATTATGTCGCTTTTCACAAGATGTAATATCAGTCCCTGGTGTCTCCAGAATGTGTCTGTGAAGTTTCAGCGTAAAATACTCCACAGATCATCTATTATAGCATGTTGTAAATGCCTGGTTTTGAGTGGAAGGAAAAACATGCTGTTCTCGTGCATGTCTCTTTAAATGCAAATGAGCTGCTGCTCCCACCCCCTTTCCAGAAAAAGCCTGTACAGCTTGTGCCTCAGAATCTCATTCCAAAAACAAACAAAACATCTGTTTGTTTTGGATCGCGTTCACGCTTATATGACATTGTAGTTCTTTGTCATCGTGAAAGTTAGTTATTTAAGTCATAAACGTCTGATATATGGTTTTCTGAGCGCACACATCCGAAGCACGCGCACAGAAAGCTGGCTGTCAGATGGTGCGTCCTGTGAGTACTAAACTGATTTCGGTTACACTTTATTTTAAGGTGTCAGTATTATAGTGTAACTATACATTTAGGTACTCAGTAATAATAATTAACTATATGTACTTACTATAGGTTTAGGGTTAGGATGAGGGTTTGATTTAGGGTTAATTGCATGTAATTATGCTTAATTTCTAGTTATTACTATTACTACAGTAAATACACGTAACGTGTAACAGTGACACTGTAAAATTTCTCTTACACTTAAACTGTCAAATACACACCAGGTTATATCAAAAACACACAAAGTTCACAGAAACTGGATTATGTAATCAGATTCCAAAAATTAAGTACTTTTAAAATACTCGTAATCAGACTACAGTTATTTTTCTATTGATTATATTGAATACATTTATTATTTTCACAATGTCAGTAAATTATTCATTATTCACTGATTCTACTTCTTTGTTCTCTTTTAAATGTTCCTTTCTAAAAAAAAGCCTACAATATTTTCCGAAGCTCATCCGAGTTTGTGGTTTGTGGAATTGCAAACGAGTGAGGTCAAAAGTAATCAAAAAGTAGTCTAGTAGTCTTATTTGGAATCAGTAACTGACTACAATTTTTAGTAAGAAGTAATCTAAAAGTAATCAAAAAGTAGTCTAGATTACATTACTAACTACGATTTTTCTCATGTAATTTGGAATCAGTAACAGACTACAATTTGTGGTAAAAAAAAGTAATCAAAAGTAATCTACATTACATTACTAATTAGTTTTTGTCGTGTTATTTGGAATCAGTAACGGACTACAATTTTTAGTAAAAAGTAATCTAAAAGTAATCAAAAAGTAGTCTAGATTACATTACTAACTACAATTTTTGTCATGTAATTTGGAATCAGTAACAGACTACAATTTGTGGTAAAAAAAAGTAATCAAAAGTAATCTACATTACATTACTAATTAGTTTTTGTCGTGTTATTTGGAATCAGTAACGGACTACAATTTTTAGTAAAAAGTAATCTAAAAGTAATCAAAAAGTAGTCTAGATTACATTACTAACTACGATTTTTCTCATGTAATTTGGAATCAGTAACAGACTACAATTTGTGGTAAAAAAAAGTAATCAAAAGTAATCTACATTACATTACTAATTACAATTTTTTTCCTGTAATTTGGAATCAGTAACCGACTACAATTTTTAGTAAAAAGTAATCTAAAAGTAATCAAAAAGTAGTCTAGATTACATTACTAACTACAATTTTTGTCATGTAATTTGGAATCAGTAACAGACTACAATTTGTGGTAAAAAAAAGTAATCAAAAGTAATCTACATTACATTACTAATTACAGTTTTTTTCCTGTAATTTGGAATCAGTAACCGACTACAATTTTTAGTAAAAAGTAATCTAAAAGTAATCAAAAAGTAGTCTAGATTACATTACTAACTACAATTTTTCTCATGTAAATTGGAATCAGTAACAGACTACAATTTGTGGTAAAAAAAGTAATCAAAAGTAATCTACATTACATTACTAATTAGTTTTTGTCGTGTTATTTGGAATCAGTAACGGACTACAATTTTTAGTAAAAAGTAATCTAAAAGTAATCAAAAAGTAGTCTAGATTACATTACTAACTACGATTTTTCTCATGTAATTTGGAATCAGTAACAGACTACAATTTGTGGTAAAAAAAAGTAATCAAAAGTAATCTACATTACATTACTAATTACAATTTTTTTCCTGTAATTTGGAATCAGTAACCGACTACAATTTTTAGTAAAAAGTAATCTAAAAGTAATCAAAAAGTAGTCTAGATTACATTACTAACTACAATTTTTCTCATGTAAATTGGAATCAGTAACAGACTACAATTTGTGGTAAAAAAAAGTAATCAAAAGTAATCTACATTACATTACTAATTAGTTTTTGTCGTGTTATTTGGAATCAGTAACCGACTACAATTTTTAGTAAAAAGTAATCTAAAAGTAATCAAAAAGTAGTCTATAATACATTACTAACTACGATTTTTGTCATGTAATTTGGAATCAGTAACAGACTACAATTTGTGGTAAAAAAAAAAAGTAGTAATCAAAAGTAATCTACATTACATTACTAATTACAGTTTTTTTCGTGTTATTTGGAATCAGTAACCGACTACAATTTTTTGTAAAAAGTAATCCAAAAGTAATCAAAAAGTAGTCTAGATTACATTACTAACTACGATTTTTCTCTTGTAATTTGGAATCAGTAACAGACTACAATTTGTGGGGAAAAAAAGTAGTAATCAAAAGTAATCTACATTACATTACTAATTACAGTTTTTTTCCAGTAATTTGGAATCAGTAACCGACTACAATTTTTAGTAAAAAGTAATCTAAAAGTAATCAAAAAGTAGTCTATAATACATTACTAACTACAATTTTTGTTATGCAATGCTAGAGTGCTAGGAAGGTAGATATATAAAATCATATATATATGATTTTATTCAAATCAGAAAACTATGCAAGTACACAAACCTGAGAAATGAGAATGAGAAAACTGATCATAGAAGAAGAAGAATGCTAATATCTACTATAGCGCCTCTTGTGGCGACACTGGAAATGCAATGTGTCACTGAAACAACAACAAAATATGGGCTTAAAAAGAACAACATCTAGTCAATTAAATACTTTCGGACATGAGGATAGCTAAAAATGTGCACAGAAATTTCAATGACTTAATATTTTATGGTAACACTCTACAATAAGGTTCATTAGTTAACAACATTAGTTACCATGAATTAAAATTGTACTACACTTACACAGCATTTATAAATCTTTGTTAATGTTAATTTCAATATTTACTAATACACATTAGTTAATGCTCAGTGAACTAACATGAACAAACAATGAACAACAGTATTTTCATTAAAAAAATGTTAACAAAGATTATTTAATTAATACCTTTACCGATTTTATGAACTTCTACAAATTTTCCAGGCCCGCTTGTATAAATCAAGGTCAGGTCAACCAAAGTTTTGACCTTTTACTGTAGTATAATGAATATTAATGGATGAACGGTGCTTTTATGCGCTATATTTATGCTCTTCCTCTCTCTATATATCAAGCTCATTGCTTAAGAAAATTCTTTGAGTAAATCACTTGGCAAATCTCACTTTAGTTGGGATCCGCCCACATTTATCTGTCTGAGAGGCATGACTCAGACAACACGTGAATGACTCTTACTATAGTAAACTCACACACACGACTCTGATTCACTATAATTAACAGTTTCGCCTTATTTCACAATCTGATTTGTGAACAACGTCTGTGTCGTATCTCATGCTGCAGGTCTCCAGAGGAGAAAAGCTAGTTTGGCTGGACGCTGTTTGTGAAGTTTTGGGGGGAAAAATGACAAAACTGAGGTGAACGGGAAATGACGCAAACTACAGTTAGACAAAATGACATCACGAGTCACTTTAAAATTAAGTTGCTCGAGAAAACGAAATTCCCAAAGCAGCTCTTGACACGAGAAACGTGTTCGGGGCCGTTTACACAATTTACGAGGGTGAAAACATCTTAAAGTTTCTACTTAAAACAAGACAAAATATGTGCTAATTGTGTTCAAAGAAAACATTTCCCTTACAAAAAAGAACTGCAGTAAGTACAACTGCAGTACCAAGTAGTTTAACTGCAGTTTAATTCAGAAGCACTATAATGAAGTATAGTCACATTACAACCGCAGTAAAACTGTAGTATAAGTACAGCTGCAGTAAAATGAAGTACAACTGAAAGTTGTTAAAAACAGTAGAACTGCAGTTTTATTTTACTAGTACTTTAGATGTATTGCAGTATAGTTGTACTCCAGTAAAACTACAGACATTTGAGGTTATACTGCAATACTGCAGTTTTTTCCTGTCCAAAAAACTGCATTTTTCTACATGTAACAAAAACTGTAGTATTACTTCTAAAAAAAAAACCGCAGTAATCTTTTGTAAGGGAATTGTGTTCAAAGAAAACATTTGAGTGACACTGTCGGACAACTTTTTGCGATGTAGCTGGTGATTAACCACAGATTTTGTTCAGAAAAGGCCCTTACAAAAGATGTAATACTACAGTTTTTGTTACATGTAGAAAAATGCAGTTTTTTGGACACGAAAAAACTGCAGTATAACCAAAAATGTCTGTAGTTTTACTGGAGTACAACTATACTGCAATGCATCTAAAATACTAGTAAAATAAAACTGCGGTTCTACTGTTTTTATACTTCATGCAACTTTCAGTTGTACTTCATTTTACTGCAGCTGTACTTATACTACAGTTTCACTGTGACTATACTTCATTATACTGCAAATCTATGGTTGTGCTTCATTAAACTGCAGTTAAACTACTTGGTACTGCAGTTCTTCTTCAATATACTGCGGTTCTTTTTTGTAAGGGTGCCGTCATAATTCAGCAGTGACTGAATCTCCCGTTTCAGTTCGACTAATCGTAACGTCGTGAGTCAGTCACGGCTTGTTCTCGGTTCGCGGCTACTTCACGGTCCAGTCATCGCGGGCCAAGTGCGAGTACGGCAGGGACATGTGGGGACAGACTTCACTTCCTCGCACACGCTGACTTTATTAAAGGCGTTTCACCGCGGCACGCTGCAGTTCCCTTATTGTGATGCAGCAGCCTACATTAGCAGGGCTTTCATGTGGCCGAGCGTGTTTAGCATATGACTGTACGGACCCAAACGCTGCACCCACTTGGCACGTTGGCTGATCAGTCAGTGCCCTATTTTTGAAACTCAGATTAAAGGTTTCTGTTTGTCTTTGGTTACTTCCAAGTTATTATAGGCCGACTATGACCTTGGTATATTCTAAATTAAAAAGGTTATGTCATGCGTTGACTGTGAAGGCATATAATCTTCTCCCTCTTTGCTCTTTCTTTTTGTTTTTCTCCCTCAGTCAATCACATCCATATAATTGGAGTCAGAGGAAAAAGTGAGCGCCATCAACTCAGGATTACTATCATCGTCGGTAGTAGTTGCACCACTTTTGCGGATGTACGACGATACAGCGATCGATTTAAAGGCTCCACGTGCGGCGAGATCGTAAAACTTCCTGAAGGAAAATTTTCGCTCAAAATCAGCTAATAGGCCTTTAGTTGTGCAAACAGCAATCAAAGTAACACATAAAAAATATATACAAAAAAATACACGAGTTGTCCAGATGTTGTTTACGTCGCAGTATCTGGCGAGACATTAGTCGCAGATCTGAGATAAACACACAAATACACTTCAGTCGTCACTCCGTCTGTGTATCAGCGCTGTTATTGTTCATTAAAACGGTTTCAAATCAAGCAGGAATTAAATAAAATATTTGAGCTTAAACGAAATGTTGCATCGGCAACTAACAAGCACTAAAAATAAATTAAAGCTACATATATAAATATATTAATAGAAAACTAATAACAATGACGAAAGTGCATCATAAAAAAATGACTAAAATTAAAATAAAATAAATATGAATTTCTCGGCTTAGTGTTATAGTATAAGATAGTTATAAACACCTAATCGCAACCATCAAAATGGTAACGCAAACAGCAGAGTGAAACAAAAAAGTTGATTTAATTTATTAATAGAAACAAAAATAAAACAAATACTTATTCCTCGTCTGGGATCATGTAGAGTCTTTGAAGCTGCACTGAAACTGACATTTGGACCCGTTGAACCCCATTGAAGTCCACTATATGGAGAAAAATCCTGGAATGTTTTCCTCAAAAACCTTCATTTCTTTTCCACTGAAGAAAGAAAGACATGAATATCTTGGATGACATGGAGGAGAGATAATTATCAGGAAATTTGAATTCTGAAGTCAACTAATCCTCACACTTTAAAGTGTGTCTGAATAAAGTCACTTTAAAATGTCTGAATTTCATTGCATTAGATGACAATAGTATGAATGAATAGAGTCTAGTGAAACGATCAGTCATTTTCTATAAAAAATAAAAAATGATGTACTTTTTAACCACAAATGATCGCAGAGCATTACGTAATCGTGTTGGAAAGGTCACGCGTGATGTAGGCGGACGTACTGAGCAAGTGTGTCCAAAGCGAACGAGCAAAGACCAAGTCAAACAGCCTTTACAAAAAAAGGTAAAACGATGTCGGATGATGTTGAAGTTGGAGGAGAAAATGAGATGGAGTTTTTTGCCCTACCGCGGCACTTCCGCCTACGTCATGTGACCTTTCCAACGTGATTACGTAATGCGTGGCTCATTGCAGAGCAGTGCAAGACCAGCATTTGTGGTTAAAAAGTATATATTTTTTTATTTTTTTTAGCAAATGTCCGATCGTTTCTCTAGATCAGACTCTTATTCCTCATCTGGATCATGTAGAGTCTTTGAAGCTGCACTGAAAATGACATTTGGACCTTCAACCTGTTGAACCCCATTGAAGTCCACTATATGGAGAAAAATCCTGGAATGTTTTCCTCCAAAGCCTTCATTTCTTTTCCACTGAAGAAAGACAGACATTATCATCTTGGATGACATGGAGGAGAGTAAATTAGACATCAGACATTTTATAAAAAACAAATGTAAATTTTGTACTTTTTGTCCACAAATGCTCATCTTGCAATGATCCACACATTATGTAATCATGTTGGAAAGGTCATGTGTGATGTAGGCGGAAGTACCAAGCAAGTGTTTACAAAGCGATGGTTTTTTCTCTAGATCAGACTCTTATTCCTCGTCTGGGATCGTGAAGCTGCACTGAAACTGACATTTGGACCTTCAACCCGTTGAACCCCATTGAAGTCCACTATATGGAGAAAAATCCTGGAATGATTTCCTCAAAAACCTTCCTTTCTTTTCCACTGAAGACAGAAAGACATAAACATCTTGGATGACATGGGGAAAAAAAAAATTAAATTTTGTATTTTTTGTCCACAAATGCTCATCTTGTCATGTTGGAAAGGTCATGCGTGATGTAGGCGGAAGTACCGAGCAAGTGTTTACAAAGCGATGGTTTCTCTAGATCAGACTCTTATTCCTCGTCTGGGATCGTGAAGCTGCACTGAAACTGACATTTGGACCTTCAACCCGTTGAACCCCATTGAAGTCCACTATATGGAGAAAAATCCTGGAATGATTTCCTCAAAAACCTTCCTTTCTTTTCCACTGAAGACAGAAAGACATAAACATCTTGGATGACATGGGGGAGAGTAAATTAGTGAAACCATCAGAAATGTTATTAAAAAAAAAATTAAATTTTGTATTTTTTGTCCACAAATGCTCATCTTGCACTGCTCCACGCATTACGTAATCATGTTGGAAAGGTCATGCGTGATGTAGGCGGAAGTACCGAGCAAGTGTTTACAAAGCGATGGTTTCTCTAGATCAGACTCTTATTCCTCGTCTGGGATCATGAAGCTGCACTGAAACTGACATTTGGACCTTCAACCCGTTGAACCCCATTGAAGTCCACTATATGGAGAAAAAAAAAATGGAATGATTTGCTCAAAAACCTTCATTTCTTTTCCACTAAAGAAAGAAAGACATTATCATCTTGGATGACATGGAGGAGAGATAATTCTGAAGTGAACTAATCTTTTAAAGGGATAGTTCACCCAAAAAAAAAATCCATAAAATGAAAGTCAATGCTGTCCTTTTTTTTTTGGACCTCGCTGACTTTCAATGTATGGACATGTTGGTGTGAAATAACCCTTGAAGTCACTTCAAAATGTCTGAATGACTTTCAAAACACCTTCTTTTGTGCTCCCAAAAAAGTCAAACGTGATCCCAGCATTTACATTTTTCTGTGCACTGTCCCTTTAACGGTCCATAATGAAACGTCAGCTGTGAACCCATAAACTGTACGCTTCCACTTCTTTAGCAAGATCAATGACTTTTCTGTTCCCCCCGAGATCGCAGAGCTAATTTAGATCTACACTAATGACCAGTCGCTCCGCACAGTCAGTTTAGACGTTTGGACAAGCAGAATAAATCCATTGTGTGTGTGTTTAAAGAAACACTTCTCAATCCAGCACGGCATTCTCAGCGTCTGGAACGAAATGACCCTCATGCCTGTTGATTGGATTTGTTCAGCTGTGATCAAAATCCTTTCAGTTGAATAAATCTGCTTATTTTTAAACCTCTAAAACCATTCACTTCCTCTCAGGCCGCTTCTGAAAAACGACCCAAACAATAGTTCACTTTTTTTTTTACCAAGAACATGATGAAATACCGGTTCTGCTGCGCGGCACGACGAAAAAATCAAACGTGCATCCGACGCGTCCTCGTCCAAAGCAAAATCTCGGAAAGCGAATGAAAAATAACAGGATTAGCGGGCTTTCTTTCGGCCGCCCCGAGCGCAGAGATCTTTTTCTGACTTCCCGCTGAATGCCGAGCCCTTGTGTTGGTGCTCAGGCTCGAGGTAAACATTTGTAAACACAGCTAATCGATTTCATGGAGAGGATGCGACAACGATCTCCAGCTGTGTCTGCGGGGTGTCCGTTACCAGACCTCGCCCTCAAAGTTCCCGATGTCGCATTAAACGCATAATCATTCATTTCACGGAGCGCCCAAAACTTTTCAGGCTTGTTTTCTTTTGGTCCTGCCCCTTAAACTTTTTTGAAGAAGTGACAAGTATCATGGACAAGCTCAGCGTTCAAGTCTGTCATCCATTATCCAATACCGTAGCGACTGTAAGAAACACTAAATACTTAACAGGCCGCTCTAATTGTGCTGCGCACTGCCTCTTGGGGCAGATGTAATTAAGTGAGCCAAGTAAGAGCTAGTAAAACAGTAGGCCCAGATGGAAGCTCCATAACTCACTCAAGCGCACCATTAAAACGCTGCAGAAACAAGAAACTTGAAGCATTTAGAATTATTACGACTTCCTTAGGAAAGGAAATGACGATTAACAGACTCTTGAAGGGCTTGAGCTTCAACAACAACACCCTGACATAAGCAAAAAAAAAAAAAAATAAACTTTTTTTTTGTAACGTAAGACGGCTTGTGAAATGCAAGATGCATTCTGACACATGAATGCACCTATAGCTGGTGTTTTAAAAGGGGTGAATCCATGGCGAAAATTTCCTGAATTCACCGCGACGGTAGCCGTGCCGTCTCGGTTTCAGGTTACCGTATTTTGTGTTTCACCGCATGCGGGTGATGTCGATGCTAAAAACGCCATATTTCACTGCCGATGACAAAATACATGCTTTAAAAAGTCGTTTCGTCAGATCACCCCAGCTAAATACTTTAGAATGCTTCGGAACACTAATAAATATGTAACAAACAAAAAAAGGTGATTGCGAGTTTTGACTTTTTGTTATACAAAGTCAGAATTGTGAGATAGAAATTTGTAATATTGAGAACAGAAGTCCTAATCCTGAGATATAAACTCAATTTGAGGGAAAAAAAGTCTGATTTGCAAGAAAAGAAGTCAGAATTGTGAGATAGAAATTTGCAATTTTGAGAAAAGAAGTCATAATCCTGAGATATAAACTCAATTTGAGGAAAAAAAAGTCCGATTTGCAAGAAAAAAAGTTAGAATTGCAAGTTTTTAATCACGAATTTCTTACTTTATAATTTGCAATTGACCCTTCGCAAAGCCCCGCCCCTTTTAGTTACTGTCCGACAAACCATGCGCTTCCATGCCACACATCATGTTCTCACGGAGTGAAAAATACACTGACAACATATGAAACAGTTTGATCGTAATTTTTTAAAGAAGTTTAATCAATAAATAGCGTCTAGTGTGTGTTTAATGTGTCGATCATCTCTTCATACTAGTTCATTTGTAGCATCAAATAAACATGAATGAACATCAGAAGGAATGTTGTTTCAAGACGTGATTCAAGTTCACCGACGTTCATCTACTAACTGCTTTGTTGGACAAAATGTCGGATTCGGGGTTCTGATCGGTCAGATCGCCTGTCAATCAAACTGCCGGCGAAGAGTCAATTGTGAGTTTATAAATTGAGATGCAAACTCACAATTGTGAGGGGAAAAAGTCAGAAATGTGAGATAAAAAGACGTAATTTTTTTTTTCATTAAGGTTCGTTCCCACCAAGATCAATAACTAACAATAACAACAACTAAGCGCACGCTGCAGTTTTGTCGTCTGTCAAATTTCCAAGCTCTTAAAGGAGGCTGCATTCTGATTGGCTGTCAATGTTTTTTATCATTCATCAGCTGGAAAAAAATGTTCCGAAAGTGATTCCAGCGATGTTGTTTCTCTGTGCCGTTGTGGAGCGAAATCGAGTTTAGCTTATATTATATTACGTATGCGTTTTGCTTCCAATATAGTTCCCAATTAATCATGTTTACTTAGCATGACAATTAATTTATTAAAATGTTATTACAGTATTATTATACACTATACCACACTGCTATTATTGCGTAATATTAATATTAAATTACTTTTACAGAACATAGTATGTTGGAACAATCCTTGTCCTTAAAAAAAATACATTTGTAGGAATGTTTGTGTTTCCAGTTTGTTTTATTATACAATACTTAGGCATCATTTTATATTTCAAGCATGTTGTTTGTGCACTGAACATCATACAATAGTGAAATATAATTATTCAAGACATCACGATAACAACTTTTTCATTATTCAACTTCCAAAATTTCATGACTAACAAATGCCAGTGATTTCTTGCTGTCCTTCTTTTGTTTTCACAATTTTGAGGCAATAATAAATACAAAACCCCAACATACACGTAAAAAATTGTTAGTATCTTTGTCTTTTTTTTAAGTATAATATGCTTAGTTTGTTTTCAGTATAAATATCTAAACATTCTTTAATCAAGATTAATTTATTTAAGAAGCAAAAAGATATTAAATTAATTTATATTTATATATATATATATATAAATAATCAAAAGGAAGTGAGTTTAAGCTAAAAACCTGAAAAATATCTGCCTACAGGATCAGAAAAATAAATTTCAAAAGGGGGAAAAAATATTTTTTCCTCTTTTAAGCCTAAACATTTAGCAGAAAATAAGACTTAATTTGCTTTTCATTTAAATGTATCTTGATTTAATAATTATATTTATTTATATTAAAACAAATGAAAACAAACAATGAAAATATAAAATAAAAGCTCATTACGAATATTAATAAATACTATAATAGTATATGAAAAAACACTAAAATAACACTGCTGTGTATTTTTCAGAAAACAAGACTTAATTTAGCTTCTCAAGTTAAAGTATCTTGATTTTATTTTTCATTTATATATATATATATATATATATATATATATATATATGCATGCATGTATTTGTACTGGTTAACAAGTGTATGGAGAAAAAAAAAAAAAATTCACAGTCTACAGCCACTAAATTAATTTGTCATTATTAGTTGATTTAAATCCACAGACTCATCCTTTGGAAATTAAAAAAGCAAAAAAAAAAACAACAAATAAGATAATGTTAGAAAGTGTTCAATCAAAGCCAACCACTAATTCACGATGATTAACAGCCCAAAGATTAATTCGGCACTAAATGTTCTTCCCGATGCAAATAACAGCACTGATTTGTCTTTTAACACTCATGTTCATCTTTTAGAATGGAAAGCTTTTGGAAAATCTGCACCACCACCACCCAGGGAAACCGATCCCGCCCCTCCCAGCTGCCTCTGGACGTGCCGTAATGAGGCACAAAGACAGGGTGTAAGATACTTGCATTCTTCCCAGGGGCAACTCCAGCTGGGAGCTTGACACTAATGCAAAACCCACAGCCGAGAGACTGACATCTCCGCCAACTCTGGCTAATATTAAAGCCCTTTGAAACCAGGCCCTGTTTTAATGGGCTGGACGACAGGGGAGTGGCCGCTGAAGGCTTTATACCTGGACGAGCGCAGGAGATAATTAGACCTTAGTCACAGCCGCGACGTTTAATCATGCTGCTTCTGATAGCACCTTAATAAGCCTTTGTGCTTCATCGTTTTTCAGCGCACGATAATAATTAAAGGTGAAATCAGACTGCGGGTTGGAGCGCTCAATATTTTGGAGGTGACGTCACTGAAACATCATCGTGCAATAGTTCATGATGATGTAACACATTTGCTGTCGAAATGCCTCTCGCGTGAATTTAAATGCAAGGATCAGTTCAAAGGGGACCAATAATGTCCCGTTTACAAGATGCAATATAAATCTCTGGTGTTCACAGAATGTGTCTGTGAAGTTTCAGCTCAGATCGTTTATTAAAACGTGTCAAATTTGCCTCTATTTGGGTGTGAGCAAAAACACAGTTTTTGTGTGTGTGTGTCCCTTTAAATGCAAATGAGCTGCTGCTCCAGAAGAGGGCGGAGCTTCAACAGCTCAACAACAACAAAGCTGGAGAATCTCACGCAGACGGTGTTCATCCTTACATTGTTCAGACCGGAGTCGACGCTGATGGAGACACTCGGGAAGAAGTAACTCGGGGGCGGGGTTTATGTCAATTTTAGGGTTCATGATGCCACCAACCCAGGAAGAAGCTTGTCCAGAAAACATCTCGCTTCGCATTGAACTTTGAGTTTTGTAACTTTGCAGATGTTGTTTATGATCAAAACGGCAACATTACACACTAACTAAAGATAAAAAAAAGTGAAATCGTTTAAAACGAACGTCAGAAAAAGTGCAATTCTAAAGCTTTTACTCTATTAGTGTGCATTAACAACACTCAAAATCTGTCAATGCCAAAGTCAACATTGCCGTCTATTTGCGAGTGAAACGAGGCACTGCGAGGAAAAAAGAAAAGAAATGCAGGGCGGGGTTTGATTTGATCCAGTGGGGATTGATTGGAGGACTGACGTCAGCTGAGAAGGAAATTCGTGGATCATTTCATTTTGATGAAAGATTACAATCATTTCTTACTTTATTTTTTACTTTTTGGGAAGAACATGCACTAATGAATCATTCTCAGTAAGACCAGAAACATGCATGCATGAAAAAAAAAAAAAAAAATGTCATGTTGACTTTAAATCTTGTAATTTGCAGGCCCAGAAATGGCAGGTGCTGCGTGCATTCTGGAAAAGTTTGGCATGTGCAAAATGCAGGAAAGCATGACTCAAGAAAACCTAAATAAGACGAGCTAAATTCAGCTCTCGTATTCCACGCAACTCCGGTTTGAAGAGCTGATCACACACGTCGAAGCGGTCGGCACAAAAGTATTTATATCGGCCTGTGTTTTGTTTCAAGTCAGATGGACTAATGGTTGCCATCTGCTGGTGAGAGCCAGTGGAAGTAAAGCATGTATTTACACAAAATAAATCTCCACGGAGACAGCCAACTGCACATGAAATTACAGGTCTGCTGTATCTGCAGCAGCGACAGCTGACTGTCAGAGCAGGAGGGAACCTGGGTGTGTTTGTTATGGTGGAGGGTTCCTGTTGCTAGCCGATCGGGAGGCCAATACTTCTGGAACGTTCTTTGAGGCCTTGGCAAGAGGCGGTCTTTTGAAAGCGAGGCTTCGACTCAATAACGGTGCGATTTTCACCGAGCGGAGTTTGACAGTGACAAAAAAGTCCTAGCGTATAATTTGTTTACGTTCCCATGGTTGCTCCGTGACCTCAGATGTTTATGTTGGAAAGGGAATTTGACAGCTTTAGAAGCACTTGTCGGAGCGCACGAGGCATTTCAGCCTTCGAGTGTATGGGCCGACGCGTCACAAACGTCTTCACGTGAAGGCAGCAGCTTGACTCCTGAATCACCTGCTCCGTTATCTGTGCACAGCTGCGCTGAACGACCACGTGTGAAGGTGCTAAACTTGACTCTTTTTTTCATCATTAAACTGCACATCGTGTAAAAAATTTTAAATTAAACATTCAATTTCAGGATGCACGCAGCAGAATTAGATTGAAATCTGAAACCGCGAAAATAAAACTAAGGGCTGGAAGTTTTAGCGTTTTGTTAAAATGTAAAAATAGAAATATTATGACATGGAATGAATATTTATAGGTCACTAATACAGTATATACATTGACCATATGAACATTTTTTGGTGATAATTTATAAAAAAATTATGAAAAGTAAGAAAGAATTTAAAAAAAGGAAAACAATTATTTTCAGTGATACAAAAGGATGATTATTTTTAAAAAAAAATGATAAATGCATTTCACTTGGAATTCAAAATTGAATTAAAAGCTGGAAATTTTAGAATAAAATAAAAAATATATTTGATATAATATAGTAAATTAAATTAAATTTAAAAAAGAAATATTATGGCATAAAATTAATACATATTTGAGATTTCTAGGTCAGTAATACAGTAAGTAAATGTGTGACCATTTGAAATCTTTTCACTCATATAATTTATAATAGGAAAAAAATGGAATTTTTCTGGAATCTGGAATTCAGAATTGAATTAAAACTTGGAAAGTTTAGAATAAATAAATATTATGGAATAAAATGAATAATATTTATATTATTATGTATACATATTTATTATTTCTAGGTCAGTGATAAAATGCATAAACTTGTGACAGTGACCATATAAACTATTTTCACTCCAACATTGTTGGTGATGACAATTTATAATAAAAAAAAAATACAAAAAAAAAACCCATTTTAAACCATTTAAATAATTTAATAATAATATAAATTGATAAATTTATAAAAAAAAAAAAAATACTACATAAACATTTTCACTCAAAACTTTCAAATCAAATCTTTTAGGGTATTAATAAATAATAACGTTAATGTAATAACTGGTTCTAGGTCACTAATAAATTTGTGACAGTGACCATATAAACTAGTTCTACTCAAATGTTTTTGGTGGGAAAAAATAGATGAAAATATTTAAAACCATTTAAATGATTTAATTGCTTAATTATATAAAATGACTAATTTAGGACAATGAGAATCTGAAGCATTTTCTCCAGCTGTGCCGGAGTCCACGGCGGATATCAAACACAGAAAGCATCGATGCAGATGTTTTGAAGCACATTCTGTACACAGACACGAGATCGCGGCACATCAAAGAGAAGTTTCTTTGAGTAAGTTCAGCTGAAGGGCGTGTTCAATGAGCAAACAGGCATTTTTGACTCATGCACAGGGTGGTATTTGAGGATTTATGCGCAAGAATAGTCAAATGACACCCGGCTGTGTCACTGTGGTTAGGGAATTTCCTCTGTAATTACCTGAGCGATCCCTCTGCACCTGGAGACGATGCTGAACAAACCCACAGCTTTACTGCGACCGCTGGAATGTAAACACGCTTCCTCTACAAGTCACAAACGTCAGAGAAATCGATACAAGCCACATGGTGTCAATAATTGCGTGGAAAATAAAATGCAGCCATTATGTACTCGTCGTCACATCATTCCAAATGTCTCCCATGCAACAAATATTAAATGTGAGAAATTTTATCCTAAGCAACTCATTAACAGTCTGATCAGAAGTTGTTATCGGGATGTCTTGACTAATTATAGCCCATGTCACAATTGTATGCTGTTTAGTGAACAAACAACATGCTTCAAATATAAAATGAATCCCTATTGTATAATAAAACAAACTGGAAAAAGATATTGGAAGCAAAAAACATACCTAACTTAAGCAAAGACTACTAAACTACTAACATAAACTACTAAAAAAAACAGTAAGAATGATAAATGCTTGATTTTACAACCTATAGCTTCAGTTATGTACTAATATATGAACCATGTAATTTAAAAGACATTTTAAACTCTATAAATCATAACGTGATTTTGCAGGAATTATAATCAGGCGCTAAGAATACTACCCATTAAAAGTCAGCTGAACCGCTCGGGGTCCTAAAGGAGACTCGACTCGATTTATCACCACAACGGCAGAAGGTCTGATTTCCATCGCAGCTTTCATTGGCCGAGGGCTGCCCAGATGCCCTCTGATTGACATGTAAAGCAACCAATCACAGTTCGTTTTGCGTAATGTTTAGGGGCGTGAAAATGTAAAGTCAATGTCGGTAAAATAACAGACTGGCACGTGAAACTTTTGTAGGCATTTTAGCGAGTCGATGCTGTGAACTTTACATGCCTCACATACTTTTGAAAATCCAGCATTTAGTTGATCCTGATAAGCACTCATTTTCACAGTTGTAAACATTACGGCTTTCTTTTTCCATGAGGGGGTTTGGCTTCATTGCGGCTTTGTTTCCAGGTGGACCCTTAAAGAACGCGACACGTTTCCTGGTGTAGTGACAAATTATAATATCATACTTAATAGGCTATTATTATTATTATTATTAATTAACCGTGTAAGAAGTTATGCTCAATTGGTTTCATTATGCACTAATGTGTTTTCGTACGCATTATATAGTAAACTATGCGTATTCAAAATTAATATAATTCGTATATACTTTGGATAATCATTAACTGACGATATTAAATAATAAGATAAACATGGTTTGCACTGAACATTACATTATTGGCTCCTGGAAGCATGAAAGCATCACAATTTAAAAGGTAATGAAATAATCTGCTTTCATAGATTCTCAAAATATATGCAGATGAACCAAGTGTAGAAATTTTGGTAACACTTCACGTGAAGCCTTTATGTAGAATGCATTATAAAGGTAGACGGTGAAAAATGGAAAAACCCAGTGAATGGGTTAAATGTTCCCCCAACCTGCTGGGTAGTTTTATTAAACTCAACTGTTGTTTAAAAAAATACTGTATTGCTCGCGGAAAATGAAACGAAAGTAGGTCGGAAATGAACATTAATACGTTTAATAAACAAACAGAACTTTTTCCATGAGGGGGTTTGGCTTCATTGCGGCTTTGTTTCCAGGTGGACCATTGAAGAACGCGACACACACGTTTCCCGGTGTAGTGACAAATTATAATTTCATACTTAATAGGCTATTATTATTAATATTTATTAATTAACAGTGTAAGAATTTATGTTCAATTGGTTTCATTATGCACTAATGTGTTTTCGTACGCATTATATAGTAAACTATGCGTATTTAAAATGAATACAATTCGTATATACTTAGGATAATCATTAATTGACAGACCTGATTTCGAGGGAGAACCCGATTTGTCATGACACCGGAAATCCTGTAGAATTCAACCAATCAGACGACGACTTCAAAACTCCTGAAACGTTTCCCATTTCGTTTGCCTCATATGCATTACCCGTTCAGCCAACCGTTGAGCCGTCAATGACTACATCACAAACAACAACCTTCATAGCACTCAATGCCAACTACTTCTAGAGCAGAGGTGGAATCGTCTGACCATTTTAGAAGAACATTCAGTGTGAACATTCATCTGGTTCTCTCGGTTTAAAATAAATCTCGCGGATTTGGAACGACAATAAAGAATTGGAGTAAACTAACCCTTTATTGTTTCTCCCCAAGACCACAAGAAAGAAACCGACATGAGCCTCCCCCATCGTATAGAGCGCAGAAGGATCTGCGAGTACAAAAATGACAGCGCGCTCACTTTTTGGTCAAACTACATTTATTCTGTTGCCATGGCAGGAGTTCAAGCCCCTTATGAAGCCATATGGCCTGCTATTGAGTAAATATACAGTAAAGACAGAATCATTCTGTAGTCTGCATGTCCAGAAATTATGGCATTGCAAGACAGGACTTCGATGACGGAATATCTCCACTGCCCACAGCTGTGCATGAGTCCACGCATTATATTCAAGCAGCGCGCGAACGCACCGTAATGCATCATGAGAGAGGAGTTTCCACACTCGCTGGCTCAGGCAAAGTTTATACACTTGGGCAATGAAAACAAACAATTAAACTAGCAAGAGTCTAATACCCTCACAGGCATGAAGCGATTTTCTGGTGCTGGCTTTGCGAGGACTATTCGAAGTTTAATGTTTGCACGCATATAAATTAACGCGTTGCCTCCTGAAGTAAATAAAAATACCAGCAATTGGCCACTGCCTCTGCAGCACTGCAATTCTGGGTCTATGATTTCCTTGCGCTGTGGTCAGGCCCCTACGGTGCAAATGCAGTCCAGATGAGTTCCTGGTTCACGGTTATGAGCTAAATGAAAGGCTTCAGGACAAATTCCCTCCATCAAACTCGCCCGAAATCAAGGCCTGCTGGTGTTCCAGCCGAGCCGGTCGCATGTGCACATGTGCGGGGTCACGTGACGCACAGCCGCGTTACGATACATGCTCGAATACGTATTGAATCAGTGGGTCTTTTCGGATCGGGTCGCAACGAACAGGAGGAGAAAACACCTACCATTTCTTTTTAAATGTCGTGTGTCCAATTCATTGGTCGCTTTTGTGGTCAAATGAGTTTGACGGGTTGTGCGACGGCCCTCATCCCCAAAAACCATGAACAAAACTACACAAAACGAAAATATCCAGACAAAATTAAATAAGATAAACACGGTTTGTACTGAACACACTACATTATTGGCTGCTGAAACCGTCTGCTTTCGTAGATTTGCAAAATATGTGCAGATGAACCAAGTGTAGAAAATCTGGTAACACTTCACTTGATGACTTTATGTAGAATGCATTATAAAGGTACACACTAAAAAAAAAAATGAGCGGTTGAAAATGGACAAACACAGTGAATGGGTTAAATGTTCCCCCAACCTGCTGGGTAGTTTTATTAAACCCAACTGTTGTTTAAAAAAAAAGCTGTAATGCCTACCAAAGTAGGTCGGAAATTAACATGAATACGTTTAATAAATGAACATTTATTAATATGCTTAATGAATAATAATTTAACAATAAACATTAAATTGCTTATTAATAAAAGTTCACCTTTTGATTATTGTTGTCTCTAGTAGTTAAGTGTCTGATTTTTTTTTTTAATATGCAGCATATTTTGGGTTCATTTTAATCCAGCCAAAGTCATTTTTAAACAATAATTGAGTTAAATAAAACGGCCCAGCACGTTGCGCAACTATTTAACCCAACTGCTGGGTTAAAACATCCCAATCTCAGGGTTAAAACAACCTAACCGCAGAGTTAAAAAAAAAAAATCTCAGGGTTAAAACATTCCAATCACAGGGTTAAAATATCCCAATCAATGGGTTAAAACAACCCATTCACTGGGTTAAATCATCCCAATCCCTGGGTTAAAACAAACTAATCGCAGAGTAAAAAAATAAAATTAAAAGGGTTAAAACATCCCAATTTCTGGGTTAAAACATCCCAATCTCAGGGTTAAAACAACCTAATCGCAGAGTTTAAAAAAAAAAAAAACAACCTAATCGCAGAGTTTTAAAAAAAAAAAAAAAACTCAGGGTTAAAACATGCCAATCACAGGGTTAAAATATCCCAATCAATGGGTTAAAACAACCCATTCACTGGATTAAATCATCCCAATCCCTGGGTTAAAACAACCTAATCGCAGAGTTAAAAAAAAAAAAAAAAAAATCACAGGGTTAAAACATCCCAATTTCTGGGTTAAAACGTCCCAATCGCTGGGTTGAAACGTCCCGATCACTGGGTTTGTCCATTTTCAACCCAACTTGGGTTGTTTTTAGCCCAGAATTTTTTAGATTCCATTCTTGATTCACATTGTAATGCATTACATCTTTTTATAACTTTAATCAAAGTTAAAATGCATTATAAATTTAGCAGATTACTAGTTTACGTTGTTTGAAATGTATAATGTATATTCATGAGCTCATTCGACGCATTATAAGGTGCATTACAATGCATTAAAATACATTCATAATGCATTATATATAAAGTCGTCAAGCGGTAAGAAAGCCAGACAAAAGTTATTAATAAATTCTCCGTCACGAAAGTAAACCCTTATCATTTTCCAGTCAGAATGTGGCATGGCACACATTTCCCGTCAAAGCAACATTTCCCCACGTGTTTGGCTGCGAATCACATGCGAAGCAGGTGATGATTATCATTCCTGCCATCAGAGAGGACGATTCCCTGCTCTTATCTCGGTCATTAAAGCAATCTCAGCACCAATAATGAATCATAAAGACAATCTTGTTGGCCACCTTATCTCTGGAATGCCACAGGAATCCAGGGCATCATAACATCGGCGCGTTGCCATGAGAATCGAACACGCGTTCGGAGCTCGATTGGTTTTATCTGCGCATATTGTTCTCCAGTGACCATCTAGATAGGCAGGGTGTGTCTTCCCCAACATCTGTAAACCATACATGTTCATTTGAAGCGTCCATATGCCCCATAGCACAGCACCATACTGTTACCGACCCCTTAATGAACTCAAACTGTCCATTTTCAAATAGTTCGACATCAAGGCATTTTTACTAGCCGTGCGTAACACGTTACATTTCAGAGAAACCTGCCTGCGAGAGGAAAGCTGTACTTCCCACAGCCCTGCTTTATGATCCATAAGAAAGTAGAGTTGTGATTCCTCTGACGTGCGTTTAACCTCAAGACAACCCAATAAAAGGCTATATTTTCTAGGGCCAAAGTGGAGAATGATTCACACAGGATAAGTAGATGTTACTAAAGAGCACGCAACTCTGAATATCCTTCAATTTTGGTGCATATAAAAATCTAGATAAGAGAGTCACATTTCCAGAAATGCAAACATCTGATTTCGGGCCATAAAACATTGTATGTGGAGCTTAAAGCATGCACTGATAAATAAAAGCGTATTGATGGATCTTCAAATGAAAGGTTCTGAAGCTTAAAACTGGTTTCTGTCAGCGCATACATTTTCCATTCTGCACTCTTTATTTTGGGCAGCTTGATTACATGGCAATCCTCACGTTTTAAACAACATCCCTGTAGTTAAACACTTCCTAGCTCTGGACTTTAGAGTGAATGGCATGTAGTGAATGGCTCTTAATTAGCGAGACTCAATAAGCTGACGTGAGTGTAAAGCTGGAGGAAGACACCTTTACGCAACCAAAGCATAAGAAACAATAGTCATTGTCTTCAGGCAAGAGGGGCTAAACTCACACCGGCTAATTTCCTGAGCATTCAGTGTCAACTACCTGTCACATTGGTTTGAAATAAGTGCGTTCACATTTACTGCTGCTTAACAAAGACACATCTCTAAAACACTGGCAAATTCCATTGCTTTCTGTTTCGACTGAATTCGGTCCATTCCGGCCAATGCAGTTCCAACGGTAAGTGCTTTTCACTGCATTTCACCTCTAGTAGCTCTTGCATTTTGCATTGCTTGAAGAAACACGGTAACCATTAATGACTCTAGCTATTTTCTTTGATTATGCATTAAAAATATGGTAACACTTCACAATAAAGTTGCATTGATGAACACGAACAAAGCTGAATTTCAACATTTACTAATACAATGATTGTTGCATGTTATTTAAAGGGATAGTTCACCGTCATTAGTTACTCATCCTCATGTCGTTCCAAACTCGTAAGACCTTCGTTCATCTTCAGAACACAAATTAAGATGAAATCCGAGCGGTTTCTGGTCCCTGAGAGGAGGCATGCAATTACCACATTCAAGGTCCAGAAAAGAAGTAAAGACATCACTAAAATAGTCCAACGTGACCGCAGTGGTTCAACATGAACCAGTTCTGACGTAGAACACGGAAGCTTTGCACTGATTTTACGATGCAAGTCGCGTAGAAATTGAATGAAGTGGTTATTTTTGTTTCGTTTTTGCGCACAAAGTATTCTCGTCGCTTCGTAACATTCTCACACAAACTATTTTAACGATGCATTTACTACTCTTGAATGTGGTAATTTCTTCGCTCTTGGGGATCAGAAACCTCTCGGATTTCGTCTAAAATATCTTCATTTGTGTTCTGAAGACGAACAAAGATCTTACGGTGTAGAAGACTGTAGAAGACTAACAATGAACAGGTGCCATTAAGCAGCGGATTATTAAATAGCGTATTGTTTAATGTTAACGCATAAACCTTATTGTAAAGTGATACCAAAACTTTTAACTGTTTTCTAAAAAATGAGTGCGGTAGAAATAAATACAGAATACTTCACGTGCGAAACGTAGATGAGAAAATACCGTAGTTTAACTCCGATTAAAATATTTATTTTCCCAATAGTGAACATAAATATATCTTTATATACTTCTCCAAAATATGTGTTTTACTTTATTATAAATAAAGTTTAGTATTGGGAAAAATAAAGTCAGCGGCATCCGCAGCCCTCCACGACCATGTCCTGGTAGTTTTTTAAGATCACCCGCTCGTATTCGTCCAGATAGAGCAGAGAAACGGGACTCAGGTCCGTGGGAACGCAGCAGGCCCGGGGAATGTTGCCGTTCACCGAGTTCACCAGTGTCTGTACAATAGCGTGGTTGGTGGAGTTCAGGTGGTCCGCCAGCGGGAACGGACACTCGCCCTGACAGTAAAAGGCGTGGTAGCCCGGCGGGGCGACTATCCAGTCGTTCCACCCCACGTCGCTGAAGTCCACGTAGAGGGAATGTCTCTTGCAGTTGGCTTTGTGCTTCTTCCGCTGTTTGTTGGGCCGCACCTGCCGCTTCTCGCGAGAGTGCAGCACGTTTCCCTTCCCGTCGTGGCTGTAGGTCACCAACAGCGGCCTCATCTGGGGCCACGTGTCCTCCCGGTCGTGCAGGGACCGACTGACGCGGACGTGTCTTTTGGAGTCCTGGTCCGGGTGAACTATTTCCACCACGAAGCCGTGGTTGGGCCGTCCATCTGCGGTCCACCTCGTGACGGCGGGGCTCACGTCGAAACTCTCCCATTTGCTCAAGCTGTGCTGAACCAGCCTGGTGTCCAGGAGTCTTGTGATGGGTTCCTGAAGGGAACCGGACGGTCTGATGATCTCGTGGACGTTAATGCGGTGAAATCCGGACGCGCTGCCGTTGCTCGGAGAACTCACGACCTGCTCTCGGAAAATCCGCAGCTCCGCTGACGTCACAAACTCCTCGGCCGGGATGGAGGTCAGGTTGAAGAGGAACCGCTGAGTCGTCTTTCCGCGGGAGCCGGACAGGTCCTCCGTGGATTCTGGGAGGGAAAAAAAACAGTTGGGAATGAATACGGCTGTTTGAATCAATGCAGTGCGTCAAACTTCTTGTTTACACTCACTGACAGGATGTGACTTATACTGACCTCTCGCTGGACACACTGGTTTAACACGCTTAAGAAACGATAACTTATCACGGTCAACACGACACGATTACTTCAGAGGTGGTGAACTTTCACAAGGAGCATTTCGAGTTGATTTCATGACAGGATTTGTATGCATTCATTTACAGCACCTGCAACTCTAAAAAATGCTGGGTTGTTTCAACCCATGTTTGGGTCAACTATGGACAAACCCAACCGTTTTAAAATTTTAAATATCAATATTCAACCCATGTTTGGGTCAAAACAACCCAGCATTTTTTTTTTTGTGTGTACAATGAAAACAAATACAAAAATACTTCTACTATATGTGTGTGTGTGTATGTATATATATATATATATATATATTATATAATATATATATATATATATATATTTGTGTGTAAATATTTATATAAATATAATATATATATATATATAAAAATACACATTTATATATATATATATATATATTATATTTATATAAATATGTATACACATACATATAAACACAATATTCGATATTAATAGATACATATATTTATATATGTATTTGAGTATAAATATTTATATAAATATAATATATATATAAATGTGTGATATATATATATAAAAAATATACACATATTTATTTACAAATATTTAAATATACAAATATTTATACACACAATATTCAATATTAATAGACATATATATATAATGTGTGTATTAATGTGTGTGTGTGTGTATATATATATATATATATATACACACACACACACACACATTAAGAAAACGGTTTCTCAACATGGGACTTTATACAAATAAACTGTCAGTTCCTCATCGAATAGTAGATAATGTCAACTCCTGTCAGACATGAAGGATAAAGCAGATAAGAAGGAAGGAATTTAGGGAGAATTCGTGAAGTAAACACTTGCTCACCATCATGGTGGAAGCTCCTGATAGTGTTCGCGCGGCTGGCAGATCTCTCGGACCCTTTCCCTAAGGAACCCTTGGGTCTGTTGCTGTTGTTCTGCTCCGCGTTCACCGAGTGCATCGAGTACAAGTCCATCATGTATTGCGGAACAACCGCAGACCTGCTGGGACTGGGTCTGTGTTTGAGTCCAAACATGCTCAGAAGTCGAAGTTCAAACGCGTGCAGGACATCCTGAGACAGAGAGGACCGGCCGATCTGAGGCACGAGTCCGCGGGAACCTCCAAAGAACACCTGAGTGACCATCAGAACCATCAGAGCGCCAACGGACGAGACCATGATCACTAAAGCTGACAGATCAGAGACGAACGAGATCAGATGGGCTCGGGCCAGGAGATGGGACCATATTCCGTGTTTGAGGGAGCCATTGGAGTTCGGAGGATCCTTCGCGCATCAAAGCCACCTTAAGAGCCGCTTTAAGGAGGAACGCAAACCTGCGCTAGATCCATCTGGATAGAAGGTCCGTGAGTCGAAGCGTGTCATAATACTAGATTTACCAGGACAAAAATCGGACTAATGAACCAAAAAAAAAAAAAAAAATGAGGTGAAGAGACTCGAACTCTTAGTAAATAAGCGGAATGACCCTCTCAGCCAAGCGCAGGTCCTGCAGATGAAGTCCAGTTAAAGCTCCGCGCGCGCGGCTGATCTTCTGTCCATGGCGCATGAGGGGATCAGTGAGGTCTGCTGGGGTCTTCACATGGAGCTGCTGCTCTTTTAGAATTCCCCGTTTCACTGTGTTCCATCTTTCGGATCGCTTGAGAAAAAAAAAAAAAAAAAAAAAACGCTGTTTATGTGCAGAAAGTTGGAGACTCCGGGAACCCCTCACACATATTCTGGATCAAGACGAGCTGTGACGGATAGAAAAGTCCACTTCATTGATAAAACAAAAGTTTGTTCCTTTTGCGAAGAGCGCAACGAGTCGCGGCGAGGGTTTGGGTACGTGTGTCCTTTACGCGCAGTGCGCAAGTGTGCAACAGCCTCTCTCTGGCGCGCGCGCGCGCTCTCTCGCTCTCTCTCTCTCTCTCTCTCTCTTCGTGCGTCTTTATGTTTAACTCTCTGATGTCATGACAGAATTCATCACCTCTGGACAACAAGGGGATCCATGTGGTCAAATGCCCCTTTGGAGAGCTCAGACATCTAATTAAGCAACAGGAAGGTGATATGGAAAGTTATTGGTTTTACTACATTACTGCGTATTGCATTTAATGCAACATATGGCTTTTGGGGGAAATTTTAAACCGTGATCAGCTTATATCACTATTTATATCTTAAACACACACAAAAAGTGTAACTTAAAGAAAAAGAAAAAAAGGACACTCACTATCTAGCGCTCATATTCAGAGCCAGTGCGCCTACCTGTGGAGAACAGAAGCAAGGACGTCTTCTGTGAAGTAGGAAGTAAGACCGGGGCTAGTTGTCACACCTTAAATACATTTATTGCTCAAATTAATATATGAAAAAGGCAAGTGATATAATGTATACATCGTGTGTATATAGATATGCTGTTCTAAACGGGTTTATAAAAATAATATATAATATAAATATATATATATATATATAATATATATATATATATAATATATATATATATATATATATATATATATATATATATATATTTTATATATATATATATTTTTATATATATATATATATATATATATATACATGCCACACACATCACACACAGGGGCTGGGTGTGTTACTTTTAAAAATATTTTCACTACAGATTACAAAATACATGCTTTAAAAAGTCATTTGTAACCTATTTCGGTACATTACTCAAGTTTAGTCACTTAATCGAAATACTTTAGAATACTTTGGAATACTAATAAGTGTGGAACAAACACAAAAAAGGTCATTGAGAGTTTCTGACTTTTTTCCCTCAGAATTGCATGATATAAAGTTGCAATTGTGAGTTATAAAGTCAGAATTATGAGATATAAAAATTATGAGATATAAACTCGCAATGTTGAAAAAAAGTCAAAATAAGAGAAATAAACTGAAAATATTAAGAAAAGTCAGAATTATGAGATATAAACTCATACTAAATTCACAATTGCAAGAAAAAAAGTAAGTTTATATCACCCAATTCTGACTTTATAACTCGCAATTGTAAGTTTAAATCTCAAAAAATATTGTGAGAAAAAGTCACAGTGACGAGTGAATAATAAAATGACTCACAAAACATGAAAACAGTGGAAAACATGAAACTGAACTCGTCTTTTTCAGACGGTCAGAGTCAGAGAATCACCAATCGCTGTTTAAATGACATTAAAACTCAAAGTAATCACTTTGGTAATCTAAAACACTCTGTAATCTGATTACCACCCATTTCAAATGAAACACAGTTACTCAAATTTTGTATTTTAAATACATAAGTTACTTGTATTTCGTTTCTCCCCGACCCTGCATACACACTTCCCATTTCATTTTCTATGCATTAATTCAGTGTTTCCCAACCCCGCTCTTGAGGCACACCAACGCTACACATTTTGCAACTCTTCCTAATCAAACACACCTGAATAAACTCATCAACCCATCAGCAGAAACTCCAAGATAGAAAGAGGTCAGATGAGGGAGACATCCAAACTGTGGACCGTTAGTGCCTCCAGGAACAGGGTCATTCATTTATATAGTGTATAGAAAAAGACATGGGAAGGATAATAGGTGTATATACATGGTGCATGTGTACACTATATACACACAGTGTATATTTTAATGCATAATATATTTGTGCATATATATAAAAATTCTACACTTTTGATGTTATATACGGTTTGTGTGAATATACATGTATAAATGGTTTAATTTTAATGCATAGCCTACACCATATAGAATTTACATACACTCATATAAACTACATAAACTTTTTAACATGGATACACACAGGTTGTGCGTTCACTTATTTACACAAAAAATACTCTTAATATTTCAGTTTGACCTAAGTTGACCAAACTTTCTAATTTGACACTTGGAATTTAATTTGTCCTCAAATTTCAAACCGGTTCTACTCCAGGTCTAATAAACCTCATCATGCCTTTGCTCTCATAAATGAAGCACCATTTAAACCACATTTAAGGTGAAAAAAAGCCATTTATTATAAAATGAAGTTTATTTTGAACACGTAACAGCTCAGTCTGCACCCACATTCCCCCACCCCGTCCCCAACGTCTAAAAACAAGCACGTTCTCATTGATAAACAACTCTAAAGCATCATTAACCATTTTAATCAATGTTTGAGAATGGCGACTTCACATTTAGAGTTCATCTGCATCCACACTCGTCCACCACCATGTCTTCATAATGTCTGAGCACCACATTATCGTTATTGTCGTAGTAGAGCATGGAGATGGGGGACAGTTTGATGGGAACGCAGCAGGGCTGAGGCGTCTCTTGCGGATCGAACGAATGAACCAGCGTCTGCAGGATGGCGTGGTTGGTTCCATTCAAGCTTTCGCTCAGAGGGAACGGACACTCGCCACGGCAGTAATTGGCAAAGTATCCCTGAGGCGCAATGATCCAATCCTGCCAATCCACGTCTCTGAAGTTAACGTAAAGCCTCCTGGCTTTGCACACGTTACTGGGGGTCAGGGGAAAGTAGTACGCCGCGTTTCTCTTTCTTCTGGACCTGCATTGAAGCGGGTTCAACGACACCACCACCAGAGACGCGTGCAACTCCGGGGTTTGTGCCGTTTGGACGCTCTTCACGTACGCGTGTTCCTCAAACATGTTGTTCAAATGCGTGAGCTGTATCTCCAGTTGCAACCCGTAGTTCTTATCCGGTTTCCTCCAGGATTCAGCCAGGTCGGTCAGATTAACCAGCACCGACGCGTGCACGCCGGGCCCGAGCGACTGAGACAGGAGTAATTTACGGCTGGACTCGTCAGTCACTCCCTTCAGCGTGGTTCTCAAAACCCTGTACAGGTCCACGCTGAACACATGCTGTCCCAGGTGAGCCAGGTCCTGTTTGAACTTCATTTCCAGCTGCGCGAAGGAGAGTTGCTCAACATCCTCCAGCACCGACATGTTGAAAAACAGATGCTTCCGCACGCAGTTGAAGCAGTGGACGGTCGGCGCAGATATCACACTACCTGTTTGGGGGAAAACGACCATCGTGATCTTGAACGTGAGGCTCATTCTTGTTCTGCACAACCAAGTTTGGTGACAAAAAATATTTTTTTTTTTTTACAATTTAAGGCAAGACACCCCAGGTGAACAGGGTTTAAAAAAAAAAAAAGTTAACATACCACCACACTCTTCAAAGTTCTAAATTAAACAATTTTATGGATTTACTTTTATTAAATTTAATTAATTAAACCGTTCATAAATGTTCTTCATCAAAAGAAAAGTTAAATCACCTGTTAAAAACGAAAACATTACATTTTCCCCACTAGAGACGCCCCTATAGAGACGCCCCTATAGAGACGCCCCTATAGAGACGCCCCTATAGAGACGCCCCTATAGAGACGCCCCTATAGAGACGCCCCTATAGAGACGCCCCTATAGAGACGCCCCTATAGAGACGCCCCTATAGAGACGCCCCTATAGAGACGCCCCTATAGAGACGCCCCTATAGAGACGCCCCTATAGAGACGCCCCTATAGAGACGCCCCTATAGAGACGCCCCTATAGAGACGCCCCTATAGAGACGCCCCTATAGAGACGCCCCTATAGAGACGCCCCTATAGAGACGCCCCTATAGAGACGCCCCTATAGAGACGCCCCTATAGAGACGCCCCTATAGAGACGCCCCTATAGAGACGCCCCTATAGAGACGCCCCTATAGAGACGCCCCTATAGAGACGCCCCTATAGAGACGCCCCTATAGAGACGCCCCTATAGAGTATAGAGACGCCCCTATAGAGACGCCCCTATAGAGACGCCCCTATAGAGACGCCCCTATAGAGACGCCCCTATAGAGACGCCCCTATAGAGACGCCCCTATAGAGACGCCCCTATAGAGACGCCCCTATAGAGACGCCCCTATAGAGACGCCCCTATAGAGACGCCCCTATAGAGACGCCCCTATAGAGACGCCCCTATAGAGACGCCCCTATAGAGACGCCCCTATAGAGACGCCCCTATAGAGACCAGTTGATCAATTACATTAAGCATGGCAAATATTTTTTGTAAGGTTTTTTTTTATGTGCAAGTTTTCTGAATTGTTTAAATATGCAACAGTGGAATTATCCAACCTTCTGGTATTGTTCAATGCAATATTTTTGATCAATATTTGTTTTTCTTTTTGTATTGAGAGAATTATATGGTACCAATTCATATTTATTCAATAATTGTGATTACATTTTTCCCTAATTTCTCATATTACCCATCAATTAAAGCAGTATTTCATGTTGAAAAAGACAAGGCCTTTAAAATCCAATTTTTTAAGGCAGATTAGTGCCATCTGGTGGCAGTAAAACCACTGTATAGTTCTATATAAAGTGCCTTATAAATTCTGTAGATGTTTTTAGATATACTTTTTTTAGTAAGTTGTGGGGTTTTGGATTTGGACAATCTAAATTAATACTTTTTGAGGTTTATATTTTTTAAATGTTGATTTGAAGTGTCAGTTTTTGCATTTCACTAATGAAACCTGGGCACAGAGGACATTGTTGCACATCAAAATCCAAAGCTTAAAGGGTTCACCCAAAAATGAAAAATCTGTTTAAATCAAAAATTCTCTTTAAAATCAACCTGATTCAATCTCTTATTTTTGAGTTTTCAGGCTCAATTTTGCCATATTGTTACAGTCATGTTATTTTGCACTCTTGATATTTTAGTGTTTCACTCCATTGCTGTGCACTTTTCTTTGCATTGTACAAACAAAATTCTGTATTTCTGACCATTTCCCATTCATTTCCTATGACGAACAAAATAAGTGTGACTTTGCCCATTTAGCATTTTCCAATCAAGTGCACAATTTATTCTATTTTATTTTTTATTTTTTTGGTCACAGCAACTGCTGCAAAAGTCAGTTTCGTACCATTCAGATTAAACTTTTGTCTAAAAAAAAGACACCAGAGGGTTAAATGGGCATCAATTTGCATATTCTTCCAGAACAGAAGTCTGAAGACTGGATAATAGTGGGATCAAAATAGCTTTTACATTGTGATATTAGTCAAAGATGGGATTTTTTTTTATCTTTTTTTGTAAATTTACACCACGTTTTTAGGAATAAAAAGTTTTATAAAATCAGATGAATAATCAGACAAACCCCTCAGTAAAAATCTTCAGAACAAAACTAAAGTTTGGTGTATCTACAGGAGAAAAACTCAGTTTGATTTAAATCTACACACGCAAACAGATGTTTATTTTATTGCACTTTAAAATAACATTTTGGATTTCTCCCTTTCCACTAGTCTGAAAAGCCAAACAGCCCTGACCAGTGTGAGAGAAAATGTTTTTGCTTTTAGTGTTTCTATAAAAATGTAAAATAGCTCAAAGTCTTTGATCACACTAACTTAATTTAAGTTGGCAGTGTCAATAAGACACAGCTAATACTCAATGATTATAATGAGGTCTCACTTCCTGGAGAACAAAATCATAAAGGAAGTTAAAGATTTTAAAGACCAACATGAGAGAAATCAACCATTACAATGAGAACATTAAACAGACGACATAATTTAATTAACGTAGGTTAAATTCTGAAAATTGCCCTCATTTTCAAAACCAAGAGATGATCGTGGGAAATAATCCACGGCACACACTGAAGGCCTCACCTTGGTCCTGGATGAACCTCACGATGTTCCCTGGGACTCCATACTCGGACACCAGGCATGGGTCTCTGTGGGACTTCGAGGTCTGTTTGGTGCTGCTCTTGAACATCTTCCACAGCAGAGAGGGCACCGGAGCAGGACGGGACGGTTTCGGCCGACTTGAGAGACCCATGGAGCTTAAAAACAGCTTTTCTTGCAGATTAATACTGTCTGCATTTATAAAAGGAGAACAAAAACTTAACGTTAAAAACAAGAGCGTGAGAGTCACACACAGCATCGTCACAGCGAGCAGCAGTCAAACTGACCTCACCGCTGGACGGAGCCTTTTAAACAGCCACTGATCAGATTCAGATGGCCAGACGAGTGAAGATTGACACCTGTGAGGTGATTGGTGGAGATAACGACATGGCTGATGGAGTGTGGGGGTGATGTCATTGATATGCAAATTAGCTGGAATTGGCATTTGATGTTTCTAAGGGATCAGATTGAGACGCTGGCTCTAAACTCTACATTCTTTCATAGATTACTTTGAATTCTTAAATCTGTATTTATATACAAAATGTATTTTTTTGTTATTTTAAATTAAAAACAAAGATAAAAAAACACGTTAGTTTTTTTTAAATATTCATATATATATACACACACGTATATACATATATATTCACACACACACACATATTCATACATATATATATATATATATATACACACATATATACATACATATATACACACACATATATACATATATATATAAACACAAACATAACATACATACATGTATACACATATATAGACAGACATATATAAACACATATATATATACATACATATATAGACATATATAGACAGACATATACACACACACACATATATAGACAGACATATATAAACACACACACATATATACACACATATATATATATAGACAGACACAATATTTATACACACATATACATATATATAGACAGACATATTTAACGCACATATATACATACATATACACATATATAGACAGACATATATAAACACACACATATATATATATACACACACATATAGACAGACATTTATATACACACACATATATACACACATATATATATATATATACACACACATATACATACATATATAAACACACACATATATACATATATATACACATATATAGACAGACATTTATAAACACACATATATACATACATATATATACACACATATATAGACAGACATATATTTATACAGACATATATAGACATATATAAACACACACATATATACACATATATATATATACACACACACACATATATAGACAGACATATATAAACACACACACATATATACACACATATATATATAGACAGACACAATATTTATACACACATATACATATATAGACAGACATATATAAACGCACATATATACATACATATACACATATATAGACAGACATATATAAACACACACATATATACACATATATATATATACACACACACACATATATAGACAGACATATATAAACACACACACATATATACACACATATATATATAGACAGACACAATATTTATACACACATATACATATATAGACAGACATATATAAACACACACATATATACACATATATATATATACACACACACACATATATAGACAGACATATACATGAAAAGGGAAATACAAACACAAGCAATTTAATAACCAACTCCTAAAATCCTCAAACTAAAAGACAGAAATGAGTCCAGAGTTTTCATACAGTAACATTACAGAGATATAAAAGTACTGTGGAACAGTCCAGATCGTTTTATCTTGAAGAATTTGATGAGAAAACTTATTATATTCTCTCTGTTTTTCTGGGCATAATGTGAGACATCAATTCTAAAACTCTGGAGGGAATATTAAAGAGATCGCTGTGTCTATTTCTTTAAAGATTTCATAAACAAGTTCTTGTAATCTGATTGACCTCTGAATGTTTGGATTTATGATCTGTCCACAGAAATCATGTTCACACTCATCAGACAGCGCTGCCTCTGTCCGTCTGTGCAGCATCAGTCCTGCTCTTCATCAGACACATTCCTACAGTCATCGGTGAAGAGCAGACGCAACCCACCGATCCATCAGGACGTCACTGATAACAGGATCCTGGCTGAACTCTGGGGCGGCAGACCATCTGATGAACTCTGACTACACAAACAATACAACTAAACAGGCAGTGAACAGACAAAACAAACAAACTAATAAACAAATAAAACAAAACAAATTGAGCAGTGAGCTGTGAACAGAGATAAAACAAAATAATCAAATAAAAATGGGAATATTCATTATTAAAAAAGACGATGATGATGATTATTAAGAATAATAATCATAATAATATATTTACAAAAATAAAATAAAATATGGAAATGAAATGTCAAGCTTTAGAAATATTTGTTTCCAAAAAAGATTATCATTATTATTATTAATAATTTAAAAAAAACAATAATAATCACAATATTAATTAGAATAATACATTTACAAAATAAAATATTCAATGTATTTTATTATAAAAAAAAATTCTATTTTATATTGCGTATATTGAATAAAATTATATGTAAAATAAATTTGACATCATAAATAAAATAAAATTAAATGAAATAAATATGGGAATAAAATGTCTAGATTTGGAAATATTTATTTCCAAAAAAGATTATTATTATTATTATTATTGTTGTTGTTATTTATCATGATAGTAATAATATAATTAGAATATTTACAAAAATAAAAATTATTATAACAATATTTTTTATATTACGCATATTTAATAAAATATAGTTAAAATGTATTTGACGTCAAATATCAAATATGAATATACAAAAAACAAATATGGGAGTGAAATGTCTTTAGAAGTATTTTTTAAAAAAAAGGAAGATTATCGTTATTAAAGAATAATAATGATAACAATATTAATAATATATTTACAAAAAGAATTATAATAAAAAGAGTTTAAAAATAACAATTATAATACTGTAATATATACACACATGGGTAATTTAAATATTTTATAAACATAAATTAATATATTATTTATTTTATGTTATTATAAATATAAATACATTTTATTATTATAAAATATTAATACATGTATAAATAAAAATAAATAAATTCATAATTATTAACATAAAGCTGCAGCTTACCTTTTGAAATAGCCTTTATGCACCTATCATAAGGCTTTAGACCGGCATATATCTGAAAATCTACAAAGAAAAGACAAAAAAAAGCCGTGATTGTTAAAAACACATCTATGCTAAATACATGAGATGCAAAATGCTAATGCTGAAGAAACAGTTGCTGCGACGGTGTGAGGTTACAGTGCTAGCATTGTCACTGGAAACACAATATAGTGTGTGGTCTAGTCAGGATATGAAATACGGCCGTTTGAATAACATGACATTGTGTTCACCCCTTCATTCATCACAAACACACGTTGTGCTCTGAGGTTTCCCCCCTGATCTTCAGTTTCACACACACAGGACGCAGAGAAGCTGTGGTCCACAGAGCGGAGGAGAATATCCCTCAAACTGATGTAAAACACCGTCATGATGTTTTTCAAACCTCATGTTTCACTTGATATGAAAATATATTCTGTGTAATGGGGAATTTGAGCGAATTAAGCCACAGAAAGCTCATCTTTCACTGTTTACCTTCCCCTTCAAATTATGACTGTCACCCACATCTCCCTAGAGGTCAAGCATGAGTTATATATTGACTCATTACATACACCTTTCACATATATATATATATATATATAATTATGTGTGTGTGTGTGTGTGTATATATGTAAATATGTATATGTATGTATATGTGTGTATATATATATATATTTATTTATTTATTTATATAAACATACATACATACATATTGTATATATACATATGTTATATGCATATTTGTTTTTATATATTTTGAATAGGATTTTATTGGATTTTTATATTTTCTGTTTCCAATTTAACATTTTAGTCATTTTGTGGTGTATTTTTGTCATTTTTAAAAATGCATTTTCTTGTTTTTATGCTTTTTTTAAAGTTTATTTAGTTTTAAGTATTTTAGTAGATTAAGTTAAACTAAATGAAAATGGTGCCTTTTTTATATTTATTTTTTCCCATTTATTTTGTTTCAAGTAAGTAATGTATATATATATATATATATATATATATACAATATATATATATATATATATATATTGTTTTAAGATTTTAAACTAGTCTACATATTTGTCTTGGAATTCATTTGTAAACAGATTTTAATAAAATTGAAAATAAAATTGTAAACATGACCATCACATTGCATATTTTCAGTAAGCATCATGAAGAGAGTTAAAAAAATAAATACTTAGAATAAATATTCCACCTTTTCATCCAATTGTAAAATGTCGTAAAATGTCTTTATGCAGTTTGATCAGTTTGATATTGGTTATGTTTGAAATCGAAAACTTGTGTACTAAACACTGCACAGTACATACTGTATCCTGCCTACTATTTTCTAAAAATCATGTTAAACAATATGTTGCCGATTTGAAATATGTTTTTTAACTGTGATTCGGCAAACAGTTTTGAGATTTCAGGATTTCTCCATTCAAGGACTTGGTCTTGGATGCAAAAATGGGGCTTTGACAAACACAATATGCCAAGAAGAAGGTTTCTGCATTGTCACATGATCTCATTACTTTATCACATGCATGTTGCATCCATTATCTGTGAAATAAATACGATTATTTTGCGGTTTGAAGCAAGTTACATGATCTCACAGTCCAACTCTTATGTTCATGTTTCTGCCATACAAAAAATATATTAATAAAAGCTAATTGCGACTTTTTAATAACACAATTCTGATTTTTTTTTCTTGCAATTGCGAGTTTAAATCTCGCCATTCTTACTTTTTTTTTCTCAGAACTGCATGATACAAAGTCGCAATTTACCTTTCGCCGACAGTTTGATTGACAGGCGATCTGACCAATCATAACCCCGAACTTGAACTTAAATTGTGTGTCCTCACGTCTTTCCGCGCTTGAAACAACATTCCTTCTGATGTTCATTCATGTTTATTTGACGCTATAAATGAACTAGTATGAAGAGATGATCGCTTCACGAGCCGCTCGAAGGACACTGCGTGAGAACATGATGTGTGGCATGAGAGCGCTTGGCTTGTTGGACATAGCAACCGTAACTAAAAGGGCCGGGTCTTTGCAAAAGTATTTTTTCTCTCAAAACTGGACAATTACGAGTTTATATCTCACAACTCTAAATTCGCATTTATCTTTTTTTATTATTCCATCGGGGAAACTATTATTGAACTGAACGGAATCAACACTGAACTGAATTTTAATTAAATTTTAAAAAGCTCTATAGAAATAAAGGTTTATTTAGCCACAATTTAAATCATTATTACTACTTACTTGCAAAAATATTAGTTAGTATGCTATTCCGATCATACCCAGTGTCTAGTATGCATCTCCATTACTAACCACCACCACGTGAAACCCGAGACCTGCAATGAAAGTAAAGACAAGACATAAGCTCAGTAAAATTACAGTATAAATAAGTATTGGTCGTGCAACTGTATATCAGAGTACTACAACAGACTGGAGCATTTGATGCAGGAGTTCACCGCATAAACACTGAGAGGTTTCACTGCAAGATCTTCAGGGCTCAAAGTTTCTGGACGCTCTTATGGTTGATTCAGCTTCGTAGGGTGGGCGTAGAGACGGCCGTACATCCGAATCGCGCCACACGCTCGGGGAATATTCATCCTCGCCGTGTCTGTCTCCTTCACGAGCTCTTCACCTAATTACAGACTGAAGCTGCTCTAGACGTTACATCAATGCCACAAACAATCATCTCGTGTCTGGCCCCTCGCTGGGTCATCTGTGAGGTGGATGAAGAAGATAACAACCTTTATCACTGCTGAACACATCAGTTACACACACCATGATGTAGCGTTTAGCTTACCGGTGGAAGACGGCAATGGGTGGTTGCCGGAAAGACCCGAAATCATTCCTAATCATCGGTGTTTTGATGCGATGAAGCTACACATTTGGCATGTGTTGCAATTATCCGAGAAGGGAAAGAGTTCTGCTCACAGATTAGTTCCTGAGGGATTTTACATGATTTCTGAACGTTGTGATTCATAAGAGGTTTTATTTCCACTGCTGCAGGTGCTTCCTGTGGAAACAATCGTTAGGATCCAAATAAATACATTCCAGACACATTTATACAACCGAATGATGCTTGGAAAGTACCAGCGTTAGGACAATCACACTCTAAATACACTACAGTGGCTCTAGAAATGATTGCGATAATGTCAGTGACAAGTAATGTCTTATTTGTTCATTAGATTTGCATGACAAGTACAGTAAGTTACCGCTATACCTTTTATGTCGCTTTTCACAAGATGTAACATCAGTCTGTGAAGTTTCAGCTCAAAATACTCCACAGATCATTTATTATAGCATGTTGTACCAAATACCTGGTTTTGAGTGGAAGGAAAAACATGCTGTTTTCGTGCATGTCTCTTTAAATGCAAATGAGCTGCTGCTCCCCACCCCCTTTCCAGAAAAGAGCGAAGCCTGTACAGCTCGTGCCTCGGATACTCTGCCAAAAAACTAAGAAAATATCTGTTTGGCTTTGATTATCATCTCTGTCGCAGTCACGCTGGAGTTCTTCATCGTCGTGAAAGTTTATTATTTAGGTCATATCAGTCTAAACTCCTGACATATGGTTTTCTGAGCGCACACATCTGAAGCTGGCTGTCAGACGGCCTGTGAGTACTAAACTAAGTTCTCTTTCACATGTTATTGTGCATAAACTGTCAAATACACAGAAGATTATGTCAAAAACACACATAAACGCAGTCGGTTATGTCTGTGAACGTAAACAGCAAGTAAAGAAATCACATGTGTATATCAGATCCGTGTATTAAAGTACTTCTGCTGTTAATATGAACCAAACAACAAAAGAAGAACAGAAAACTGCTCTTGATTGAATAACTTTAGTAGCGTTAATAAGAATGCAGCGTACAGCTCACTCAGGGGAGGAGCTATGCTAATGAAGATTCTATGGGCGGGGCCTTCACATTGGATCACATTCCTAAATGGCTCACTTTGAGACACTGTTTCAGATTTATGGGGAAAATAACAAATGCAGAGGATGGATTTTTACCACAATAGAGTGGTTGTGTCCACTCACTCCAAACAGATAAAAGTTCAAAAACAATATAAAAGTGAATTTTGCATAATACACCCCCTTTAATGGGCTCCAGCGCCACAACTCAACTTTATTTAAGCAATCAGCTTAAAAAATTGTACAGGAAAGTACTTATAATTTTATTAGTTGTTGTCATAAATTACCGTCATAAGCTACACTATAAAAAATGTTGGGTTAAAAAAATCCAAGTTGGTTCGGAAATGGACAAACCCAGCGATTGAGTTGTTTTAACCCAGTGGTTGGGTTAAATGTTTGCCCAACATGCTGGGTAGTTTTATTTAACCCAATTATTGTTTCAAAATGACTATATGGCTGGCTTAAAATGAACCCAAAATATGCTGGAATTTAAGACGCATAATTACTAGAGGCAACAATAATAATCAATATAAGTGATAATATATAATCATAAGCAATTTAATAATGTTTATTGTTTAATTATTATTCATTAAACGTATTAATAAATGTTCATTTACAACATATTTTGGGTCGTTTTCAGCAGGCAATATGATACATTTTAAACAATAGTAGAGTTAAATAAAAACTACCCAGCAGGTTGGGTCAAACATTTAACCCAACCGCTGGGTTTGTCCATTTAACCCACTATTTTTTTTACAGTGTACAAATGACCAGGTTTGTTGGTTGAACAATTTAATTAGCAGTTGTCAGAACTCAAAACAGATTGATGAGCGATAATTCCACTTAATCCCAATGTAAAAATTCTCTATATTGAGCACGAAATGGCATTTACTAAACAGACAACTCAAATGTGGATGACATAGAATTTCATGGGTAAAATGTTTGATAAAATAACACAGAAACTTTTTGCGAACATTCATTCAACACAAAAATGGCAAAGTTATTGTTCTATCATCTGAAACCATCTGGAGTCTCACACACAATGTGTTTTAAAGGCAATGAATTGTTTGCTGTGTTGACAGCTCATCTGACAGATTTACACGCGTGTATCAATAATGCAGTGATTAAAAGGAACGGCTGAAAAGCAGTTTATCTGCGAGCGGCCTGCAGAACATCAGCGCGTCTCCTCTGGCTGTTTGAGAGAGCCGGACCAGCATGTGCAGAACCCCATCTATCACACGCTTTGACAAAAACCTTCTTCCTCTCAAAGCGTCACCAGAGGCGAGAAACCCTGCTGAACATCTGTCACGCTCTATTGTACGTAAAGCTAAAGATAAACATCTTATTGTTAGAAATAAATAAAAGGCGCAAAGCTGTAAAGTACCTACACATCTTTAGTGATGTAACTGTGTCATACCTGTCGGTCAAGTGAATAATGCATAACTGGAACAAAAATGCTTTCATTAGGATAAATATTTGATCTGATCCACCACATGATTGTGTTGAAGCATACCTTCCTGTAGCTCAAGCAACAGCAAAGTCATGGGTTTGATTCCCAGGGAACACATGAACTGATTAAACGTGTTCCTTCCATGTCGCTTTGCATAAAAGCGTTTATCAAAACGCCTATGTGAAATCTTTGTCAATCATAATCAGGATGTTGTTCAAGCTTCGTCTTTCAGCCTTAAGTGTTCAGAATTCGCTTAAATCCATGAGGAAAATCTAGCGTATGATGGGGGTAAAGGTGTTCCGGTCCTAAAATTACATTTTTTTAAAAAAATATATGTCCATTATTTATGCCATTCAATATTTTATTGAATATTCTTTGACATATATAATTAATACTTTGGAATACTACACAAAACAACAAACACAAAAAAAGGTCATTGCAAGTTTTTATCTCACAATTCTGACTTTTTCCCTCAGAATTGCGTGATATAAAGTTGCAATTGTGAGTTATAAAGTCAGAATTATGAGATATAAACTCACAATATTGAGAAAAGTCAGAATTATGACATTTAACTCACATACTAAATTCACAATCGCAAGAAAAAAAGTCAGTATTGCAAGTTTATTTTTGTTTTAAAACAAATTGTGAGAAAAAGTCACAGTGACGAGTGAATTATAAAATGACTCACAAAACATGAAAACAGTGGAAAACATGAAACTGAACTCGTCTTTTTCAGACGGTCAGAGTCAGAGAATCACCAATCGCTGTTTAAATGACATTAAAACTCAAAGTAATCACTTTGTAAACACTGTAATCTGATTACCACCCATTTCAAATGAAATACACTTGTATTTTAAATGCGTAACTAAGTTACTTGTATTTTGTTACTCCACAACCCTGAATATATATATATATATATATAATTTTCTACAACTGACCACACAGGTCTTCTGCATGTTTCTGACTTGTTACCCAAGATCCTTTGGCCTCACTGTACTCCACTTTAAATGTTATGGCACATAATTCCCTGCAGGAGTTCAATGAAGATCTTTTCTGCTGTTAGTATTGTGGGTGAGGGATACAGAGAGTTGGACAAGCGTGTTTTATTTCAGCACGCTGGCACAGACGATGAAGCTGTCAATGTGTGTGACATTGATCTCTGTGGCTTGCGCTCGGCCTGACCAGTGGATTTTTGTGGATTTCAGAGCAACTTCCATTTTTAGTCATTCACCAAGAGTTTAGCTTTTCTACGACAGTTTCAACCTCTAAATCTGGACTATTAACTATAAACGCTTTAAATAAATTATTCAAACTGTGCTGAAAGGGCAGTATTCTATGTGTAGTATGCAAGGTGGTCACTTACCTCGTATGTCTGTGATCTAGATGCGGCTCAGGTCCTTCAGGTTAATGTAGGAAACTTAAACTAAAGCTAAAGCCAGGAAGAAAAAAAAATGTTACTTGAAATAAAAGTTGACTTCAAATATTAAAAAGTTACATATTTTATTTCAGCTAGTTGCAAAGGTAGACATTCTTTAACTTGATGCATTAAAATGACTAAAAATTCATTATTACGGTTAACTAAATCTAAAGCTAAAATGAAAAAAAAAGAATGTTACTTGAAATAAAAGTTTACTTCAAATATTAAAAAGTTATATATATTATATTTCAGCTAGTTGCAAAGGTAGACATTCTTTAACTTGATGCATTAAAATGACTAAAAATTCATTATTACGGTTAACTAAATCTAAAGCTAAAATGAAAAAAAAGAATGTTACTTGAAATAAAAGTTGACTTCAAATATTAAAAAGTTATATATTTTATTTCAGCTAGTTGCAAAGGTAGACATTCTTTAACTTGATGCACTAAAATGACTAAAAATTAAAAAAAATTGTTACTCAAAATGAAATATACATTAACAGAAATAAACTATTTTTTAAAAAGTACTAGTTGTAGTAAGTACTAGTAAGGCAAAAATTTCTCATTTTATTTAGCTTAATTTGATGTATAAAAAATCGGGGTCATTATAGTTAAAACTAAAGCTAAAACCATGAAAAAAAAGCGTTGTCAAATTGATTAATCGATTAATCAATTTGATCGCTAACATAAAAGTATATATAAGTATGTGTGTGTGTGTGTGTGTGTGTGTGTGTGTCACAGTTTGTAAATATGGGAAGAAGGAGGTGGGAACCGGCGAACAATTAACATAATTTTAATAAACAAATAAACAAACAATGAAACAAAAGTAAAAGGGCGGCAGTTCCTCACGGCGACTGCCGCCCACACAAACAAAATAAAACACAACATAAAGTCCAGGCCTGGTCCTCTCTCGTCCTTCACTGTCGTCGCTCCTCTTTTATGCTTCTGGAGCTCCTCCATCAGAGACACGAGACCGGTGTAGCGCACAGGTGGCGCTCATTATCACTCGCGCCGTTCCCTCACAGCTCTCGCCCGCCCTGCTCGTCACAATGTGTGTGTGTGTGTGTGTGAGTGTATACATACTTACAAACTTTTATGTTAGATGCGATTAATTGCAATTAATCGAGTTGACAGGACTAAAAAACCTTTGTTACTTGACTCAACATTGACTGAAATGAACAAAGTTGTACTTCTACATTTTATTTTAGTTAGTTTGATATATTTGATGTACTAAAAGAAGTAATAAAACATATACAGACATTGAAACCTAACAAAAATGACAAAGTCAACCAAATGAATAAAACTAACTCGAATTAAAATGAATTCAAAATATCATTAACAACGCTGGTGCATCTGTGGGATATTTGTCACCTGTTTTCCCGGTTCTACAGGTGAAAATAACACGAGATCGGTGTGAGAGTAACAGCTCATCTTTAACATGAAGTCTGAGCAACAGTTCTAGTGATACTGGCCTTAGGAAACGTGACTAATAATGACAGTATTTCTACTAGAATGAGCAGCTCAAGCTCTGGTCTTCTCATTAAACTGGACAGATGTTTTTCTGCGGTCGCTGTTTGGTAGGAAATGATCGTGATGATTGTGGCTACTGCTCAGAGCATCACTGTGTGTGAATTTGTCATACATTTGCATCAGCAGAAACTGGAATTTCCTGCTCTTAAAGGAAAAATAAGCAAGATTTAATGGGATCCAAGCACGCATGGAGCCCATAATGTCCTAAAATGATGCTCAGTTATTAAAGAGATACTTATGGTTTTGCCATTTCTCATCAAAATAGACCCTCTTTCCTGACAAACCGCATGCAGTGTTTAAAAGCGGCTCAAACTGGCAGCAAAAGTCCAATTTTTTAAGCGAATTATAACTATTATCTGTTCAATAAACAGACCCATAAATAGTTTCTTACTAACCCCATGAATACTATACATATATTAGGGAAAATAAATCTATCATGGATTTTAGATAATATATACTTTCCTGAGATTGATTTTTACCTGTAATTTAGCATCAAAAACATGTCAAAAATATATTTTGTGCTGCACAGGGTTTATTAGATACCATTTATATATATATATATACACACAAGTAAATATTACATATTATAAGCAAAAAAACACACACATATATATTTTTTTATTATTATTATTTTTTTTTTTTGCATTTTTCCTTGCAAAATATATGTATAAAATAAAAATACACTGCAGTAAGAATAGGAAACAGTTTATATACAGTATTTACATATTACTTTTTATGCTGTCAATTATTCATATTAACTCTTCAATAAACAGATGAATCAACTAATACAATACTGCTGAAAATATATATTTTTGACATGAAAATCAGGTAAAAATTTGAATTATATTTGAATTATTCATACTGATAATATATTTAAAATCCGTTGTATTTATTTATTTTCCATAATATATATATATACACACACACACACACAATATATCAACCCCCTGAACTTGCCATTATTGGAGATCTACTTTCAGTTTTATCTTTTCTCATCATAAAACACACTTCCCGTTCCCTGATAAACCGCATGCAGCGTCTAAAAGCGCCCGACACTCGCAGCAAAAGTCCTGCCCCGTTTTTTGTGCAGTAAATTATAATTATTATCTGTTTCAAAGGCTTTCAAAGAGCAGGAGGTTAATGAGTCACAGGACGCTTTCATGTGGTCGCCGCGTCCCGTCCTAAACACACGGTGTTGGGCTCGCACTATCTGCTGCATCTGGGTCCGGAGCAACACGCAGGGGCTGCAGAGAAGCATTGCAAACATTCCGTTCTAATTGTACACTTGTTGTCTTCAAAGGACAGAAGCTGTAGTCTAGATTCATGGAATCTGGGATACAACAATAAGCCACACATCCGTCCAGCCCAAAGCCGCAGGCTATTTAAAGATAAAGTAGGCTGTACTTTTTTGCCACTAAATGAAGCACCCACCCTTCCGCCGCGCTACATATTGGAAACAGATGCCGTCGGTTGTGATGCTCAGCTAATTTTTGTGGATTGTGATTTTTTTTTTTTTTTTTTTTTTGGCTGGATCTAGATTTCTTAGTGATCATAGTTGGTCTCCGCTTTATTGAGACATTTAAGACAATTATCGAAATGCATTTACAGATATACTGTGCAAAAATAATGACTGTTTTCAGACAGGTTGTCACTGGTCCCGCCCCCAAACTCATGTCATTGGTCAGTGCTTATAAAATAGCATGCTTTACCTTTAAAGGGAACCTATAATGCTTCTTTCACAGGATGTGATAAATCAGTCTCTGGAGAATGTGTCTGTGAAGTTTCAGCTCAGATCATTTATTATCGCTTGTCAAATTTGCCCCTATTTGTGTGTGAGCAAAAACACGCCGTTTTTGTGTGCGTCCCTTTAAATGCAAATGAGCTGCTGCTCCAGAAGAGGGCGGAGCTTTAACGGCTCAACAACAACAAAGCTGGAGAATCTCACGCAGATAAAATGAGGAAAGTGTTCAAACTGATGGAGAGACTCAGGAAGAAGTTCCAACTTTTAGACGTTTCTGTTTGATTGACAGCCGATCCGGCCAATCATAACCCCGAATCCGTCATTTTGCCATTGGAGTTAGTAGATTAACGTTGGTGAACTTGAATCACGTCTTGAAACAACATTCCTTCTGATGTTCATCATGTTTATTTGATGCTATAAATGAACTAGTATGAAGAGATGATTAAACACATTAAACACACACTAGATGCTATTTATACAAAAATACAATATTTGAAATATGAAACTGTTTCACATGTCTGTCGATGTATTTTTCACCGCGTGAGAACATGATGTGTGGCGTGAGAGCGGACATAGCAACAGTAACTAAAGGGGGCGGGGCTTTGCGAAGGGTCAATTGAATGAATTTATTGACATTTTTCAAGGCCTTTGAAAGCAGCTCATCCAATAAGAATGAGGGATCTAGCAAACTCTCCCTTTAATACCGAACTGCTAACATGCATTAAAGACATCAGGCTGATCTGTCCATCAGCACGGCCATTACGCTGCCAACTTTACATTTCTCTTTAATTTGAGCTGACAGTCTAAGATCAATTATTTCCCGTTTTGCGGCGGCGTTTGAAGTGCTCAGCTGTGTTGTGGAGTTGGCTACTGTGAGACGCTCCCTACTTCAACCATAATTATTGCATCTGCTCTATATTTAAAGACCTCCAACTCAATGTTTTGACAACTTTATGGCCACACTTAACTGTCAGCGAGAGATCTAAAGTGATCTAGAGTGATTTTTAGGAGAGCGACAATCGGCGACTGCAAATTTAAAGACGCCCAACACATAATTTGGTGACGCAGCGATTAATGAAATCTTTCAGAGGAGAAATATTTGTCGTCTTCAAGATTGCAGCTGACATCTTTTCAAATTAAGACGCCTTTTTAGACTTTGGATGCATGTTATTCATGCATGTGATTGACGCCATTTGGTTTTCCCACCAAAATGATGTCACTTCCTAGAGGATGATGTCACTGATGCATTAGCTAAGTCAAGGGAAAAGGAAAAACATAAATTGATTAGGAATTAAACAGATTTGGAAAGAAAACATCATTTTTAATCAAATGGGGTTTTATTTTATGCTTTTTTTTAAAATCCTTTTTAAGTAAAGCATTTTGAATTTGAACCATAAAACTGATATAAAATAACAATTAAGTGAAATAGCATAGAATATAAAAACCTTAAAACATATTTTATTTTAGCAAATTGCCATGGAAATATTTCTCATTTTCATTTTAGCTTAATTTGATGTGCTTAAATAATTTAAAACTGAAATATAAAAAATATATATTTTAAAAAAGTGCATTAGTAAAAATGAACAAAAATACAAATAAAAAATGGAAAAAATGAAAATAAATATTAATAAAAACAATAATAGCATCTCAGTGATGCTGTACGAATAAAATTGCTTATATTAAATATTCATCCTAATGTTTACTTTAATGAGATAACTATTTATAAATAAACTAAAAAAAAAAAATCGCAAATATGGTAATTCAATGTTAAATAAATTAAAACTGAAATAAATAAAAAATATATTTTAAAAAAGTGCATTACTAAAAATGAACAAAAATAATAAATGGAAAATATTAAAATAAAAATATTGAAAAAAATTAATAAAAACAATAATAGCCTCTCAGTGATGCTGTACGAATAAACTTGCTTATATTAAATATTTATAAATTCATCCTAATGTTTACTTTAATGCGATAACTGTGATAAAACTGTTATCCTGATGATATAATTTATAAATAAACTAAAAATTTTTAAAAAAATCGCAAATTTGGTAATTCAATGTTCTTTACATTAAACGGAATTAAAATAATCACAACAGACGCATAAAAAATTGAAACACCTCGCATAATAATATAAAACTGATAACTAAATTACTAATTATCTTTAAAACGTTACTGCGCACGACGGCGATGTCTAATATGAAGAGCATCTCTGATACGTTTTCAAGCACAAGTGAACATATATGTTCCCCATCGCTGCATTCCATCACACACCGTTTCGACAGTCAGCCCAGAATTACATCTTGTAGCAAAATGTTGAAAGGGAAGATCTGAATGAAAGCAAGGGATATAATCATGGCTGTGACGCAACCCATCTGAGGATTTACGGGCCGACATGTGAGGGCAAGTGATTTTTTAAAGCGAGTTCTGTAGAAGAGTATAAAAGGAGATCTGCCAATCGCAGAAGCGAAGACGTGCCGGACAACCCGACAAAAAGACAAGCATCCATTGTGTCCAAACGCATCCTGGGACAGGTAATGTGGGCCAGGCGTGTAAACACATCACGGCGCGCTGTCATCGCTTTCAAGCGTCGTTGATGAATACGTTATTAAAGCGGTGGAGGGAAAGTACATCTCCTGAATGGGCCGCTAACATGCAGAAGCTTGAATCACGCAGTGCCACTGTACACACACGTCCCGTCTCTCTCCCGCGCTTCGGCACGACAGGCAGGTGTCTGTGGCCGGAGGGCTTTGGGAGAGCTGCCAGATGATTTTGTTTGGAAAGACAATAAGACCGGTGAAGTTTCGGGTTTCTGAGGACGCAAACTAAGACACCACCACGTCTGTGCAGCAGGAGCTGGGAGTTTTGCCCATTGTGTCCACGAAGAATAACTGTTAGCCAAACAATACGGTTATTATGGAGAATGCGTGTTTTCCTGCCGCGTTCGGTCACAGGTGGTCCTTCTGAACTGTCATATTTGATGGCACTTTTCTTCTCTTGCTGATTGTGTGTGAGAAACGAAGGCTCCTTTTTCCAACTGCGGAATACAGAACTGTTCTGAAAGAGTGCTCTCCAGTGCTGCATTTGTTTGATCGAAAATACTGTAAAATAGTGAAATATTATTACAATTAAAAGTAATAGCTTTCTACGTGAATATGTTTTAAAATGTAATTTATATCCTGTGATCAAAGCTGAATTTTCAGCATCATTACTCCAGTCTTCAGAGTCACGTGATCCTTCAGAAATCATTCTGATATGATGATTTGATGCTCATGAAACATCAGTGTTGAAAACAGTTGTGCCTTTTGGAACATTTTTGTGTGAATATCGTTTAAAAATTCCCTTGTGAAACACATGAGGTCACATGTGAAACATGTTAAATCCCATGAGATCACATGTAAAACGTAAATTCGCATGTGAAACAGATTTCCATGTGAAAAATTGAAAAATGAGATCACATGTGAAACACGTGAATTTCCATGTGAAACAAAAAATTCCCATGTGAAAAATGAGATCTTAAGTAAAACATGTAAATTTACATGTGAAAATTAGATCACATGTGAAACACATGTAATTTCCTATGTAAAACATAAATTACCATGTGAAAAATGAGATCACAAGTAAAACACGTGTAAATTTACATGTGAAACAAAAAATTCCCATGTGAAAAATGAGATCACAAGTAAAACACGTGTAAATTTACATATAAAAATTAGATCACATGTGAAACACATGTAATTTCCTATGTAAAACATAAATTCCCATGTGAAAAATGAGATCACAAGTAAAACACGTGTAAATTTACATATGAAACATAAAATTCCCATGTGAAAAATGAGATCACATGTGAAGCCCGTGTAAATTTACATGTGAAAATTAGATCACATGTGAAACACATGTAATTTCCCATGTGAAACATAAAATTCCCCATGTGAACATAAGATCACATGTAAAATACGTGTAAATTTCCATATGAAAATGAGATCACATGTAAAACACGTGTAAATCCCCATGTGAAACATAAAATTCCCCATGTGAAACATAAGATCACATGTAAAATACGTGTAAATTTCCATGTGAAAATGAGATCACATGTAAAACACGTGTAAATCCCCATGTGAAACATAAGATCACATGTAAAATACGTGTAAATTTCCATGTGAAAATGAGATCACATGTAAAACACGTGTAAATCCCCATGTGAAACATAAGATCACATGTAAAATACGTGTAAATTTCCATGTGAAAAATGAGATCACATGTAAAACACGTGTAAATCCCCATGTGAAACATAAAATTCCCCATGTGAAACATAAGATCACATGTAAAATACGAGTAAATTTCCATGTGAAAATGAGATCACATGTAAAACACGTGTAAATCCCCATGTGAAACATAAGATCACATGTAAAATACGTGTAAATTTCCATGTGAAAATGAGATCACATGTAAAACACGTGTAAATCCCCATGTGAAACATAAGATCACATGTAAAACACGTGTAAATCCCCATGTGAAACATAAGATCACATGTAAAACACGTGTAAATTTCCATGTGAAAATTAGATCACATGTAAAACACGTGTAAATCCCCATGTGAAACATAAGATCACATGTAAAACACGTGTAAATTTCCATGTGAAAATTAGATCACATGTAAAACACGTGTAAATCCCCATGTGAAACATAACCATGTGAAACATAAGATCACATGTAAAATACGTGTAAATTTCCATGTGAAAAATGAGATCACATGTAAAACACGTGTAAATCCCCATGTGAAACATAAAATTCTCCATGTGAAACATAAGATCACATGTAAAATACGTGTAAATTTCCATGTGAAAAATTAGATCACATGTAAAAGACGTGTAAATCCCCATGTGAAACATAAAATTCCCCATGTGAAACATAAGATCACATGTAAAATACGTGTAAATTTCCATGTGAAAATGAGATCACATGTAAAACACGTGTAAATCCCCATGTGAAACATAAGATCACATGTAAAATACGTGTAAATTTCCATGTGAAAATGAGATCACATGTAAAACACGTGTAAATCCCCATGTGAAACATAAGATCACATGTAAAATACGTGTAAATTTCCATGTGAAAATGAGATCACATGTAAAACACGTGTAAATCCCCATGTGAAACATAAGATCACATGTAAAACACGTGTAAATTTCCATGTGAAAATTAGATCACATGTAAAACACGTGTAAATCCCCATGTGAAACATAAGATCACATGTAAAATACGTGTAAATTTCCATGTGAAAAATGAGATCACATGTAAAACACGTGTAAATCCCCATGTGAAACATAAAATTCTCCATGTGAAACATAAGATCACATGTAAAATACGTGTAAATTTCCATGTGAAAAATTAGATCACATGTAAAAGACGTGTAAATCCCCATGTGAAACATAAGATATGTGAAACATAAGATCACATGTAAAACACGTGTAAATTTAAATCCCCATGTGAAACATAAGATCACATGTAAAATACGTGTAAATTTCCATGTGAAAAATGAGATCACATGTAAAACACGTGTAAATCCCCATGTGAAACATAAGATCACATGTAAAATACGTGTAAATTTCCATGTGAAAATGAGATCACATGTAAAACACGTGTAAATCCCCATGTGAAACATAAGATCACATGTAAAATACGTGTAAATTTCCATGTGAAACATAAGATCACATGTAAAATACGTGTAAATTTCCATGTGAAAATTAGATCACATGTAAAACACGTGTAAATCCCCATGTGAAACATAAGATCACATGTAAAATACGTGTAAATTTCCATGTGAAAAATGAGATCACATGTAAAACACGTGTAAATCCCCATGTGAAACATAAGATCACATGTAAAATACGTGTAAATTTCCATGTGAAAAATGAGATCACATGTAAAACACGTGTAAATCCCCATGTGAAACATAAAATTCTCCATGTGAAACATAAGATCACATGTAAAATACGTGTAAATTTCCATGTGAAAAATTAGATCACATGTAAAAGACGTGTAAATCCCCATGTGAAACATAAAATTCCCCATGTGAAACATAAGATCACATGTAAAATACGTGTAAATTTCCATGTGAAAATGAGATCACATGTAAAACACGTGTAAATCCCCATGTGAAACATAATGTGAAACATAAGATCACATGTAAAATACGTGTAAATTTCCATGTGAAAATGAGATCACATGTAAAACACGTGTAAATCCCCATGTGAAACATAAGATCACATGTAAAATACGTGTAAATTTCCATGTGAAAATGAGATCACATGTAAAACACGTGTAAATCCCCATGTGAAACATAAGATCACATGTAAAATACGTGTAAATTTCCATGTGAAAATGAGATCACATGTAAAACACGTGTAAATCCCCATGTGAAACATAAGATCACATGTAAAATACGTGTAAATTTCCATGTGAAAATTAGATCACATGTAAAACACGTGTAAATCCCCATGTGAAACATAAGATCACATGTAAAATACGTGTAAATTTCCATGTGAAAAATGAGATCACATGTAAAACACGTGTAAATCCCCATGTGAAACATAAAATTCCCCATGTGAAACATAAGATCACATGTAAAATACGTGTAAATTTCCATGTGAAAATGAGATCACATGTAAAACACGTGTAAATCCCCATGTGAAACATAAGATCACATGTAAAATACGTGTAAATTTCCATGTGAAAATGAGATCACATGTAAAACACGTGTAAATCCCCATGTGAAACATAAGATCACATGTAAAACACGTGTAAATTTCCATGTGAAAATTAGATCACATGTAAAACACGTGTAAATCCCCATGTGAAACATAAGATCACATGTAAAATACGTGTAAATTTCCATGTGAAAAATGTGAAACATAAGATCACATGTAAAATACGTGTAAATTTCCATGTGAAAATGAGATCACATGTAAAACACGTGTAAATCCCCATGTGAAACATAAGATCACATGTAAAATACGTGTAAATTTCCATGTGAAAAATGAGATCACATGTAAAACACGTGTAAATCCCCATGTGAAACATAAGATCACATGTAAAATACGTGTAAATTTCCATGTGAAAATGAGATCACATGTAAAACACGTGTAAATCCCCATGTGAAACATAAGATCACATGTAAAATACGTGTAAATTTCCATGTGAAAATGAGATCACATGTAAAACACGTGTAAATCCCCATGTGAAACATAAGATCACATGTAAAATACGTGTAAATTTCCATGTGAAAATGAGATCACATGTAAAACACGTGTAAATCCCCATGTGAAACATAAGATCACATGTAAAATACGTGTAAATTTCCATGTGAAAATGAGATCACATGTAAAACACGTGTAAATCCCCATGTGAAACATAAGATCACATGTAAAACACGTGTAAATTTCCATGTGAAAATGAGATCACATGTAAAACACGTGTAAATCCCCATGTGAAACATAAGATCACATGTAAAATACGTGTAAATTTCCATGTGAAAATGAGATCACATGTAAAACACGTGTAAATCCCCATGTGAAACATAAGATCACATGTAAAATACGTGTAAATTTCCATGTGAAAATGAGATCACATGTAAAACACGTGTAAATCCCCATGTGAAACATAAGATCACATGTAAAATACGTGTAAATTTCCATGTGAAAATTAGATCACATGTGAAACATAAATTCCCCTGTGAAACCCATCAACAAATCTATGTTAAACCCAAATGCACCCCATATAAACCTGTAAGTTCATGTGAAACCCATGTAAAATCGTAAAACATCTCCCTGACCCCAAACTTTGGAACGGCAGCGTAAATATTTTGTAGGTTTGATTAAAGAAACACTTAAACCAATTTACACTAATTTACTCATCATCATGTCATTACCGATCTTTTATTTTCTTTCTCCCGTGGATCATTTCAAGGCCATTCAACACTTTTCTTCTTCATTCAACAAAAATGAACCTGAAGTGACAAAAAAGGCAGCATGAAAGTAGTCATGTGATCGCTTTATGTGAGAAACAGACCCAAATTTAAGTCATGATTTGCTGAAAAGCTTCCTCACGGCCGCAGATCGAAAAAATCTTATCAAACATATTGAAATATGGCATGAGAAGACTCATGAGATGTGATATCAGAAGCTGAGCTTGAGAACGAGCTCAGGATGAACTCTGGCTCGGGTCGTGAGGTGAACGTGTCTTCTTGTAAGTGTGTGAGTGGGCATGCAGATGTTTGTGGATGTGGTGATGATGAAGCATCTCCAATGAGTGAGCTTTACAAAAAAATGACCCTGGTAACCATAGCAACACCAAAACACCATAGTTACCACAGTTATTGTTTTACTGCAAACCCACAAATTAATATGACATCTCAACCTCATTACAAACTTTCAGAGTTTTCCTGACATTTCAATTATTCATTTTTTTTGTCATTGCAACACAAAAACGTATGTTGGCTAGCTATGGTTACATCTTTGTAAGGTTATTACATCCATTAATAGTTTACACTACCATCATATAAACTTGTTGACATGAAAAACTGTGATTCTGATATTGTGATTCTTGAACCTCCAAATCTCTAACATATACAAATACAGTATATTCTGGATTTAAAATGAAAATAACTCACTTTTATAGTGGTTTTTAGTATACTGCACATCCAGTGCTCGAGTACACTGAAGAGAAATGAAGAGGAGAAGCTGCTGCTGATGGACCAACATGAAGCAACGCTGCCCTCTGTTGAGTAAAGAACACAACACACTCATGAAGAGTCCACAAAACAAACCAGCTGACACTTCTGTATTACAAAAGTAACCAGATAGATAGATAGATAGATAGATAGATAGATAGATAGATAGATAGATAGATAGATAGATAGATAGATAGATAGATAGATAGATAGATAGATAGATAGATAGATAGAACGATAGATAGACAGACAGACAGACAGACAGACAGATAGATAGATAGATAGATAGATAGATAGATAGATAGATAGATAGATAGATAGATAGATAGATAGATAGATAGATAGATAGATAGATAGATAGATAGAACGATATAACGATAGATAGATAGATAGATAGATAGATAGATAGATAGATAGATAGATAGATAGATAGATAGATAGATAGATAGATGGATAGATAGAACGATATAACGATAGATAGATAGATAGATAGATAGATAGATAGATAGATAGATAGATAGATAGATAGATAGATAGATAGATAGATAGATAGATAGATAGATAGATAGATAGATAGATGGAACGATATAACGATAGATAGATAGATAGATAGATAGATAGATAGATAGATAGATAGATAGATAGATAGATAGATAGATAGATAGATAGATAGATAGATAGATAGAACGATATAACGATAGATAGATAGATAGATAGATAGATAGATAGATAGATAGATAGATAGATAGATAGATAGATAGATAGATAGATAGAATGATATAACGATAGATAGATAGATAGATAGATAGATAGATAGATAGATAGATAGATAGATAGATAGATAGATACATAGATAGATAGATAGATAGATAGATAGATAGATAGATAGATAGATAGATAGACAGAACGACATAACGACAGACAGACAGACAGATAGATAGATAGATAGATAGATAGATAGATAGATAGATAGATAGATAGATAGAACGATATATAGATAGATAGATAGATAGATAGAACGATATAACGATAGATAGATAGATAGATAGATAGATAGATAGATAGATAGATAGATAGATAGATAGATAGATAGATAGATAGATAGATAGATAGAACGATAGATAGATAGATAGAACGACAGATAGATAGATAGATAGATAGATAGATAGATAGATAGATAGATAGATAGATAGATAGATAGATAGATAGATAGATAGATAGATAGATAGATAGATAATAATAGCGATAGAAATAATGATAGATAATGATATATAACGATATATAGATAACAATATATAATAGACAAAATAGATATAAATAACGAATATATAATGATATAACGATAGATATAATGATAATTATAACAATAGATAGATCTATCGTTATATCCATTATATATATCTATCATATCTATCTATTGTTATATTTATCATATCTATCATTATGTCTATCTATTGTTATGTCTATTATATGTCGTTATATATCTATCTATCATTATATCTATCTCTATCATTATATCTATCTATCATTATATTTATCATATCTATCTATCATTATATCTATCGTTATATTTATCATATCTATCATTATATCTATCTATCGTTATATCCATTATCTATCTATCTATCTATCTATCTATCTATCTATCTATCTATCTATCTATCTATCTATCTATCTATCTATCTATCTATCGTTATATCCATTATATATCTATCTATCATTATACCTATCATTATATCTATCGTTATATTTATCATATCTATCATTATATCTTTCTATCCATCGTTATATTTATCATATCTATCATTATATCTATCTATCGTTATATCCATTATATATCTATCTATCTATCTATCTATCTATCAGTATATCCATTATATATCTATCTATCATATCTATCTATCATTATATCTATCATTATATCCATTATATATCTATCATTATATCTATCTATCTATCGTTATATTTATCGTTATAGCTATCTATCTATTGTCATATCTATTGTTATCGCTACCTATCATTATATCTATGTATTGTTATATTTATCATATCTATTGTTATATCATTATATATCTATCGTTATATTTATCATATCTATCATTATATCTTTCTATCCATCGTTATATTTATCATATCTATCATTATATCTATCTATCGTTATATCCATTATATATCTATCTATCAAATCTATCTATCATTATATCTATCGTTATATCCATTATATATCTATCTATCTATCTATCTATCTATCTATCTATCTATCTATCTATCTATCTATCTATCTATCTATCTATCTATCTATCTATCTATCTATCTATCTATCTATCTATCTATCTATCTATCAGTATATCCATTATATATCTATCTATCATTATACCTATCATTATATCTATCGTTATATTTATCATATCTATCATTATATCTTTCTATCCATCGTTATATTTATCATATCTATCATTATATCTATCTATCGTTATATCCATTATATATCTATCTATCAAATCTATCTATCATTATATCTATCGTTATATCCATTATATATCTATTATATCTATCTATCTATCTATCTATCTATCTATCTATCTATCTATCTATCTATCTATCTATCTATCTATCTATCTATCTATCAATCTATCTATCTATCTATCTATCTATCTATCTATCTATCAGTATATCCATTATATATCTATCTATCATTATACCTATCATTATATCTATCGTTATATTTATCATATCTATCATTATATCTTTCTATCCATCGTTATATTTATCATATCTATCATTATATCTATCGTTATATCCATTATCTATCTATCTATCTATCTATCTATCTATCTATCTATCTATCTATCTATCTATCTATCTATCTATCTATCTATCTATCTATCTATCTATCTATCTATCTATCGATCAGTATATCCATTATATATCTATCTATCATATCTATCTATCATTATATCTATCATTATATCCATTATATATCTATCATTATATCTATCTATCTATCTATCGTTATATTTATCGTTATAGCTATCTATCTATTGTCATATCTATTGTTATCGCTACCTATCATTATATCTATGTATTGTTATATTTATCATATCTATTGTTATATCATTATATATCTATCGTTATATTTATCATATCTATCATTATATCTTTCTATCCATCGTTATATTTATCATATCTATCATTATATCTATCTATCGTTATATCCATTATCTATCTATCTATCTATCTATCTATCATTATATCTATCGTTATATCTATCTATCTATCTATCTATCTATCTATCTATCTATCTATCTATCTATCTATCTATCTATTTATCTATCTATCTATCTATCAGTATATCTATCTATCTATCAGTATATCCATTATATATCTATCTATCATATCTATCTATCATTATATCTATCATTATATCCATTATATATCTATCATTATATCTATCTATCTATCGTTATATTTATCGTTATAGCTATCTATCTATTGTCATATCTATTGTTATCGCTACCTATCATTATATCTATGTATTGTTATATTTATCATAACTATTGTTATATCATTATATATCTATCTTTCTATCTATATCTATTTATCGTTACATCTATCTATTGTTATACTTATTATATCTATCCTTATATCGTTATCTATATCGATCGTCATATCTACTTGTTGTCATATCTATCGTTATATCATTATATATATATATATATATATATATTATCTTTATTTCTATCTATCTATCTATCTATCTATCTATCTATCTATCTATCGTTATATCTATCATTATAACAACAGATAGATATATAATATATATCCTATCTATCTATCTATATATATTCTATCTATAACGATAGACAGAAATAAAGAAAGATATAAATAATGATAGATATAATGATAAATATAACAGTAGATAGATCTCACGACAGACAGACGAGGTCAAAGTCAAACCCTGAATGCAACATGTTAAAAATGTTACAGTACATAGTTAATGACTAAAACAATTTAACTATATACATAACAGACACAAAAGTCTATTTTACAGTGAAATCAGGTAGAAACAGCTCTTTAAGGTCACTCACAACCGCACACTTTCACTCTTTGCAGGTCATTTGAAGACCAGTTTTACTTAAAAATGCTTCATTTAAAATGCCCCATAATGGAAAAGAGAATCACATCATCACAGGACTTATTTGTCAAGAGTTATCAAGAAGACGTCAGTTAAAAATGCAGGAGGAAAGAGTCTGTGCCGGGCGAGCACGGTGCGGGTCACTCCCTCACACACGTGACCATGATAACGTCCAGCAGACAAACACACCAGCCTAAACAACTGATATACACTCGTACCTGATTCACTCAATCACCTACATTAAACCTATAATCTCAAAGAGCTCATTTAACACAAATGCAGATGTTGCAGAAATGCAGATGTTGATGCAGGTCAAATGTGAGAAACCTCGTCAGATATGAGCGGCGTTCACCGGTTAACTTCCTCCCACTCGACATCTGCATTCCTGAGCCCGTCCAGAGAAACTCTCACTCAAACCATCACAGCAACTCCAGCTCGACGCCGAGACAGAAGATCTGTGTGAGTAGATCAGAATCCTTCACTTTCTTCATAGGAGCTCAATGAACATGTTTATTGTGCTGTGCATAATCAATAGGCAATGCAATGAGTCTGAACTGAAGTAGATGGTGATTTTATGATGCTGGAAACATAAAAGAAACTGTTGATGTTCATTGTAATGCTCATGTATCTCACCTGTGACGGCTGGTCACTTTTAATGCAGTATCTCACAATTCCCTGCAACTCAAAAGTATGTTTAGATGCTGCGTGATGCATTTAAAACAGCACACACTATCCTAAAGCGCTCTCAAACAGCTTGAAATATTAATGAAGAAGTTTCAGGCAGTTTTAGTGATTCACTGACCTTGAATTTCACATCATATTTGAAAGACGATGGCGGCACCACAACACCCTGAGGAGAAAATCACTTCAAACACATGATTTCTTGCTAAAGAAATGCTTCAGGTTTTTTTACTCATTAAAATGTCTGCAGTGAAAGCGCTCTGTTCAACAGACCATGCATGTGGCGTCACACTGTGCTGTGATGTTTTTCTGGACTGCTGTCTGTGTGAGACCGCAGGACCCTCCGTCAGTGACACCACCCCCCTGTTTCATCCCGATGGGAGACGTCCCGTACACTAAATGCGGTATGGAAATGCAATGTTATACTGTTTTAATACTATACATTACTTTTTTTAACTGTTGTTATTTATATATGTATATATATATATATATATATATATATATATATATATATATATATATATATATATATATATTTTTTTTTTTTTTTTTTTTTTTAATATATATAATATAATATATATATAAAATATATATTAAAAAATATACATAAATATATATTTATATATATATTTTTTTCTTTATATATTTATATATAAATATAAACTATACTATATATATACATATTTAAAAAAAAATATATATATATAATATGTAATATATATATAAAATATATAATATACATATAAATTAAAAAAATATATATATACATAAATATATATTTATATATATAAAACAAGGATGCATTAAATTGATCAAAAGTGACAGTAAAGACATTTACAGTGTTACAAAAGATTCTATTTCAAACAAATGCTGTTCTTTTAGAACTTTCTATTAATCAAAGAATCCTTATAAATAAAATGTATCAAACTGAAGCAGCACAACTGTTTTCAACATCATAACTTCAAATCATAATCATAAATGTTTCTTGAGCATCAAATCATCATATCAGAATGATTTCTGAAGGATCATGTGACACTGAAGGCTGGAGAAATGATGCTGAAAATTCAGCTTTGATCACACGATATAAATTACACTTTACAATATATTCACATAGAAAACAGTTATTTTGAATAGCAATAAGATTTCAAAATTTTACAGTTTTTATTATATTTTTGGATCAAATAAATGGAACCTTGGTGCACATATGAGTTCCTTCAAAATAGTTCCGTACTAAATATATATAATGGGTTAGATTATATAATATTTTAGGTGTATTATATACATGTGAGTGTATAATTATATATATATATATATATATATATTACAGTCAAGCCCGAAATTATTCATACCCCTGGCAAATTCTGACTTAAAGTTACTTTTATTCAACCAGCAAGTTTTTTCTTGATTAGAAATTACACAGGTGTCTCCCAGAAGATAATAAGACGATGTACAAGAGGCATCATTGTGGAAAAAATTATTACTCATCTTTTATTTACATTTGAACAAAAAGTGGCGTGTCCAAAATTATTCATACCCGTCTCAATAATCAATAGAAAAGCCTTTATTGGCTATTACAGCAATCAAACGCTTGCTATAATTGCTGACCAGCTTTTTGCATGTCTCCACTGGTATTTTTCATTCCATTCATTCTTTAGCGATGAGCTCCAACTCTTTCAGGTTGGAGGGTCTCCTTGCCATCACCCTGATCTTCAGCTCCCTCCACAGATTCTCAATGGGATTTAAGTCAGGACTCTGGCTGGGCCACTGCATAACGTTAATGTTTTTGTCTGCTAACCATTTCTTCACCACTTTAGCTGTGTGTTTTGGGTCGTCGTCGTGCTGAAATGTCCATTGGTCCCCAAGGCCAAGTTTCTCTGCAGACTGCCTGATGTTGTTGTTAAGAATTTTGATGTATTGCTCCTTTTTCATGGTGCCGTTTACTGTGATTAGGTTCCCTGGTCCACCGGCTGAAAAACAACCCCAAAACATTAGGTTCCCACCACCATGTTTGACAGTGGGGATGGTGTTCTTAGGGTTGAAGGCTTCTCCTTTTTTACGCCAAACGAAGGTTACATCATTGTGGCCAAACAATTCAATTTTTGTTTCATCTGACCATAAAACAGAGGACCAGAAGTCTTCTTCTTTGTCCAGATGAGCATTTGCAAAGGCCAAGCGGGCTTTTGTGTGCCTTATCTGGAGAAGTGGTGTCCTCCTTGGTCTGCGTCCGTTGAACCCAGCGGTGTGCAGTGTCCGTTGGACTGTCTGCCTTGAGATGTTGCCACCAGCAAAGCCCAGATTTATCAGGATGGCCTTGGTGGTGATCCTTGGATTCTTTTTTACCTCTCTCACTATCCTCCTGGCCATCACTGGTGTCACTTTTGGCTTCCGACCACGTCCTCTAAGATTTTTCATAGTGTGGAACGTCTTGTATTTTTTAATAATACTTTGCACTGTAGCCACTGGAACTTCGAAACATTTAGATATGGTCTTATAGCCCTTTCCTGACTTGTGAGCAGCCACAATGCGCAGCCGCAAGTCCTCTGTGAGCTCCTTTGTCTTAACCATGACTGTCCACAAACCAACTGCAGAGAGCTCCTGTTTTTTACTTGTTGAGTTGATTAAAACAGCTGTTACCAATGAATCAGGGTAATTAGGATGCTTTAGAACAGTTTTGACTATTTGGAATGGTATAGATCTTTAGATTTTCCCATAGACTGTGACAGTTGGCAAAGGGTATGAATAATTTTGGACACGCCACTTTTTGTTCAAATGTCAATAAAAGATGAGTAATAATTTTTTCCACAATGATGCCTCTTGTACATCGTCTTATTATCTTCTGGGAGACACCTGTGTAATTTCTAATCAAGAAAAAACTTGCTGGTTAAATAAAAGTAACTTTAAGTCAGAATTTGCCAGGGGTATGAATAATTTCGGGCTTGACTGTATATATATATATATATACAGCATAAATCTCTATTAAAAAACATGTGATGTAAGTATTAACGAAAATGTGAAGTATTAAGAACAAATGAACTGTTTACATATACAGTAGTAGGCATGTATCCTGGAAGAGATGACGCCTCTACAGAAAAGGACACCATCCCAATGTCATCGAGAGCAGTTACCGAGTCTGTTCCCACTGCAGTCTTCACCTCAGCCATCAATCCAACATCTACAACACCACCAAAACCTGCAACAATCACACCTACAGACCATCCATCTCCAAATTCACCGGAGGAGACAAAGTTCCCGACACACATAACTCCAACACACAAACCCATGACAGAGGGTGAAACGGTGCATAAAAATCATTCAGACGAACAGAGCACATCTGAACCGACTACCTGCGCGTGTGTGCGGACGAGTGTGAACACAGAGCTGCTCGGTCTGATGGCGGTGTATGCCGTCCTGATGGTGATTACAGGAACACTGAGCTTCTGCCTGTATAAACAGTGCAAGAAACGACCATCAGAGAACCCAGTTGTCACCAGACTCATCTCAATACCCAATCTGGCATTTTCCAACCCATAAAGAACAAGAAGAGTGGAGGAACTTGCCTTATTCTGCACACAGCGGCACGAGATACTGCTGGGAAGAGGAAATGAATGGGGAAAAAATGCTCTCCGAGTTAAAGTTCATTTTGTATTTATTTAACGAAAGCTACTTTTCCCAAATCATTTTTTTTATATATATATATATATATATATATATATATATTCCAAAACCTTTCCTACATGACGTGAAGCTCCGCTATACAACACCAGAATTGAGCACTTACAAAATATACATATACAGTAAATATACATTATATATATTAAACATATATATATATATACAGTAAATATACATATATATACATATATCTATAATACATACACACGTATATATATACACAAACTCATACATGTATGTATGCATGATTTACAACAAAATTTATAATATCATTTATATATATGTATGTGTTTTTTATATATATAGTGTGTATATATACATACATATATACAGTAAATATACATGTATACATATATACACACACACATATATATATATAATATATATATATACAGCTCTGGAAAAAATTAAGAGACCACTGCAAAATGATCAGTTTCTCTGGGTTTCTACTGACATTTTTCCCAAATTCCAAATAAAAATATTGTAATTTAGAGCATTTATTTGCCAAATGCAACATCTGGTCAAAATAACAAAAAATGTGCAGTGGTCTCTTAATTTTTTCCAGAGCTGTATAATACATACACACAAACTCATATATGTATGTATGCATATAATTCACAACAAAATGTATAATATAATTTAGAAAAAAATTGTCAATGCTCAAACTAGTACACCTTGTAATTTGAGAAGTACAAAAATAAAATAATAGAAGTGCACAGACGCCTGTATTTCTGTCCTGTAAAACTACAGTAAAGTATGAATGAAATGTTTCACTTCAATGGATTTGATTGTGACGCTGAAATATTTAATGACTAATTAAAGCAGCTGGTCAATTTGTCCAGTGATTCTAAAGCAACTACTGCAGTGTGAAAGCAGATCATTGTTTGCGGTTCACATTGTGCAACTTGGACTTTTGCTCCTCACTAATATTCCTGTAAATACCAAAGCACTGATTCAGAATGACTTCTATATTTAGATAATCTGCGTGTCGTTTTATTCCTCCTTAAAGGAATTAAAGTTGTACACCGTGTCTGTAAACTCATTCAAATCTACAGTCACACTAATATACGTTCTACACTTAAACTTGTTGACACATTATAAACACAACCGTGTATTTGATGTCCATTTTTTATTTTCAAAATTGACCCAAAGTTCATTAAACTTGATTTTAAAAATCTTTTCTGTGGAGATAAAAATCATATCCTGATCAGAGGCGACACCACATGAATTTAATATCGTAATCAAAATAATATTTGACTTTATACAGACTCAGTTCCAAAAGGCATTCATTTCCATTCTGATTATTCCACCGATTCTTTCAAGGATTCCAAAATGTACGTGTCAAAGGTCAAATCCCAGCGGTGCCGATGACTGTCGGCTACTTTGTTTTGTTCAGAACCTCAACGGTCTTTTTACCGTAGTGAAAGTAGCTGTAAGCAGATGCGGTGGTCGTCAGCGCGGTAACGTACCTGCCAACACACACACACACACACTCATGTCATTGGATTGAATCATTCGGATAAAGATGATGATAGATCAGGATGTGATGGAGATCTCACCACAGCGACTGCAGATAAACACTGTCTGTGTAGTGAAACACCGGCGCCGCCAGAGACGACGCCACCAGAAACAACTGCACCGCCGTGTTGATCTGAAACACACACACACATAAAACACTGACCGACACTGTAAAATCAATATAAAAATCATCTGTTATCAGTTAGCTCACAAATTCATGAATTTTGTGCTGACGTTTAGCTGTCATACAAACAATTGTGATTTAATAATTAACGATTTCTTTTTGTTTTGTTCATGTCGCTTACGTTGTAAGCATAATAATTTTTTAAAACTTGGAATCGTACACAATATAATAATAAAATGCGCCTGTATGACTTACTGTAATGCACTTATATTTATATGATTAATTATTTATTAAAATATAAATAATTGTTTATATAAATATTAACCTTCACAGAAAAACTAAATGTTTATTATGTTACATAATACTATAAATTTTAATCAATTATAAAAATTAAAAATTAAAATGCTGTCACAGATTAATCAATTGGATTAAATTATTGCTTAAAAATTTTATATATATATATATATATTTATTTATTTTACATTCGTATTTATATTTATAATTCTAAATATTTTATATGTAAATATAATACATTTTTGTTTATTAATTTTATTATTTATTATTATTTGTTTATTAATTTTCACAGAAACAAATAATACTTGTATTGTAATACATTAAAAAAAAATATATATATATATATATATATATTATATATACACATACATATATATAAAAAAATAAAACTATATATATACTACATATATATATTTTTTTAAATAATGTAATACAATACAAGTATTATTTATGTTTCTGTGAAAATTAATATTATTAATATTTTTGTATATTATGTATATATAAATACACACACATACATGTATATATTTAAGAAATTAATATATATATATATAACAATATTTGTGTGTGTGTGTGTGTGTGTATATATATATATATATAAAAAAACACTATATATTAATATAGTATAATTAAAAACTGCAAAATTATTCCCTCATTTAAATGGATGCACAATGATTGTGGTTCTTTCAAATATTTGCAATTGAGGATTAATCAATAATCGTGACAGGCCAACTATCAATATTGAGTAAATTTCTATGCGTTCCTGGTCATTCAAATCTGATGTTGGTAGAAATACAGAGTGAAACATCAGTTAAAGGATGCAGGATCCACCTTGCTGATGAGTGTTGGTTTGAGTCGGGCAGTGGTGTAACAGGGGTTGAAGAATTTACTGAGTGTTACCTGTGCAGAAAACAAACACAAATGTCAAATATCGGTACTTCATGGACTGTAACACACAGACTAAGACAATGAATCATAAATCTGACTGCTGCATCACTTAGAATGGTCTGTTTGTAATAGGACCATGAAACGGTTCAAACTTCTCGACTTACTGGAGGTGGAACTGTTTTGTAGCGCACATAGAACACAGCAGCGATCAGCGCTACATCTCTGGATATGATCAGTGCTGTCAGAGGAGCTTTGAGGAAAAACAACAAGAGTTTAGAGTCCTGAACGACTTTAACTCCTCCTTCTGAGAAGCACAATGTGCTCCGATTGGTCAGCAAGTTTCCGGAAACTTTCCACGGGAACTTAACCTAGGGAATTTTGGAAATATTCCAATTTGTAAAGTTATTAAGGGGAGTTTATGGGAATTAATTGGAAATTTTGGGAAATTTATATAAAATGTATCATATACAAATCTAAATATGAACAATTTCGTTTCATAATAACATGAAATAACATTGTTATTTCTTTTTTGCATCCAATTAATTGTAATTTATTAAATATGTAATATGTAAAATATTATAGATATTAAATATGTAAAATAAATACATTTTTATTTTGCAGCAATTGTTATGCGTGTGTTATTTATTTCAGTGTCACATGATCCTTCAGAAATCTTTCTAATTTGCTGATTTGATACTCATTATCAATGTTGGACACAGTTGTGCTGCTTAATATTTTTTGGAACCTTTTTCTGGGTTTTTTGATGAATAAAAGGTTATTCAAAATAAAAATGGTCTTAAACAATACTTTTTTTTTAATCAATCTCACACATCCTTGCTGAATAAAAGTATTAATTTCTTTCGAAAAAATACATTTTTGAACAGTATTGTATACTCATAAAAAGATTTCTATTTTAAATCAATGCTGTTCTTTAATTTTTTTATTCATCAAAGAATCCTGAAAAAAAAGAATCACAGGTCATAAAAAAATGGAATGCACAGTGCATGCAGGGGGTGTGGCCTCATGCAGGGGGTGTGGCTTCATGCAGGGGGTGTGGCTTCATGCAGGGGGTGTGGCTTCAATAGCCCTGCAGAAAGTGAAGTTCTGTGTGAATGTGATTGGTTGTTTTAACCAAGATTATGCTGCATATTTTTTTTTTCCAACTTCATTCAAATTTTTCAAATTCCCCGTTTATTCCCATTAATTCCCGTTAATTTCCATGGAATATTTACAGCCTTGAAAATTCACGGAATTTTGCAACCCTAGTTGTGATTGGTCAAGAGCTTCGAGAGCGTGTTTGGGAAATGTCATGTAAATGAGGAATATTGTGAAGAAATCTATGGACTACAACGGATTCAGGGAGTTCAGAAACACTGATATAGAGAATAATAATAAGCTTTTTCATGCTCAAACAGCAACAATACACACTAAAGAAAGATGAACAAGGAAAAAAGGCATGATAATAGTTGCTATTTAAAGAAATGAAGCTATAGTGGTGAATACTGGTGAATAAATAAACGGCTCACCTGGGATGAGTTGTGCATATGTCAGACTAACGTAAAGAACGCTGATGAGAATCTTATCAGCCAATGGATCCAGAGCGCTGCCCAGAGCCGACTTCTGATTGGGCCAGTTGCGAGCGATGTAGCCGTCCAGCTGAAAGTGGAACCATTGATCAACACAACGATATTTCCTTTAGGACAGTTCATTACGCCTTGAAATAAATCTCTTACCAAATCTGTTGCTCCGGCCAGAACAAAAAGCCCCAGAGAGGCGTGGAAGTACTGCTCTATGATTAAATATCCCAGGAGAGGAGAGAGAACGATCCGGGCTATACAGAGGTAATTAGGGATCGTCCATGGATTCTCATACTGTGAATAAATTAAGTTACATGAAATTATGAAATGCATAAACAAAAGATGTTTAACACACTCAAAAATGCATGAACGTCATTTTTTTGTTGTTTTCCAGTAATAATTTCTATCTATAAAAATGTAGGGATGAGCAATATATCAGCCACAATATCGGTATCGGACGATATATGTTCATTTTTAATGTTATCGGTATAAGAAAATTTGGCCGATACATGTTCATTTTTAATGTTATTTGTATCGGCCATTATATGTCTAAGTCTATCATATTAGCTACATAATATTATAATGAAAACATTATAAGTGTGTGTTTGGGACATGGATTTTTGATTTAGAATCAGGCTCTCAAAAATTATATTTACATTTATCTGCCAAAATATATCGGCCATCGGCTTTTAAATATCGGTTATCGGCCGATACTTATATCTAATTATTATTATTTATTTTTAAAAATCTAATTATTTGTGAATTTATTTTAATATAATTTCAAATCTAATTTAATGAATTAACTTTTCTTAATTTAAAAAAAATTATATCTTGCAATAGTTTATATATATATATAAAATCTTGCAATAGTTTTTTAATATAACTTTAATGAATTAATTTAATGAATTAACTTTTCTTTATTTATTTAATATATATATATATAATCTTGCAATAGTTAATATATATATAAAATCTTGCAACAGTTTATATATATATATATATATAAAATCTTGCAATAGTTTTTTTAATATAATTTTAAATCTAATTTAATGAATTAACTTTTCTTTATTTATTTAAAATTATATATATATATATATATATATATATATATATATATATATATATATAATCTTGCAATAGTTTTTTAATATAATTTTATTGAATTAATTTAATGAATTAACTTTTCTTTATTTATTTAATATATATATATAATATTGCAATAGTTATATATATAATATATATATATATATATATATATATATATATATATATATATATATATATATATACATAAAGATTATTATTTATTTATATATTTTTTCATTGTTGGAGTTGGAGTTTCATTGTTCAATCTGAAAACTCCTGTGGGTTTTACACTCAGTGTGAAACTGAGAGTGAAAAGAGTCAAATGTGACTCACCAGCTCTTTAAACTGGAAGTGTCCCTCAATAGTTGGAGAGGAAGAGGCTCCTTGTCCTTGAACTTCCTCCTTTTCCCTTGAATCCTGCTTAGAACATTTCTCTTCCAAACCCGGCTTTCTAGAAGCGTCGGTACAAAACCCATTGGACCCGTACAGACTGACAGCAGCACTGGAAGCACTTCTCCACACTGGCAGCTGAAGCTTCAGTAGTTTAGATCTGCATTTAACTGAGGAGTGAAGCTCTGATGAGCCCAGACGGACTTCTCCATGGACCTCCAGACCTGGTCCACAGGAGTCACAGGCCAGATGTGAGGAGGTCCAGCGTCTGGGCTTCAGCCTGTGAAGCCATCGGAGTTCTGCTTTAGTGTTTTTCAGCTGAAGGTTGGCAGATGTTCTGCTGTGGTGGCAGGAGGCGCTCAGGCTGTGAAAGTGTCCTTTAGCACAGCCGAACCAGCGCTTTGAACAAGCTGCCAAAAACATGTCAGCTGCTTTACTTCACTTAAAGTAGATGACAGATATCCGCGATCTTTTTGACCGAGCACACAGCAGCATATTTCGAAATCAATTCGTTCATATTACTTTATATTTAAGACATTCATTGTCGATCCACGTTTTTTGCCCTGCCGTGTTCCGACCCTCCAGTGAATGTTTTACGACAGTCAAAAAGGGGCGGGTATTAAAGGAACCGCGCTCTAATAATCGTTGTGATAAAAATAAACTAACAGTCTATTAAATGCTTCAGATTAAGTGATAATATAATATAATGGAATATAATATAAAATAACTTGATGTTGATCGAAGCGGGTGTGATAACAAGTTACCACATTTTTACTATGGTATTTCTGCCAGAACTGCTTGTTCTGTGCATCATTGTACCTTTTATTTATTAAAATATAACATATGTTATAAAAACGGAAATTAAAATGATCAGCCAATAAGCAATATTCTCTCTCTCTATATATATATATATAAATATAATAGAATTTTCTCAATATTGTGAGTTTATATCTCATAATTCTGACTTTTCTCAATATTGCGAGTTTATATCTCATAATTCTGACTTTTCTCAATATTGTGAGTTTATATCTCATAATTCTGACTTTTCTCAATATTGTGAGTTTATATCTCATAATTCTGACTTTTTATTGTGAGTTTATATCTCATAATTCTGACTTTTCTCAATATTATGAGTTTATATCTCATAATTCTGACTTTTCTCAATATTGTGAGTTTATATCTCATAATTCTGACTTTTCTCAATATTGTGAGTTTATATCTCATAATTCTGACTTTATAACTCACAATTGCAACTTTATATCACACAATTCTGAGGGAAAAAGTCAGAATTGTGAGATAAAAACTTGCAATGATCTTTTTTTGTGTTTGTTTCACACTTATTAGTATTCCAAAGTATTCTAAAGTATTTAGATTAAGTTACTAAACTTGAGTAATGTAACGAAATACGTTACAAATGACTTTTTAAAGCATGTATTTTGTAATCTGTAGTGTATACATACATATATATATATATATATATATATATATATATATATATATATATATATATATATATATATGTATATATGTATATATGTATATAATTATCATGATTAACATAGGTTAACACACTTTAAAATGGTGTAAAAAAAACCTTTAGAATGTTATTTTGTATGGTATTATTTTGTATAACCCTAACTCTTTAATGAAACAATTTTATTTTTAATATATTTCAATGAAATGTAGATGTGTGTGTTCTTATAAAGGTTATTTTATTGTTATCTATAATGTTATAAACAGCATTCAATACTGAACATCTGCAGAACGGACACACAACTAACATCTCCATAAATCATGTCATACAATATAAACATTCTCATTTAATGTTCACAAACGTGTTTATGGTTTGGTTTTGTGCGTAGTATTAATAGATATACAATATTTAAAGAATTTTATGTACATGAAAACAATGTACCGTTAATAACTAAGCATTCACTGTGACAAATATATTTTTGATTGTATTGTCAATATGACTCTAACATTGTAAAAACACCATAAGATGGTTGGTTCATATGGTTTGAAGCTGATAGATCCTGTGGCCTTTCTTCAGAAGGTAACCCTGTTCGTTGAGCGCGCCGATGAAACCCTCAAAATCCACAACCTGAGAACAGAACGTGACGAATGTGATGAAGAGAATTCAAGTGCATCTTCTGACAGAGCTGTAGATGACGCTCACCTGTATCCGCAGATCTTTGGCGAGCTGTCGCAGCTCCTGGAGCTCAAACGCGCTTTTGTTGGTGCGCTCGGCGAGTTTGTTTAACGCCGTGACAAATTTCTTGACTTTGGAGCGGTTGCTCATGCCGGAGCCGAGCTGAGAACGGTCAAAATCCAGACGGCCGAATTCATCCGAGTACGTGTCGGTTAAACTAAACGCAGAAGAACATGAAGGATGGAGCTCAGCATGTGTTAAAGCTTTGCTGCATAAATCCATTTCTCATCAATTAAACAACTTATGGATGGGAGAGGGAGTTAAAACACATCAATGAAGACACGTTCAGTATCATTTTCCCAATACGGGTATCAAAAATTGCTGCTTTTGTGAGTCACCTGTGTTTCATAATCTCCACAACATCCTCCGCATCACTTTGTGTAGCTTTTTCCCTGAGTTCAACACGAGCTCTCGCCTGCAGAGACAGAGAGAGACAGAGAGAGAGAAGAGAGAGAGAAAGAGAGGGAGAGAGAGACCTTTTGAATGTCATGAATATATTCTTTAGAAATCAAAAATGTATTTTTTGCACTTTTTAGTTCATTTTTGTAGAAAAGAGACCAAAAATACTGAAGCATCATCTTGTTCGCAGGGTAATATATACATTTTTATCTGACAAAATGCAAATAGTACCGCATGATTTTGTTGGGCTGTGCCTGTAGAGCAGGGTTATTATTGTTTACTGAAACTTAAACCATTAAAAACATTTCTGTTAATTGAAATAAAGGTGAAAAAATGGACTAAATGGAAATTAGAAAAAGCATTAAGATGAAACACTAAAATTATTAACTGGAAATAAGAACTAAAACTGAAACAAAATAAATCTAAAAGGAATATTTAAAACATAAAATAAAGTAAAATGACAAAACCACATAACAAAATTACTGAAATATAACATGAAAACTAAAAATATGAAAATAAAAGCCAATTCAAAATATTAATAAAACTAAAACACTATTGTGATGTAAACTAAAGGCTATTTTGATCAAAAACAGGAAATCGTATGAAAGCTCGTTTCCACCACCGAATAAAAAAAACTAAAACATCTCACAATTCATATCTCACAACTGCAAGTTTATAGTTTTTTTTTTATGAGGAAAAAAGTTTATATTCATACTTTTCAGACTCTGAATTGAGGCATAAATTTGCAATTGCAAGGTTTTTTTTAATTTTGTTAGTGAGATCAAGTCACAAATACTTATTTTTTATTCCCTGGTGGGAACAAGCTTGCATAGGCAACATCACCACTAACAAGAAAATTTCCAATGCTTGAAGCTAAAAATATATATTATGTAATGTGTTAATCAAACAAAGAGTGCAGTGGATGCTGTACGACGGCATCAGTAGATCTGATCTTTCATGTTTATTTCAGTGTTGCCAAATCCACAGTTTGACCGCAGAAATGGACTTCACCACTGTTGCCGTGAGGGTTGAAGCGACCCCAAATAATATTTCATATTTAGCAGCTGGAATGCGAATTGAAACACGATCGGGCTGGGTTGGGTTTTGTTGTTTATTTCCACCTCTGTGAGTCGGATGAGGGACTCCAGCTGGCGGGTGGTGATGGGCGTGCTGTCGGCCGTCTGGTTCTGCTTGCGCAGCTCCAGATAAAAGTCCTGCAGGACCTGCGCGGCCTCTGCGGAGAGAGACGGGTGAACGTAGTGCCGGGCGTATCCCACGTACTTCCGCAGGAGCTGGTGAGGAATCGGGTCAAAGTTCTCTCCAGGAACCAGCTAAGAGCGGAAAAAGACAAATGCGCAGCTGTACAGTAACAACAGATTTATACTAAGTGCTTTAAGAAAACATACAGTAAATTAAGTCAATAAATCAAAATATGACGCTTAACAGATCGTTCAAATATGCATAAGCAATAGTAATAGTGATTTTTGCATGAGGAAACATTAACGAACACTATTATGAATTAGTAATAATACAATATTATCATTTAGTTATGCATTCATTACTGAACATGAACTAACAATGAGCAATATTTATTAATCTTTGTTAATAAAAATACATAAAATTTGTTAGTGAAGAATACAATTGACCCAAACAGTTTGATTGACAAGCGATCTGACCAATCATAGCCCTGAATCCGCCATTTTGTCGGTCTTAGTGGTCAGGGGAGTTAGTAGATGAACGTCGGTGAACTTGAATCACGTCTTGAAACAACATTCCTTCTGATGTTCATCATGTTTATTTGATGCTGTAAATGAACTAGTATGAAGAGATGATCGCTTCACGACACATTAAACACACACTAGACGCTATTTATTGATTAAACTTCTTTAAAAAATACGATATATTAAATATGAAACCGTTTCATGCGTTGCTCCGGGATGTATTTTCCACCGTATGAGAACATGATGTGTGGCGTGAGAGCGGACAGTAACTAAAGGGGGCGGGGCTTTGCAAAGGGTCAATTGTTCATTTTTTATGCATTTTTGATGTTATAATGTATTAGTAAATGCTGAAATTAACATTAACTAAGATTAATAAATGTTGTAGAAGAATTGTTCAATGTTAATGCATGTTTTTTAATGTAGTTCACTAATGAAACCCAATTATAAAGTGTTTCCATGTATGAGTATCAACAGAATTGGCAAGGAAAAGAGAAACAAACAGCAGCAAATCCACTGATTACTTTGAGTCTGTCTGTGAGCGGTTTCTCCGAGGAGACCTCCAGGATGGAGATGTTGGACTCCTGCGTGCTGTGGCGTGTGACCGCAGCACTGCTGACCGCACCGTTCTTCCCTGCTCGCATGGCCATCACGTGCTCGGACAGCAGGTGGTCGTGGTCCTCATTAGGGGTGTCCAACAAAATGAAGACCAGATCAAACCTGGACAGCAGTGCACTTCCCATTCTAGAGTGACACAGGCAACACTTTTCAAAGAGGTCACATTATACCCTTTTACAAAGTCTTCATGCTTGAATGTTCATTATTTTCCCCATATTCTCCAAAATAACGGCTTTATTCAACAACTTCCCTGTCAGTGTCCTTTGCTGTTGACGTAGTAAACACAGACAGACGCTTCCGTGTTTACATCAGAACGGCTCATTATTGGCCGGCTCCGTCGTCAGCATCACACGCATGTGTCGTGCTGATCACGTGACCACAGCCAGCCAATACTGAGCCGGCGTTCTGACGTAGAACCCGGAAGCGCTGCACTGTGTTTACTACGTCAACAGCATAGCAGACTGACAGAGAAGAGAAGAAAATGAATTTTTGTTTCGTTTTTGCACACTGTTACGTCTGTCTTTGCATGCGTTTTGTTTAAGTGTCTGTGCAGGAGAAGGCGTGGCCTGTTCCCGAGTCAGCAGGGCCCATGATTGGTGTGTTCCTGATTGGTCCCGTCTGCGTTCGAGATATAAACACCTCCCCAACACTCTGAAATGGACGCCGAATGCGTGCCATGTGTTTTGCTCTGCTCTAGTCTTTAGCCTTGTTTTGTTTTCTATGTGTGATATTCAGTTTTCTCTGATTTATAGTTTTGTTGTTTAAAGATTATTTTTGTATCATTTTAATTTAGGGGGAAGTAGGGAGTATCACGCCATTTTCTTTATACTCGTTTATTCTATGTTTTGGGCTTAGGGAGTTTGGGAAGTTTGTGTTGTCTTTCTTTGTGTATTTTCTTTTCAGGTAATTTAGAGGGTCTTAACATTAGTTATTTTTGTTTGTTGTTTTGGCCTGGTCTACTCCTGAATTTAACCCCCATTTTTGTTTCTGTTAATTATTATTATTTGTGTGTACGTGGTTATAAATAAATGTCTTCATTTAAAAAAAAAAAACATTGAGTGAGCACAAATTCATTTCTGTTGCGGCGGTCGTAACATAAATTGGGGGCTCGTCCACAAGTTCGAGTTTGTCTTTGGCTTGAACAATTAAATTCGGTACATGGCCTACAAATGGTTCATTCGACTTAATGAAATTTGCCTTGTTTTCTATTTTCGTTTGCCTTGGGGTTTTCATGTTTAGTGGAAGGGAATTCGGCCTAGACGGTCGTAACAACACAAAAAGTATTCTCGTCACTTCATAACTTTAAGGTTCAACCACTTCTCTGGGCCTTGAAGTTTGTTATGACATTGCTGTGGAGATCAGAAACCTCTCGGATTTCGTCAAAAATATCCTAATTTGTGTTCTGGAAGGTCTTACGGGTGTAGAACGACATGAGGGAGAGGACTAAATGACAGAACTTCCATTTTTGGGTGAACTAACTCTTTAAATACAATAAACTTTATACTGAATGTATGCGTGTCTATGTACAAAAGTACAATGTCGTATTATTAGAAGACATTCACTCACTTCAGGTTCTCAGAGACAGTCTTGGCTTTATTGTAATGTCCTCCGACGGGATTGGCCGCTGCGATGATGGAGGTTCGAGCAGGAAGGGTGCAGACAATCCCAGCTTTAGCCAGACTGATGCTCTGCTGCTCCATGGCCTCCAGAAGAGCCTGATGCTGACTGCCCATCTTATCAAACTCATCAATGCAACAGATGCCTGGAGAAAATAATAACCCTCATGTGCTGTTCGGGATGTTTTCATCCACTATGGGGAATTTTTCAGTCTTAATTTGGCCGTAACTTTCTCCGTGTTTCAGCAAATGGAATGATTTTTGGTGACAAATCTTATTTTGACACATATTTTGGGAAAATGCTTTGAAAATGCAAAAACTCAACAGAACTCTGTGGGCAAATTCACAACCCTTTCGTTACGATTTTAACTGCTTTAAAAATGTATCAGAAAAATATTTTTTTCAATTTGTTTTGCTTAAATCTATTAATCAACCTCAGTCCTGATCAAAACTACTAAATTTAAAAAAAAAAAAAAATCAGGATTTTAACTCTTTAATTGCCAAATTCATAAATGATGTCACTGATTTGGGAAAAAACGTGTCAAAGATTAGAAATAACATTGTTAGTTTTTGTGCCGCATCAGATTTTAACGTTTTAAAGAGTTAAAATCCTGATTTTTTTTTAAATGTAGTAGTTTTGATCAAGACTGAGGTTGATTAATAGATTTAAGCAAAAAAAATTTGAAAACAATATTTATCTGATACATTTTTAAAGCGAAAGGGTCGTGAATTTGAACAATGCACAAGGGTTAAACTCGCCGCATTTAAATGAATAACGCTCTTCCACATTTAAATCCTGAACTGAATTCAATTTAAATACCTTGATCTCCCAACACCAGCGCTCCAGCCTCAAGAGCATAGTCTCCCGACCCGCTGTCCCGGGACAGAGATACAGTCAGTCCTGAGGTGGTGGTTGTGTTTCCACACACATACACACCCCGTGGAGCCACGTTACACACGGCCTGGACACACACACACCACAACATATGACATTTTAATAAACTTAAAATCCTCTGACTGGCTGATAAATGCATCAGAGAGAGGCTCGTATTATCATGTACCTGTAACATCTGACTTTTACCAAGTCCGGGGTCTCCAACGATAAGCATATGAGGGTCTCCTCTGATTGGGATGCGATTTTTATCGTCAACATACTTCTGACATCCGCCAAAAAGAGCCAGAGCCAATCCTGCTTTAACAAGCTGAGAAAACACAAGGCCACAGACAGGTTAAAGGAGTTCTTTTCATTTACTACATCTAAGCTACAAAAAGCACAATTTAAGTAAAAACACAATATTTGGACACTCACCAAATGGCCATAAATGGCAGGACAAAGAGAGCTGCAATTACAGTGAGAGTCACATTAGCTTCTTCAATGAGAATACAGTAGATAGTGACGAGTCTAAATGTTACACACTTCACTATGAGTTTGAAAAGGTCCTCTTGTGCTTGAATCTCTTGGATGGCGTAGAGATCTTTGATGGAGAACTCCACCGAAGGTCCCTGGCCCTCGGAATCAGACGCGGCTTTGCTTTTCTGACCCTTCGAGTTGCTGACTGAATTTGCCTGAATGTACAACAGGAACATACACTTGTCCTTCTTGTTCCTGCCACTTCCTGAAGAAAGATAAAAGCAAAAAAACGCGAGTTCAAGGTCTTTAAGCACATGCTTGAACCCCTAATAATAAATGGATAAAATACATATTAACTTGAGTCTAAATCATTTTATCATGAGGATGTGTTATAACAGCTCAACACATCCTCTCTGCACAGTGTGACTATCATGGAGTCGGACAGATGGCCACCCGAGGCTGTCCTGTGTCCACACACCATTGAGGTCAAATGTAAAAATAGCATCAGCTGATATTTGCCAGACTGGACTTATTTCTGAGATGATAAATGAATCAGAAACAAATCAGTGTGGACAATGTCTCATACCGTCTTCACTGGACACTTTAATGACCCCAGTGATGGTGACCATGTCTCCGGGCACACAGCTGTCCACCAGGTCCTGCGTGAGCTCACATTCAATGGTGCGCGGGATTCGGCCGGACTCACGCTGGTCACCTGACATCATCTCCTGAACCCTGTGAAGAGCACAGGAGGAGAAGTCATGGCAATGGGATGGTGATCTCTAAAACATCTCACACCAGTGTTGACTAAAAATCATGTTCGATGAAATAAAAAATGAAATAAAACATAAATATTAGCTTAAAAAAAAAAAAACTTGCAGTAAAAAAATTACTAATACTGAAAGCTACGCAGAAATGTTTTAAAACACTAATAAAAATGACAAAACATAAAATATAATAGTATACAAATAGTACTAAAATAACACTGGAATTACATTATAATAGAAACTAATTAAAAAATGAAACGCTCATGAAACCATAGCTGAGAGAGAAACGTAGAGGACCGTATTTTTGGTATTTACACTGAAAGCAATAAAAAGAAAAAAAAAGATATATATAAAAAAGGAACATGAACTATGTTTTCATTCACACAGTTACACATGTTCATACTTTATTGTTTGCCAGTCGACAGTGAGTGTGAAAGGTGAATTTCTGTTTGGAGTGAATGACCGTCCGCGACATTCAGCCCGTAAACACTGCAGAAAATAATAATAAATCATGTTAGACGTCACTAAATACAGAAACTGTGACATTTACCACTCACTATGTGCAGCGTCTACTTTTATCACATTACTTTTCTCTGTAAATTTCCTAGTAGACATATTAAAATTAGTTTTTTCTTTCCAGATATTAGATAAATAGGCACAAAACTAAATTAACATGACTTTGAATCTGAAAGCACACTGTACCTTAGTGGGTATGGTGTATTTCCCATCAGGCAGTGTGACGCTCTGCGTATCTCCACAGCCGTTACAGACGAACGCCAGTTTACTGCAGAGCGGCTTGATGTTACTCACTCTCACCACGGTTCCTCGGATCGCAACAAACTTGCCGTATAAATTCGCACGCAGACTTTTCAAAGGCGTCAGAGGCTCATAGTTATACAACCTGAAAGAGAAACAAAAACCATTTTTAATTTGGCGCAAAATATAACTATATTCACCCAGGTTTATATATGAAGTAGGATGTATAAGCATGTACAAATTTATTAGAATACATATACAGTATACTAGTGACATATATATCTATATATACACACACACACACACACACATATACACACACATATATATATATATACACACACATATATATACACACATATACACACACACATATATATATATATATACACATATATACACACACATATGTATACACACATATATACACACATATGTACATACACATATATACACACACATATATATACACACACATATATATACACACATATGTATATACACATATATATATAAACACACATATATATGTGTGTATATATGTGTATATATATTTTTATATATGTGTATATATATATGTGTGTATATATGTGTATATATATGTGTATATATATATGTGTGTGTGTATATATATGTGTATATATATATATGTCACTAGTATATTGTATATGTATTCTAATAAATTTGTACATGCTTATATATATATATATATATATATATATATATATATATATATCAGATCTCAAAATGTACACTATATTTACATTTAGCTCTAATTTGCTAAATACAACTATAAAGGCATGAGGTTTTAAGATAATATGAACATTAACATCATGGCTTTCTGTAAAGCTTCTTTTAAACAATGTGAAACATACAAATAAATTTGTCTTGACTTGATATTCATCAAGGTAAGTAAACCGTGTCACCTGGCGCTGATGTGTGGGATGTTGATTATGGGCCGTACGCCTGCGGGAAGCTCCTCCTGTCCCTGCAGTTCTGCTGCGTGTCTCTCCAGATCCACAGTCAAAACCTGCGGAGAAAGATTCGATTATTTCATGTGATCTTCAGTATGATGTTAAAGTGAAAACAGTCACATCTGTGTGAATACAGAACACAAACCCCACCTGATGAATTGCCACACCCAAGCAGTCCAGAATCTTCTCAGGCATTTCTTTAAGATCTTTGGCAAGATCAGGTAAAGTGTGTGAAATCTGTTTGTTGGACAGAAGGTCTTTGTAATCCACCAAAATGCTTCCTTTCCTTTCAATCTCGTCCTGAGCGGGGAAAAAAGTCCAAAATTAATATTTTGTTTTTCAACACTGTCTCTCACACTATGAGTTTTGATACCTTATCATAAAGATCCATCTGCGACGTGAAGTAGCGCTCGAACACTTTTATCTTCTCAACATAAGGTGAACTTTCAACAAAACCTGGAAAAGAAACAAACTCACATTACAAACATAAATCAAGGAAATATTAGGAGACACACAGTAGTGTCCAAAAGTGATGTCTGAAGGAGGTATTTGTTATAAGTTTGATTAAACCATCACAAATATGAGGAAAATATTTTAAATATGATGGAAGAACAAAAAACTTGGTATGTAAAGGAATTTATCTGACAAAATTATTGCAAGTTTTATTTTACTATGCAAAAAAAACTGCATAGAAAACAAAAAGCTGACAGGAAAACGCAAACACTGACTACAACATAATCGGTTATTAATATTTTGTTGCTTCTCTCTTGTTTTTGCATGCGTGACCAAAAATAATGTTGGCACAATCTGCCGTGTTTCACTGCGTTATCACTAATAAAACAATCAACTCGAAGCACAACTGTGCAATATGCTTACAAAGTCTTTAACACATTTTAAATAATATTTGAATAAAGGATGAAGATGTCAGTTTTCTCATGCCAGACGTCACTTTTGGACACTAATGGAAAGTGGAAAATATAAAACCTTCAGAAAAATAGAGCCGCCATCCTTTGTACGGACACGTGATATCAAGGGTTGCTTGAGTCACACGAGCCTGACTGACTTGTGGAGTAAATCCTGCGGAGCAAAACAACAACAATAATCAAATAATAGTTTATTGAGTGCTCAATGTCAGTACAACAAACAAAAGTCAGGAGTTTCTTAAATACAACATTATTAATATAATTAACTACCTTCATTATTTCTTTCTAAACTAGCTTTTAAAGGGTTCGTTCACCCAAAAATTTAATTTCTGTCATGAATTCCTCTCCCTCATGTGGTTCTACACACGTAAGACCTATAATGTGATAATGTGGTTCAACCCGGGGAAGTCGTGGCCTAATAGTGAGGGAGTTGGGCTTGTAACGTGAAGGTTGTCGGTTCGATTCTAATGCCGGCAGGAACTGAAGGTGGGGATTGTGAATAAACAGCAAGGCACCAAACCCCTAGCTCCGAGTGTGTGTGTGTGTGTGTGTGTGTGTGTGTGCACGTGTTCACTACTCACTGCTGTGTGTGTGGAGTTGGAAATGCAGAGCACAAATTTTGAGTATGGGTCACAATATGTCACGACTTTCACTTTTTTCACTTTTTTTGTGCACCAAAAAACCAAATTTAATAACTTTACGAATCTTTTGTTTCGAATCAGTGGTTCGGAGCGCCAAAGTCACGTGATTTCAGTAAACGAGGCTTCGTTACGTCATCAGTGATTCGACATTTCAATAGTTCACGTGATTTTTGGCAGTTTGATACTCGAACCACTGATTCGACACAAAAGATTCGGAAAGCTTCATGAAGCAGTGTGTTGAAATCGTCCATCACTAGATATTGTTGAAAAGTCGCTTTTTTGTTTTTTTTTTGGTGCACAAAAAGTCAAGTCAAGTCATCTTTATTTATATAGCGCTTTTTACAATGCAAATTGTGGCAAAGCAGCTTTACATTAATAAGAAAATGGTGTCATTGTGTAGTTTATTCTATGTATTATTGATTCTTTCCGTTGCAAATATCAATAGTTATTAGTCTAGTTAATTTATGTATATCAGCACTGCAGAAAACAGTGACGTAATCGTCCGGCTCGGCTCAGTTCGCATACAACGGCGCCAATGCAGGCGTACTAAAAACACTGCTGAATATCAAGCAAGTGTCCCCAACTTAAGCAAGCCAAAGGAACCAAAACTCCAACAAATGGAGAAAAAAACCTCGGGAGAATCCAGGCTTGGTCGGGGGGCCAGTTCTCCTCTGGCCAACAGTGAACACTTGTCCGATACTCAGGCAGAGTTACGGGTCATTAAACCGATTTGGAATCGCAACAGTCAAAATATTTAATCTAGTTCCATGATCTAGTTTAAGATCTTTTTGAGAAAAAGTATTCTCATTGCTTTATAATATTAAGGTTGAACCAATGTAGTCACATGACCTGTTTTAAATATGTTTTAGTAACTGAAAGTGTTCATTATCTGTCAATAGAGACTCACTGAACCATCGGATTTCATCAAAAATATCTTCATTTGTGTTCTGAAGATGAACGAAGGTCTTATGGGTGTAGAACGACATGACATGATTTTGGGCGAACGAACCCTTTAAGACACTTACTATTTTGTGTATTACTGTTGTTGGGGTAGTTCCCTCCTCCTCCTCCTCTGCTCCACTGACGGCCTCTCCAGCCTCTGTTCTGACCACCATTCCATCCTCTTCCTCCTCTCCATCCTCTTCCTCCAGCACCCCTCCACGACCCTCGGTCAGAACCCTGACTGCTCATCCTTCACCCTCCAAAGTCTGACAGCAAAATCCCATCAAATAAAGCTTTAAAGTGTCGCAGACAAACGATCATCCTAATGCAATGTTAGATGAATATAAACAATATACGGAATAAAGTCAATACAGACCTTAGTGACACTTTATCATAACTCAACACGTATATAATATTTTCTCCAAAACATAAAGAGAGTAAAAATAAATGTAAATTCGCCGATATCAGTTGTAGAATTAGCCAAATAATTGCTAGTGCGGACTATTTAACTATTAACGGCTCGAACTAACTTCATAAGAGTGAATGTGGGGAAACATAACGTAAACTGAGGAAACATATCGACAAATGTTTTATTAAAGAAAGAAATCAGCACATCTTGTTGAGAGAAACACTTACAGCCGCTGTTTGTTTACTTCCTCAGTCAATGACGTCTGGCCACAGGCTTCAAGTTTGGCGCGAATCATGACGTCACTTCCGTACAAGCGCTGAGCCGTAAACATCGTATTTTTCAGATATTTTACTTTTATTTGTATAATATTAGTTTTCGAGGCTATATTTAAATCCTTATAATCCTTCTAATAAAAAAACATATTAGTAAATTCACGCTTTAGTATTGATTTCGAAATACGTATAGCCTAAAAATTTGTTTATAAGTCTTTTTTTCACATTTAAATTCCTATATTTGTATATTTCTGTGTATATTCAGCTATTTGACGCATTTCTTCATCCACGTATGATAATGAGGCGACGTGGCTACGTCTTCATTCATGTATGCTAATGAGAGGGCGTGGCTACGCCTTTCAACCAAAGAGTGTCGCAGTTTCTCCCTCAAGAACGCGCATCATCAGCATCACCCGACAGCAGCAGCAGCAGGAGGAGGAGGAGGAGGCGAGCATCCTTCATGATTCTGCATTAAAGCCGCACTCTATATCAACAAACACCGGGCCTTTACGGATCCAAGCGCACGTTAAATCATGGATAATTCCGGGAAAGAGAAGGAAGCCATGCAGCTGATGGCAGAGGCGGATAAAAAAGTCAAATCCTCGGGTTCATTTCTCGGAGGGATGTTCGGGTGAGACAGCATTGATGCTGGTCACGATCTGACATTCAAAGACATCCAATGTCCTGTAGTATTTTCACATAGCATATGCATATATGATGAAAATACCTTATTATTTGGTCATTTTATACCCTTGCACGTATAAAAATGAGCATCCTTGCCTTTCTCAACGTGTCCAATGTCAAATATGTTGCGACATACACACTGCTTTTACAGGCCTGCATCTTTCACTGCTCTATTCATCTTTGAAATTGCCTGCAATGAAAGAAATGTTGATGTTTTCGCAGGGGAAATCATAAGGTTGAGGATGCATGTGAAATGTATGCCAGAGCTGCCAACATGTTCAAGATGGCCAAAAACTGGAGTGGTATGCATTAATCATTCATGATTTATATGTAAAGTGGTTGATTATTTCACTAAATGCTTAATATTTTTGGAGTATTATTAGATTTTCACTCCATTTGAGTGGCCATGTTTATGCACGAACGCTGTTTATGATGACTGCAGTAACCTGATGTGTATTTTAGCGTTCTGAAGAGTTGTGTCATGATTGTCAGTGATCTAAAGATTGATGTGTTTGGCCGCTGTAGCTGCAGGCAGTGCTTTCTGCCAAGCTGCAAGACTTCACATGCAGATGCAGAACAAACTGGACTCGGCCACCAGCTTTGTTGATGCTGGAAATGCTTATAAGAAGGCGGATCCTCAAGGTGAGAGAGTTTCGTGCAGTAATTAAATCCTTAATCATTGCCAAAAAAAAAACAAAAACTGAGCAGTTTTCATGTTTCAGTCAGGGTTATCGTTCACTAAAACCGAAAAAAGAAACATTTCCGTAAATGTTAACTGAAATGAAATAAAATTAAACTTGGCTGGTAGGGACTACAATGAGCTTCTTCCTGGGTTAGTGACATCACAAACCCCAATATTTACATAAACCACGCCCCTGAGAACACGCAGCAAAGGGGGTGGGGCCATGTTGGGCTGCTTTAGAGAAGAGTGTTGTTGATGCCGTCATTTTACGCCGGACTGCTTCACAAACGAGGGTCGATTCAAGGAAAAAAGATGAACGTGACGACACGTGCTAGTGACGAGTTGATCAACTCCACATCAATTTATCCACTAACCGTTCAGAAACGTCTAAAAGTTGGAACTTCTTCCTGAGTCTCTCCATCAGTTTGAACACTTTCCTCATTTTGTCTGCGTGAGATTCTCCAGCTTTGTTGTTGTTGAGCTGTTGAAGCTCCGCCCTCTTCTGGAGCAGCAGCTCATTTGCATTTAAAGGGACACACACAAAAACTCACACACAAATAGAGGCAAATTTGACAAGCTATAATAAATGATCTGAGCTGAAACTTCACAGACACATTCTGGAGACACCAGATGATATTACATATTGTGAAAAGGTCCCCTTTAAGTAATCAGTTAAACTATTTGCAAATAATATTTTAAAATATATATATTCACTCTTATTTGTGTGTTTAATATGTTACAAAATTCATTTCTTGTCTTCGTCACATTCAGTTATGAATTACATTCATCATATCATGTTAATCAAATAATAGCATGTTTTCAGTTCAAAATGGCGAAATGGTTGTTTGCATCACTGGATATTACTGTCGTTCGCTCGTCAAATATTAAATGTTTAGCTACTATCGCCACGTACTCTTTCACTGCTGAAATGAAAGCGAATTCACGCTCATCTCCTCTGAACAGTAAGCCCCGCCTCCTCTGATCTGATTGGCCAGCGCACTCATTCTGACAGTGACGAGCGCTTTTAGAATAAAATAGCTTAATAATGGAGTACAACAGATCAGCATCAAGTATATGAAATTTTGGGAGGGACAATTGAACCATTTATAATTATTGGGGAGGATCTGTCCACCTTAATGTCTTTGTTTTTTACGGCCCTGTTTCTTGGTGTTTTGGTTCTTTTTTCCTTGTTCTGGTTTGCCTGTGTTCCCTAGTTAGTCTGCTTGGTTGTTAATTAGTTCTGTTCAGTTGATTACTCTCCCTTGTATTTAAGTTCTCAGTTTCCTTTCTCTCGTTGTCCGGTAGCGTGGTTATTTCCTGAGCTTCTTCCCTGTGATCCTCCTGTGTGTTCCTGGTGGAATTATTATTAAAGACTCTTTTTGTTGTCCTGTGATCGTGCGCTTTCTACAGCGGACACAGCGCCTGACAATAATAATATAATAGGGATATTAAAACTACACTGTTTTCAATAAATAATCAAGTCTAATTTTTTGGTTGGATGATATTATGAGCGAAGATGATTTCATTTGACTCATTTTGTTCTCTTCTGTTTTTAATGAATCACACAGAGGCTATCAACTGTTTAAACGCTGCCATCGACATTTATACAGACATGGTAAGACACTGGATGGTTTGTTTACATAAATGTGCCTGTTTACTGAATGTGTGAATGTTATATAACATTTAATCTCTCATTTGTATGTGTGATTGACAGGGAAGGTTCACGATTGCCGCGAAGCATCACATGACCATTGCAGAGATCTATGAATCTGAGCTGGTGGATATTGAAAAGGTGCAATTTGATGCAGATATTAGATGGAGTCTTGTGCGTCACTTCCTAAAAATAAATGCTGTTTTGAAGGTCAATGTATGTTGTGATGTCGTTTTAGACCATTGCACACTATGAGCAGGCCGCAGATTATTACAAAGGCGAAGAGTCAAACAGGTTTGTGTTTTCATTGTTTGTCACTGTATGTCGTTTTCCTCTGTGTAAATTCTATTAGAATGCCATTCCGTGTTTATATTTATTGCATTTGCTTTCATTGTGGGTTGTAAATGCTCATTTATATTGCTTGATGTGTTCTCGTTCAGCTCTGCTAATAAGTGTCTGCTGAAGGTGGGCTCGTACAGCGCTCAGCTCGAGCAATATCCCAAAGCCATCGAGATCTTTGAGCAGGTCAGTGCGTCGTTTATTAGTAGTCCTTTATTTATTATGTTTTAGAATATTATCTAGACCTATTAGATTTTATTTATTTTATTATTTACACAAAATGTAAATGTAAAAATAAATGTATTATATTATTATTAAATCTATTATTGATTTATTTATTTATTTAACAGTATAGTAGCAGCATAAAAATTTTCCAAATCATTTTTAAACATATTTTTTCATAACTTTGATTTTTCACAGTATAAATTGGGTCTTTATAGAGGTGCATGATTAATCGTTAAAAGATTGTGATCTTGATTCAGACACCTGATTCCTAAATGACAACGATTCAGCTATTAAACCTTTGACACGTTTATAGTTCAGATATAAACACTGATGTCTGCGGTAGCGATTAAAATAGAACAAATCACCTTTTGAAAGTAAAGATTGTTTATCGCTTGTAATAACATTGTTACACCAGTAGGTGGTGACAAGTGACAGTTAAAAAATGTGTTTGTCTTTGAATCATTCTTTCAAGAGATTTGTTCAAAAACATTGACTTATCCAGTAATGAAGCAAATAAAGTCTTTATGAGTGAGTCATTGAATCATTCACTCAAGAGATTTGATCAAAAACACTGATTCATCCAGTAATGAAACAAGTGAAGTCTTTATGAGTGAGTCATTGAATCATTCATTCAAGAGATTTGTTCAAAAACACTGATTCATCCAGTAATGAAACGAGTGAAGTCTTTATGAGTGAGTCATTGAATCATTCACTCAAGAGATTTGATCAAAAACACTGGTTCATCCAGTAATGAAACGAGTGAAGTCTTTATGAGTGAGTCATTGAATCATTCACTCAAGAGATTTGATCAAAAACACGAATTCATCCAGTAATGAAACAAGTGAAGTCTTTATGAGTGAGTCATTGAATCATTCATTCAAGAGATTTGTTCAAAAACACTGATTCATCCAGTAATGAAACGAGTGAAGTCTTTATGAGTGAGTCATTGAATCATTCACTCAAGAGATTTGATCAAAAACGCTGATTCATCCAGTAATGAAACGAGTAAAGTCTTTATGAGTGAGTCATTGAATCATTCACTCAAGAGATTTGTTCAAAAACACTGATTCATCCAGTAATGAAACAAGTGAAGTCTTTATGAGTGAGTCATTGAATCATTCACTCAAGAGATTTGATCAAAAACACTGATTCATCCAGTAATGAAACAAGTGAAGTTTTTATGAGTGAGTCATTGAATCATTCACTCAAGAGATTTGATCAAAAACACGGATTCATCCAGTAATGAAACAAGTGAAGTCTTTATGAGTGAGTCATTGAATCATTCACTCTAGAGATTTGTTCAAAAACACTGATTCATCCAGTAATGAAACAAGTGAAGTCTTTATGAGTGAGTCATTGAATCATTCACTCAAGAGATTTGATCAAAAACACGAATTCATCCAGAAATGAAACAAGTGAAGTCTTTATGAGTGAGTCATTGAATCATTCACTCAAGAGATTTGATCAAAAACACGAATTCATCCAGAAATGAAACAAGTGAAGTCTTTATGAGTGAGTCATTGAATCATTCACTCAAGAGATTTGATCAAAAACACGAATTCATCCAGAAATGAAACAAGTGAAGTCTTTATGAGTGAGTCATTGAATCATTCACTCAAGAGATTTGATCAAAAACACGAATTCATCCAGAAATGAAACAAGTGAAGTCTTTATGAGTGAGTCATTGAATCATTCACTCAAGAGATTTGTTCAAAAACACTGATTCATCCAGTAATGAAACAAGTGAAGTCTTTATGAGTGAGTCATTGAATCATTCACTCAAGAGATTTGTTCAAAAACACTGATTCATCCAGTAATGAAACAAGTGAAGTCTTTATGAGTGAGTCATTGAATCATTCACTCAAGAGATTTGTTCAAAAACACTGATTCATCCAGTAATGAAACAAGTGAAGTCTTTATGAGTGAGTCATTGAATCATTCACTCAAGAGATTTGATCAAAAACACGAATTCATCCAGAAATGAAACAAGTGAAGTCTTTATGAGTGAGTCATTGAATCATTCACTCAAGAGATTTGTTCAAAAACACTGATTCATCCAGTAATGAAACAAGTGAAGTCTTTATGAGTGAGTCATTGAATCATTCACTCAAGAGATTTGTTCAAAAACACTGATTCATCCAGTAATGAAACAAGTGAAGTCTTTATGAGTGAGTCATTGAATCATTCACTCAAGAGATTTGATCAAAAACACGAATTCATCCAGAAATGAAACAAGTGAAGTCTTTATGAGTGAGTCATTGAATCATTCACTCAAGAGATTTGATCAAAAACACTGATTCATCCAGTAATGAAACAAGTGAAGTTTTTGGATTCAGACGTGCCTTGATGCCTTCCTGCCTTGTAATGCGTCCTCATTTTAAAGCATTTTAAAGCTTTCGGACGCATGCCAATATCTCATAATGAGTTTCTGAGTCAGTGTGTGCAGTAAATAACTTTTTACAATATGTTGAGGAAATGAGAGTGAGAAAGAGAAGTAAAATTCCTTCAGTAAAGGGACAGATGATATGAGAGCTAGAGAAGTGGTTTAGTAAGCAACAGGTTGAAAGGTTGAATCGCAGAAATAGAAGTTCATGTAACATCAATATATCCAGGAGGGAGCAAAATGTACCAAAAAAAGAATAATAATAATAAAAAGATCTACGAAGCATGTAACATTATCGGAATAGACTTGTATATAATATAAAGGCTTGTTTAGGTACAGAAGACATGTTTGCGGTGTAAATCTAATCAGATCTTCTCCTCTGTAAATGAACAGCTTCTGGTCTCTTCACATTCAGGTTGCCACCAGCACAATGGACAACCCTCTTCTGAAATACAACGCTAAGGAGTACTTCTGGAAAGCTGCTCTGTGCCACTTCATCGTGGATGAATTAAACGCAAAGGTCAGTCCGTTTTAACTTACAGGTAACTTACAGTGTGAATTTAGTTATTTAATTAAATTAATATGGTCAATCTTTCTTAGTAATCACATTTATTTATCAAAGCTCTTTATGCAATACAGATTGTTTCAAGTCAGCTTCACGTTAAAAAACAGGAAAATAACAGTGTTGAGTGTATTTTATACACAATATATATTTTACAAAACATATTTTACTCTAAAACGGCAAGAAATCTGAATTTGTGTTCCAAATCTAAAAAACCAAAAGATTTTCAGTAAGATTTTGTTTGGGCGCAGTACCGATCATTTCCACTAGATGACCTCCTGGCTCCATTTCTGACCATAAAAGTGTGCCTCCATTTCCATGCATGGTTTGAGCTATCTAAACCATTTATTTCCATAATTTTCATACAATTTTTCATACAATAGGCAGTTCGGCTCCGCCGCATCACAAATGAAGAATATTTTCCTTATATTTAAAACATTTCAGACCTGTTTTTCTTCAAAAAACTGAATATCTTTTGAACTCTTGGCATGAAAACACTGAGGTTTCTACCAATCTTTTCACATTCGTCTCTATTTCAAAATAAAAGTCTGAGCACGCCTTATGAGTATGAAAATATTCTTGTTGCAAATTAATAAATTACCGCTCCTCTGTGATATATTTTCAAAATCAATCACCAGATATGAAAACTAGAGTTTCCAAGCTTTCAAATGATTTAGTTTGTAAATATTACAAAGATATCATTGTTTTAAATATATAATGGCAAATATCCCACCTGTGAGCTCAAGCATTAAAGCGACAGACGACAAAACTGCAGCACACGCTTACAATAAACAGAGCGATACTGTGCGTTGGACGTGAATATAGTTTTCTTTATTGTATCTTTTTAAAGCTTTAAAATGAATCAATTATGAAACAATTTCAGCTGTGAAGCTGCTCTACAGAAGACAAAAGAGTCATTCAGCTCAATGTAGTTTATATCGTTCGGATCCGTTCAATAACTGTCAAAGTTCATTAATTATGAAACGAGTTCAGTTCAGCTCTATAGAATATAATAGAGTCATGATTCAGCTCAAGTCAGTAGTAATGTTCTTAAAGGGATAGTTCTCCTAAAAAAATAAATTCTGTCCTCATTTACTCACCCTCAACCTGTATGAGTTTCTTTCATCTGCTGAACACAAAAGAAGATTTTCTGAAGAATGTCGGTCAGCAAACAGATGATGGACCCCATTGACTTCCATAGAATTGTTTTTCATACTATGGAAGTCAATAAGAGCCCTGGACCAACATTCTTCAAAATATCTTCTTTTGTGCACTCCCAGAAAAAAAGATATAAAAGCTGTCACTGGGATGCTACTCTTTTAAAAGGTTCTACTCATTTGGTACCAATATTCAGGGCTGGGTGGGTTACTTTAAAAATGTATTTCACTACAGATTACAAAATACATGCTTTAAAAAGTCATTTGTAACGTATTTCGTTACATTACTCAAGTTTAGTCACTTCATCTAAATACTTTAGAATACTTTGGAATACTAATAAGTGTGAAACAAACACAAAAAAGGTCATTGTGAGTTTTTACCTCACAATTCACACTTTTTCTCAGAATTTCATGATATAAAGTTGCAATTGTCATAAAGTTATAAAATCAAAATTATGAGATATAAACTTGCAATATTGAGAAAAGTCAGAATTATGAGATTCAAACTCACAATATTGAGAAAAGTCAGAATTATGAGATATAAACTCACAATATTGAGAAAAGTCAGAATTATGAGATATATAAGAAAAGTCAGAATTGCAAGCAAAGAAGTTGAGACATAAACTCGCAATTGCAAGAAAAAAAGTCAGTACTGCAAGTTTTTATCATGTAATTCTGACTTTATAACTTGCAATTAGGAATTTATATCTCCCAATTCTGATTTTATAAAACGCAGTTGTGAGTTTAAATCTTGGATTTTTGAAAAAAAAAAAAAATCAGAATTGTGAGATTCAAACTTGCAATTACCATTTTTTACAATTACAAGGGACTCAAACAACTGTCGCAAAACAAGAAAACAGTCGTGGATCATCCAGTGATGTTTACATTAATGTTTAAATGACATTAAAACTCAAAGTAATCACTTTGGTAATCTAAAACACTTTTCAGATGGAACTGTAATCTGATTACCACCCATTTCAAATGAAACACAGTGACTCACATTTTGTATTTTAAATACGAAACTAAGTTACTTGTATTTCGTTACTCCCCAACCCTGCCAATATTTACCTTTTTGAGGTACTAATATGGGCTCTTTAGGGTACAAAGGTCCTGCCCCAGTGAAGACAGAAAGGTTTGGAGCAACTTTAGGGAGAGTAAATGATGACAGAATGCTCATTTTTAAGCTGGTTCATATTGCAGTTGTCTTGTCTGACACTGACATCTAGTGGAATTCATGCAGAAAACATTTTCACTCACTCATGTCAGTGTCAGTGTTGCTCCTGACACTGTTCTGTTTGTTTTCCTTCAGCTTGCGATTGAAAAGTATGAAGGGATGTTTCCTGCATTCTCTGATTCAAGAGAGTGTAAGCTGTTGAAAGTAAGTACTATCGTTTCATTTGTTTAGCAATAGAGCGCTATAGATTTTTAAGTCAGCATCACACTGGTTTTCTCAACAAAAACACAATAAGATTTTTCCATTGGCTTTTGGATTATTGCAGAAGATAAGCCACGTGAACACAGATTTATGATTCTCACATGATGTTTTATCACGATAATGAACTCAACTTTTATGAATTTTGAAATAGTTATGAACTACTCCACAGTCACATGACTTGTGGCAATTTTTTTTAAAACATTTGCGAGTTTGAATTGTTTGATTATAAACACAACGATGCTGTGAAAGCAGAGTTTACCTCTTCAGCTGATGATGTTTAACGTCCCATTCAGCCGCTTGTTAGCAAACTAAACAGACCTTATTTCAGGCATTTATCCCAAACCCACTGAATTTGGGATGATGGAACCCGGAAGTTCTAAAACTAGTCCGGATTTTGGCCTTCTAAAAAAATATGTCATCCCGGCAGCGCTATATTGTAAATAGAAGTATAAGACTATCCGTCAGTAAGTGCACTGAGTGCAGTAGAGTGTCATATTTTGCTCTGATGGTTTTGTCTTCCTGTACAGAAACTGTTGGAGGCTCATGAGGAGCAGAACAGCGAGGCGTTCACTGAAGCCGTGAGTTTACAACCTCTCAAATGTGCCGTGGCTTTGGATGATCATACTGTACACTCTTAAAATAAAGTTTCATTATTGGCATTGATGGTTCCGTGAAGAAACTTTAACATCTGGAAAATTTCCATTGCGCAAAAGGTTCTTTATTCACTTTATTCCTGACAAGCCTATTGCGTTTTGAATTATGGGTGCCACTTCCGGTTTGGAAATGCCTACAAATTGCCCTACAAATAAAGTTTATCCATCAGTTTTCCTTCATGTTTTATTTTCAGACATCATGAGAATAACGTGACTCTTATAAGAAGAATATCTATAGCAAGAGCTGCATTCTTTTCCTCATGATTATTTTCTTTTCCCATTTTCATTCCGCTGTAATAGTGTGAAAAAGGACAACATATACTGCACATTTGTGGTCTGTTCTCCTGATTTAATTATGTTATATCCCATTAATAATTCACTGGAATGCATGAAGAATTTCTCGTTTTTCTCCTCAAATCCTCACGTCTCTTTCCAGGTTTGGTAAATATTGTCAAAATGACAGAAATCACTTTACAATAGTATCACAGCGCTGAAGTTAATGAACATTTTTGATTTAGGCGATGTATGTTACAGAATACAGATATACACCGATCAGGTATAACATGATGGATGAAGATGAAGAGAATAACACTGATGATCTTCATCACGGCACCTGGATATATTAGGCAGCATTTTGTCCTCAAAGTTAATGTCGGAAGCAGGAAAAATGGACAAGCGTAAGGATTTGAGGGAGTTTGATCAGAGCATCTCCAAAACTGCAGCTCTTGTGGGATGTTCCCGTCTGCAGTGGTCAGGATCTATCAAAAGAGGTCAGAGGAAGGAACAGAGGAGAACCGGAGACAGGGTCACGGGCTCATTGACGGCTGACCCGTGTGGTCCGATCCAACAGACGAGCTCCAGAAGTTATGCTGGCTCTGATAGAAAGGTGTCAGGACACACAGAGACGAGACCAGTCAGGTGTCCATGATGACCCCCGTCCACCTCCGAAAGAGCCGACAGTGGGACGTGAGCATCAGAACTGGACCATGGAAGAAGATGGCTTGGTCTGATGAATCATCAGGAATCCTTGGATTCTGCCTTCCAAGCATTGATTCAGACCGGTATTCCCTGGTGTCCGTGGCTCTTCCAGCAGAATAATGCGTCCTGACACAAAGCAAAAATGGTTCAGGAATGGTTTGAGGAGCACAACATTGAGTTTGAGGTGTTGACTTGACCTCCAAATTCCCCAGATCTCAATCCAATCGAGCATTTGTGGGATGAGCTGAACAAACAAGTCCGATCCATGGAGGATCCACCTCACAGCTTACAGCTGCTCACATCTTGGTCCAGATCCCACAGAACACCTTCAGGGTCCAGAGGAGAACACGCCTCCACGGGTCACAGCAAAAGTGGGACAAACACAATATTATGAAGGTGGTCATAATGTTATGCCTGATCGGTGTATATTACTACAGTGATATTTAACCTTCCATTTTTACTGTGGAAAGATGTTTTAGGGGTTGTTAATGGTCTGATGAAAGTTGCTTGTTGGTGTTTTTACACTTTTAAATGTCCTTTTAATGTCTGGTGGTTGAAGGGTGAGCAAGCCTTTCACTGATTGTTTACATCTTAACAGAAGTTACACCCATAATTTGTGCAAAGCGTCATGTAGGAATAAGGATTATTAGATTATTCAAATATTATACAGAAAAAAGTATGAAAAAATGGTTCTTTAAAGAACTGATCACTGAAAGGTTCTTTGGGGAACCAAAAATGGTTCTTCTATGGCGCTGCTGTGAAAACACCCGTTTGAAACCTTCATTTTAGACTCTCTTTCGAAATAACTGGTGTGACAACTAGCCCCTACGTCACTTATATTCATACATTTGTCAGACATGCACTGCATTCAAGATTATATCCGTTCATCCTGTGGAACATCATCACAGAATCCCTGTACAAATGTGTGGAAAAGCGATCATAAGCTTCTCCTCAGGAGTTTTGGCTCATTTTGATCTGTAAATCACGTGTTGTCCTCCTCCAGGTGAAGGAGTTCGATTCGATCTCTCGTCTCGACCAGTGGCAGACCACCATGTTGCTGCGTATCAAGAAGACCATCCAGGGTGACGCCGGTGACCTGAAGTGATGTGGCGCTGGACAAATACTGTGGCATAATATCTAGTTTAATTTCTTACCGTATCGTGTGTGTGTGTGTGTGTGTGTGTGTGTGACAATCTGGTTGAACATTTCTGTAGTGATACAAGCTCAAATATCAGCCGTTTCTTGGAAAGTTCAGGGGGAACTTGCGTTGCAATCACAGAAAATAGAGGTAAATACAATATTAATGTGGATAATTCTCTGGTGGAAGGCATTTCTCTATCCCTTTACTTCTCCATGAGGAAATCTTTCCCGTACACCTTGTTTGTACTTGTGTGTGGCATGCGAGACCCGTAGAGCTGTTCTCTTTCTAATGTTCACCTCAGTGTTGTCACTGGCATTGTCATGCATGATAAATGTGTAAAGTGTGTTTCTGTGCTGTAGGATATCAGGATTTTGTGAGTGCACTTTATTTCAGACGTCATCAGCTGTCTGTAAACACGTCGCCTTTGCTCACTTTAACCATTTTTGTGCCGTCGGCCTCAGAAAAGCTTCCTGGCGTTGTCTTTGTCGATGTGGCGCTGTCAGTTCTGTCGCAGTATTTGCTTTAGTGGTTGAATTCAGCGTCGTACGTGTTTCATAACCAGTAGAATAGTGTCTCTTGCTCACTAATGAGTGATTTTTCACAGTGTGATGTTACTCTAATGCAGATCATGCTGAATATGTACATGGAAGTTCTGATTTATACTATTATTTGTAATTTTATGTTTAAGCGGTTGTCGTTTCACATGGATACGGGGCATTTGTTGTTTTGGGCATTCAGACCTTATGAATTATTATTTGAGTTTTTGTGCTTTGAACTTCTTTACACTGTTGTTGATACTTTAATGAAGAATAAACAGCTTTACTCTTTGTGTCAGTAATAAAATGATGTTGATTGAATGCTTTTTCTGTTTTATGACTGACAGGGAATCAAAAATGTGTTGAAATGTACTTTAAAATAGGCAAGACGTTTTATTAAATGTTCAAAGAGAAATGAATAAATTATCATCACATCATGTCTGAAGTTTATGGTCATATTTTATATTCATTCGAGGAAACTCTGGACTTGATTCAGTTCAAACATCAAAAATCTGCGGTAAAATATTTTTCTGACATATTTATGTGATTCAAATGCTGTAAGTATGAATATTTATTCAGAGTGAATAATGAAGAAATATCATTTAACTTCGACTGATGCTTTAATCTTTGTAATATTTACTGGATCACTGGAAGAGAGAGTCCTGCAGCAGGAATGAGGGTCCAGAACACAAAATGGTACCAGTTCAACATTTGTTAACATTAATGCATTAGCTATAGATATAATTAATCCTTGTTAATGTTAATAAAAAAATAATTGTTTGTTGGCTCACGGTGCATTAATGTTAACAAATATAACCTCAAAAATGTATTAGTAAATCTTATATATATAAATGGCTCAGCAGCATCCATACATGCATTTTTGTGAAAATAGTTAAGATTAACTTCCCTTAACTTTTCCCATTCATTCTCTATGGCAGTGCTTAACACTACGGATGCAATATAGTTTTGACCACAGGCAGATTTCATGGCGCTGTTTCGTCTTTTCCGTAGCGGGACATTTAATTAGCGAGTGTCATTTGTCAATCATTGTCAATCCCTTCAGGCCATTTACGCCGGGACCCATCAGAAGAGGCAAAGAGAATTAAAGACAACCCTTCACTGCAGGACAAATCAACACCTCAGAGAGAAGATCTGCTCAAGACCAATGCTCCTTCTGTTGTGTTACAGAGAGGAGGGGATGTGTCAGACAAGCAAGAGCTGTTAGGAGAATATATTCTTCAGTTCGGCAAGTACAAGGGCAAGTCCTTCAGGTGGTTACTGGAGGATGATGTTGGCTACGTTTTGTACCTGTCCAGTAAGGTTGAGGAGGAAGAACAGGCTGGGCAGTTCCACCCAGAGGGTCCTTGCAAGGATAGCCTCATTTCCTTTCTTGAATACTCAAGAAGCTTTAAGGAAATTGAGGATCTTAAACGATATCTATCTGAAAGGCCAGACCCCGTGCCAGCCTTGGAGCATGCTCGGAGCATGACAATATTGTTGGATTTGGAAGAAGAGCTCAAGATACTTGGAGAAAAATTTGGATTACCAGAACTGACGGATATACTTCCTTTATAATGAGGCAGAAATGTGTTCCAGGAAGTAAAATGTATCAGTTGCAGCAGCAAATCCAACTGCCCGATAATCCTCCTCCTTCACCTTCACCATCACCATCAACTTCCACTGCAAAGCCTCTGGTTCCTTCAAGTATTGCCTCTGATCATCCAGGTGAGTTAATAAAATTCATGCATATGTGATTAAAAGCCTCCTGATGCATTAACGCCTTCTGGTGCGTTTGTTTTATTTTATAGTAATGGAGGAGGATGAGGAACTGGAGAGGATGATGTCGAGTCTGTCGCCAACGAAATATCTCATACAGCCGAGTAACTGAATCTGGAAAAATTTGCAGTGTCATGTTTGTTATATGTGGTCATGTCTTGTTCTTTATGACATATATTTATGTCATATTCTTAATTCCTATTTAGAAGTAATCTAAATGTAATAACCATTTGAAATTGGAGTCAGATTAAGCACGCAGCTAAAGTAAAGTTGAAGCAAAATTCTAAAAATTAAGTGAACTTCACATGGGCACTGAAAAGATATACACGCATTATACTTTCGTTCACATAACACACCCCTAATATTCTTGACATGTTCTATAGGGTTGCATGCATTTTCATTACAACTTATTAACACATTTACTTAGGGACAGTAATTAGAGTGACATTACATTTTTCTGTGTTAGGGAGGCATAAACCACCGGAAACACTCTCAAAACCAGACCGGCCTGATGAATATAGTCCTACTGCATCTCCTCAGCCAGGTTGGTGTATGGGCGTTTACACATGCCGACTCTACTGTAAGGACATGCCCTGTTTCTTATCAGTGTTTTTCACCAATTCCCTTCACTCTAGTGAGGGTTCCTTTGCCAGTACGCAAATTGGTTGAATTATCTGCAAGCAAGACCACACCGCCTTTGAGACCAGTGCAGGAAACTGTGTTTTGTCAGTGTAAGGACTTAAATAACATGAACAAATTTAAAACAGATTTAACATATTTAACAAATGTAATGCTCATCTATGACTAATGTCATTCATGTCATCCTGCAGCCCGCTTCACAGTGACCTCTGCACAGTCTACAGCCTCTACTCCTCCCTCAGGACCCCCTGCAGTTGCTGGCCAGTCTTTCCCGGGACTCTCTGCAGCGTCTACTGGGTACCCCTCAACTGAGTTGCTGTTCCACCAATGCCAAGCTATGAGCAGGATGTGAGCCAATGGCACTGCTCTCAACAGCAGAGAATCTGGATGAAGACAGAAATGGAAGTCTTGGGACTATGGCCAGGCTCTAGACCGGTAAGAAATCCAATGAACATGATCTCCTTTTGGCGTTACCCACCTCAGCCTGAGCGTATTGATGCGGTCTATGAGCTGCCATCACCAAAATACTTTCAGCTTCATCCATTCTTCATTTGGAAACCAGAGCACACCATTATGGAAAGAGTCCGCAACAACTACACCCTGCCATGTCTGTACGGCTGTCCGAACCCTCACGTTGTCTCATCAGGAGTTGGACGACCCCGTGTCATTATTGGTACAAGCAGCCAGTACTACATACTGGTCTCTAGGCTCAGCTGTTAAGTCTGTAGAAAGTACTGGTTTGCAGACAAACCCCAATGGATGGACATGCTGCCAAGTCGTTTCTCCAACATTTTGCCAGCTTTTCTGACACACAAGAAGGCCATATGTAAGACTGTAATGGATGAGTTGCGGCGCACAGCAAAGTCTCCCAATGATATGGCCAATCAGCTGAATGAAGCTCTCCATCTCAGGTATGAACGTGCACACCTGTCTTACCTGTCCACTGTAAAGAATGTGCTGGATGGAAACAGTGGACTTTATGGTCAGCAGACCATCACAGGAGCACTTAGAGCAACAAATACTCCTGCTCCATTTGGCGAGTATGGTGATGTGGTCGGCTGGTGCGGAGTAACAGTCTCAGCCCACTACTTGGTTGACTGCCTCATTCAGGAGTACCATAGGCAGGAGAGCACACTCAATCTGCTCCTCCAAGGCACGTTTGGACAAGCCTTAAGGGCTGACCATACCCGCAAAGTGGCCCGGAAGGTTGTGCTTGCATCAGGAACTATGTCATCCTACGCTGTGATGAATGAAAACTGGATGGTCTTGTCCTGGGTGATGCTGCAGTCTGAAAGTGATAAATCTCTGCAGCCAATGTATGAGGGGCTGTCCCGTCGTTACATTTTAGCAGGACTGCCGAAAGCCAGCTACCAGTGGGTTGACAGATAAGAACCATCCATCACATTTTCCTTCCCACCTACATTATATTTGTAAAATAATCAAAATGTAATATAGCAAATACAAGTATCCTATGTATTTGAATGTTTAATATTTTAAATATACTTCTCTTTGTGTGTGGAACAGAGATTGCTGTGCTGCCTTCAGGATCCCAAACCCCGAGGCCCAGGAGCACCTCCTCTGGGATTCTTGGAAGACCACTGAGGCTATAGCTGCTGCGGCAACCTCTGGGCATCTCATCAACACCTGTGCCTCCCGCAAAGAATACAACAGCGACATCAGCATCAAGCTGGACTTGTTCCACTGCATGCGGCGGCTCTCTAGAGAGTGTGTTTCAGAGCACCATCCCCTGCACAATGCTTTTGGCAAGTTTCTGTCAGCAGCTTTTAACGTTGTGGACAAGAAGAACCTACAGAGACTGAAGCAGGCTTTTGTCTACTGTGGAATACTGCCTGCAAATCCAACGAAGCAGCACATCAGGGAGCACTGCCGCACCAGGATCCCACACCCCCAAGAGCTGCTGGAGAGAGTGGAGAGCGTTCTCCAAAGATTCTTTTTAGAATGCGATCCTGATGGTGTGCCACTGTTCAAACCATCAGTGTTGAAGGTGTGGAGGATTCAGCGAGTCCACATCCTCAGAGGCTGCCTGAGTGACCCAGAGGTTGCAGAAGGGATCCTCTGTAGGCATGGTGGAACAATCCAGCTGAACCATGTGAAGGGGGAGGCAGCAGCTGTACCCGTGTGGATCCCTGTGAGAGGCACCTCTCAGCAAGAGGGCTTCCATTTCCATCAGGCGAGATGGGTCACAGGCACTCAGGTATCCACAGAACTTTTCCAGGCACAGGGCATGATTGGAGTGGCTCGCTGGAATTTCCAGCGCCTTGTAGACCTGAAGCAGCCTGAAGTGAAGCTGACATGGTGACAGCCCTGGCCAAGTACCCTGCTTTACTTGTCTCACAGACAGACACCACAGAAAGGTTTGGACTGCAATATGTGGAGCCTGGTTGTCGTCCTGTCCCCCTGAACTGGGACAAGCACAAGTCCCAGAAGGTACCTGTTGCAGGGGAGGGAGAGCATCAGTCTTCAGAGCTATCTGCTCTCAGTGAGAGATTCCCACCTTATGACCCGCCTGAGAAGGTGAGGGAGGAACACTTTGCTCAGATACACTTTACTTGTACTTACAAACATGATCCAGAATACAGCAAAAACGGTTATATTGTGAAATATTTTTACAATTTAAAATAGCTGTTTTCTATTTGAATATATTTTGAAATGCAGTTGAAACCTTGGTTAGCAGAAGAGACTTCTTTGAAAAACATTTTAAAAAATCTTACCGTCCAAAAACATTTGACCGGTGGTGTAACTATGTAATCACTGATTTTAACGCAAATTAATTAACCTATGCTCCAGGGTGACATCTTTGGTGTGGCTTCTCTTGGCTCCCAAACAATGGTCCAGCCAGCACAGCCAACCGAATTAAAAGGTAATTCAGCTTATTTACATGAATACTACAGATATTTCAGATGCAAATGTGAAAATTTATTCTTTTCTGTCCTTTTTCCTCGTCTTTAGATGAGGTGACACCACCACTGCCCTTTGCTCCCTCTCCACGAGCTGCTCGCACAGGTCCCCATCAAGGCAGGCGGTCTACTTTTTGTCCTGGACCATTTTCGGTGGACACAGCCCATGAGGCCTTCTGGCAAAGTACCATGAGCAGAAAGACCTTCTCACCCAGGTGGATGCAGAGTATGCTGCCCTTGTGCAGGCTGCCTCTAGGGATCCCAATAGCCTCTTACACCCCACCACGAAACAACATATCTCACGTTATGTGAAACACTTGGCCAAGATGACGAATACAAGTTCATTCATCCCTGAACATCAGTTCAGAGAAACTCCTGGAGACCCAGAAGCTGTGACATCACCTCACAGAAGGTAGTGAAACTGTAAATGTCCCAGTGGTAACCCTCCCACCTGCCCCAGTGAACCTACCCAGAAATAAGCGCCAGGAGTCCCCACTAACTAAAGGTGAGATTGAACAAACGGTGAAAGAGATTGTGGAGATGCAACAGCAGCCTGTTTCTAAGCGGACACGGAACTATCTTGCTTGTGGTGAGCCAAAGTCACGTTACCTTGGTGATGGCACCTCCATACATTTTTTTTATCAGTCTGGGAACGTGAAGTACTTTTACTGCTCTACAAAAGTATACCAGATGTATGCAGCGGAAGGCCTCACCAATCCTCGAATGCCGTTTGCTGACTTTGCTGAAACACCTTATTTTAATCGAGAGCTACAGGCCGCAAAGAAGCATTCTGCAGAGGCAAGAAAGGTAATGGAGGAGCGGAGAAAGAGAACGGCCAAGGAGCAGCATCCCACTGGTCGCCTCTGTAGGTTCTGCCACAAGCCACTCAAACAAGGCCCAGAGAGTCCACACATACACACTGGTGTGGCAGGGAAATATGTCTATTGTCCTGCCAGAGTGTTTTCCCTGTATCAGACAGAGGGGATGGCTCATGAGATGACTTGGGGAGAGTTCTTCCTTTTATGAGGCTGAAAGGAAGAGATGGGCAGCAGAAAAAGGAAAGTGACTGCCCTCACGTTTCCTGGTTTTGAGTGTATATATTGTAATTTTTTGTAAAATACAAATGTGTCTGTTACTTGCTGAAACCACTGTGGTTTGTTCTTGCCTTATTTGTCTTTCTTTTTGTTGTTGTTGTTTTTTTAACTTTAGAATGCAATGTTAGTCAATGCAGGATTGTTAAATGCAAAAAGTCTTAACTTTTACTGTTGTATATGCATATCATTTTTTATTTATCAACAGAATTCTTTCAAAACATTTTCAAAATTGATTTGATTAGAAATCTAGATGGAACGCATTACTTTTAATCTTTTGAAATTGTAAATACTTTGTATCTCACCTGTAAAAACGTTTTGCATATAATATTTCTTAAGCATGTTGTTATATTGTTCTTACATTTTATTAGTTTATTACTCAATCATATTTATAACTGTACTGTATATATATCTGTGTTTAACTGAACGAGTACTGTTGACCATTTCAGCCTGTTTCTTTTTTATTTTTCCATAGGTCTTTGTTCAGTAAGAGTTATCACTTGATTTCATAGATTTATTATTTCTTTTGGTCATGTTGAGACATTCCCAGGGTGCACAGGACTGTTTGTTTTTGTTTTGTTTTTTTAAATTTGTTCATTCAATCCAATTTGGATATTGTCCTCTTAACATGTACATAGTTTTGTGGTAGAATGTCTTTTAAAATTAAATGAGCATACATTTCATTTTATTTTATGTAATTATATATTTTGGTTAGTATAGTACTGTATTTATTACCATTTTTATATAATAAAATTATTGAACTAAATAAAATGAGAAACTTACTATTTTTGCGGTTTATTGGTTATTTTCATACATGGATTTTTAATATATTTTCTGTACATAGTTATACAAATATGTGAATCTCTAAAAAAATGGTCTAAAACACATTCAAATATTTTCTATATTACAGATAACTATACCCTATTATAATGTAAATGTTTATTACAGTTTTTTACAATCACTTTGCTACTATTTTCAGAGCCTTGATGTCCTTTTTTAAAACTCTAGACTAAAATCGGTTATCACTTGTAACACAGACTGTCTAATGTTCAAAACAGTGCATTGTGCGTTCACATCTTTAAAGAAATCTTGCACTTGCACAATCATTGGTTCAAAACATAAATTTACTGTGAAATACCATTGAAACATAACTATAGATCACCCACACACAAGCAACCGATAGTTTCACTGTGTCATTGTTTGTACAATCATTAAGTGTTGTAGAACAAAATAGGTGATACAGGTTTTGTTATGGTACTACATGTACAATAAACACATCTCTGTAAAAGTACTGCAGTCTTCCTCGTCTTCCTACCACCACAGCTTGACCTCCATTGTGACCTGGATCACCTGCTGGCTCCATATGACATATCATTATGCTCTTGCAATTGGATCCCAATCAACTCTTTTGTATATACTCATTCCTTCACCTGTCTATCTTTTTAGGCCTTATTTTTGGGAAAGGACAGTATAGAGGCAGACAGGAAAGAGAAGGAACAGGCCGGATTCACACACACACACACACACACTCACTCACTCACTGACTCACACACACTCTCACTCTCTCACAGACAGACACACACACACACACACACACACACACACACACATTCACTCACTCACTCACACACACAACCATACTCTCACTCACTCACACACACACTCACTCACTCACTCACACACACCCATACTCTCACTCACACACACTCTCACACACAGCCATACTCTCACTCACTCACATACACACACACAAACACATACTCTCACTCACTCACACACACTCTCACAGACAGACAGACACTCACACACACACACACATTCACTCACTCACACACAGACACTCACATTCACACTCACCCTCACACACTGACACTCACTCTCACTCTCACACTGACTCTCACACTGACTCTCACACTGACTCTCACACTGACTCTCACACTCACTCTCACACTCACTCTCACACTCACTCTCACACTCACTCTCACACTCACTCTCACACTGACACTCACTCTCACACTGACACTCACACACTCACTCTCACACTCACTCTCACACTGACACTCACACTGACACTGACTCTCACTCTCACACTCACTCTGACTCTCACACTGACACTCACACTGACACTCACACTGACTCTCACACTGACACTCACTCTCACACTCACTCACACTGACACTGACACTCACACTGACACTCACTCTCACACTCACTCTCACACTCACTCTCACACTGACTCTCACACACTCACTCTCACACTCACTCTCACACTGACTCTCACACTGACTCTCACACTCACACTGACACTCACACTGACACTCACTCTCACTCTCACACTGACTCTCACACTCACTCTCACACTGACTCTCACTCTCACACTCACTCTCACACTGACACTCACACTGACACTCACTCTCACACTCACTCTCACACTGACACTCACACTGACACTCACTCTCACACTGACACTCACTCTCACACTCACTCTCACACTCACTCTCACTCTCACTCTCACTCTCACACTCTCACTCACACTCACTCTCTCTCACACTGACACTCACACTGACTCTCACACTGACACTCACTCTCACACTCACTCTCACACTGTCACTCACACTCACACTCACTCTCACACTGTCACTCACTCTCACACTGACTCTCACACTGTCACTCACTCTCACACTCACACTGACTCTCACACACTCACTCTCACACTCACTCTCACACTCACTCTCACTCTCACACTCACTCTCACACTGTCACTCACTCACTCTCACTCACTCTCTCTCACACTGACTCTCACACTGACACTCACACTGACTCTCACACTGACACTCACTCTCACACTCACTCTCACACTGTCACTCACACTCACTCTCACACTGTCACTCACTCTCACACTGACGCTCACACTCACTCTCACACTGACACTCACGCTCACACACTCACACAGTCTCACAAACATACTCACACTCTCACACACACACACACACACACACTCACCCTCAAGATACTTTGGCGGTTTCAGGCTTTCGATCAACACATTCTCTCCTGGAAAAAAAGGGTGATTAGGCTTTTCTGAGGGAAGAGGAAGACACAGAGAAACATCAGCACATACAGAATTCAGTTTCTCAATGAGAGAAGTCATGTAGCCCTCCTGTATCACCTCCAGATCACCTAGGGAAGTAATCCCTGCGGGGCCTTTGACCCATGGGGTCGGGAAAGGCCTACACATTAGTATTTCAAATGGCAAGAATTTAGTAGTGGAAGATGGAGTCATTCTTATACTCTATCATTCCAACCTCAATTGCTGTGCATGTATCGTATTGTGACGTGGGTGATGGTCCTAGGTTAGGCTCACACAAAACATTCGTCCAGATCGCCTCGAAAATCACCTTCTTGTGTTTGGGTGTTGTAATCTAATTTTGGGCTCTCGCCTTCTTCATCCAGCTTTGGCAAAACAGAATCCAGGTCACCCCTAAAACACCTTCTTTTATGTCACAGTATATCAACATGCAATTACAATTGAAATTATTTTCATCGATATCAAAAATTCCAAATTTGTTTTCCGCGAACCAACATACGCTGCCGTGATCCGAAGTACAGTGTGATCAGTACTGCACCCCCAACCACCATCCGAGTTAATAGCTATTGAGAGCGACTGGTGCCAGACGTAGCGAAACAACAATGGAAAATGAATTCCACTAGCTACCAGTGATTACAAAAAACTTCTTGTGCGTCCACAAGATATTTTTAACAGGATCTTACCAGCGCTTTTCTCTCTTCCCGGTTCTCAGGAAGAATCCGGACAAGCCCTCAGAATCATATAAAATAAAGCAAGCAAGGGTTAAACAGAGAAAGCAAATAAAATAGAGCATGTCTAGCGTCTGAGCTCAAACCTGAGCGGAGCTCTATATATAGGCGCGACTCGCACTGTGACGTCATAATCAGTCGAACGCTGAAGAGTTGGCGGTTGCCAAGGCATTTTTCGAATGTTTTTGTTAAGGCCAATTCACACCGCACCAACCAACACATACAAACTGTTGGCGTCTGTTGGAGTTTGTTGGATCGGTGTGATTCCCCTGTTGGCGTCTGTTGGAGTTGGTCGGAGTCTGTTTTCACCCGACTGAACATGTTTAATCTGCGTTTGTTGGGTCGTGGAATGTCTGGTCGGTGTGGCATGGTTTTCCAACAAACGCCAACAAACTCTGATGTAATCTGACATGACCGCGAACCGTTACCATGACGATGAGGCAAGTCCCTAGCAACGACTGCGGGTTGATCGCGCCGCGCTTCACGCGCACACAGCAAAGTGCTGCAAACGTGATGTCGCAGTTTGTTCATTGTAAAAATAAAATACAGTCAATATAAAAGTTACGAAACTCAATTTAAATAGTCTGTAGTGTAATCCGTGCCGTTCAGCAGAATGCTGCTCCTCTGCTTGCCATTTTTACTCATGTGAAGAGGATTATTTTTTCTATCAATACTGGAACGCGCGCGTGAAGGACTTTACATCATGTAGCGGCCCTTCAGCTTCAAAGAAAAGAGGCAGAGAGTTATTGACGGGTGCCTTCGATTTATTTTGTTAAGATGCAATAAACTTCATTTCCCAAGTGTTCATGTCTCATTTCTTTGTTGCAAACTTTCTCCATGCATCACAACACTGTGTTTACACATTGACTTCATAGCACCATAACAATCGTATCACAGCACGATGGCACCGTAAAACTACAAAAACCAAAAAACAAAGAAACAATACATAAATATTAAAGCAAAATAAACTCAAAAACATACACAAAATAAACCATGTTCAAAGAAACCACCAAATGGTACCAAAGAAATACAGAGAAAAACAAACTAAACATACCTCGCTCTGCTTGCCAAAGGGATACTAAAGCTTAAAGCTTGGCTTCAACCATTTTCTCAAGCTAGTTAGCTCAAGAACAAACGTGACAATACTCTTACTCGGTTTCCTTTCCCTTATATCCCCAATATGTCTACTTCGCCATCTAGTGGTGATGCCAAGCAATACAAATTAAAGGAGAAGGCCATTACACTCCCACCAAATCGTGTTATGATAAATAAACAAACCCATACAAATATCATACATGATTTCAAACCTTAATGACCCTTTTAACATAACACAACAAAATACAAAATAAATATAAACCTTATATTTAACCTAATTGTCTAATGCGCTATTCACATTAAAATCAATAAATTACTCGCTTTCAAGTAGAACTACTCATTTTTGAATTGGTCGCTCAATGATTGAAGGTTTGGAGAATTGTCCTAACTTTGTCTTTAGTTTTCGATCTCCTGTTTGAACTTTAACTCGTCTGACTAAGCCATCGTTCCCTTGAATGACCTCAACTACTCTACCTAACTGGCACTGGTTCCTTGGCAGTATGTCCTCTTTGATGATGACTATGTCATTGACTTTGAGATTACGTCGAGGTACGTGCCACTTCTGACGTGTGGAAATATTCAGGAGATACTCCCTTTTCCAACGACTCCAGAATTGTTCAATTAAGTACTGGACTCTACGCCACCTTTTTGTACCATACATGTCTTCCTTCAAAAAGTTCCCAGGAGGAGGAAGAACTGTCTTGGATTTCATTAAGATAAGATGGTTCGGTGTTATGGGTTCCAGTGACTTGGGGTCATTTATTCCATCTACAGTTAATGGTCGGCTGTTAACAATAGCCATCGCTTCATAAAACAATGTTCTAAGAGAAGAGTCATCAAGTCTGCCTGGGCACTGAGAAAGCGTGGCGTTCAACACATTTCGCACAGTCCTGATTTGGCGTTCCCAGACACCACCTGAATGACTAGCTGAAGCAGCATTAAAAACAAACTCACACTGTTTTTCAGCAAGAAATGCCTCCAATTTCTTTGCGTCACATTCTTTAAGAGCTTCTCGGAGTTCATTTCTAGCTCCAACAAAATTCGTGCCACAATCACAATAAAGTTGACGAACAGCTCCACGAAGACTCAGGAAACATCTTAGAGCATTAATGAACATGTCTGTGGACAAATCTTCCAACATTTCGATATGGACGGCTCTAGAAGAAAGGCACGTAAAGAGAAGACCATATCTTTTATACTCCTTTCGACCCTTCTTTATGATAAACGGGCCAAAACAGTCCATACCAGTGTAGCAGAAAGGAGCAGAGACTTCGATCCGTTCTTGAGGAAGTTCAGCCATTCGCTGCTCCTCTGCTGGCCTTCTTAGCTTCCTACATTGTACACATCTGTAAATCAATTTCGCTACTGATCTACTGCCACCGATAACCCAAAACCCATTTGCTCTGAGTTCCATGAGCGTTTGATACCTCCCTTGATGACAAATTTTGGCATGGTAATGAGTCAAAATAAGTTTGGTAATGTGGCTGTCTTTTGGCAAAATCACTGGATGCTTGAACTCTTCGCTAAGAGATGACTCTTTCAACCTTCCTCCAACACGAAGAAGACCGTCTTTCAGAATAGGATCAAGTGTTTAGGCAAGTGTTTCGAAATCGCACATCTGTATGGCGGCATTATAATGCCATTAATCACCGAGCGCACAACTGATGCTTGCGCGCGCAGTAAATCACTTCCGCGAGAGAATAACAGATCTACACGCGCGAAAACGGGAGTCCGCGAGCTCATTTTAAAATCGCGCGCGCGCATAACAACTCCTCTGCGCGCCAAAACCAGCCCTCGCGCGTCATCGGGTCCCACACTCGCGCTCGATCGTCTATTTTGCTCGCGCGAAAACTTTTAATTTTTGGCAGTAGTGGGGCGGGACTTACTTTCATTGTAACCTGAAATGTCATTGGTCAATTCAGTTTTCCGGAAGTCTGCTGTGATTGGACGCCTGTTGTAAACGATTAGACATGGCTTCATCAACGGACCAGATGCAAGTCAGTAAAACTTTATCTATTGACTGATTGATTGCATTATTAATATAATATTTCCTTACCAGATACTATATGAACTTGATTTATTATTACTTTTATGCAGCTGGAGCTGCTGGGGGGAAATGAGAACACATAGTTATTTGCTGTAGTTCAGCGCTACTTTACCACTATACTTCCACTAAACAGAATATTTACCAGCCAAATTTATATCAGTTCTGAGAACTTCAGAAATGTGAAAAGTGTCCATTAAATTGTTGTAACTATGATTCTAAAGAGTTGTTGTGTAAGCTTTTTGTTATCATTCTTTGTCAGCTTAATATATTGACAGGTTAATATATTTTCCATTAAATACAGTATAAAAGGGTTTCAGCGCTTCACTCCGTTGAAAGGTTACAGTTACAGTACACAGCATGAACGATCATACTCCTCTGAAACCCAATTTAGAAATTCATCTTTATATCTAGGACATTTTCTTTATATGTTCAGATGTGGTCAGGTCTATTCATTTATACTGTGTACTGTACTTACTTTGAACTGAACTGTTACTGATGATTATGTAACCGGTTTATCAAAACCTAGATCCACGAAAAGAAAAAAAAATATCTACTGGGTCTGAGCTCACCAAATACAATTGTTCTCTATTTACGCTAGTATTTGGAGTCCCTGGTTCGGGGTCTCACACCATAAACTGAATCAATAAAGCTTTGTTTTAAATGTGTGTCCGCACTTGTATGAATGGGTTGTGTACAATATTGACTAAATAAAAAAAAATGAATTAATAGTAAACATTAATTATGAATGAATGAAACATTAATTAGTTCAATGAACTATATTCTCTGAATTTCGTTGCTATTCCTCTTTTGCTTCAATGTGATCTCAAGTTACGCATGAACACTGCATTGAACACAAAGTATATTGTTTACCAACAACAATCAAAAAAAAATAATAATAAATAAATAAAATAATATCTGTGTATACTCAAGTCCGAGTAGAATATGGATATCTCAGTTCACTTTGTGTAGATGCGTGGATGCCTACAGTCTTTGCAGGAAGAAAAACGATGAAGAGAAAAAAAACAAAAACAAGCGCAGTCCTCAGATGACGCAATTGCTCCGTAGTGTCAATCCAGCACGTTCACCGCACGATGAGACAGTCCAATCTCCTCCAACATCCAATTGCTAATGCAATGAAACAGTTCAGACAACCATTTAAAGATATAATGCTGAAGATGGGAACGATTAATAATAGCCACACATGTGGCTCACATCTCTCTTCAAAGAGCTGGCGCGCATGTGACGTCAGTACCCATCCACGCGTTTCTTTTTCTTAATTTTGTCCGTCACGAAAACAAATTAATAATTATAAAAAATGATTTAAAAAAATAAAATAAAATATGTCTGAACATTTTATGCATTAGGAAAGAGAGAAAAAAAAATACATAGGAACAACCTCAATTAATTGGGTGGGTTACAATTACAAAAAAGTTAGATGATTAAAATTACTTTAGAATTTGTTAATATCTAATGTTGCTCAGTTTAAGCAAATTTTGTCCCTCCATTCTGCAGCAAATTCTAAAAAGGCATCTTTTGGAGGACCTTCTCTCTAAGTTTGAGAGAGCACTTTTGAGATCGTCAGCAGCTGTACCTCCTTCAAGCACTGTCAAGACATGTGGAAATACCCCACGAAATCATTCAGGCTCTGCAGGAAGTGTTTGAACTAGTTAAACGACCTCCATATTCCACAGCTCCACATGCAGTGGTGGATTCCTCTGTTGGTCTAAGAGGACGTCCAAGGTTTGTAATTGAAAAAGAAGAGTTAGCAGAGATGCTGCAGACAAATCTTCCTGTCCACTACAGGCGCGCGGGTTTAAAATGAGCTCGCGGACTCCCGTTTTCGCGCGTGTAGATCTGTTATTCTCTCGCGGAAGTGATTTAGTTTTCAGTTGTGCGCTCGGTGATTAATGGCATTATAATGCCGCCATAGAAATGATTCTGAAACACTCAAGACGAACATGTGAAGTCCATGTTCACGCGTCTCAATGATTTATTTAAACATTTTTTTCTAAACATCTTTTATTTTTTTTGTTTGTATCTGGATTAGATGTGGACATATTATTAAGTAAAGGAAACTACTTTACATGTGGAGGTGTTTCACACACAACCAGCGTTGTTTTTCTCTTTTTACTTTTACCGGAACCGGTTCAAATCAAAAGTGAAACTGTTTCAACAGACTCCATTTTGTGAGACGAACATGAACATCAGGAAAGAAGCTGTTTGTGAATAATATGAATCAGTTTGAGATCAGATCAGTTGTTATCGACAGACTGAATGATTTATGAACAGAATGAAGATTGTGTTTGATGATCTTCATCATTGAGACAGAGGTAGGTTTGAACAAACGCATTTCTGGATTCATTCTCATGCATTATTAAAAGCAGGGCCGGTTCTAGACATTTAATAAAACACTGGAAACAAATATTATTTCTTACCTTTATAACATCTGTTATTAAAATGTATATATTTTATTTCTTATATGTCCATTTAACTAAGGTAATCTCTTATTTGTATGTTGGAGATGTGTGGGTTTGTTTGTTTGTTTGATTAGTTTTTTGTAGTCATTTATGTACAGTAGCCTAACACACACTACAGGGCTACTGTAAAATTCAGTAAATAAACATCATTCCTTAATCATTTTGTGGACGGGATTTCCCCTCTCCTATTGATTTATTGTTGTTGCATAAATACCTCAAATATGCGCTATAAACTCTTAAAAATAAAGATTCTAAAAAGGGAATTTTTTATGATGCCATAAAATAACCATTTTTGGTTCTCCGTAGAACCTTCCAGTGAACAGTTCTAAATGGAACCCATTGTTTTTCTTAGTGTGAAGAACATTCTAAAAGAATCTAAAGAAACGTTTCAACAGTAAAGAAGCTGTCATGGAAAGGTTCCATAGATTTCAATGTATAAGCCTACACAAATCAACTGCTAGTGAAAGTGACAGAAACGAGAAATAGGCCTACTTAAGTACTTCATCAAATTGTACGCTTATTGTTTTAATTAAATATAACAACAATATTTATGTTTTGAAAACTGGAAATAAGTATTATGTTAGAGCAGTAATGCAGAATTTAAAAGATTCAGAAGTACTTTTTTGAAACAATAAAACACTCTAGTGCTGAAACATTCTAACTCTTTGACTTTGAATACAAACTTTGCTTTCACTTCAGTTTAGTCGGCTCCCGACACGATGTCATTCACTGTCTGCACAAATCCAAAGTCTCTAACAGTCTGGCTCGCGCTCTTTTAAACTCATAAATGGGCGAATGTTTATCCAGAAGTGACAGCGATTGACAGAACACGTTTAGAAAACTTTTTAATCAATCCAAACCAGATGATGAGAACTCGCACACCTACATCACGAGCTGCACTTCTTCGCTTTGCACCCGCGAAGGATGTTCGTTTTGGCGCCATCATAATCCAATTCAGAAGTCAGTGAGCTGCAGAAAAGTTGCCTTATCGTATCTTTTTTATTCAGACGGTGGGAAACATTTTGATACGGCGACATAATTGATTTCACTACATCTATATCCAATAGAAAAAGAGCTTAGTATTTTGCCCCAATGTTACGGTAGTGGAGCCCCCCCCCCCCCCCCCCCCCCTCCATCATGACCGAGGCCCTAAGCCACTGCCTGCTCTGCCTATAGGTAGCGCCGGCCCTGATTAAAAGTCAATAGCATGTGTAATTTTGTCATAATCTACTGTGATGGCAGACTGTTTGGATGCTTTATTCTCTGTAGTTTGTGTGAAATCTGCTGATAGTGGATTTTACTGATAAAGATAACTTGGTTGGACCGCACTGACCGATCACCGATTAATGAACTGATAGTTTTTAAAATGGATTCTTAATGAAAACAAACATAAAATTAGAAGTAAAATCGTGTTTTACTTTATTACAAAAAAAAACAGTACTGAACTGTAAGGGTGTTTCACCGAATGACTAACATTCTCAGCAAGATGGTCAAAAACTGTACATTTCTTGTCTATCTCCATCCACTGATACTCATATCATCGACAGTAAATAAGTGCAGTTATAATAGCAAAATATGTGGGAGAGCATTGCTATAGTATGACAATATTATATTACAATAGGAAGCACATCAAAGTTAATACCAAATCAAACTAGTTAGCACATCTTTTGTAATGAAAGAGTTTAATGACAATATATTTGTTCATGGTTACACTTAAAATAGATGTAAACAATGTACCGTTAATCGTACCTAGCATGTATGTAAAAAGATACCTGAGAGAGTGAGAGAGAGAGAGAGAGAGATTTTTTAACCAAAACTCTAATACAAGTACAAACTCACAATATAATCAACAGCAAAAAATAAATCACATAAAAGTAAAAACCCCGTCAGCTTCAACCAAACAACACAAAGTACCCTTACAACACCAAATACTTTCAAAGGTGTCAAGATCATCCATGTACTTATAATAATTAAAATCATCCAATATCGTTGCTTGTACCATATTTGAAAATAAAACTCCTACATTCTGATCCAAATTGTGTTCAACTTTCTTCGTCCTGCTGATATAAACACATCATTTTTTTCTGTTCTGTGTTTCAGCAGCACTGCCTGTAAAATGAGTCTCGAGGAGAGGAGAGAGAAGAGAGTTTCTCTTCAGAAACATAAAGCAGCGTCTCCAGATCCCAGCTGTGTGTCTATGAAGAGTAACGCATCCATGCCCCATCCACCTAATCTCAGTGATGGAGCAGTGACCTCTGACCCTGAGTGAGTACAATTTCACTGCTAGAGTGAGACATTTCAAAGACAATCTTCAATTGATAATTGGTAATGAAATCAAGTTTTATTTGTTTAGCGCTTTTCAAAATATATATCATTTCAAAGCTACTTTAAAGCTGCAGCCCGTAACATTTTTTTGGTTAAAAAATTATCCAAAATTAATTTTTGAGCAAGTTCATATCCAGCCAGTGTTCAAAACGATCTCCTTACCTTCACTGGATTCACAACGGCAAGCTTGTAATAATGTTTTATAATTCTGGTGCCGTTCGTCTTTGCGTCATTACATCACAGTAATGAAAGAGTCCCAGCTTTATCATGTGAGGATGCTGCAGGTGACGGATCATTTATAGCCTTTTCTCATAGCAGCTGAAATAATTGAACTTATCATTTTGATGGTGGATTGTAATCCAGAAAGATCCAAATGACAATCAGTGACAACTAGAGTTTCACCTGTAGGCAAAATCAAAAGACTTCGGGCTGCAGAGCGGCTGCAGAAATTGAAATCTACAGGAACGCTAATACACACTAAATACATTTAGTCACACAATGCTGATTTTATTTACATGAACAATTTGAGAACAAAGTATAACAATAATAATAATTTGCACAGTTTGACATGTTATGAGCGATTGTAGATTTAATCAAAAGTGAACAAAAGTGACAGACATGTTACTTACTCGTTCAGACATTTTCCAGTGAAAATGATTATTTTGGTCATACTTCTGAGACGCAGAATTGGTGATTCTAAGCAGCAAACATTAGATTCATCGGTGCTGAGGAGTCGTGTTGATGCACAACCCACCTAAAGATGATAATACCGCAAAAAACTGCAATTGCAGGTTTCAAACAGAGATGGAGACAAAGAGGCAAAATTTACAGACTGCAGTTTAACAACTTCCAGTGACTGCAGGAAAGAAAATGTCCATATGTTTTTGTTCAGACAGGCAGCCGAAAAAAAAAAAAATAAAGAAAAAATTCTGTTTTTAATCTTTTGTAGCATAAACAGGAAAAAAAAAACGCACATGAAATCTGAAAGTTACAAGCCTGATCCAAGACATCTTTGAAATCTGAATTAAAATCAGGTGTTGTTAATGCGTCTCGGTCAGATTGATCGAAACAGATGTCATGTTTTCACAACCTGCTGCCACAAACTTCATATTATTATTTATATATATTTTGTTATTCATTATTATTATTTATAATTTATATATATAAATTGTTGTACATTTCTGTTCTGTTTTTCAGTAGTACTGCATGTAAAATGAGTCTCAATGAATCCAGCTGTGTGTCTCTGAAGAGTGACATATCCATACACCATCCACCTGACCTCAGTGATGGAGCAGTGACCTCTGACCCTGAGTGAGTACAGTGTCACTGCTAGAGCGAGACATCAAGTAAAATCAGTTTTATTTGTGAAACATAATCACATAAACACATTGATTACATAATCAAGGTGAAAACATCCTTTGCTGAAGTCTCACACTGGTCATGTGATTATATTATACAGTGACAACCGTTCTGGATAAATGTTCACAAAAGCGACTGCAGTCTGAACAGAAAATAATCAGATGTTTTTTTCCTGCAGTATGTTCAAAGATGTTTACTTCAGTGTTATTGTGTCTTGTTGTCAGTTTGTGACTGTTAATTATTCTCAGATTGATTGCGGATCTGCTGATCTATACTAATACAAATGGAACAATTTGAACCATGTCATAATAGAGGTGCAACAGATCAATAAACCCATGATTCAGATCATATCACGGATTTTGAGTCACAGATTGAATCATTTTTGGATCAGCAAAAAAGAAAAAAGGGGAGTAACTGCTACTAGCCTAACTAATAAAGTTTAAACAATGACAGTGAACAGTCAGTAATAAAATAAGAACAAATTGTGAGCAAAGATAAACACTGTGTCCTGATCAGACAATAAGATTCCAGTGACAAACAGTTTGTCTGTCCACACCAGATGCCACTTTGAGACATGATAAAGTCAATCAAAATTCACAGCAAATCAGAAGAGTGTGTGGGCGGGCTCTCTCCTCAAGCTCCGGCACTCGCAACGAAATGTATTAGTACATAATCAAATTCATGAATATTACACAATTTTAACATTATTAAAAATACATACGGAGTTACTGAAACCATTTTTGTCATAGAATACACTTTTCTGTTCACAGTGAGTTGACCATTAATGCTCTTGTTTTCTTCCAATTATCTGAGGTGAATTGTTCATTGTTGCTTTCAGTGAAGACACACAAAATGATATTCAAACTCACATTAGATGCTTTTAACATTAAATAAAGCACATAAACATTACCTGAGATTATCATTGCCATACGTTTTGTTGTTCCAGCTGCGACGTCGTGGAGAGATAGAAACCGTTTCTAATATAGAACCGTCGCGTGTCGCCATTGCAGCTTGTTAAAAAACTAATTAACATGGAAAAGATCCCTTTTATCACGGATTCATTTCATTGCATCTGGTTAGGAAAATACTGAAATACTAGAGGTCGACAGTTAGATTTTACTAATAAAGATAACTTGGTTGGACCACACTGGCCAATAACTGATTCTTAATGAAAACAAACAAAACACTCCAAGTAAAATTGTGTTGAACTTTATTAAAAAAAAAAACAGTATTGAGCCATGAAAATGTACTGTACTTTTTAAATAAAAAATTAATCTCTATATAAAGCATACAGACTTTAAAGTCACAAAAATATTTTGCTGAAAATTGCACAATCCTTTAGCCTTGGGTGAAGTCATTATACACATTACCAATGATTGGGGATGAATATAATGTAATTTAGTGGAAAACTATTTGAGTAGTGTGATATTTTGAACAGCCTCCTGATTCATATCTGTGCGTGTACACTCAAAACAATATGTTTGAAGTTTAAAGATGTGGCACTGGGACCCCTTTTACAATGACAAAAAACCCCCCAGATGTCTCTGATTTCCTTCATCAATTTCTCTGATTTGCTTTATCAATTTCCCTGATTTGCTTTCTAAATATCAATTTCCTTTCTCACATCACTAACCTTTAATATGCAACTTGACTTGCTAACAAATGCATAAACGTGACCAGCGGGATATAAACTAATACAAATAGTAACAATTGTGACATTAAACACATTTGGGCTGGACTTGTGTGTATTTTTGTCACATTGTTTTATATTTACATCCTCTCAGCTTTGAGGGTAAAACACTGCTGTTCTTTCTCTACTAGTGTAGCTTCTAGTCATCAAATCACTTCATAATGATATGAAAACATGTACAGTGTACTGTATACACACCGGTTCATTGTCTATTTTGAATCCGTATCTGAAGTGTCCCGCTCCGTGCAGCATACAGTGTCATCATCAGTCCAGTCCAGTGAATCGGTCCAGCATACATACAACAAACTCCTCGAGGTGTCAGTGATTTGGCCTCATAATTTAAAGCGATCGTGTCTCTTCAAAAAAAAATTGGGATGAAACCACTGAATTCATATAGATTAGATTTACAATCTCTAAATGAACGTTTTGAAGTGTTAAAGTGGTAGTTGCGTAGCTGTCAACGGAGGGACAGAAAGCTCTCAGATTTCATCAAAAAGATCTTCATTTGTGATCTGAAAATCAACAAAAGTCCAGGGTTTGGAAGGACATGAAGGTCAGTAAATAATGACAGAACTTTTATTTTTAACCCTTTAATCAAGAGTTCTGACCGTTCTCGCACAACTCTGTCCTCATTCATTTGCATGTTCATCTGTAAGTGATGTGTGACTGTTTAATATTAGGATTTTGTTTAAAATCCTCCACTACGGCATCGCTCTGCAATATCAAGCCCCAGCACTCCCTAATAAATATGTTCCTGCATACATGTTGCATCTTAAAGGAGTCTGTTAAACTGGCTTTTGTTTAAATGTGGAATCAAATTGAGTTTTAGTGTTTTGGTGTACTTGAAACATTTGTAAATGCATTTTCTGGATTTCTTATCTTTTCTTATTATTTCATCTCACTGTTTCTGCAGAGTTAAAGGAGATGATGAGATCAGATCAGTGACGCCCCGTCTGACCTGCACTGACTCTGACTGTCAAACCCTCATGAAGAAGCCTGACACAGAAGCCCTGCAGAGAGTCAAAGACCAACACAAAACCAGCATGAAGAACAAGTACGAGAGCTTATTTGAGGGAATCAAACTAGAAGAGACTCAAACCCTCCTGAACAGGATCTACACACAGCTCTACATCATAGAGGGAGAGAGTGAAGGAGTGAATGAAGAACATGAGGTTTTACAGATGGAGAAAACAGCCAGAACACAAGACACTCCAATCTACTGCAATGACATCTTTAAACCCTTACATCAACCAGGACGTGAGGAGAAAGACCAAATCAAGACTGTTCTTACTAAAGGCATCGCTGGAATCGGAAAAACCGTCTCTGTGCAGAAGTTAATTCTGGACTGGAGCGAGGGAAAAGCCAATCAGGATGTAGATTTCATGTTTGTGCTTCCATTTCGAGAGCTGAACTTGATTAAAGATCACCAGTACAGTCTTCACAGACTTCTGCTGGACTTTCATCCTGAACTTCAACATCTGGACTCAAAGATTTATGAGGAGTGTAAAGTTGTGTTCATCTTTGATGGTCTGGATGAAAGCAGAATCACACTGATGTTTTCAGATGATGAGAAAGTTTGTGATGTGAACGAGTCTTCATCAGTTTGTGATGTGAACGAGTCTTCATCAGTAGTGAATGAGTCTTCATCAGTTTGTGATGTGAATGAGTCTTCATCAGTTTGTGATGTGAATGAGTCTTCATCAGTTTGTGATGTGAATGAGTCTTCATCAGTTTGTGATGTGAATGAGTCTTCATCAGTGGGTGTGTTGATGTCAAACCTCATCACAGGAGAGCTGCTTCCCTCTGCTCTCATCTGGATCACCTCCAGACCAGCAGCAGCCAATCAGATCCCCTCAAAATACATCAACCGTGTGACAGAGATTCAGGGATTCAATGAGCCTCAAAAGGAGGAATATTTCAGGAAGAGAATCAGTGACGAGCATCAAGCCAGCAGAATCATCTCTCACATCAGAAGATCAAGAAGCCTCCACATCATGTGTCACATACCCGTCTTCTGCTGGATCTCAGCCACTGTGCTTCAAAACCTCCTGAAACAAGATGACAGTGCAGAAATCCCTCAAACTCTGACTGAAATGTACATCCACTTCCTGCTGACTCAGATCAACATGAGGAATCAGAAGTATGATGAGAGAGATCCAGAGAAACTCCTGAAGTCCAACAGAGACGTGATTCTGAAACTTGCTGAACTGGCTTTCAAACAGCTGATGAAGGGCAATGTGATGTTCTATGAGGAGGACCTGATTGAGAGCGGCATAGACGTCACTGACGCCTCAGTGTATTCTGGGATTTGCACTGAGATCTTTAAGGAGGAATCTGTGATTCAGAGGAAAGTCTACTGCTTCCTTCATCTGAGCTTTCAGGAGTTTCTAGCTGCTTTATATCTGTTTTACTGCCATGTAGTCAAGAATGAGGAATCACTGAAGTTGTTTTTGAATTATCATTTGTACAGTTGGAAAATCTCTCTGTATGATGTATTAAGGTCAACAGTTGATAAATCCTTACAGAGTGAAAATGGACACCTGGATCTTTTCCTGCGGTTCCTGCTGGGCGTCTCACTGGAGTCCAATCAGAGACTCTTACAGGATCTACTGACACACACAGAGAACAGCTCAAAGACCATCAGAGAAATCACAAAGTACATTAAAGACAAAATCAAGGGTGATGAACGTCTCTCAGCTGACAGAAGCATCAATCTGTTCCTCTGTCTGCTGGAAATGAAGGATCAGACTCTGTACAGAGAGATTCAGGAGTTTGTGAAATCAGAGAATCACTCAGTGAATCGACTCTCTCCGTCTCACTGCTCAACAATCTCCTACATGCTTCAGATATCAGAGGAGCCGCTGGATGAGTTTGATCTGAAGAAATACAACACATCAGATGAGGGCAGAAGGAGACTGATACCAGCTGTGCTGAACTGCAGAAAAGCTCTGTGAGTATTACTTTATGTGATTGAGAAACTGTTTAGTTATAATATAGTAACATTATAATTCCTCTGTCAATTGGCCCATCACAAACAGTTTGATTGACAGGTGATCTAATCAATCATTCGCCATCTTATCCGACAAAGCTGTCAGGGAGTAGCCTATAGTAGAATAACGTAGGTGAACTTGAATCACGTCTTGAAACAACATTCCTTCTGATGTTCATTCATGTTTATTTGATGCTATAAATGAACTAGTATGAAGAGATGATCGCTTCACAAGCCGTTTGAAGGATCTGTCACAACACATTAAAGAGCCACCATACAGTATTTAGTGTTTAAACTGCTTTAAAAAATGACAATATTTGAAAAATGAAATGGTTTCATACGTTGTCAGTGTCCTCTTTGTTCCTGGATGTATTTTTCACTGCATGAGAGCGCATGGCTTGTCGGGCATAGCAACAGGGGGCAGGTTTTGCGACGGGTCAATTCCTGACACTTTCTGACAATTTAAAGGAAAATCAGAAACTGTTTGAAGAGGAAAAACTGTTTTAATGCAAACAGAAATCCAGAAAACATGAATATTGTCAGTACAGCAAAAACAGAGACAGTGTTAAACTGTGAAGATTAATGATCACTTGAATGAAAAAGTACTTTATTGCTTGATGCACAAGAAGAGTCATTCTTTAAATATTTTTGATCTTATTTCATTTAAACTTTGGCTGTCAAGCGATTGTTTTTTCCCTTTTTTTTACGGCTAGAGCAGCGCTAATAGTGTTTTAATATTCCACAAACACCTAATAAGACTTTAAATTGAGAGACGAGCATAACATTTTTCATCAGTTGGTTCAAGATGGCTTTACCTGACTAACAGAGCTCTGTGGGCTTTATTCTGGGGGTCTTGATCATTACATAGGAGAGACTAACACTATATATTCATATATATTAGGAAAAATATATAGAGTACAGATTAATTTAAAGAATTCAAATCAGAAGTTCCTCCAAATTTTATACAAACAAAATCTAACCAAAGTTATAGTTACTTCTGCAGTTATACATGTTTATACTTGCATACACAACCTATTTGAGTAAACCATGTTCTGAATTATGTGTCCATTATCCCTATAATCTGTCCATCAGACATCCGAAGTGCATTATTTAACTGGATTATATTATACTGGATTATATAGGAAACTGTGTCCATCATAGAATCACACATGAATACACGAATAAACTCAAAATTCCTATACCTGCACATGCCATCTACATATACACAGTATATACAAACATATTATGCACATATTCCAACATATAGAAAACACCTAAAACAAAACAACTCCCCACCCACCCTCCATCTGCCTGATGCGTACTACATAAGAAGAAATACTAAAAAAAAAAAAAAAAAAGCCAGCAGTGGAATGGATTTTAGATCTAGCTCAAATTGAATCAACATCTCTTTCCTCCAAGTCTCCTCTGCCTTCTCCCCCCTAAATACCTTATAAAGGGATCCCAAGTTTTAGAGAATTGTTGTCTCTTATTTCTTAAAGAGTCGTATACGCTTCAGATGTAATGTGTTTGTGAGCTCGTCAAGCCAAAGCTGGAAAGGAGGCGCTAGTTTATATTTCCAGAATGTTAAAATAAGCTTTTTGGCCGTTAAAGATGCACTGTGTAGTTTTTTCGTCTGCTAGGGGGCGCTAAACTCTTCAGAACGATAACAAAGGCATAGACTGATGACACAGTGAATATGGAATCATGGAACTTGTCGTCATGCTGATACTGAAATGAAAGCTCTAGCGCAAGTTCTGTCAGGAAGACTCAAATGTTACGTCACTACTAATTTAGATCTAACCAATCATTATCCAACACATGTAGTATATAAGATCGGTACTCATCACACTCGTCTGAGTTCGCAGATGCTGACGCGAAACCTAATTGCTAGCATTCAGTTGCAAACCCAACCTCGTCCCTGAATAATCTCGCTGCTTGTGATTATTCAGATTCCGACGAAAATATTGTCCTGCATCTCCTCTTCCATGTGTTTGCAGTACACGCATTCAGTGCCGCTGCTGCATGGATATCTGAACCGGAGGATGTAAATTCACAGCTCATCAAAGTTGTTCAATGCCTTTCAGAGCCAGCTGACCCTTTCGCACGTAAATTTAAAATATTCCGGCTGAACGCTCAGCGCGAGTTTTTTCAAAGCGACCGTCTTTCAGAATGTGTTACTTTATTGCTTTACGGTGCTCGTTATGTGACACACGGCAGCACAACAGCGCTGTATGACTACTGATCTGATTATTCATTTTCCATTAAATATTAACAAATTGAGGTCTATAGCTGGTCATATATATCATTCTGATCGTCAAATACGCGCAAGTGGACGTGTTTCGCTGTTTAATCACTTATAATGATCGCGTTAGATAAGCTCCACACGCCGCCATGCTAGTTCGCGCACAGCTCAGAGAATCGCACCGTTGGATTTATAGTATTCATTCTTCCTAAATTGCATTAAACAAAAAGATTTTCCCTACTCCTCTCGGATCAAGGAATCTACAGCGCGTGGCTTCGACCTCATCTACCCTTCTAAATTCTCATCACACAATCCAGACGCCATTCCTAGACGTCCTGCTACAACTGCAACGTCAAATCTTAGTCACTCCACTGCCGCATCAGTTCAAGAGTTCGGTAGGTGTTTTGTCCCACCTGCTGCAGTTATGATGTCACCCCAACTCAGATCTTTTATCCTAGGTAAGGTCATTAACCCCTTAAACCCTAAGGGTATTTTCAGAGTTCTTTTCTGAGTGACACACAAAAGTAAAGACTCATAACTCTCAAACGATACCCACCTTTTGACTCTCCTTGCTATAGCTTGAAGGAACTTATTAAAAAAAAAAAAAAAAAAGCTTTCTCATTTCATACCTGCATCTGGATATCTAATTTGCGGTGATCCCATGAAGTATCAAAAGTTGGAGCATTTGGAATCAACGTCTCCCCCTAGTGGGTATTTTTAAAATCGCACTTTCACGCGGAGTAGCACGTGATCCACACGTGGGAATCCATTGATCTTGGCGTCATTTCAATCGGGAGCATCAACTGTAAGTAATGATGTGCTATTTCCACAATCTATGCCTGTTTCATGAAGTTTCATGCTGAAATGCCACTTGATGGCTACATCTAGTTTTAGCTATAGCAGCTGTGCGCCGTGGGGGTTATGTGTCGCAATTGCGCGATCGATATCGTGATCGCTTCATTGGATTATGACGATGTTGGACTAATTTTAATCATGAGAATCAGCCATAAATAACGATGCCCATTTTACCACAATCGGTGCATGTTTCATGACGTTAAGAGCCAAAACGTGACATAAATGCTGCATTAGTTTATTTCTTACATTTGGGTCTCGTGGAGTTTCAAAAAAAAAAAAAAAAAAAATTTTTACTTTTCAGTAAATAACTTTGCAGTACTCGGATATATTCAAAGTGCTTACATTCATTGTAAAATGCAGACTCTAGCTTCAATGACACCTATTCGTGATGAAGAAGGCGGAGTTTTGAAAACGTGATTATTACAGGTATGATTTGCCCGTGGGCGGTACACTCCGTCTTAGAGGTTAACTCAGCACTCATTAAGAGTTGAAAGCAATGACCGGTCGCATTAAAAAGTTGAGTTCTAAGCTTTAAAATGATACCTCTTTTGTGTCATTCCTCCTAGTGGTTGCTTAGTAATATGATTATGAATTTTTTCGCGGGGGGGGGTTTGCCCGCTGGCGGAACAGTTCGGGAAAAAGGGGCCAACCCAGCTACTCTACTGCTTCCATCGCTTACAGTGACAGACTTATGGTTGACCGCGATGATGAGGCAGTTTTCCTCAACTTCCGATCCCAGTTAGCTACGAACCTCTCATTCGCCGAATTTGTCATCCTTTAGCATTACAGAGACATTCTGCGTCAAGCTTTAGATTGGAGGATGAGTTAGGTCGTACCTATCAAAGATGGCAGACTTTAACCAACGATACGGGGTTTTTACTGAGTTCGCGGTATCCTTAAAATAACAAGTCACTCTGCCCCCTCCTTCCCCTCCTTAACACGAGTATAGTCTGGTCTGTTACTGACGCTGAACTGCTGTCCGTCATTTGGTAGCCAAAAGATTCAGCCCGTGCAATTCGCAAGACCCGCCTCTGTTGCAATGCCCGACGGCCTGCTCTCTCGCGCCACACATCATGTTCTCACGGGACGAGAATGCATCGCGGAGCCAAGAGGACACTGAAAAACTTTTTCATATTTAATATACTGTAATTCTTAGCTGTTAAACACTAAATACTCATTGGGGCCCTTTAATTGTCATGACAGATCCGTCAGCGGCTCGTGAACCAATTACCTCTTCATGCCGGTTCATTGTGGCGTCAAGTGAACATTGGAGGGAATGTCGTTCAAACATGGAAAGACATGAGTACACACAATTTATATGAAAAAAAAAAAAAAAAAAAAATAAAAAAACTTTCACCCTGATCAGATCTCGTGTTGAATTACATAAAATGCCTAGCCGATTTAAGCAAAATGTTGCTCCCTCCACACTCAACGCTTGCACCACAGATTATTCCGGTATTATCACTCCGGTATTCCCACCTCGATCACGACCACTGTTCCTTGTCGTTCTAATCATGATAACCGTAATCTTTTTATTTCATCCATCCATAGATTGCTAGCAGGAAATATTTTATGCATTGTATTTTAATCCTAAATGCCAAAGTCTTTCATTTCATCTATTCGGCGGCCACCCAAAGGCATAGCCAAATCCTCCTGTAAACCTTCTGTTAACGCCTGCCAATCATTCATCTTCTGCAAAGTATCACTACAATGCTAGAGGTCATGCTTACGGCTTCACGTGTCCCTGGGAATTTACCACAGATTTTAAACATCAGTCTTGCTCGTGGGCGTTCACCTAATTTCTTAACTCTTTTCCTTAAACACTCAGTGTGACTCCAAAGGTCGGCGTCACTTTAACTTTTCTAAGTTAATAACAAATTCCGTCCCTCCTTCCATGATTAAATATCTAAGTTCACCTAGAACTACTGTCAACTTCTCTCTAATGGAGAACAGTTTGGTAAAGCTTTGTTCAGGACTCAATTAGCTTCTGTTCCAGGATCCCTCAATCTTTTCCCCTTCTACTGGGGAATGGCCTTCATTCAGAATCGTGGTAGCAACCACCCGCAGCCGAGGATTTTTCAACATCAGCCATCAAGCCCCTGGGAAGACTGTCTTCCCCTGCTATCGAATCATACATAAGACCAGATTCCAAAAAGCTCAGCAAGCTCTCTCAAGTTAAAGTAATTCATGCATATACTGGTGGTGGTGGTACTATCTTACTCACTAATAATCAATTTGACGTCCGTCGCCGTTCAAGGCGTCGTGCCTATGTGGCCTAACGCGGCCTCCATTGCTGTCCAAGGCTCTGAGTACATGTGGGCCCACTGTGGCCTCGTCGCTGTTCAAGGCGAGTCTATGTGGTTCTCGTGGCCTCGTCGCCGTTCAAGGCGTCGCGCTAAGTGGCCTAACGCGGCCTCCATCGCTGTCCAAGGCTTTGCGTATATGTGGCCCACTGCGGCCTCGTCGCCGTTCAAGGCGAGTCTACGTGGCCTCACGTGGGCGAGTCACCTTTCAAGGCGAGTCTATGTGGCTCACGTGGCCGAGTCGCCGTTCAAGGCGTCCCGCCTAAGTGGCCTAACGCGGCCTCCATCGCCGTCCAAGGCTTTGCGTATACGTGGCCCACTGCAGCCTCGTCGCCGTTCAAGGCGAGTCTATGTGGCCTCACGTGGGCGAGTCGGCTTTCAAGGCGTCGTCTACGTGGCCTAACGTGGCCTTTATTGCCGTCCAAGGCTCCGTGTAAAAAAAAAAAAAAAAAAAAAAAATCGCCGTTCAAGGGTGTCGTGTCTATGCGGCCTAACGTGGCCTGCGTCGCCGTTCAAAGCGTTATCTATGCGGCCTAACGTGGCCTGCGTCACCGTTCAAGGCGTTATCTATGCGGCCTAACGTGGCCTGCGTCGCCGTTCAAGGCGTTATCTATGTGGCCTAACGTGGCCTGCGTCGCCGTTCAAGGCGTTATCTATGCGGCCTAACGTGGCCTGCGTCGCCGTTCAAGGCGTTATCTATGCGGCCTAACGTGGCCTGCGTCGCCGTTCAAGGCGTTATCTATGTGGCCTAACGTGGCCTGTGTCAACGTGTTACCTCTTCTCTTTTCTCCTTCCTTTTCTTCGCTTTCTCTCTCACCACTCAGCGGTATTCATCCTTCCCTGCCTCTTGCGCCACGGTTAGCGGCTTCTCCACTGGTAAGTACAAGTCTCTAAGTCAATTCATGTTTTCCTGCCTAGGAACTACAAGAATCAGTACTGGCATATTTCCATTCCTTTCACAGTTCTTTGGGGGGTAGGCTCCGTCACAGGATAAATTATCCTTCACCTTTTTTGGGGGTCGGCTACGCCCCTGCCTTCATCTTCAGGCAGGAAATGCAGAGTCCGCAACCCTCAGGATCTAAGCTACGGACGGGGCCTACGCCAAAGAACTTTATCTTACAATGTTTGCTTGCCGATTGTTAATAAATTTCATTGCAAGTTAAATTACCTCCCGAGTCTTTCTGGTAGAAATAATGTTTATGGATGAGTGAATGCATGTTTTTTATCATGACTGTGGTGTGAAGCAGGACGGGGACCAGAATCACAGATGCGATTACTAATGAGAGACAGATATCAGTGGCACACGTGAATCATGATGTTTAATTAACAAAGTTCGGGAGGATCAGGTGCAGATAATTAACCTCATCAGCACAAGTGGAGAGCAATCAGTTAACCAACTCATTCAATGACAGGAGGTATAAATACAGCAGACTTACCTCTGTTCGTCTGAGAGCTTACCAGCATCCCTCCTCCACCCCATCTCCTCACTTATAGTTCCATCTAGTTATACCACAACCAGGGGGGAGTACTCTGGGTTCGGGCCAAAATTCCGAGCTCGGAGCCCTCCCCCTGGACAGCACGCCAAATACGCTTAAACCTTCACTCTTCTTAATTATATGTAAATGTGAACTCGTGAACTGGGATATAAAGAAACGAGGACATTTCATTCTACCGAACTACTTGCAAGTGTTAAAATACTACTTATACAGGTCTGTTTATTCGATGAATTAAAACTGTGAGGTAACGCAGCGCTGTTTCACTTGCTCTAACGTTACACTATCATACTAAACTGTGTTTGAGTTTGTTGAGAGTTGTCATGTTTAGTATTAGTTTGTTGGCCGTATGAGACTTAACAGTGAGCTAGATCAACATTAGATTATCACACTGATGATGTTCTAACACTCCGTCCAGCTGAGCTATATAACATTGATTAGTCTTATATAGTCTACATTTGCTTACCTTGTCTCATAATGTGCAAGAGTGCGTCTCTGTCAAGCCAAAGTTTGTCGCAAAGCTCTCGCCATCTCAGAAACGCCACGCTGATATTGATCCTCGTTTTAGTTCTCCCTTTGTCCCAAAGTTTGCTTGCCATGGTCCATAATGTTTGAACTAAACAACAGCAGCGCGCCGCTAGGTGTTACGCAGCTGTCCGTATCTGTTGCCATGGTTACTGTGCAGTACAAGTGGAAACGAGTGGTTAATGCACTTGTGGATAATGCAGATATTACGTCACTGACAGGCTTGGAAACATTTAACGTAACGTAAGTACATAACTTAAAGAAATAAATAACACTGTGCAAGTGGTTTTAGGATATTTTAATATAAAAATTTTATATTGTGTGTATATATAATATATCGTGTCTTTTAAAGGTCCATAGAAAGGAAACTATTGTTGAGACTTGTACAGACAGAGCTTATGTCTTGAAACACCAAACACAATGAAAAACTCATCTGGTTCAATTTGTTGCTCAGTGATTTCAGAGAAGACACTGAAAATCTTACACCAAAAGCCTTGAAGACTGGGATATAACTGTGAAGCAGGGTTGCATCAGCCGTCCTGTGTTTGTCACATTTTGGAGACACCTGGAAATATTCTAGATAATTTTGTTTTAGTGTAGTGTAGCCTATGCAAGATTTTGAAGTGGATGAGGTGGATGTCTGGAGTTTATAGAACATCTATTGATCTCTTCTAGGCTATCTGCCCATAACCCATTGGAGATTTCTGATCCTAATTCTTCCTCCCATGAGCTTTTGATTGAAGATGTAGCAGGTAATTGGGAGGCCTGAAAAGTATTATAAATGCAGGAAATCATTTCCCCTTTACCAAAATAGTCCATAAGGCAGATGTCAAGACATGAAGGGCTAATTGTTGCAAACGTGTTTATGTAGGATTGTACATAGTTTGTGACTTGCAAGAACCTAAAAAATTACTTCTATGAAGTTTTTCCTGAATTTTTTCAAAGGAAATAAAAGTACCATCAGATCACTTGCGTGAATTCCTGCATCTCTCCATTGCTGAAAACCTTTATCTAGTATGGAAGGTAAAAAGAGGGATTGTCAGTGGTGGGAATTAATAAAGGTAATGTCTTTACCCCAAAATTAGTTATAATGTGTTTTCAAGTACGAATAACACCACTAATCATGGCACCACAGCACCAAGATTGTACGGGGTACATTCATCTGGTCTAATCTGAGCCAGTCAAGTTGTCCACTTTTATCATTTAATATTGATGATATAATTCTGAGGTTAGCCACCCAGTAATAGCAGCGGAAGTCTGGAAAGGCAAGACCTCCTACATTTCTAGATTTGGAGAGATGTAGTTGTTTGTCCATTCATTCATTCATTCATTCATTCATTTTCTACCGCTTATCCGGGGCCGGGTCGCGGGGGCAGCAGTCTGAGCAGAGATTCCCAGACTTCCCTCTCCCCAGACACTTCCTCCAGCTCTTCTGGGGGACACCGAGGCATTCCCAGGCCAGCCGAGAGACATAGTCTCTCCAGCGTGTCCTAGGCCTTCCCCGGGGCCTTCTCCCGGTGGGACATGCCCGGAACACCTCCCTAGGAAGGCGTCCAGGAGGCATCTAAAACAGATGCCCGAGCCACCTCAGCTGACTCCTCTCGATGTGAAGGAGCAACGGATCTACTTTGAGCTCTTCCCGAGTGACTGACCTCCTCACCCTATCTCTGCCCTGCCACCCTGCGGAGAAAGCTCATTTCGCCCGCCTGTATCCAGGATCTCATTCTTTCGGTCATGACCCAAAGCTCATGACCATAGGTGAGAGTAGGAACGTAGATCGACCGGTAAATCGAGAGCTTCGCCTTGCAGCTCAGCTCCTTCTTCACCACGACAGACTGGTATATCGACCGCATTACTGCAGAAGCTGCACCGATCCGTCTGTCAACCTCACACTCCTTCCTTCCCTCACTCGTGAACAAAACCCCAAGATACTTGAACTCCTCCACTTGAGGCAGGAGCTCTCCACCAACCTGAAGAGGACAAGCCACCCTTTTCCGACTGACAACCATGGTCTCAGACTTGGAGGTGCTGATCCTCATCCCAGCTGTCTCACACTCGGCTGGAAACCGTCCCAGTGCAAAAAGCAGGGATGAGATCCTGTGGTCCCCAAACCAGACTCAGTCCGGCCCCTGACTCCGCCTAGAAATCCTGTCTGTAAAGATTATGAACAGGACCGGTGATAAAGGGCAGCCCTGCCGGAGTCCAATATGCACCAGGAACAGGTCTGACTTACTGCCGGCTATGCGAACCAAGCTCCTCATACAGGGACCGGACAGCCCTTAGCAAAGGGCCCGGACTCCATACTCCTGGAGCACCCCCCACAGGGCGCCACGAGGGACACGGTCGAATGCCTTCTCCAGATCCACAAAACACATGTGGACTGGTTGGGCAAACTCCCATAAATCTTCCAGAACCCCAGAGAGGGTAGAGAGCTGGTCCAGTCTTCCACGACCGGGACGAAAACCGCATTGTTCCTCCTGAATCTGAAGTTCGACTATCGGCCTTACTCCGCAGGGTGGCAGGGTTGCTCCCTTAGAGATAGGGTGAGGAGCTCGGTCACTCGGGAGGAGCTCAAAGTAGATCCGTTGCTCCTTCACATCGAGAGGAGTCAGCTGAGGTGGCTCGGGCATCTGTTTCGGATACCTCCTGGACCCCTTCCTAGGGAGGTGATATTCAGACTTCACCCCCCTGCCCCCCCCCCCCCCCCCCCGGATGAAAAAGAGAGAAATTAGACATGTGATCAATGTGCAGAAAACAGAAGAAAATATTTTAATCCACCATTTCCTCTAATGAACCGTATTTCATCCTGTGTTACAGACTCGCTGACTGTAATCTCACTGATCAGTGCTGTGAAAGTTTGCCTTCATGTCTACAATCATCAAACTCACTGAGAGAGCTGGACCTGAGTCACAATGACCTGCAGGATTCAGGAGTGAAGCTGCTCTCTGATGGACTGAAGAGTTCTCACTGTCAACTCAAAAAACTGAGGTAAGAAAAACAGATGAAGGTTCACTGTTATGAAATTAAAGATGTCCTCTGCTCTGGTTCTGATCTCTTGGACCCAGTTGTTCAGAAAGTTTAATCTGGATCAGCACGATCTGGATTTGGAAATCCCATGTTTTGCTATCCAGGATTTTGCTATCCACACACACACACACACACACACACACACACACACACACAAAGAGAGAGACGCAGAGAGAGAAAGAGAGAGAGGGACACAGAGACAGAAAGCCACAAATGTGACTCCAACACAGATTTGTATAGAATTTGGCAAATGAAAATCAGCCACAAGAGCAGGGAAAAAATGCAGAAATGAAGAGGTGAGACCTAACACACTCACACAAACACTTTTGCACTTTTTGCATGCATCTGTTCATTTCTGCTTAATGCTGTTGGTTTTATTTACAATTTTATATTCTAATGTTAGTGATTTGATTGCATTTGGTTTATTGAACTAAATGATTTGTGAATATTTTCTAGTGTTTTAGTATTTCTTAGTTATATCTTTGCAAATTTATATGGTGTTGTTGCAAAATCAGACACTTCAAACACCTCAAAAATACTGATTTTAATGTATTTTATTTAAATGTGTATATATTCACAAAATATATATAAACAAAGTTGTGATAGAAGCAGTTGGCCACATCCAGAGAAATGAATGGATCTCTATGGCTCTCAAAACACTTTGGCTTCATTTCAGAGACAAGGCTTAGACTAAACCAGGATTAGGCATTATTTAAATTGGGACATTGACATATTTCTTATGATGTCAATTAAAGTTGATTTCATTTAAAACAGCTCAAAAATGCATTTTAGTTTGGGACTAGGCTTAAGCTTTGTCTGTGAAACTGGGCATAGATTTCTAAAACTAATTGTTGCAGGTTTTCTTGTAACTAGCAGATGGAAGATTTCTGCATCTAACACTTAATCAATATCCAGAAAACACTCATATTTAATTAGTTCATCATTAAAGTTGATTTCATTTGCAAGTTAATGGTGTAGTTGAGTAACTTTGTGGTAAATAGGTAAAACAAAAACAAAAAAAGTACCACATATCCCCAGCATAGCATAAATAACAGCATAAATAAATTGAAGTAAATAAAAAAATGACCTATATTGCCTAATCTTTCTTTTTGCTTTCCAACGCTACAACTAATATATTAAGTGTGTGTGTGTGTGTGTGTGTGTGTGTGTGTGTGTAGATTATCTGGCTGTATGGTGACAGAGGAAGGCTGTTGTTTTCTGGCTTCAGCTCTGAGATCAAACCCCTCACACCTGAGAGAGCTGGATCTGAGCTACAATCACCCAGGACAATCATTAGTCAAGCTGCTCTCTGACCCAAACTACAGACTGGACAAACTCAAGTATGTTCAACACTAACAATCATCCTGTCATGTGTGTTTGGACGTGTGTGTGTTAGAAACTCATATGTACATATAGATCCCTGCATACAGCACATACACATTCACCAATAAGGATGTCTTGAACTCTCTCTGATTGAAGATGATCTTGATTCAGATCAGCAGCTGCTTGTGACTCATAACAGCAGCATCTGAGAAACAGACTCAATCTCTGACCCCAAAACATCAATTCAAAGCTTGTTGCTGCTCTAGAAAGTCAATTCTCAGTTCTGTCAGAGACATGAAGAAAAAAACATCCAACATACAGACTCAGAGATCACAGTCTGAATGAGAAGAAATGATGTTTGTCCTCATGACACTGAATAAAGCAGATCATCTGAACAATAGATTTCTGCAGTTAGTAGATGAATATCAGTTATTGATTAAAACACTTGCACAAATGAAAGATAAAAACACAATCGATCAGTGAATGTAAAGTTGAGTCTGTAGATCAAGACTTGAGGATCTTATTCAGTGATCGAGGCTGTGAATCAGGAACTACATCAAATGATGGAGGACAGACAGAAGATCTCAAAGGATCTTCATCAGAAGAGACACCGGCCTGAGTTTGAGAGATAGTTTACTATTTTACAGGTTTTAAGATCTATGAAAACTTTTGTGTGATAAACAGACAACAATTGAAGTCATTCACATGTTCCTTATGAGCTCAGATCAGATTTTTCATGTTTGCCATTTAAAAATTTTACTTAATTTTCACTATTTTTGATAAGTTAAAATCATTTTCAATTTAATACCCACTTTTCAACATGTAAATTGACTGACATTTTGTTTTTATAGTGTGGATCATGGAGGAGAGATCAGGATTACAGCAGGACCACAGAAATGTAGGACACACACACACTCACACACACACACGCACTCTCAACTTAAACATTGTTTTGTTATAAATGTAATAATCTCTCTTCTTGTGTTCAGATGCATGTGATCTCACACTGGATTTAAACACAGCACACACTCGTCTCGTTCTGTCTGAGAGGAACAGAAAGGTGATGTGTGTGAGAGAGAATCAGCCGTATCCTGATCATCCAGAGAGATTTGATGACTGTCCTCAGGTTCTGTGTAGAGAGAGTCTGACTGGACGCTGTTACTGGGAGACTGAATGGAGCGGGAGGGTTAATATATCAGTGGCGTATAAAGGAATCAGAAGGAAAGGATGGAGTGATGACTGTGTGTTTGGATACAATGAAAAGTCCTGGAGTCTGAACTGGTTTAATAACAGATTCTCTGTCAGTCACAATAATGAGATCACAGAAATATCTGCTCGTCCTCGTCTCTCTAACAGAGTAGGAGTGTTTCTGAACTGGTCGGCCGGCACTCTGTCCTTCTACAGCGTCTCTGACACACACACACTCACACACTTACACACATTCAACAGCACATTCACTGAACCCCTCTATGCTGGATTTGGGGTTGATTTTGGTGGTTCAGTGTCTCTGTGTGAGATTAAACATGTTCCTGTGAGAATCAACTGAGACACACAGATGAGAGACAGAAACACACTCACATGATCTCTCTTTAACTCTCACAGCTGTAAACTCTTTCTCTCTTCTCATCTTCATTTCAGTGAATATAGAAACACACTCATTGACTTCAGTGTAAATGAGACACACCACAGACTTCTATTGTGTTCCTATAAAGACATTTGAATGAGTCTCTGAGCGCCACCTGGAGGAAGATTGAGTTTCTCGCTCACAGGAAACAGTTCTTAGCGAGTGTTTGCTCTGTTACTATGGTAACTGAGGGTCAGGTCAGAGTTCATCTTCTAAACTGTCACAAACAGACTCCTGCAGTTCCTTCTGCTCGACCCCTCTCCTGAGTCCTAAACCCTTTTGGACTCCATTTCCCTCTCACACCTGTCACTGATTGCTCTCACCTGACTTTCATCAATTTAAGCTGCTCTCAGACTCCACCTCTTTGTGAAGTTTTGTTTTGCTCTGGTGAACATCTCTGAGCATTTATTCCTGTGTCTTGCCTTCCCATGGATTACCTTTGGACTGTTTATTCTCCCAGTGATTCTGTTGGCCTTATGCCTGTTTTTGGATTACAAGCTGCCTTATCTCTACTGTTGAGAGATCAATCTATATTTACTTGATTGATTTGTATCTATAATTTTACATTTTTACTTGATAAAAACAGTTGGGAAAGAAAACGAATGTGTGTCGTTATATTGGATCCATTCATTGGGTCTTAAAGTCAGAGCAGCACAATAAACCTGCCGCTGTCTGTCATTGATGTTCATCGAACAACAAAATATATAGAGAAAATCACTTTTGTATCATTAACAAGGATTGTGTTGCTTTACATTTGATTATTCAGTTTCTGTGCCTGAATTCTGTTAGACTTCCCTGAAAAACATAAAGCAGTTTATTTCATTTCTATATTTGTTCTGTTGTATTTGTCTACGCTTGTAATGTGTTTATTATTTTCTATGCAGATTCACTCCCCTACAAAATCACACCAATCAATCTGTAATGATTCAGTCTTTCTAAGTAGAGCTATTCAAGTCATCTGGTGAAATTTTCATATTACAATAGAGCAGAAAATCGAAATACTGGAAAGTCAGTTTTTCTAGAGCAGCCCTTGAAGTGTCAGAAAATGATATGCAGGTACTAGTTTGATGGATCTTCTTAAGGACCTCAAATAATCCTGTTGTGATCCCAAGAAACTTCAAATCATGTTTTTAAGCGTTTACAAGTATTTTCCATATGACGATTTTCTTTATTTCTTTCTAAAAGGATTACATTTACATTTAGTCATTTAGCAGACGCTTTTATCCAAAGCGACGTACAAGTGAGGAAAACAAACAAGCGATTCTTCATGAATTGTCAAATAACACAGGAAGTGCTCACAATACAAGTTTCATACATTGCTCAGTACCATAAGCTATAGTAGGAAGGGAAAAGGGAAGGAAAGGGTTTTTTTTTTTTTTTATTATGAGGAGATCAAGTGTTCATGGAAGAGATGAGTGTGACGAGCTCGGCGGGCGAGAGCCGTGGGGGAACGGCGCGAGGCCGGTGACGCGAGGGTTAATGAGCGTCAGGTGCTCGGCGCACCGGTCTCGTATCTCCCACGGAGGAGCTCCGGAAGCATAAAGGAGGAGCGACGACAGGGAAGGACGAGAGAGGACCAGGCCTGGATTTTATGTTGTGTTTTATTTGGTTTGTGTGGGCGGCAGTCGCCGTGAGGAACTGCCGCCCTTATACTTTTTGTTTCATTGTCAGTTTATTTGTGGATTAAATATGTTAAATGTTCGCTGGTTCCCGCCTCCTTCTTCCCATATTTATGAACTTTGTTACACTGGTGCCGAAACCCGGGAGGAAGGAGGGACATGCTGTCGAAGAGCCCTCGCTGCTGAGGGGGATCGCGGTGCTGAGGAGATCGGGCAGCGCGGGAGTGAAGACCGCGAGTGGCTGCCCGAAGCGGTGGTACTGGAGCAATCGAGTGATAGGTGGGACGGGAAACTCGCTGCCGCGCCCCTGGGACGAGGTGGGGTGGCGGCCGTCCAAGAGGGAGCGGAGGAGCCGCCGTTCGCCGGGGGCCGAAGCCTGCTGCCTGCCGCCGTAACGGGGAGGAGCCGCCGTCCGCCGTGGGCCGAGGCCTGCTGCCTGCCGCCGGAGCGGGGAGGAGCAGGGAACGGCGGGCTCGCTGCTGGCTGCCCTCATGAGGAGGAGTCATCGCCGGCCGCCAGGGGGCGGAGGAGGATCGGGCCGTCCACCGAGCGTCCAGTGCCATCGCATGGCACCGCGAGGAAGAGCCTCTCGGCGGGCTGAGGACCGAGCGGCAGTGTGTCGGGGAGCCGGACCAAGAATTTTTTTTTGTTTTGTTTTCCTCTCTCCACTCTCTCGTCCTGGTCGCTCCTTGTGCTTCCGTCTCCTTTTCTCTCGTCTCGTCTGTCCTTACCCCCATGCGCTGTGGCCGCCGAGACTGGCCCCCGGGGGGGGAGTAAGCGCAGTCTCGCGGGTACCCCCCGGCCTGCGAGGGGCGATGGGGGTATGTGACGAGCTCGGCGGGCGAGAGCCGTGGGGGAACGGCGCGAGGCCGGTGACGCGAGGGTTAACGAGCGTCAGGTGCTCGGCGCACCGGTCTCGTATCTCCCACGGAGGAGCTCCGGAAGCATAAAGGAGGAGCGACGACAGGGAAGGACGAGAGAGGACCAGGCCTGGATTTTATGTTGTGTTTTATTTGGTTTGTGTGGGCGGCAGTCGCCGTGAGGAACTGCCGCCCTTATACTTTTTGTTTCATTGTCAGTTTATTTGTGGATTAAATATGTTAAATGTTCGCCGGTTCCCGCCTCCTTCTTCCCATATTTATGAACTTTGTTACAATGAGTTTTCAGCTGTCTCTTGAATCGGAAATCTTGAAAAGGATTCTGCCAGTGAAGCGATCTGAAGAACCGTGTCATTTTCACAGTTAAAGCTTTATGAAGAGAAGTTTACTCAGAACATGTAGAGTAAATGTCATCACTGAAATGGTCAACGTAATGTTTTAAAGACACTTTCTCTTCAGACTGACGAGCACATGCTGTTTGAGTCTGTTGCTCCATAGCTTTATTTGAATCTATTTATTGTCATTGTTTGCTGTCTACTTTATCTTCACTATATATCTGATATTGTCTTATATTGCCTATCACATTAATCTGACATCGCTAGTTTTTAATCTTTTAATCTAAATCACCATCACAACGCGTTAGCATTACGCTAGTTTGTGTTATCCGTGCCCACCGTCATTTCTGTCACGCTCTCGTTTTCTTCAAATTCATCAAACATCTGGTAAGTCGGATCGGTCTACAAACACGGTAAGTTATGTCATCTTCTCCTTTCATTGTTACTTGCACTGCCTGTCACATGCATAGTTTAGCTTTTTCTGTCAGCGATGAAGGATTCACATGTCATAAATGTAGGGAAATAGTCAGGCTGACAGAGAAAATCTTAGAATTAGAGACACATATCCAAACTTTAATTGAGGATAGTAAGAATGCAAGGGCTTCAGATACTTTTTTGGATGCGACTAGCCTAGTGAACTCCGTACATTGTTCGGTTCCGGCTGTAGAGCCCGTGCTGCAGGGCAACTGGGTGACCGTGAGGCGGCCTAGTCGTGTTAAAAAACACCACTCTTCCGTTCCGATTAGAACATCAAACAGGTTCTCCCCACTCAGTGACGCACCCACTGAGAATCCTGTTGAAAGTGCCCTAGTTATTGGCGATTCTATTACACGGAACGTGAAAATAGAGACACCAGCCACCATAGTCACATGTTTGCCGGGAGCCAGAGCGCCTGACATCAAAGCAAATTTAAAAGTGCTGGCTAATGCTAATCGTAAATACTCTAAGATTGTTATTCACGTCGGCGCTAATGATGTCCGACTTCGCCAGTCGGAGATCCCCAAAATTAACATTAAAGAGGTGTGTGAAATCGCACGTATGATGTCAGACACTGTAATTTTTTCTGGACCCCTTCCTGCTCGTAGGAGTGATGAGATAATTAGCAGACTATCATCACTCAATGGCTGGCTGTCTAAGTGGTGTCCACAGAATAATATAGGTTTCATAGACAATTGGAAAAGTTTTTGGGGCAGACCTGACCTGTTGAAAAGAGATGGTATTCATCCCTCCTGGGGTGGTGCTGCTCTTCTCTCTAGTAATATGGCACATAGTCTTAGAGCTCAACCTTGACTAACTGGGGCCCAGGTCAGGAAGCAGACAGACTGGCTAAACCGACCGTCTGCTAGCTGTCTCACGTCACAGAATTCAGATAAATCCCAACACATAGAGACTCTTTCACCTAGATATCATCAGATAGAGACTGTGTCTGTACCCCGAACTAATAAATACAGAAAACTTCCAAACCCATTTAGGGGTGATAATTTAATTGATGTTCAACAAGTAGTAAACAGAGATTATAAAGATAACAAAATGATAAAGCTTGGGTTGCTGAATATTCGATCCCTTTCTTCAAAAGCACTTATTGTAAATGATATTATCACAGAAAATAACCTAGATGTGCTGTGTTTGACAGAAACCTGGCTAAAACCAGACGATTACATTACTTTAAATGAGTCTAGCCCTCCAGGTTACTATTATCGACACGAACCTCGTCAGAAAGGTAAAGGGGGAGGTGTTGCTGTAATCTATAGTAATATCTTCAGTATTACTCAAAAGTCTTTCAAATATATCTCTTTTGAAGTGATGGTGCTCTATGTAAGTTTATATAATGTTAGTGACAACTCTCATTTGAAATTTGTGTTGGCTGCTGTATACAGGCCACCAGGGCACCATACAGATTTTATCAAAGAATTTGCTGATTTTCTATCGGAGTTAGTACTGGCTGTGGATAAAGTCCTTATTGTTGGTGATTTTAATATACATGTAGATGATGAAAAAGACGCTTTGGGATTGGCATTAACAGATATTCTAAGCTCTATTGGAGTTAGACAACACGTGTCAGGACCAACTCACTGTCGTAATCATACTCTAGATCTAATATTGTCACATGGAATCGATATTGATGCCGTTGAAATTCTGCAGCAGAGCGATGACGTCTCAGATCATTATCTAGTCTCATGCGTGCTACATTTATCCAAGGCTGGAAAACCGCCTGTCTGCCATAAATATGTTAGAACCATCACTTCTACCACTAAAAATTGCTTTATAAATAATCTTCCTGATCAGTTTCATCAACTTAGCAAACCAGACAGCTTAGAAGAACTCGATGTTGCAACAGAAACTATTGACGCTCTCTTTTCGAACACTCTAGACTCTGTCGCTCCTTTGCGCTTAAAAAAGAATAAGGATATTAGTCCAACGCCATGGTATAACGAGCACACTCAGGCCCTTAAGAGAGCAGCAAGAAAAATGGAGCGCAGCTGGAAGAATTCAAAACTAGAAGTTTTTCGGATTTCATGGAGAGAGAAAATGATGGAGTACAGAAAGGCTGTAAAAACCACTAGATCTGCTTATTTTTCAAATCTTTTAGAAGAAAATAAACACAACCCTAAGTATTTATTTAATACAGTGGCTAAATTAACAAGAAATACAGCCTCAACTTCTGATGTTTCCAAACAGCACAGCAGTAATGACTTTATGAACTTCTTTACTTGCAAGGTTGACAACATTAGAGAGAAAATTATAGCCATGCAACTGTCTACTACAGTATCACATCAGACAGTGGGTTGTTGTATCCCTGAGGAAAAATTCCATTCATTTGCTGCTATAGGAAAGGAAGAATTGTCTAAACTTGTTAAATCATCAAAATCTACAACATGTATGTTAGACCCTATACCGACTAAGCTATTGAAAGAGATGCTTCCAGAGGTCATAGATCCTCTTCTTAAGATCATTAATTCATCTTTATCACTAGGTTACGTACCGAAAAATTTTAAGCAGGCTATTATCAAACCTCTTATTAAAAAACCACAACTTGATCCTGGTGAATTAGTCAATTACAGACCAATTTCCAATCTACCTTTTCTGTCAAAAATACTAGAAAAGGCAGTATCATCTCAGCTTAGTTCCTACTTGGAAAGAAATGGTATCTGTGAGGATTTCCAGTCAGGATTTAGACCGTACCATAGTACTGAGACTGCTCTCATTAGAGTTACAAATGATTTGCTCTTATCATTAGATCATGGTTGTATCTCTCTATTAGTGTTACTAGACCTCAGTGCTGCTTTTGACACTATCGACCACAATATTCTTTTGAACAGACTAGAAAATTATGCTGGAATTAGTGGAATTGCATTGGTATGGTTCAAATCATACTTATCTGACCGTTATCAGTTTGTAGTAGTAAACGAAGAGATGTCATTTCGATCACAAGTTAAATATGGAGTACCACAAGGCTCAGTTCTAGGACCGTTGCTTTTCACTCTGTACATGCTACCCTTGGGAGATGTCATTAGGAAGCATGGCATTAGCTTTCACTGTTATGCTGATGATACTCAGCTCTATATTTCCTCACGCCCTGACGAAACCTACCAATTCTCAAAATTAACAGAATGCGTAGCTGATATAAAAAATTGAATGACTAGTAATTTCCTACTACTAAATTCAGAAAAAACAGAGATTCTAATTATTGGACCAAAAACTTCAGCACATAAAAACCTAGAATACTGTCTAACACTTGATGGCTGCTCTGTTAAGTCATCTTCGTCAGTTAGGAACCTGGGTGTGCTCTTTGATACCAATCTTTCATTTGAAAGCCACATTTCTAGTATATGTAAAACCGCATTCTTCCATCTTAAAAATATATCTAAATTGCGACATATGCTCTCAATGACAAATGCGGAACAGCTAGTTCATGCGTTTATGACCTCGAGACTAGATTACTGTAACACTCTATTGGGTGGTTGCCCTGCTCGCGTGATAAACAAACTACAGCTGGTCCAAAACGCAGCAGCTAGAGTCCTTACTAGAACCAGCAAGTATGAACATATTGGCCCGGTTCTGTCAAAACTGCACTGGCTCCCTATTAAACATCGTATAGATTTTAAAATCTTGCTAATTACTTACAAAGCACTAAATGGCTTAGTTCCCCAGTACCTGAGTGAGCTCTTAATGCATTATAGTCCTTCGCGTCTATTACGATCTCAGAATTCTGGCCAGTTGTTAATACCTAGAATATCAAAATCAACCGCAGGCGGTAGATCCTTTTCCTATTTGGCACCTAAACTCTGGAACAATCTTCCTAGCATTGTTCGTGAAGCAGACACACTCTGTCAGTTTAAATCTAGACTAAAAACGCATCTATTTAACCTGGCATACACATGACGCACTATAAACTTTTGTCTTCATATCCGTTAAAGGATTGTTAGGCTGCATAGATCAGGTCAGCCGGAACCGGGAACACTTCCTATAACACCAGATGTACTCGGTACGTCAGAAGAAGAATGGCGTCTACGCTAATTTTTTGTCTCTCTGCTTATCCCGAGGTTTACCAATTAACGTGATTGGCTGGATCCGGGTCGGACGGGGAACCTGTGCCTGTGTGCGGCAGCAATGTGGCCCTGGGGTGTCGGCGGACACTGTGTTAACTAGCTCATCCTTTGTTAAGACCTTACAGACTCATCAGCCAGTGGCACATATCCCAACAAACCGTCCCATACCGGCGTGATCAAAAAGATCTTAAACTAGATGGAACTAGATTAAATATTTTGACTGTTGCGATTCCAAATCGGTTTAAAGACCCGTAACTCTGCCTGAGTATCGGTCAAGTGTTCACTGTTGGCCAGAGGAGAACTGGCCCCCCGACTAAGCCTGGTTTCTCCCAAGGTTTTTTTCTCCATTGTTGGAGTTTTGGTTCCTTGCCGCTGTTGCCTTTGGCTTGCTTAAGTTGGGGACACTTGCTTGATATTCAGCAGTGTTTTTGATATGCCTTTATTGGCGCCGTTGTATACAAACTGAGCTGAGCCGGACGATTACGTCACTGTTTTCTGCAGGGCTGAAATACCTAAATTAACTAGACTAATAACTACTGATCTTTGCAACTGAATGAATCAATAATATATAGAATAAGCTGCACAATGACACCATTTTCTTATTAATGTAAAGCTGCTTTGCCACAATTTGCATTGTAAAAAGCGCTATATAAATAAAGATGACTTGACTTGACTTGACTTGATGACTGTTTGTTTGGACACAATGAAAAGTCCTGGAGTCTGAACTGTTTTAATGACAGATTCACTGTCAGTCACAATAATAAATTCACAGTCATATCTGCTCGTTCTCGTCGCTCTAACAGAGTAGGAGTGTATCTGAACTGGTCGGCCGGCACTCTGTCCTTCTACAGCGTCTCTGACACACACACACTCACACACTTACACACATTCAACAGCACATTCACTGAACCCCTCTATGCTGGATTTGGGGTTGATTTTGGTAGTTCAGTGTCTCTCTGTGAGATTAAACATGTTCCTGTGAGAATCAACTGAGACACACAGATGAGAGACAGAAACACACTCACATGATCTCTCTTTAACTCTCACAGCTGTAAACTCTTTCTCTCTTCTCATCTTCATTTCAGTGAATATAGAAACACACTCATTGACTTCAGTGTAAATGAGACACACCACAGACTTCTTTTGCTCTGTTACTATGGTAACTGAGGGTCAGAGTTCATCTTCATCACAAATGTTAAAGTCTGTGGAGCTCATCTTACACTCGACGTCTCTTCCTGATCACTCATTCTCAACTGTCTCTCTTACAATCTCAGTCAAACTGATTGTTTAATAGAGTTGAAGATGAGGATCAAACTCTTGTCAGATTTAGTCTTTGAGACTCAATGATCAGGAGAGTTTGAGAATCACAGTTGAAGATCTTAAAATCATTCAATGATTGTTGTGGCCAGTTCGCAGTCACTTCAGATGAGTCAAAGTAGTTGGTCAAGAAAGCTCTCAGAGTCAGAAGTTCCAAGTCTTCAGAGATGAACTTTATTGCCGGCAACAAAGTGAGATGTCAGCTCAGCGTCCAGCCTAACATCTGATCTATACAGTATCAGTCTGCTCATTTTATACATTTTTCTTATCGTAAAGATCCAATGGGAGTTCTCGCACTTATCTTTTTCTTTAGACCCCTCTTTGATGATTAGCCACAATGAATTCTTCCATATTCATTAGATAATGGTGGCCAATCACCTCGTGTTTTATTTTTTTAAAAATATGTCTCATGTCACTTTTAATGTCACTGTTGATTTACCTTTTTAACTAATTATCCCATTCCTTAGCTGGGTAGTGGTCATTATTCATCTTTTCTGATCCCTCACCCGTCATGTTAGTATGAGTGATGGTCTTTTTAGCATGTAGGGTCAGGACTTTCCCGGTACTGAGGGCTCCTCCCAAAGTTTTTCTCCTGTTCCTTTGAGCCATATATCACTTTTGGACAGCCCCGGCATTTTCTTGTCTTTATAGTTCATACACCTGCTTGTCAGTGGTCATTCTCTTCTCATGAAGACCCTTTGTAGTTCATACACCTGTTTGTCAGCGTATTAGCACATAAATGATTCTTCATATCATAGTAATAAATTTTCTCCAACATGATCAGCTTCTGTTTTGAGTTTAACATTATTATGGGCTGATATTTTATCCTCAAATTGTATATTTTGTCCTGATGCTTCCAAATATAAAGCTGTTATGATTAAGATTATCAGTTTTAAATTGAGCAATAAAATATTTTGTCATAAAATATATTTTTAGTACTGTTTTTTCATTTATCAGTCACACACTCATACAACACATGAACAAATGCAACACAATTCAATATTCACAGACAAATGTATCTGCTATTGAACCATGTAAGGGAACAGGTTTTTCTAAAAATGTACATTAATTCACTTCATAACTTAATTTGTGTAAACTCAAATGAACTCAAATAATCAAGCTATTTTAATTCAGTCCATCAACAGTGTAAAGTCTTCAATTATGTAATAATGGTGTTCAGTAAAGCAGTGATAAAATACATTATACATTTTCTTTTCCTGGTTTAGATGATCATAACCCAGTTCCTAAATTCCTTCCACATATATGTCACAGTTCCCTGTCAGTGCTTCCCTCACACACTCCACACTCCATTCACACACACACAGTCCAGCCATATCACTCAAAACTACAATTCCCAGCATTCCTCCTGCTCATCATCTGCAGCTGAAAGCACATCCCTCATACACACTCATGGTCTGATCTACACAACTAGGACTACAGACTACGACCTGTATACTTTCCTCCAGCGACTCCTACGATGAGTCCTAGTGAAGTTCCTACTATTCTCCTTACTCCAGCGTTCCCTATCGTCACCTGTAAGATATAGTATTTCCTGTTATTGACCCACGACTCTCGTCTGTTGAAGTGTGTGCTACCAGCACAAAGGATTATGGGAGATGGAGTCCGATACAGTGAGGCAATAGTTCGGGGTGGAGTGCCCTCTGGAGGCTAACAAGGAAACTCCAACGGGTGATCATGACAAATTGATCAATTATTAATTTGTAATTATTAATAATTTGTCTTTGCCAGTTTTACATTGTGATTTCACAAGTTAAATTTCATGTATTTTCCATGTATAGAGCATGTGTTTAAAATAATACTGAAGAAAGTATTCAAAAAATAAAAGAAGTGAATGTCCTGGGGTTATTCCAAAAAGCAGGTTATGTGACATTCCTGGTTAAGTTTAAGGGTAAGCATGCGGATAACCTCAGCTTTTGGTTCCAAAAATGGAGGAAAGTTTCAAGGTATGTAAGTAACCATAGCAACTTAAGCTCTGAACATAATCTGCTCTGGGGCAAGTTTAGTTTCAGGGTTAGTTTGTTTCGCACAAAAACGAAGTTCAATGCACAAAATGTGCTCTGTGTTCAGAGCTGATCCGCAATGTGTCACGTTTGATATGTAAGGTTTCAAAAGATTCGTTAAATAAATTAAAACGGTAACGTTCCCGCAAATATCCATTAGGATACAAAATCACATCGATACGTGTTCTTATCACCCTTCACTGTGTTTCCCTCACTCCTGGTCAGTTCTCGTCTTTGTTGGAATGTGTGTGAAGTTGTTCTCCTTGTTGCTTATGATTAAAGTCTTCATGTTAATCTTCAACTCTGTGTCTGCCTGTCTCCTACACGTTCTGTGACACTGAGCATACAGATTTCCTGTAGGTGAAACTTTTTAAGTGTTTTTATTTTGATGAATTTCTTCATTTTTATCATAAAGAGGCTTTTGTGTGCAGCACATGTTTTGTCCCTCATCTCAAGAATCAGTGATAGTGTTCATGTGTTTCAAGACATGTTGTCATCTTAGCACAGGTAAAGTGAGAGCATTACTGGAAACACACTTTTGTGTTTGTGTTCGGATCAGATGTGGACATATTCAGAAATGAAGCAGATTTTACACTCTGACAACATTGTTTTTCTCTCGAACAGGTTAAAAAATAAACCAGTTGAACCAGTTTGTCAAAAGTGAAAATATTTCCACAGACTCGTGATGCTTCCTTCTTCCTTCAGTTTGTGAACAACATCAGGAGAGAAAAGCTGTTAGTGAATAATGTGAATCAGTTTAATGCTGTTTTCTACAGACTGAATGAAGTTTGTGTTTGATGATCTTCATTGAGACAGAGGTAGGTTTGAACAAACACATTTCTGGATTCATTCTCATGCACTCGTAAATCAACATGAATCTATGAATACTTATATTTCTGTCCTACTGTAATGTAATATTTTCAGATGCTTTAGTCTCTACTGAGATTTTCTTGCTCTTGGTCTTTAAGTTCTTGCTGATCAAATTCAGTCTGGCTTTTCCAGTCACAGAAATATAGTGTCAGAAACATCAATCCTGTGACAATGTGTCTGCATTGATAGTTTAGTGAAGCTTTGAATAATTTGAAAGTCATTCAGTAATTGCTGTAAATGTGAAAACTGGAGTTGAACAGATTTTGACAGATGATTATTCATCGAACGCTTTACAGTTCAGAGTGTGTTTGTGAGGAAAGTCAGAAAAATATAGTTTGTTTTTATATGAATTTTATTATCTTGTGGTAGTCAAGTCAAGTCATCTTTATTTATATAGCGCTTTTTACAATGCAAATTGTGGCAAAGCAGCTTTACATTAATAAGAAAATGGTGTCATTGTGCAGCTTATTCTATGTATTATTGATTCATTCCGTTGCAAATATCAATAGTTATTAGTCTAGTTAATTTAGGTATATCAGCACTGCAGAAAACAGTGACATAATCGTCCGGCTCAGCTCAGTTTGTATACAACGGCGCCAATGCAGGCATATCAAAAACACTGCTGAATATCAAGCAAGTGTCCCCAACGTAAGCAAGCCAAAGGCAACAGCGGCAAGGAACCAAAACTCCAACAAATGGAGAAAAAAACCTCGGGAGAAACCAGGCTTAGTCGGGGGGCCAGTTCTCCTCTGGCCAACAGAGAACACTTGTCCGATACTCAGGCAGAGTTATGGGTCATTAAACCGATTTGGAATCGCGACAGTCAAAATATTTAATCTAGTTCCATCTAGTTTAAGATCTTTTGATCACGCCGGTATGGGACGGTTTGTTGGGATATGCCACTGGCTGATGAGTCGGTAAGGTCTTAACAAAGGATGAGCTAGTTAACACAGTCTCCGCCGACACCACAGGACCACATTGCTGCCGCACACAGGCACAGGTTCCCCGTCCGACCCGGACACGGCCCAGGTCCAGCCAATCACGTTAATTGGTAAACCTCGGGATAAGCAGAGAGACAAAAAAAAATTAGCGTAGATGCCATTCTTCTTTTGATGTACCGAGTACATCTGGTGTTATAGGAAGTGTTCCCGGTTCCGGCTGACCTGATCTATGCAGCCTAACAATCCTTTAACGGATATGAAGACAAAAGTTTATAGTGCGTCATGTGTATGCCAGGTTAAATAGATGCGTTTTTAGTCTAGATTTAAACTGACAGAGTGTGTCTGCTTCCCGAACAATGCTAGGAAGATTGTTCCAGAGTTTAGGTGCCAAATAGGAAAAGGATCTACCGCCTGCGGTTGATTTTGATATTCTAGGTATTAACAACTGGCCAGAATTCTGAGATCGTAATAGACGCGAAGGACTATAATGCATTAAGAGCTCACTCAGGTACTGGGGAGCTAAGCCATTTAGTGCTTTGTAAGTAATTAGCAAGATTTTAAAATCTATACGATGTTTAATAGGGAGCCAGTGCAGTTTTGACAGAACCGGGCTAATATGTTCATATTTCCTGGTTCTAGTAAGGACTCTAGCAGCTGCGTTTTGGACCAGCTGTAATTTGTTTATCACGCGAGCAGGGCAACCACCTAATAGAGCGTTACAGTAATCTAGTCTCGAGGTCATAAACGCATGAACTAGCTGTTCCGCATTTGTCATTGAGAGCATATGTCGCAATTTAGATATATTTTTAAGATGGAAGAATGCTGTTTTACATATGCTAGAAATGTGGCTTTCAAATGAAAGATTGGTATCAAAGAGCACACCCAGGTTCCTAACTGACGAAGACGACTTAACAGAGCAGCCATCAAGTGTTAGACAGTATTCTAGGTTTTTATGTGCTGAAGTTTTTGGTCCAATAATTAGAATCTCAGTTTTTTCTGAATTTAGTAGTAGGAAATTACTAGTCATCCAATTTTTTATATCAGCTACGCATTCTGTTAATTTTGAGAATTGGTAGGTTTCGTCAGGGCGCGAGGAAATATAGAGCTGGGTATCATCAGCGTAACAGTGAAAGCTAATGCCATGCTTCCTAATGACATCTCCCAAGGGTAGCATGTACAGAGTGAAAAGCAACGGTCCTAGAACTGAGCCTTGTGGTACTCCATATTTAACTTGTGATCGAAATGACATCTCTTCGTTTACTACTACAAACTGATAACGGTCAGATAAGTATGATTTGAACCATGCCAATGCAATTCCACTAATTCCAGCATAATTTTCTAGTCTATTCAAAAGAATATTGTGGTCGATTGTGTCAAAAGCAGCACTGAGGTCTAGTAACACTAATAGAGAGATACAACCATGATCTAATGATAAGAGCAAATCATTTGTAACTCTAATGAGAGCAGTCTCAGTACTATGGTACGGTCTAAATCCTGACTGGAAATCCTCACAGATACCATTTCTTTCCAAGTAGGAATTAAGCTGAGATGATACTGCCTTTTCGAGTATTTTTGACAGAAAAGGTAGATTGGAAATCGGTCTGTAATTGACTAATTCACCAGGATCAAGTTGTGGTTTTTTAATAAGAGGTTTGATAATAGCCTGCTTAAATTTTTTTGGTACGTAACCTAGTGATAAAGATGAATTAATGATCTTAAGAAGAGGATCTATGACCTCTGGAAGCATCTCTTTCAATAGCTTAGTCGGTATAGGGTCTAACATACATGTTGTAGATTTTGATGATTTAACAAGTTTAGACAATTCTTCCTTTCCTATAGCAGCGAATGAATGGAATTTTTCCTCAGGGATACAACAACCCACTGTCTGATGTGATACTGTAGTAGACAGTTGCATGGCTATAATTTTCTCTCTAATGTTGTCAATCTTGCAAGTAAAGAAGTTCATAAAGTCATTACTGCTGTGCTGTTTGGAAACATCAGAAGTTGAGGCTGTATTTCTTGTTAATTTAGCCACTGTATTAAATAAATACTTAGGGTTGTGTTTATTTTCTTCTAAAAGATTTGAAAAATAAGCAGATCTAGCGGTTTTTACAGCCTTTCTGTACTCCATCATTTTCTCTCTCCATGAATTCCGAAAAACTTCTAGTTTTGAATTCCTCCAGCTGCGCTCCAGTTTTCTGGCTTCTCTCTTAAGGGCCCGAGTGTGCTCGTTATACCATGGCGTTGGACTAATATCCTTAATCTTTTTTAAGCGCAAAGGAGCGACAGAGTCTAGAGTGTTCGAAAAGAGAGCGTCAATAGTTTCTGTTGCAACATCGAGTTCTTCTAAGCTGTCTGGTTTGCTAAGTTGATGAAACTGATCAGGAAGATTATTTATAAAGCAATTTTTAGTGGTAGAAGTGATGGTTCTAACATATTTATGGCAGACAGGTGGTTTTCCAGCCTTGGATAAATGTAGCACGCATGAGACTAGATAATGATCTGAGACGTCATCGCTCTGCTGCAGAATTTCAACGGCATCAATATCGATTCCATGTGACAATATTAGATCTAGAGTATGATTACGACAATGAGTTGGTCCTGATACGTGTTGTCTAACTCCAATAGAGCTTAGAATATCTGTTAGTGCCAATCCCAATGCGTCTTTTTCATTATCTACATGTATATTAAAATCACCAACAATAAGGACTTTATCCACAGCCAGTACTAACTCCGATAGAAAATCAGCAAATTCTTTGATAAAATCTGTATGGTGCCCTGGTGGCCTGTATACAGTAGCCAACACAAATTTCAAATGAGAGTTTTCACTAACATTATATAAACTTACATAGAGCACCATCACTTCAAAAGAGATATATTTGAAAGACTTTTGAGTAATACTGAAGATATTACTATAGATTACAGCAACACCTCCCCCTTTACCTTTCTGACGAGGTTCGTGTCGATAATAGTAACCTTGAGGGCTAGACTCATTTAAAGTAATGTAATCGTCTGGTTTTAGCCAGGTTTCTGTCAAACACAGCACATCTAGGTTATTTTCTGTGATAATATCATTTACAATAAGTGCTTTTGAAGAAAGTGATCGAATATTCAGCAACCCAAGCTTTATCATTTGTTTATCTTTATAATCTCTGTTTACTACTTGTTGAACATCAATTAAATTATCACCCGTAAATGGGTTTGGAAGTTTTCTGTATTTATTAGTTCGGGGTACAGACACAGTCTCTATCTGATGATATCTAGGTGAAAGAGTCTCTATGTGTTGGGATTTATCTGAATTCTGTGACGTGAGACAGCTAGCAGACGGTCGGTTTAGCCAGTCTGTCTGCTTCCTGACCTGGGCCCCAGTTAGTCAAGGTTGAGCTCTAAGACTATGTGCCATATTACTAGAGAGAAGAGCAGCACCACCCCAGGAGGGATGAATACCATCTCTTTTCAACAGGTCAGGTCTGCCCCAAAAACTTTTCCAATTGTCTATGAAACCTATATTATTCTGTGGACACCACTTAGACAGCCAGCCATTGAGTGATGATAGTCTGCTAATTATCTCATCACTCCTACGTGCAGGAAGGGGTCCAGAAAAAATTACAGTGTCTGACATCACACGTGCGATTTCACACACCTCTTTAATGTTAATTTTGGTGATCTCCGACTGGCGAAGTCGGACATCATTCGCGCCGACGTGAATAACAATCTTAGAGTATTTACGATTAGCATTAGCCAGCACTTTTAAATTTGCTTTGATGTCAGGCGCTCTGGCTCCCGGCAAACATGTGACTATGGTGGCTGGTGTCTCTATTTTCACGTTCCGTGTAATAGAATCGCCAATAACTAGGGCACTTTCAACAGGATTCTCAGTGGGTGCGTCACTGAGTGGGGAGAACCTGTTTGATGTTCTAATCGGAACGGAAGAGTGGTGTTTTTTAACACGACTAGGCCGCCTCACGGTCACCCAGTTGCCCTGCTGCACGGGCTCTACAGCCGGAACCGAACAATGTACGGAGTTCACTAGGCTAGTCGCATCCAAAACAGTATCTGAAGCCCCTGCATTCTTACTATCCTCAATTAAAGTTTGGACGCGTGTCTCTAATTCTAAGATTTTCTCTGTCAGCCTGACTATTTCCCTACATTTATGACATGTGAATCCTTCATCGCTGACAGAAAAAGCTAAACTATGCATGTGACAGGCAGTGCAAGTAACAATGAAAGGAGAAGATGACATAGCTCACCGTATTTGTAGACCGATCCGACTTACCAGATGTTTGATGAATTTGAAGAAAACGAGAGCGCGACAAATGACGGTGGGCACGGTGGTACAAGAACTCTGTTTTTTATGATTATTTTACTTGTTTGTCAAGTTTATTTTTATTGTTGTTTTTTACAGCACTGCCTGTAAAATGAGCCTCTATGAGAAGAGAGAGGAGGAGGAGGAGGATGTTAAAGCAACATCTCCAGATCTCAGCTGTGTGTCTATGAAGAGAGACAAATCCATGGACTATCCACCTAACCTCAGTGATGGAGCAGTGACCTCTGACCCTGAGTGAGTATAAACATGATGAACTTGATAAATAAGGTTATTGTCCCTCTTGGGTAAACCACGTTCTTCATTTGATGTCCAGTGTCCATATTCTCTGTCCCTCAGATGTCTGCTGTGCTTCATTTAACTGCAGTATGTAGTAAGGTCGCACAAGCTGCTCAAAACACGGTGATGTTACAGTATTTTCAAGCGATAGTAGAGTTATGAGCGCTAGTATATTCTCATCCTGCAGCACTGGAGCTGATTTCAGTTGGTGCTCGAGGCTGAAAGATGCAATTTAACAGCATCTTATGAAGCAAAATCACAGATTAATTCTTGAAAAATATATCAACGTGAAAGTAAACCATATAATCACCTCATGTGATAACTTTGATGGACTTTAGAGAGGTTTGGTGTCATTTCTAGTAATTTGTTATTGAACACATAATTTAAAAACATATTTAAAGTAAACTTCAAAAAAAAGTTAGACATTACTGTCAGACACGGACAAAATAGCAGGTAAGTTCAAACACTTTATTGATAACAGCACTAAGCAGGCGATAGCACAGGTGCGTGAAATAGTCAACAGTCTTTGAGCAGTAGCAAACTTATCTTCTTTAGATCGAGGAACGATGAGGGTTTGGTAGATGGTGCCAAGATGGGAAGCCGTGGAAGGCCACACATCAGGGAGAAGAGCGGGATGGAAGGAGAAGATCTTCGGGCGGAACGGACGGACGGGGTGCAGGCAGGTAGAACGTGGTGGGTGAGTCTGTGGTGTCATGTAGAGACAAGACCAGACACTGACAGAGATGTGATGTGAACTTAAGAAGGGTGGCCAGTAACGAGTGACAGGTGAATGTAATTAGTATTGCTGATCGTGTGGGTGGAGCTGGTGCAGACTCGGTGAGGGGTGTGACAGTACCCCCTCCTCCACGGCCGGCTCCTGATGGATGAAACCGTCGACGACGGGGACGCCCACGGCTTCTGGGAGTGGGTCGACCGGGGTGGTCCAGGTGAAACTGGGTGAGGAGCATAGGGTCCAGGATGTCGTTACGAGCGACCCAGGATCTTTCTTCTGGCCCGTACCCCTCCCAGTCGACCAGATATTCGAGAGTTGATCCCCATCGTCGGGAGTCCAGGATGGCGCAGACCTGGTAGATGGATTCCTCTTCGGCCAGCATGGGAGGAGGGGTAACTCCAACCTCGCCAGATCCTGTGGAGGGAGACAAGGGTTCAGTGAAGGGTTTGAGGAGCGAGACATGACAAGAAGGTGAGATACGATACGTGGGTGGCAGGTGGGGACGGTAAGTGACATCGCTGAGCTGCCTCTGCACAGAGAAGGGACCTAGGTAACGGGGACTCAGCTTACAGCAAGGCAGACGGAGACGCATATCCCTTGTGGACAACCAGACCTTCTGGCCTGAAAGGTAGGTAGGTGTCTCAGCCCGCCGCTTATCCGCTTGTATCTTGTGTCTCCGTACTGCCTGCTGGAGTCCCATACCCTCTCGCTCTGCTGGAACCAGTCTTGGACAGCTGGTGGGCACATAGGTGGACCCTTCTGGACCCCCCAGCAGAGCAGGTTCCATTCCTGTAGCACGGGAGATTTGTTCGTCGATCTCCCACTCTATGGGAGCTACAATCATGGCTGGAGGGAGTATGGGTTCAGATGTGGCTGGTTCAGTGTCAGAAGAATGAACACGGGACAGGGCTTCGGCCCTTACATTCTTGACTCCAGGACGGTAGGTTACGATGAAGTGGAAACGGGTAAAGAAGAATGCCCACCTCGCCTGGCATGGATTGAGACGTTTGGCTTCACATAGGTATTCGAGATTGTGGTGGTCGGTGATGACTTCAAATTGATGCGTCGCCCCCTCCAGCCAATGTCTCCATTCTTCCAGTGCCAATGGCGATTACCCACGTCATAATTGTGCTCTGCAGAGGAAAGCTTCTTAGAGAAGAAGGCACATGGCTGAGGCCGCTGCGACTCCCCCTGCCGCTGTGATAAGATGGCTCCAACTCCAGTCCTGGAGGCGTCAAACTCGACTATGAACGGGAGGTCGGGATTAGGATGTAGAAGGACTGGAGCGGAGCTGAATGCATCTTTCAGGGTCTGGAAGGCCTGACTGGCCGAGGGACTCCAGAACAGAGACTTCAGTCAATCCTTGAGAAGAGTGTCAGGGTTCTGTCACTTCGGTCTAGTTTATGTTAATGGTTTTGTGACAGAGCTCTGACACTCCCTTCTTGTCCAGTCTTTGTGTGAGCGTACGAGCGAGCCGTGCGCTCTCTTGTCTGTGTGTCTCGTTTCATGTTGGGGCGCGTGGTGTTCGGATCCCGGCATTCATGTCTGGTTCGGTTTCAGGTCGGGATTCGGACACTCGCGCTTCCTGTCTTTTTTGTGAGTGCACGGTTGTGTTTCTCACACTGTGCGTTCTCGTGTTCCGTGAGTCTTGTCTTGTTGTGTCCTGTGTTGCACGCGGTTTATTTACATCTGCCGCGTGCTTTCATGTCGTGTTTTGTGTGAACGCGCGGTCTGTGAGTGCGCTCGCTGGCTGCGCGTTCTTGTTACGTTCGTGTCTCGTTTTGTGAGCACATGGCTTGTGATTGTTTTCATTAGCCATGTGCTCGTGTTCTTGTCATGTTTGGTGTGAGCACATGGCTTGTCATGTTTTCTAGTGCCATGTGCTCTCTTGTCGATTGTCTTGACCCCACCCATCTTGTTTCCTGATTATTGGTTCATTTGCCCCACCTGTCCTCCCTCATTACCTGCCTTGTGTGCTACCCTTTTTATTCTCCCTGTGTTTTCAGTTCTGTGCTGGATCGTCTTCGTACATTTGATGTTGTTGGTATTTGTCAAGTCAAGTCAAGTCAAGTCTGTTTTCCCCCTTGTGGGTAGTTTTGGTTTGTTTGGTTGTTTGTTTTATTTTTTATTGTAAATAAAAGAACCCATTTTCTCTAGCAATTGAGTCCTCGCTCTCTTCCCTACACCCCCGAAACCTGACAAAGAGAGGTGATTGATGAGCTACACAGATGACGTGGTCGTTGCGCACCCTCTGGCGGTCGTTACGATGACGTCACATTAGTACGCTACTGATGATTAACGAATATCATTAAATAATCCACTAAATGATCATCTCTCAAAGTTTAATGAGTTAACAACAATGCCACATATTAAAACATTTTGTTGTTAGTGAAACACATTAATGCCTACATAATATATTTTAATAATATTTTTTAGCTTATGCTGTTGTCAAGTAGGGTTCGTCACTTTTTGGGGTCCCCTTGAAACATTTCCGTTGTGGTTTGTGCTGTTTGGAGTGCGTTTCTGTGTTTGGACTGCGTTTTTGTGTTTGCAGCGCATTTCTGTATTTGCAGGTGTTGTGAGGAATTGCAGCACACGTGTTGTCAAACTGATGATCACATTTTTTTATTTGCATGTGTTTTTTATTTTCATCTCTTTTTTTATTTGTATGTCTTATTTGCAGCGCGTTGAGCTCTCTCGGTTTTGAGTTAAAGTTTTGCACTTTTCAGACGTTCCTTGTCTCGCCGCCGGCTCATAGAGACAATTTTATATATTATAAAGCACATTTGAGGAAAATTGGGTTGTTGTAGCTCGTTGTCAATGTTACTGTTATTGACAATAGCTACATTTGTGTTTTAACAACATTTAGCCCACGAGTTGTCTGCATATTTGAGTCAAACAAGTTCATTATTTGTCTGTATTAATGCACGAGCTGACTGAAACATTACTGCAGCCAGAGGGACATTAAACAGAAAGGTTTTGTCGGAGCTCACAACAGGTTTTGCAAGGGCACAATAATATATTTGCGAAGGAACGCAAAAGGTTTTCTTAAAAAAAAAATTCCTCCCATCCCAATTTTTTCCACCACCACGTCGCTTTAGGGGCTCCGTACTACTGAGATTTTCTTGCTCTTGGTCTTTAAGTTCTTGCTGATCAAATTCAGTCTGGCTTTTCCAGTCACAGAAATATAGTCTCAGAAACATCAATCCTGTGACAATGTGTCTGCATTGATAGTTTAGTGAAGCTTTGAATAATTTGAAAGTCATTCAGTAATTGCTGTAAATGTGTCACATTCATGTCTGTCTGTGTCACATGTTCTTTGTTTTCCTTTCGATCTGTCCTGTCAGTCTAGTCATGTGCTCTTTGTTTTGATCCCCTGTCTTCATTAGTTCATCGTCTACACCTGTGTTCGTTTATCAGTCATGTCTTACACCTGTGTCATCCCAATTATCCTCATGTGCCATCTGTATATCTGCCCTCTGTTTCAGTCTTGTCTTTGTCGATCATTACCGTTTCATGTTGGTGCATATCCCGTGTTTCTGTCCTGTTTCCTAATTGTTATTAAACGATTGAACGTTTACCTGCCTGCTCCTCGTCTGTATCCTGCACGACGCGTGACAGAATGATCGACCAAAGGACAACAACATCTTCAACGATCGACGCCATGCAGAGCGCTGAGGCGGAAGATCGTTTGTGGGGGATCCGGCAGCGGGGGCGCCCGCTGGAAAGGTATGTGGGGGAGTTCGTTGAGCTCTCTCATCTGGTGGGCTGGCCGGATGCTTCACTGGTTGCGGTGTTTTGTTTGGGGCTGGACGCGAGCACCACTCGCCCTCGCGATTCCATGAGTACCTTCAACCTAGTAGATCTCATCAAGATGATCCTAGAGTTGAACGGATCTGGGTCCGAGGTGGAAGGGTGTGTTCCGCGTCCAGTCCCCTCCAAAACGCCCGCTCCGCCAGCCCATCTTTCTCCGGCTCCCCCCGCATCTCTCTTCAGCGGTGCGCTTCCTGTCGGCCCATCTTGCCCGTCCGTAAGTGACGACGAGGAGCTGCCGAATCTCCTCGGTCCTGACCGCGAGCCCGCTCCAGCGCACCGCGAGCCGTTTCCCGTGCTCGCCGCCCGCGAGCCGTCTCCAGTGCTCGCCTTCCCTGAGCCGTCTCCAGTGCTCGCCTCCCCTGAGCCGTTTCCTGTGCTCGCTTCCCCAGAGCTGTTGGAGCTCCCGGACTGGCCCGAGCTCCCGGACTGGCCCGAGCTCCCGGACTGGCCCGAGCTCCCTGAGCCGCCTGAGTTCCCTGAGCCGCCTGAGTTCCCTGAGCCGCCTGGGTTCCCTGAGCCGCCTGGGTTCCCTGAGCCGCCTGAGTTCCCTGAGCCGCCTGAGTTCCCTGAGCCGCCTGAGTTCCCTGAGCCGCCTGAGTTCCCTGAGCCGCCTGAGTTCCCTGAGCCACCTGAGTTCCCTGAGCCGCCTGAGTTCCCTGACCCTCCAGAGCCTCCCGGGTTCCCTGACCCTCCAGAGCCTCCCGGGCTCCCTGACCCTCCAGAGCCATCTAAGCTCCCCGACCTCCCAGACCTCCCAGACCTCCCCGACCTTCCTGAGCCGGTGCCTGACCTGCCACCGCCAGAGCCTGGGCCTGACCTGCCTCCGCCAGAGCCGGTGCCATCCGGCCCACCGAAACGGGGGATTTCCCCCCTGAAAATTTTGGGGGGGGCGCCCAGTATCCCTGCCTGCGGCATCCAGAGGGAAGGAGGCCATGCCCTGGACTCCATGGCCTCCTGACCTCCTGGCACCCGCTGGAACTCTGCACCGGACTCCACCTTGGCCGCCTGACCTCCTGGCACCCGCCAGGACCCTGCCGCGGACTCCTCCCTGGCCGCCTGACCTCCTGGCACCCGCCAGGACCCTGCCGCGGACTCCTCCTTGGCCGCCTGACCTCCTGGCACCCGCCAGGACCCTGCCGCGGACTCCTCCCTGGCCGCCTGACCTCCTGGCACCCGCCAGGACCCTGCCGCGGACTCCTCCATGGCCGCCTGACCCCCCGGGAGGTCCAGGAGACACCCTGGAGGCCACCCGAACTGCCTAACCCTGACCACGGCCTCCAGGGTGCCCACCCCCCCTCCCGGATCTGCTCCTTCACGGCGCGAGGTCGCGCCTTCCGGGAGGGGGGAGTAATGTCACATTCATGTCTGTCTGTGTCACATGTTCTTTGTTTTCCTTTCGATCTGTCCTGTCAGTCTAGTCATGTGCTCTTTGTTTTGATCCCCTGTCTTCATTAGTTCATCGTCTACACCTGTGTTCGTTTATCAGTCATGTCTTACACCTGTGTCATCCCAATTATCCTCATGTGCCATCTGTATATCTGCCCTCTGTTTCAGTCTTGTCTTTGTCGATCATTACCGTTTCATGTTGGTGCATATCCCGTGTTTCTGTCCTGTTTCCTAATTGTTATTAAACGATTGAACGTTTACCTGCCTGCTCCTCGTCTGTATCCTGCACGACGCGTGACAAAATGTAAACTGGAGTTGGAGATTGTGACGTGATTATTCATCGAACGCTTTACAGTTCAGAGTGTGTTTGTGAGGAAATTCAGAAAATTGTAGTTTGTTTTAAATGAATTTTATTATCATGTGGTATAAGAACTCTGTTTTTTATGATTATTTTACTTGTTTGTCAAGTTTATTTTATTGTTGATTTTTACAGCACTACCTGTAAAATGAGTCTCTGTGAGAAGAGAGAGGAGGAGGAGGAGGATGTGGAAGAGGATGTTAAAGCACCATCTCCAGAATCCAGCTGTATGTCTATGAAGAGTGACTGGTCCATGACCTATCCACCTGGCCTCAGTGATGGAGCAGTGACCTCTGACCCTGAGTGAGTATAAACATGATGAACTTGATAAATAAGGTTATTGTCCCTCTTGGGTAAACCACGTTCTTCATTTGATGTCCAGTGTCCATATTCTCTGTCCCTCAGATGTCTGCTGTGCTTCATTTAACTGCAGTATGTAGTAAGGTTGCACAAGCTGCTCAAAACACGGTGATGTTACAGTATTTTCAAGCGATAGTAGAGTTATGAGCGCTAGTATATTCTCATCCTGCAGCACTGGAGCTGATTTCAGTTGGTGCTCGAGACTGAAAGATGCAATTTAACAGCATCTTATGAAGCAAAATCACAGATTAATTCTTGTAAAATATATTAACGTAAAAGTGAACCGCATAATCACCTCATGTGATAACTTTGATGGACTTTAGAGAGGTTTGGTGTCATTTGTAATAATGTATTATTGAAGACATAATTTAAAAACATATGTGAAGTAAACTTGCACATTTCATGTTTTGACATTACAAAGTTTGCTTTTGGCTGAATAGCTTTTTTTAGCATATTTACAGTGAAGACTGCATTTATTTTTTATTTGATTTTATTCAATTTATGTTTCCAAAACCTATATATTTCTCCCCAAAACCTAGATCTACCTGAAAAATAACTTCAAGTACTATTTAATCTCTCTCTAATTGATTGTGCTTATTTGTCACATTGCTCATAATTTGCTTATTTTATTACTGATTGTTTACTTATTTTCTTTTACTTCCATTAGTCTAGTTTTGCTGTGGTATTGAAATCCCTGCTCTATACTGACTGGAGAAGGTTTGTGTTAAAACATGCCTTTATTCCACAGGTAGTTTCAGTCAGTTTAATCACAGTTATAAATTAATGCGCTGTCATCACTGAAGCACAAACTGTCACGTGTGAGTGTTATAAGTAATCACATGATGAAGAATCAGTTGAGGAAACAGTCTTTAAGGAAACAGGAAAACAGGCTGGAGAAACTCAGTAAACAACCACTAAACATCAACCAGACTGGACAAATAACTGAACAAAACAGGGAGTATAACTACTCAGACTAAATGAGATAATTAATTAACAACAGATGAACACAATGATTTGTTACTCCCCTCGAGTTGAATCAAAGTCTCAAGTCGTTCTTGGTTTTAACAGACATTTATTCGGACCCTTTATGTCCCAACAGTGCCGTCAGAACTATGAAAGGAAACACGTAAAACTTAAATTAACACTCTAAAGTGGTGTTTTACACATAATAGTAAACAGAAAATACATACAAAACGAATAAATAAAGTGCACATTCAACACGTACGAATATACACTTAATTGACTAATTATACGTTAACATACGGTCACATAACACACATTCACATACGCAAAGCCGTATTTTCTTCTTCTTAAACAAAAAGACAATATAACTTCTTAACACTTCTTCCAGATGTAACTTTAACAGACATGTTGCGAGTGCAGCACCTCGTGTGGCTCTTCTACATGTAGTGCACCGGAAAACATATCCTGATAGCAGCAATTAAATAACTCCCAAGTGGAACAAAAAGGAAATAGGTCCCCCCTTTTTCTATGGTTTTAGCTGAATAATATGAAATTAATTGACATGTATTTACAAAAATTATATTACTTATTTATTATAATGGTTATTCTGAAGATTTTAAATATTTATTGACCTTTTAACTATAAAGTGCATATTATGAACTAAAATATATGAGAGTTGCCTCTGACGGCAGCTACAGATTTATTAAGGGAACAAATGACAACAGAAGACAGGGAAACAGGATCAGAACTAAAATATAATGTAATTAAGCCAAAACAGAATATACACAGTACATCACAAAAGCACACATATAATTGTTTAGGAGCACTGAAACTTTGTTGTCAACACTACAGTTTTTATTCTTTTGTTCCTTATCAAAGTTTTTCTGTTCATCTCATTGTTTCTACAGAGTGAAAGGACTCAACGTGATCCGATCAGTGACGCCCCGTCTGACCTGCACTGACTCTGACTGTCAAACCCTCATGAAGAAGCCTGACACAGAAGCCTGCAGAGAGTCAAAGACCAACACAAAACCAGCATGAAGAACAAGTACGAGAGCTTATTTGAGGGAATCAAACTAGAAGAGACTCAAACCCTCCTGAACAGGATCTACACACAGCTCTACATCATAGAGGGAGAGAGTGAAGGAGTGAATGAAGAACATGAGGTTTTACAGATGGAGAAAACAGCCAGAACACAAGACACTCCAATCTACTGCAATGACATCTTTAAACCCTTACATCAACCAGGACGTGAGGAGAAAGACCGAATCAAGACTGTTCTTACTAAAGGCATCGCTGGAATCGGAAAAAAACCGTCTCTGTGCAGAAGTTCATTCTGGACTGGAGCGAGGGAAAAGCCAATCAGGATGTAGATTTCATGCTTGTGCTTCCATTTCGAGAGCTGAACTTGATTAAAGATCACCAGTACAGTCTTCACAGACTTCTGCTGGACTTTCATCCTGAACTTCAACATCTGGACTCAAAGATTTATGAGGAGTGTAAAGTTGTATTCATCTTTGATGGTCTGGATGAAAGCAGAATCACACTGATGTTTTCAGATGATGAGAAAGTTTGTGATGTGAATGAGTCTTCATCAGTTTGTGATGTGAATGAGTCTTCATCAGTTTGTGATGTGAATGAGTCTTCATCAGTGGGTGTGTTGATGTCAAACCTCATCACAGGAGAGCTGCTTCCCTCTGCTCTCATCTGGATCACCTCCAGACCAGCAGCAGCCAATCAGATTCCCTCAAAATACATCAACCGTGTGACAGAAATTCAGGGATTCAATGAGCCTCAGAAGGAGGAATATTTCAGGAAGAGAATCAGTGACGAGCATCAAGCCAGCAGAATCATCTCTCACATCAGAAGATCAAGAAGCCTCCACATCATGTGTCACATACCCGTCTTCTGCTGGATCTCAGCCACTGTGCTTCAAAACCTCCTGAAACAAGATGACAGTGCAGAAATCCCTCAAACTCTGACTGAAATGTACATCCACTTCCTGCTGACTCAGATCAACATGAGGAATCAGAAGTATGAAGAGAGAGATCCAGAGAAACTCCTGAAGTCCAACAGAGACGTGATTGTGAAACTTGCTGAACTGGCTTTCAAACAGCTGATGAAGGGCAATGTGATGTTCTATGAGGAGGACCTGATTGAGAGCGGCATAGACGTCACTGACGCCTCAGTGTATTCTGGGATTTGCACTGAGATCTTTAAGGAGGAATCTGTGATTCATCAGAGGAAAGTCTACTGCTTCATTCATCTGAGCTTTCAGGAGTTTCTAGCCGCTTTATATCTGTTTTACTGCCATGTAGTCAAGAATGAGGAATCACTGAAGTTGTTTTTGAATGATCACTGGTACAGTCTGAAAAAATCTCTGTATTATCTATTAAAGGCAGCAGTTGATAAATCCTTAGAGAGTGAAAATGGACACCTGGATCTTTTCCTGCGGTTCCTGCTGGGCATCTCACTGGAGTCCAATCAGAGACTCTTACAGGATCTACTGACACACACAGAGAACAGCTCAAAGACCATCAAGAGAATCACACAGTACATTAAAGACAAAATCAAGGGTGATGAACGTCTCTCAGCTGACAGAAGCATCAATCTGTTCCTCTGTCTGCTGGAAATGAAGGATCAGACTCTGTACAGAGAGATTCAGAAGTTTGTGAAATCAGAGAATCACTCAGTGAATCGACTCTCTCTGTCTCACTGCTCAACAATCTCCTACATGCTTCAGATATCAGAGGAGCCGCTGGATGAGTTTGATCTGAAGAAATACAATACATCAGGTGAGGGCAGAAGGAGACTGATACCAGCTGTGGTGAACTGCAGAAAAGCTCTGTGAGTATTACTTTATGTGATTGAGAAACTGTTGTTTAAAGGGAACTCAAACTGTTTGAAGAGGAAAAAAAGTGTTTTAATGTAAACAGGAATCCAGAAAACATGAATAGTGTTAGTGCAGCAAAAGACAGAGACAGTGTTAAACTGTGAAGATTCATCTTGATCACTTGAATGATAAAGTAATTTATTACTTGATGTACAAGAACAGTGACTGTCATTCTTAAAATTTTGATCTTATTTCATTTAAACTAGGGCTGTGAAGCAATTAACATTTTAATCTAATTAATTACATTACATGTTGATTAATGTTATTAATCTAATTAATTGCAATTTAATCACACATCAAGTTTGGCTGAGAAATTAACCTCAAAAGATCATTTTAATTCATTATTGTGTAAAGTATCTAATAGACATTACAAAAAGTATCTTCAGAAAGAAATATTTTATTTGATTCAACATAGAATTTATTACTCATGAACTTTTAGACCATGAGGTTGAGTAAATGATGACTGAAGTTTCATTTTTGGGTGATTGTAACCGATCCACTGGAGACCAGTTTTAGTTAGAACATGTGCAGTTTATTAGTCCAACAAAAATCCAACATAACACAATCTTCGCTTGGCTTGGCTTGAATGAAGGACATGAACAACAACTCACCACAGTGGTACAGGGACACAATAAACAATCATCAACAATGAACATGGAAAACATGAGGGCTTAAATACACTGACGAAATAGAAACAAGGAACACCTGTGAACAATGATTACACCCATGAACCAATAGAAACAAGACCTGAAACAGGGGAGTCACATGACGTAAGAGCACATGGGAAAACATAAACATGAAATATGACAATGACCAAGACAATAAAACCAAAACTTGACGTGACAGTGAACTACCTTTATTTGTTTGTTTTTTAATTAATATGGAAATATGAAATTAATTTTCGATTCAAACGGCTGATTCATTTAGGATTGTAGTAAATGGTTCTCGTCAGGCTTGTTGGAGAATGATCAGTGTATGATATAAAAGTAGAGAGCAGATGACACCAATCGGTCTGTGTAGTTATTTGTTAAATTGGATCATTGGTTTCACTCGGTTCCTTCAAAATGTGGATTCAGAAATGAAACTGCAGTGTATTGCATGGAGACAAACAGTTCTGCTTTTTTCTGTCTTTATAGTTTCATTTGCAAAATTGGAACAAACAGACAATATTGTGTCTAAAATAAATATTAACTTCTTAAATAATAACGTCTTCTTTACTGAACTGTTGTATAAAATTAGTAGGCTATCATATTTGTACTCATTATATTTGGGACAAAACAGCACTCGTTTAATATTGCACCTTGTTACTCATGTGATGTTGCTTAACTCGCAGTGGAAAAATAAAGTTGTAGTGGAAAAAAAATCACTGAGATCGAGTGAGTGCAAAAATACACACGGGGACAGCGAGGATCAGCTTTCCGCATCAGAAACGCATGTCAAACAAAACAATATCAGTCTTTTTCAAAACCCTCATCGCTATCGAGCAACAAAGCTGACGGCTGAGCCAGCATGAAGCCGGTTTTTGACAGATAAAACGACGGAGACCAAGTAACGACCATCCAAGTAATACTGTAAAAGTGCAAGAAGGCAGCATCTATTTGGTGCACAGAATGTGTAAACTAAAACAGATAAACATCAGCTGTGTGGACGTGAACTAATCGTTAACAGTTCTCAGGTTTAATTGATACTGATATAGATCTTATTCTCAATGTCTTTTAATCTTTTTTGTTTTCTGTTACTGAATCTGTTACAATTTTTTTGCTTTTAAATGCTGTGCCACTGTCATATTTTTTTTACATTTTCATTTGACATGTTCAGGTGATGATGTCCTGATTGTAAGCCTGCGTGGGTGTCTGCTGTGCCTGTGACTCTTCATTCGTGTGTGACAACGATGCATTTTAAAACGCAAAGAGAATTGTCCCAGTGGCCCCCTAGTGTTCAGGGCCCATTAGGATAACACGGCCCTTACCATTACGCAATGAGTTGTTGTCCTGCATCATATTCGTCATCAATTATCTGTATCTATATAGGTCTGGGGGTGGGGAAAGTGCATTAAATGCTTTAAATATTAAGGCATTATTTTTTACCATAATTAATCTAATTAACGTGTTAAATTGACAGCCCTAATTGAAACATTTTACTACTGCCCTGTTTTGTCAAATCTGTCGCTGTGGAATATAAATCAAAGTGTATCGGTCATGTGATTTCAGCAAATGGCTTTACTTGCATCAAATATATGACTAACTTGTCTTGAGTCAGTTTTATGAGAACCTTATAATATTAACCTGATTGTTAGTCAATATTCAGAGCTCACCCCTGATGAAAAATAGAGAGACATAATTAGACATAATCAATGTGCAGAAAACAATATTTTAATCCACCATTTGCTGTTTACTGAACCATATTTCATCCTGTGTTACAGACTCGCTGACTGTTATCTCACTGATCAGTGCTGTGAAAGTTTGTCTTCATATCTACAATCATCAAACTCACTGAGGGAGCTGGACCTGAGTCACAATAACCTGCAGGATTCAGGAGTGAAGCTGCTCTCTGATGGACTGAAGAGTTCACACTGTCAACTCAACAAACTGAGGTAAGAAAAACAGATGAAGGTTCACTTGGTTGTGAAATTAAAGATGGCCTCTTCTCTGGTCCTGATCTCTTAGGCCCAGTTGATCAAAAAATTTAATCTGGATCAGCATGATCTGGATTTGGAAATCCCACGTTTTTGCTATCCAGGATAAGGTAATTCATTTTACCTTTTTTCCGGTTTTTCAAAGCAAAATTGGATTGGATCACCCTGATCCAGATAAATACTTTTTCATAATTTCAAAATCTGGATTACTAGTGCTCTCTGGAGCACCTAAAGGGACATGATGTAAAATAAAATTGCTTTTGCATTCTTTCATAAAAGTTTTGCGTAGTTTTCACCCAAGGAACTTGGGAAAATGTGAAATTTTGTGAACCAATCAAAAACAAATGTTGACTGGTTCATCTCTTATGATTGTGCCAATGTAGTTTATAAACAGTGATGAAAACTTTAAATATAATCTCCTTTTTTTTTTTTTTTTGATCAAACCATTTTCAAGATTTGATCCAATCTGATAGCCGAAATCCAGTCAGGTTACTTTAGGACAACTGGATACTGGGAGTTTGTAGTATATCAGCAGACCTCAGTGTGTCTGTTCTGATTAGTAAAATTAGTAAATCTGGAATAAATTTGAGAATTTTCAGACATCATTTGTATAGAATTTGGTGAAAATAAGCCACAAATGCAGAAAAAAATGCAGAAATGAAGGGGTGAGACCTAACACACTCTCACACATTCGCATGCACACAACTTCTGTTCATTTTTGACCATTGCTGTTGGTTTTATTTACAATTTCATATTCTAACGTTACTGATTTGTTTGCATTTGGTTAATTGAAATAAATGATTTGTGAATACTACTCTTCAAGTAGTTTGACACTTCAAGTTTTTGTTAGTGGTATTTTAGTTATTTCTTTGCGAATATTTGTGATATAAATCAAAAGTGTGGTTTTCTTTATATCCAAATTAAACTATTGTCCAATCGTTCTTTTTACTTTCCAACACTACAACTGTTACTGTGTGTGTGTGTAGATTATCTGGCTGTATGGTGACAGAGGAAGGCTGTTGTTTTCTGGCTTCAGCTCTGAGATCAAACCCCTCACACCTGAGAGAGCTGGATCTGAGCTACAATCACCCAGGACAATCATTAGTCAAGCTGCTCTCTGACCCAAACTACAGACTGGACAAACTCAAGTATGTTCAACTCTAACAATCATCCTGTCATGTGTGTTTGGACGTGTGTGTGCTATAAACTCATATGTACATATAGATCCCTGCATACAGCACATACACACAAAGGAACATAAGGATGTCTTGAACAGTGATGGGAATAATGGTGTTATAAATAAATAGTGTTACTTTTTTCAGTAAGAGTAATCAAAAGAAATGACTGTTTCCACCATTAAAACGCCGTTGCTGTTACTGACAATGAAATGTGGCGTTACTGTAATTGAGCTCACTGAAGCGGTTTTCATCAGAGTAGACTCTCTCTCAGCCATAGAACTGGTGAAGTGTTTTCTCTGTTGTGTGTTTGTTGGGGTAGGCCACATAGACTAAATGATGATGATTGGTGCGCGACTAGAAATTATAGACCTGCAAAGAGTTTTGTACATGTTAGTCGTTCACAAATATCATTTTAAACTGATGAGTTTAAAATTTGATGCAAGCTCAAACCAAAAAACCCTTTGTGACATGCTGAATCGAAAATATGTGAAATATTTTTTCAATCAATATTTTTTTAGTAGTTTAGCCATTAATTGACTATACACATTTATATTAATTTAATTTCTTAAATACTGGAGAGAATAAACCATAATAATGAGCATGTACGTAATCTAGCACTAAAGCGCACACAAAGTTTTACATTGTAAGTAATCTTGGAAGCGAGTTTGAGTGAGAACCCAAGTGCAGCTTTATTGTCCATCAGTCAAAACATGGTCTTTACATGCACATTTCATTCGTATTACATAATCAGAGTGTAGCCCATTTATTCTCATTTTGAATTATTTAGTTTAAAAGTAGACATTTCATGCTTTCTATAGATTTATTTTTCATGTCTGTACCCTGCGCTGAGTTTCAGTTCATTTAGCCTAAAGTCGAGCTCCAGTTCACTGTAAGTGATCGCGCCTCCATGTCATGATTATATTGCCTGCTATATTTGCTTATTTATTAAATCCAGGCAATTGGTTGAGGAAACATTGATTAAAATTAAGATATAATTTTTACTAAACAAAATTCACTTTAAAGGAAAGCTTTCTACAAAACAAAACTTAATGAAGTGGTCAAAATCATGTCTGACCCACTCCATGTCTCGCGATATATTGCTCATTTGATGATGAATCCTATCCAGTGTTGGGTGCAACTACTTACAAAGTAATTAATTACTGTAATTTAATCACTTTTCCCTTGAAAAAGTAAGGGATTACTCTTATTTTTTCTGTAATTGAATTAGTTACTTCTGATGTAATTGAACTAAATACTGTGTTTAGAGTGTAGAACAATTATATATTATACAACAATGGATTTAACATCCAAAAGTAAAGTCTAATGTTAAAATGCATGTTTTTATGTATCCTTCTCACTTTAAATACTTTGAGTTGATAAGAATAATGGTAACACATTAGTGTCCAATTATTACTGTCAACTAGTTGGTTATTAGCAACATTATTAGGATACTGGCTGTTCATTAGTACTTAAAAAGCACATATTAATGCCTTGATACCTTGATCTACATCCTGAATCTTACCCAATACTTAAACTTGACTACTTTACTAAGTATTAGTAAGTTTATTGAGGCAAAAGTCATAGTTAATAGTTAATAGTGAGAACTGAATCCTAAACTAAAGTGAGACCAGAATCATTTATGTAGTTTTATATTATTTATTTGAATGAACGAAAAGAGCCGTATCATGTCTATCCTTGTATCATTTATTAACTCATCAAGGTTGAAATGAGACTTAGAAAGTAATTAGTAATAAGTAATTCAATACTTTTTGGAGAGAGTAATTAGTACAGTAATCTAATTACACTATCGAAAATGTAATTAGTAATTATTAACTTTTTTAGAGTAACTTAATCAACAATGATCCTTTCTTACTCATGCTGATGTAAGGTCTAGTTTTGGTTTTGTTCATGTTTCATGTCTTGTTTTGGTTTCAAGTTTCATGTTCATGTTTCTGGTCTTTGTCATTGTCATGTGTCATGTTTGTTTGTTATTCCATGTGCTCCAGCTGTCATGTCATGTGATTCCCCTGTTTGTCATGTGATCCTGCCATGTGCTCTGTGTCATGTGATTCCCCTGTGTTGTGTCTTGTTCTAATTGGTTCATGGGTCTAATCACTGTTCACAGGTGTTCATCGTTTGTCATTAGTCTGTCTACAGGGAGTGCAGAATTATTAGGCAAATGAGTATTTTGACCACATCATCCTCGTTATGCATGTTGTCTTACTCCAAGCTGTATAGGCTGGAAAGCCTACTACCAATTAAACATATTAGGTGATGTGCATCTCTGTAATGAGAAGGGGTGTGGTCTAATGACATCAACACCCTATATCAGGTGTGCATAATTATTAGGCAACTTCCTTTCCTTTGGCAAAATGGGTCAAAAGAAGGACTTGACAGGCTCAGAAAAGTCAAAAATAGTGAGATATATTGCAGAGGGATGCAGAAGTCTTAAAATAACCAAGCTTCTGAAGCGTGATCATCGAACAATCAAGCGTTTCATTCAAAATAGTCAACAGGGTCGCAAGAAGCGTGTGGAAAAACCAAGGCGCAAAATAACTGCCCGTGAACTGAGAAAAGTCAAGCGTGCAGCTGCCAAGATGCCACTTGCCACCAGTTTGGCCATATTTCAGAGCTGCAACATCACTGGAGTGCCCAAAAGCACAAGGTGTGCAGTACTCAGAGACATGGCCAAGGTAAGAAAGGCAGAAAGTCGACCACCACTGAACAAGACACACAAGCTGAAACGTCAAGACTGGGCCAAGAAATATCTCAAGACTGATTTTTCTAAGGTATTATTGACTGATGAAATGAGAGTGAGTCTTGATGGGCCAGATGGATGGGCCCGTGGCTGGATTGGTAAAGGGCAGAGAGCTCCAGTCCGACTCAGACACCAGCAAGGTGGAGGTGGAGTACTGGTTTGGGCTGGTATCATCAAAGATGAGCTTGTGGGGCCTTTTCGGGTTGAGGATGGAGTCAAGCTCAACTCCCAGTCCTACTGCCAGTTTCTGGAAGACACCTTCTTCAAGCAGTGGTACAGGAAGAAGTCTACATCCTTCAAGAAAAACATGATTTTCATGCAGGACAATGCTCCATCACACGCGTCCAAGTACTCCACAGCGTGGCTGGCAAGAAAGGGTATAAAAGAAGAAAATCTAATGATATGGCCTCCTTGTTCACCTGATCTGAACCCCATTGAGAACCTGTGGTCCATCATCAAATGTGCGATTTACAAGGAGGGAAAACAGTACACCTCTCTGAACAGTGTCTGGGAGGCTGTGGTTGCTGCTGCACGCAATGTTGATGGTGAACAGATCAAAACACTGACAGAATCCATGGATGGCAGGCTTTTGAGTGTCCTTGCAAAGAAAGGTGGCTATATTGGCCACTGATTTGTTTTTGTTTGGTTTTTGAATGTCAAAAATGTATATTTGTGAATGTTGAGATGTTATATTGGTTTCACTGGTAAAAATAAATAATTGAAATGGGTATAAATTTGTTTTTTGTTAAGGTGCCTAATAATTATGCACAGCAATAGTCACCTGCACACACAGATATCCCCCTAAAATAGCTAAAACTAAAAACTAAAAACTAAAACTTCCAAAAATATTCAGCTTTGATATTAATGAGTTTTTTGTGTTCATTGAGAACATGGTTGTTGTTCAATAATAAAATTAATCCTCAAAAATACAACTTGCCTAATAATTCTGCACTCCCTGTATTTAACCCTCATGTTTCCATTGTACCTGGTCGATGTTTGTGGATCTTTATCCCTGTAACCACTGTGGTGAATTCATGTTGTTCCTGTTAGCCAAGCCAAGCCAAGCCAAGCCTAGTCAAGTCAAGCCAAGCCTCTGTTTTGGATTTATGTTCTATGTTTTGGATTTTATGTTTGTGATGGACAATAAAACTGCACTTTGGTTCTCACTTTAAACTCGCCTCCAGTGGATTCTCTTTACAGAAACATCGACCCAACCATGAACCCAGCAGTACCTCGCCTTCTGAAACTTCGTCAAGGTAATCGACTAATAGAGGACTATGTTCAGGATTTTTGTGAACTCTGCCATTTAGTGGATTTTAATGACGTTGCCCTGAAGGACATTTTCCGTTTTGGCTTAAATGAACCTGTGTCATCGCTGCTTCCCGGGGGTACAATTGACTGGTCACTAGAAAAATACATTGACAATGCTCTTTTGCTGGCTGGATCAAATTTCACTGTGGGAATTGCGGATGAGAGGCCCCGCAACACCACAGTGCACACCACCGTCAGCTCTCCAAGGAATCTCCACACACCAACTGCCTTAACCGGAATAGTTCACGTCATGCCTGATCACGCCATGCCTGCTCAACCACGGACTGATCACGCCACGCCTGCTCAACCACGGACTGATCACGCCACACCTGCCATGCAGCCAGCCACGGCTCACGCCATGCCAGCCACACAACCAACGACAGTCTACACCATGCCTACCCAGCCATGGATGTTTCACGCCATGCCTGCCCAGATACCTACTTTTCACACCACACCTACCCAGCAATGGATGTTTCAAGATACACCTACCAAACCATGGATACTTCCCACCATACCTACTCAGCTACCGATATCCCAAGCCACGCCTGCCCCGCAGCCGCAGACGGCCCAAGCCACGCCTGCCCCGCAGCCCACGGTTCAAGCCACGCCTGCCTCGCAGCCCACGGTTCAAGCCACGCCTGCCTCGCAGCCCACGGTTCAAGCCACGCCTGCCTCGCAGCCCACGGTTCAAGCCACGCCTGCCTCGCAGCCCACGGTTCAAGCCACGCCTGCCTCGCAGCCCACGGTTCAAGCCACGCCTGCCTCGCAGCCCACGGTTCAAGCCACGCCTGCCTCGCAGCCCACGGTTCAAGCCACGCCTGCCTCGCAGCCCACGGTTCAAGCCACGCCTGCCTCGCAGCCCACGCTCAGATGGCTCACACCACGCCTGCCCAGCCTCAAGCGGCTCACGCCACGCCTGCTAGCCCTGAGCTGTCAGAAGAAGCAGCTCTGACCATCATGGCTACTGCCATTTTGTGTGTGTGGGCGACACACACATCGACTCAAGCCTCTGACCTGCCTCCAGAGGGGACTCAAGCCTCTGACCTGCCTCCAGAGGGGACTCAAGCCTCTGACCTGCCTCCAGAGGGGACTCAAGCCTCTGGCTTGCCTCCAGAGGGGACTCAAGCCTCTGACCTGCCTCCAGAGGGGACTCAAGCCTCGGACCTGCCTCCAGAGGGGACTCAAGCCTCTGACCTGCCTCCAGAGGGGACTCAAGCCTCTGACCTGCCTCCAGAGGGGACTCAAGCCCATGAACCTGCTCTAAGCCAGGTTCCCCTAGTTTTCCCCAAGAAAATTTTTTTTGGGGGGGGGGGGGGGGCAGTGGGTACCTGGCTAAGGCCATGTTGGCCGTGCCACCTCCATGGCCCACTGAACTGCCTGCTCCTCCATGGCCCACTGAACTGCCTGCTCCTCCATGGCCCACTGAACAGCCTGCTCCTCCATGGCCCACTGAACTGTCTACACCTCCTTGGCCACCTGTATTGCCAGCACCATCCTGGAGGCAGCTTAGCCTGCCAGGTCCGCCCAAGCTCCACGGCCCAGGTCCGCCCACGCTCCACGGCCCAGGCCCGCCCACGACCCACGGCCCTAGCCCATCATGTCCATGTCCTGTTCCCCTGCACGGGCCTGGCCCACCATCCCACCCCCATAACCACATCCTCGTCACCACCCTCCTTGGACTTGTTGTTTTCTTTGTCTAGTTTTGGTTTTGTGTTGGGCGTCTGGAGCCGCCCTTAAGGTGGGGGGTTATGTAAGGTCTAGTTTTGGTTTTTTTCATGTTTCATGTCTTGTTTTGGTTTCAAGTTTCATGTTCATGTTTCTGGTCTTTGTCATTGTCATGTGTCATGTTTGTTTGTTATTCCATGTGCTCCAGCTGTCATGTCATGTGATTCCCCTGTTTGTCATGTGATCCTGCCATGTGCTCTGTGTCATGTGATTCCCCTGTGTTGTGTCTTGTTCTAATTGGTTCATGGGTCTAATCACTGTTCACAGGTGTTCATCGTTTGTCATTAGTCTGTCAATTTAACCCTCATGTTTCCATTGTACCTGGTCGATGTTTGTGGATCTTTATCCCTGTAACCACTGTGGTGAATTCATGTTGTTCCCGTTAGCCAAGCCAAGCCTAGTCAAGTCAAGCCAAGCCTCTGTTTTGGATTTATGTTCTATGTTTTGGATTTTATGTTTGTGATGGACAATAAAACTGCACTTGGGTTCTCACTTTAAACTCGCCTCCAGTGGATTCTCTTTACAGCTGATCACTTTTCATAATCAAATAGATGAAATAAAATGAATAAGAAGAAATAGATGAGAAAAAAAAACATAATAGCCCTATTGAAACATAAATATTAAACTAAATATGTTTTCTTTGATGGCTACCAACACGTGTAGTCTGTGTAGTAAATTTTAAAAGTTCTAAACCATCTATTGTTATTTATTGTTCCACTATAGTAATGATAACATCTACAATATATATATATATATATATATATATATATATATATATATATATATATATATATATATATATATATATTGTAGATATTATCATTACTATAGGCGTTGAGGGTCCCCCTGCCGCTGGGAAAGGATAGCTCCGACTCCTGTAAAGGAGGCATCCACCTCGACCACGAAAGGAAAATCCGGGTTGGGATGCCGTAAGACGGGAGCGGAGCTGTTGGCTTCTTTGAGGTTGTGAAACGCCTGGGTGGCTGACGGATGCCAGGACAGGGACTTGGGCCAGTTTTTAAGGAGTGATGTGAGTGAAGAACTGATCATACTGTAGTTCTTGATGAATCTGCGGTAGAAATGAGAGAATCCCAGGAATCGTTGGAGTTCTTTAATCACACTCGGAATGGGCAAGTTCAGGATGGCATCCACCTTCCTCTGGTCCATCTTAACTCCATGACGATCAATGACATACCCAAGGAATTGGACTGATGGGATGTGGAACTCACATTTCTCAAGTTTAAGGAAGAGCTGATGCTCATGGGCCGCTGGAGGACTTTCTGGACATGGAGTTGGTGTTCTACGAGGGATTTCGAGTAAATGAGTATGTCGTCGATGTAGACAATGACGAATTGATGAAGAAAGTCTCTGAATATTTCATTCATGTAATTTTGGAAGATTGTGGGAGCATTAGCTAGGCCATACGGCATCACCTTTTATTCATAGTGGCCTGAGGGGGTGATGAAGTCCGTCTTCCATTCGCCCCCCTCGCGAATCCGGATCAAGTTGTATGCACTCCTTAAGTCTAGCTTTGAGAAAATTTGAGCTCCTCGTAGTTCTTCTAGGGCTTCTGCTACCAGAGGAAGGGGATAACGTAACTTTACCGTATGGGAATTAAGAGTATGGTAGTCGATACACAGCTGCAAGCCTCCATTCCTCTTGGCGACAAAGAAGAAACTTGAAGCGGGGATGTAGATGGTCGAATAAACTCCTGTTGGTGTGCCTCCGTGATGTATTCATCCATGGCCTTCCGTTCTGGGATGGACAGTGGATACAATCTACCCTTAGGTAGAGTTGCCCCTGGTAGCAAGTCAATGTCACAGTCCCAGGGCCGATGAGGTGAAAGACGAGTGGCCAACCGCTTGCTGAACACATCCTGGAACGCCTTGTATTCGGGTGGAATCTGGACTTGACAGGTGACTTCCGGCTTTCCACGGAGGTTGAATTGAGCTGGATCTTCGGGGATGCTGGTTTGGAGGTTTTAGGGATGGAAGGTCATTTCTGGATCAACGTCAGACAGGAAAAAAAGCACTCCTTTCCCCATTTGAGAATCTCATCAGTGTTCAAGTTCACCACAGGGTTATGTTCGGCCATCCATGGACCATGGACAGTTCAGCAGTTGACCCCTGCAGCACCATGAACGAGATTCTCTCTTTATGAAGGCAGCCGATGCAGAGCGTCAGCATGGGGAGAAATAGTTCACATGACCTCGGCCCAGTGGTTTTCCGAGAATAGTCTGAATTCTTAAGTGTTGAAAAGACATTGTTTCCTGTGAAGTTGGAGCATTTTGAGGAATTGGCAGGAGATGAAGTTCCCTGAAGACCCTGAATAGATGAGGGCTTGCGCTGAAACATAAGAGACATTGATTTGGATATAAAGTGGTTCGAATTAAATGGGAAGTTTTTGGGTATACATGTATCGTACTCACCGTGGGCCGAGGAGGTCTAATGGGACAGGTCGCGACCTGGTGTCCTTCTCCCCCACAATATAGGCTTAGACAATGTATGAGTCTTTGCTGACGCTCCACTGGAGTGAGGTGATAGAAGTCAACACACATGGGTTCAGGTGCTGGAGGCGCGACAGATGTAGTGGGAGGAGGAGGCTGAAATGGGGGTGAGGATGTGGCACAGGCTGAATAGCGTTGGGAGACACGGATTGCCTTTTGGATGAAGGTTTCCAGACCAATGCCATCATCATACACAATCATGAACTGACGGATATCTTTATTGAGTCCTTGACAAAAGGCAGTGAATAAAGAGGTCTCATTCCAACCGGAAACGTAGCGCATAGTTGCCCACCGATTCCGTGCCCTGGCGAATGTTGAACAGCTGATCGAAAATCGACAGAGTAGATGCCATTTGTCCAAACACTTCTTTAAAGCGTATAGTGAAAGCAGATAGAGAGGTGGTTATTTCTGCGTTTGACATCCACATAGCTTGGGCCCATTGCAGTGCTCTACCAGAGAGACGAGTTACCATTAACTCCACCCTCGTTTTGTCATTGATGAACAGATGCGGCTGCATGTCGAAATACAGCGAACACTGCAGCAGGAACCCGTTGCAGTCCTCCGCCTCACCGGAGTAAACCGCTGGTTTGGCCATGGGACATGCAGAGGCAGCTGACGAAGAAGATGGCGTTGCTGGAAGAGATTGATGAACGGCTTGAACCAGTTCACTGAACAGCTCTGCCACTCTTTCTCCGCCGGTTTCCGCTGTTGTATGCATAGCAGTGTTATGGTCTGGTCTTCTGTCAGACACAGACAGGGAACAGGGTAAGTATAAAGTCTTCTATTTGCAGATAGCAGACACAATGGCTCTGGGGAGTCAACAGTCTCTGAAGATAAAGGTGACTAGTCTCTGAAGGTTACTGGTGTTTTCTCTGTGTTCCAGACAGATAATATTTGACACCAAGGCTCAAACACACAGGACAATGACGATGAACAGACGAGATGACAGGCAGCATACAGGCAGCATACAGGTAAGTAGCAACAGGTAAGTCTGTTGTGTCAGGGAATGATGAGACCAGACACCGAACTGGCTGTGAGGTGTGTATTTATGGTAGGTTCTGGTGATGTGGGACAGGTACAGGTGCCAGGTACAGGTGCTTAGAATTCTAGTGACAGTGATCGAGTGGGTGGATCTGGCGGTGATGATGTGAGGGGCTTGGTGACTGACTCCGAGACAGTTACTAATTGTGAGAAGTAACTAGTAACTATAACAAATTACTTTTTTAAAGTACTGTGCCCAACACTGGTCTTGAACTCTGAAGATGATCTTGATTCAGATCAACAGTTGCTTGTGATTCATAACAGCAGCATCTGAGAAACAGACTCAATCTCTGATCCCAAAACATCAAGTCAAAGCTTGTTTCTGCTCTAGAAAGTCAATTCTCAGTTCTGTCAGAGACATGAAGAAAAAACATCCAAGATACAGACTCAGAGATCACAGTCTGAATGAGAGGAAATGATGTTTGTCCTCATGATACTGAATAAAGTAGATCATCTGAACTAGTGCTGCAACGGCTCGTCGACGTCATCGATTACGTCGACTACGAAAATACGTCGACGTGCGTGAAATGCGTCGACGTGTCACACTGTTTACATTCATCTCGTGTAATGGCGGCTTCTGCTCCTGGGAACAGAGAAAGTTCCATTCTATCACAAAAACCCAGACCATGATTATCAAAAGTATGGGAATACTTTAAACAGAGGCCAAATAAAATGGTCCTTTGTTCCCTTTGCAGAACCGAAATGGTGTACCACCTGTGGAATTGGATCTCTGCCATATTTTTGCGCGCGCAAGATCATATTTTGACCGTGCAAAAGGGCGTTTCGCGCGTGAACTGAGTTGAGGAGAAAATCTTCGTCTCGCAAAGAAAATATTTTGAGCAAACGAAAATCTGTTTTGCATTTCAAAGAAGTTTATTTGGATGTGCGCGGACATTCTCTTTCACATGTGCAAGGTTTCAGTTGCTCGCGCTCCTGATTCCCGCCCTGCGCGCTCGCTAAGCGCCGACCGCTCGCCTGCTGGCTTGAACACTATCAAAGTTTCTTTTAAGACTATATAGAAAGTCTTTGACACTCTTCATTTTAAAGTTCAAATGTCTACCACTGGACGACCACATATAAGTGGCTTATTTTTAATCAAAATCAAATCGTATTATTACATAATGGTGTGTCCCAGTGTTTCTACACCTCAATGAACTGCTAAATTAGCTCTAACTTCTTACGTAAAAAAAGATCACAAGATTAATAAAAAAAAACCTTAATAAAAATAATCGCTAGAGTAGTCGACTAATCGAAAAAATAATCGTTAGTTGCAGCTCTAATCTGAACATCAAGAGATTTCTGCAGTTAGTAGATGAATATCAGTTATTGATTAAAACACTTGCACAAATGAAAGATAAAGACACAATTGATCAGTGAATGTAAAGGTGAGTCTGTAGATCAAGACTTGAGGATCTTATTCAGTGATTGAGGCTGTGAATCAGGAACTACATCAAATGATGGAGGACAGACAGAAGATCTCAAAGGATCTTCATCAGAAGAGACACCGGCCTGAGTTTGAGAGATAGTTCACTATTTTACAGGTTTAAGATATATGATAACTTTTGTGTGAACGGACAACAATTGAAGTCATTCACATGTTCCTTATGAGCTCAGTTCAGACTTTTCATGTTTGTGATTTAAAAATGTTACTTAATTTTCACTATTTTTGATCAGTTAAAATCATTTTCAAATTAATACCCACTTTTCAACATATGAATTGACATTTTGTTTTTATAGTGTGGATCATGGAGGAAAGATCAGGATTACAGCAGGACTACAGAAATGTAGGACACACACACACACACACACACACACACACTTTATTCATTGTTTTGTTGTGTTATAAATGTTATAATCTCTCTTGTGTTCAGATGCATGTGATCTCACACTGGATTTAAACACAGCACACACTCGTCTCGTTCTGTCTGAGAGGAACAGAAAGGTGACGCGTGTGAGAGAGAATCAGCCGTATCCTGATCATCCAGAGAGATTTGACCATCCTCAGGTTCTGTGTAGAGAGAGTCTGACTGGACACTGTTACTGGGAGACTGAATGGAGCGGGATGGAGGTTTATATATCAGTGACGTATAAAGGAATCAGCAGGAAAGGATGGAGTGAGAAGTGTGTGCTTGGACACAATGAAAAGTCCTGGAGTCTGAGACGGTTTAGTAACAGATTCACTGTCAGTCACAATAATGAGATCACAGAAATATCTGCTCGTCCTCGTCTCTCTAACAGAGTAGGAGTGTTTCTGAACTGGTCGGCCGGCACTCTGTCCTTCTACAGCGTCTCTGACACACACACACTCACACACTTACACACATTCAACAGCACATTCACTGAACCCCTCTATGCTGGATTTGGGATTTATTTTCCTGATACTTCAGTGTCTCTGTGTGAGATTAAACATGTTCCTGTGAGAATCAACTGAGACACACAGATGAGAGACAGAAACACACTCACATGATCTCTCTTTAACTCTCACAGCTGTAAACTCTTTCTCTCTTCTCATCTTCATTTCAGTGAATATAGAAACACACTCATTGACTTCAGTGTAAATGAGACACACCACAGACTTCTATTGTGTTTCTATAAAGACATTTGAATGAGTCTCTGAGCGCCACCTGGAGGAAGATTGAGTTTCTCGCTCACAGGAAACAGTTCTTAGCAACGGCTTGCTCTGTTACTATGGTAACTGAGGCTCAGGTCAGAGTTCATCTTCTAAACACACTTCATTACATTCTAAATTACAAGTGTGAAACTTGTTTACCCTTTATCCGGGGTTAAAAACAGTGTTTATAGTGATGATAACTCGGGGTTCAGCGCAGTGAAGCTCTTTTGTGATCATAGTTGTAGTTCAACATTCGATCTGGTTCAAATCCTCACAACCTTTAACAGAAAGTGATCATTAACTCAATTAACATTATATTTTAGTGTAATGGTCAATGTTTATGATAATGTCTTTATTCATTTTATTTTATTAATTATGCGTTAGATATCATTATTCTTTGACATGTTCTTAATTTTTGTTTAATCATTTATGTATTTTCTACATGATGCTCTGATATGTTTATTTCCAAATGTAAGATCTTTGGTGTTTATTTTCCATCAAAATTGATTGTTGTACCTTCAGATCAAAATATGTGTTTCTATCTCTGCAGACATGAGATGATACAAGATCTGCAATATTCTCTTAAAGGTGTCAAAACAACATCTTCTCTTTTCCTTCAAGTATAGTTCTCTCTTGTCTGCAAAAAATCTATTACATTGTTTCAGGATGAGTGTAAATCTTATCTCCTTCCAACAGTAAATGTCGTCCAGCAGGAAGCGCTGATGCTTAAAGAATTAATTAACCAATATAGTCTTAAATTGAATGACTTAATAATGATAATAATGTAATTGTTAATGGTGGTAATGTAGTGGTAAATAAAAAATAAACCATATGCATATGCATGATATGTTACCAAATCAGCAGAAACTACATTTTTAAATATAAACATAAGGACAAAGTCATGAATTTGATATGTTGAGGATGAAACATGAATAAACAAACAAAAAGAACAAACCATGACAGTTTATGGCGTCTGAATTTAAATAGTACAGTCAGTAAATTTTTCAGACATCCTTTCTATAGTCACATCGTTCTACCAGTAGGTGGCGACATTCATTCAACCTTATTGATTCATTCAAGAACTTTCAAGAATTCATTTTTGTTGAAAGCAAAAATAGACAAAGTGACAATGAATATTTGTTTCTATGCAAGTTATTCAACATGAACTCTTTTATGATTTGTTGTATGAAACTTGAACACAATCGTTCTGTTTGTCCATCATCAACCGAGAGCAGAGAAAGTGAGGGAGATTCTCACATTCATTTAATAAACTTCTGAAAATACTTTGACAAATATAAACTTACTGCTAATAATTGATTTTTTCAGACTTGAGAGGAACAAAATACAACTTCTGAGGAACATTAGAATTAATTTATGATTTCATTCTCATCTGTCACTTCATTCATATCACTTTACTGCAGAGATGACACTTTCTGTAAATGAGAGATATCACTGATTCTTGAGATGTTAGTTTTTATTATTTAATAATACATTATTATAACTGGATATATTTGTAGCCAAATGTCTCAGCTATTGAATCATGTAAGGGAACAGATTTTTCTAAAAATGTACATTAATTCACTTCATAACTTAATTTGTGTAAACTCAATTATGTAATAATGGTGTTCAGTAAAGGAGTGATAAAATACATTACACATTTCTTTTCCTGGTTTAGATTATCATAAACAACCCAGTTCATAAATTCCTTCCTCATATATGTCACAGTTCCCTGTCAGTGCTTCCCTCACACACTCCACACTCCATTCACACACACATAGTCCAGCCATATCACTCCAAACTACAATTCCCAGCATTCCTCCTGCTCATCATCTGCAGCTGAAAGCACATCCCTCATACACACTCATGGTCTGATCTACACAACTAGGACTACAGACTACGACCTGTATACTTTCCTCCAGCGACTCCTACGATGAGTCCTAGTGAAGTTCCTACTATTCTCCTTACTCCAGCGTTCCCTATCGTCACCTGTAAGATATAGTATTTCCTGTTATTGACCCGCGACTCTCGTCTGTTGAAGTGTGTGCTTCCACAATCTCCTGCATGGTCATGATCTCCAGCCCAACCTGCATCACAGTGAAGACTGTCATTAATCTCCTGCCAAAGACTGTTTCCTTCTGCATCTGATTGAGTTCTTCTTGTCAGCGTCTCTCGTTTTGACTTTGACATTCACACTAATCCATGGATTTAATTTCCAGTAGCTTGTTGTTCATGACACTGGACACAACTTTGACAGACATTTTTATGGAAAATCAGTGTTGCTGCTTTCAGCTGAAAGTATGTAAAACTGGTCATTAAATGTCACTAGATCACGTCATACTGGTGAGTCACAGAATCCAGATCAAGGTTTATCCGAGAAGTTGCTGGATTTGTGTCTAGACTTTTGAAAAAAGTTCCTAAAGGGCGGGAAGTTGCTAAATCTAGCGACAAAATCACTAAATTGGAATTTGAACACTGTGGAAAATATTATTCAAAATGTACTTTTTTTCTTGTTTGATATATTACAAATCTCTACCTTTCAGTGTAATAATTTGTGTCATGGATTCCTCTGAGACTTTAATAAGATCCAAGTGCAGCTTTATTGGGATATCCAGAATCGTAGTACAAAAACAAGCAAGAGTCAAAACACATGAAACCAGTCCAAAAAACAAAACATCAAGAGTGCTCAGAAGTGCAAGTAACAACAGTAAAACCTCGATGATAAAGACTGAAACAAACCGGGTATAAATAGACAGAAACTGACATGAGTGAAGACAGTGTGTGATGATCAGTGATGAGTCCAGCACAAAGGATTATGGGAGATGGAGTCCGATACAGTGAGGCAATAGTTCGGGGTGGAGTGCTGTGGTGGAAATTCACCAATAAGATTAAAATCAGGCCACTCAATAGTAAAAGTATCAAACCAAATTTATTTCTGAAAATCGAAATTCAGGGTAGTCTCTCTTACAACCAAAGCATACATCAGAGAGCTACAAAGTGAACTCCAGATAAAACAGAATATTTATTTAGTCAAACCATACATATTAATTCTTTTTCTAACAAAGACCCTCAAAATTGATTGGATAACCAAATAAGTAAATTATCATAAAACCATCCTACTCTCTCCTCTTACTTAGCCATAAAACTAACAGATAACACATACCTCTTCGTGCTCACCGATCAGGATCTGACCCCTACATATGTGGGTTAACCTCCACTGGGTAAAAATCTTCAGAAAATTTTCTTTAACCTTCAGTTCATCTCCTCACATTCTTAAACCATCAACACTCTTTTGAAAACATCATAAACAACAAAAAAACAAAAAGTCTGATACATGCTAGTGGTTACAAACATGTATCTATGTGTCACCAATCAAGTTTCATTTTTCTCATGATTTAAAGATTTATGAAACCCATATAAGATTAACAAAGATTAATCATTTATAAACAATATTGATTAGATATACAGAAAAGAATATTTCCGTTCAAGTGCCCTCAGGAGGCTAACAAGGAAACTCCAGCGGGTGATCATGACAAATTTGATCAATTATTAATTTGTAATAATCATTTGTCTTTGCCAGCTTTACATTATGATTTCACTCTGAGGACAGGGTAAATTTCATGTATTTTCCAAATATAGAGCATGTATTTAAAATAATATAGAAGAGAGTATTCAAAAAATAAAAGAAATGAATGTCCTGAACATACAGATTTCCTGTAGATGTAACTTTGTAAGTGTTTTTATTTTGATGAATTTCTTCATTTTTAACTGCACCCGTGCAGGTGTTTTACATTCTGACAACATTGATTTTATCTCTTACAGGTCAATATATTAACCGGTTAAACGGGTTTATATATTAACCTTTATGTTGATAGTGAAAATATGTCAACAGACTCCATTTTGTGAAGGAAGAACGTGAACAACATCAGGAGAGAAAAGCTGTCAGTGAATAATGTGAATCAGTTTAATGCTGTTTTCTACAGACTGAATGAAGTTTGTGTTTGATGATCTTCATTGAGACAGAGGTAGGTTTGAACAAACACATTTCTGGATTCATTCACTTTCATTGGTAACTCAATATATTCCTGCTTGTGTAAATACTTATATTTCTGTCCTGTTGTGATGTAAGAGTAACCTTTAGGTTATCTGAACATTAAGGGAACATTCCAGTTCATCAGGGAATGTTACTTCTCTGAACGTTGTGAAACAAATAGTAACATTTAAAAAACCTATGAATAATGGCCGATCATAAATGTTTTAGAAGAAAAATGTTCCATGAACAATGAATAAATGTTTTTTGTGCTAACATTTTGAGAACATTATTAAAGACCAGATATCTCTGAATTAACATTCAAATAACCTTTTTGGAACCATGTTATGCTGAATTATGTTAAGCTTATGTTATGTAAATTTGACAACCTTTCCAGAACATTCACTAAAGAGAACATTCCCTGTTGGATGGGAAAGACTTGCTGATCAAATTCAGTCTGACTTTTGCAAAGAAATACAGTAACAAAAACAGAACTATCCTTTCTTTAATGGTGTAATGATGAGTGAGTCAGCAAATGAGATCCAAGTGCAGCTTTAATTCCAAAACGTAGTTGTACTGTAAGCTCCGCCCGTCGGCCCAATGTAGGAATCCAACGGCCCGGGTGAAAGGATTGTGCGTGTATGTCTTTTCAGCGCCCGCGTGAAGTTCACATAAATTCTTAGGATTTACTTTGAGTTGTCCTTTAGCTGTTCGCTTAATCTGACTCCAATTGTAAACGATCTCTAATTGGTAATGTTTCTGATGTAACATTAATAGCTGATCGCGCGATTAAATATGAATTATTTTAGATCTTTGATTCTTTAATTTCTCTTAATCTCATTTATCCTTACATCAGGGCGTCGCATCGCTTAAAGACTTATATCCGGCTGTGATATGTCTTACGTCACAACCTCGTTAGTTTAGAATCAAAACAGAGGAATATAGCGTTTACTAAAAACACAAATTATGGAATCGCCTCATGCTTATTCACACAAAAGTGCCGTTCGTTTTACATTTTTTTTCACCATTTAGCAGACGCTTTTATCCAAAGCGACTTACAAGGGGAGCAATTAGGGGTTAGGTGTCTTGCTCAAGGGCACTTTTAGTCATGGTATCGAAGGTGTTAGAGAGTGCTGTTCATTCACAATCAATTTCAGTTCCTCAATCAATTTCAGTTCCTACCGGCGTGGGTATCGAACCGGCAACCTTCAGATTACAAGCCCAACTCCCTCACCACTAGGCCACGACTACCCCAGTTTTAGTCACGATACTATAGCATGTTCAGTCATAATAGTCAGAAATCCAAAATCTCAATAACGTGCCACATGCTCCGTTTATTGAGGTTGTGGTATGATCCATCCCAACCCTAGAATTGCGGAAATGTCGAAAACCTTGTGATCTACCAGTGATAAAGATTTCAGATGAATTCAAATTAAATCAAGATGTAACAATTTGTTTATCAGGTAAAAATGTATCAATGCCAATTATATAATTACACAATTATACACCAATTCAAATATAATAAATACATAACATCAATTACTCAAAAGATTTCTCTATGTGAGGCAGAAGCAGAGGCGTTGGAATCCATTCGCCGAAGTTTATTAATAATAATAGATGAACACGTAAATGGGCAAACAGGCGAGGGTCATACACAAGATGGCAGTCCACACAGGCAACAAACAGAAGGGTAATCCAAAAGACGAAGGTCGGTAAGCAGGCTTAAAGTCCAAATACATACATCAGTCCAAATCAGCAAACAAACGCAAGGGGCAATCCAATAGGCGGTTAAAACGGGTAAAGCAGGCAAGGTCGTGATCAGTAGTAGCAGGCAAGACAACAAGAGATACGCTTGGTAAGGCAGTGGAACTGGCAATACTTCGCAATGGGCAAATGCACACGTTCAGGCTAAATAGGCCCAAACAGGAAGTCCCAGGTGGCAGCAGAGGGAGCGGAAGGAGTTAGTATTCGGGAGAGGGCTCCCTCTGCTGGCGCGGCGTTACAGAACCCCCCCCTCTAGGAGCGCCTCCTGGCGCTTGACGTGGACGTCCCCGTGGTCGTGGTGCAGGACGGTCAGGTCTGGCTCGATGAAAGTCCTCAATCAGTGAAGGATCCAGTATATCATGGGCGGCTACCCAAGATCTCTCCTCTGGTCCGTAGCCCTCCCAATCCACCAAGTATTGGAGCCGACCCCCTCTACGCCTGGAGTCTAGTAGCTCACGTACGATGTACGCCGGAGCCCCATTTATATCCAAGGGTGGTGGAGGCTCTCTCGCCACGGCGTTGGGGTCAGCTCCCGGGTGGAAGGGTTTGAGGAGGGAGACATGGAAAGATGGAGAGACACGGTAATCAGCAGGAAGCTCTAACTTGTATGTGACCTCATTAACTTGGTTTAGAATCTTGAAAGGACCAACATACCTTGGGCTGAGCTTCCTGCTGGGTAGTTGGAGTTTCAGGTCCCTCGTTGATAGCCAGACCCGTTGACCTGGTTGGTAGGGAGGGTGTGGTCGCCGACGACGATTAGCCTGAACTTCTTGTTCTCTCACAGCTCGTTGCAGCTGAACATGAGCAGAATCCCACACCCTCTCACTACGTTTGATCCAATCATCAACTGCTGGAACGGCCGAGGGTTCACCCGACCACGGGAACAGTGGGGGTTGGTATCCTAGAACGCACTGGAACGGAGTTAATCCTGTAGAGGGCTTAACTAGAGAGTTCTGTGCATATTCAGCCCATGGTAAAAACTCTGACCATCGATATTGCTCCCGGCTGCAGTAGCTCCTGAGATATCGACCGATCTCCTGGTTGAGACGCTCAACTTGTCCATTAGATTGAGGGTGGTAACCTGAAGTCAGACTAATGTTAATATCCAGATGCTTACAAAATGCTTTCCATACCTGAGACGTAAACTGGGACCCTCTGTCACTCACAATATCCTCCGGCAGGCCATAGAGACGGAAAACATTGTTAAATAGAGCGAGAGCAGTTTCCATTGCAGTTGGAAGTCCTTTAAGTGGAATCAAACGACAAGATTTAGAGAATCGATCGATGGCTACTAGAATAGTGGTGAAGTTTTCCGATGGTGGGAGATCGGTCAGAAAATCTATGGAAAGGTGTGACCAGGGACGTTGTGGGATGGGAAGTGGTTGAAGGAGACCTGCAGGTAATTCCTTGGGGGTCTTAGATTGAGCACACACTTGACACGATTTAACATAAGCAGTGACATTTTGGAGCAAGGAGGGCCACCAGAATGAGTTCCTGACAAGTTGTGCAGTGCGTGTGATACCTGGATGTCCTGAGCTGATGGAAGTATGAACCCACTGGATAACTCGTGTTCGAAGGTTCTGAGGTACGTAGTGTTTAGTTGGTGGACAGTTAGCTGGCACTGGGTCGTTAGCCTGTTCTCTTTGGATTTCTTCCATCAGATCCCATGACACAGGAGCGATGATCACAGATGGTGGAAGGATGTTGTCCGGGTGCCCTGACGATGTAGGAGGATCATGTCTTCTGGACAGTGCATCGGCCTTGCTATTTTTACTTCCAGGTCGATACGTGACAGTAAACTGAAATCTAGTAAAAAAACAGAGCCCATCGAGCCTGTCGTGGGTTGAGACGTTTAGCACTTTTTACATACTCCAGATTCTTATGATCAGTGATTACTTGGAATGGATGAATTGCTCCCTCCAGCCAGTGGCGCCACTCCTCGATTGCAGATTTCATGGATAGAAGCTCCTTGTTACCCACATCGTAATTCCTTTCTGCCGGGGTGAGTTTCCTGGAGAAAAAGGCACAAGGAAATAATTTACCAGGTTTACCGTGGCGTTGCGATAATACGGCTCCTATGCGCAGTCTGAGGCGTCGACTTCCACTACAAATGGTAGACTGGGATCTGGGTGTTTCAGGATGGGAGCAGTCGTGAATCGATCCTTCAAGTTCTGAAAGGCTTTGGTTGCACTCGGGGTCCATCTTAGCTTAGCAGGTTTTCCTTTCAAGAGAGATGTTAGAGGAGAAGCAATCATACTATAGTCCCTGATAAAGCGTCGGTAAAAGTTTGCAAAACCCAGAAATCTCTGTAATTCTTTTACAGTTGAAGGAGTGGGCCACTCGGTTACTGCTGTGACCTTAGCTTCCTCCATCCTTACTCCCTGATGGCTAATATGATAACCCAGGAACGAAGTCTGCTTTACATGGAATTCACACTTCTCTGCTTTGACATACAAGTGATTGTCTAATAGTCTTTCCAGTACTGTTCGAACATGGCGGATGTGTTCCTCTTCTGACTTTGAATAAATCAGGATATCATCAATGTATGCAACCACATATTGATTAAGAAGGTCTTTGAAGATCTCATTAATGAAGGACTGGAAGACAGCGGGAGCATTGGCCAGCCCATAAGGCATAACAAGATATTCGTAGTGCCCCCTAGTGGTGAGAAAGGCTGTCTTCCATTCATCACCTTCCTTTATACGGATTAAATTATAAGCACTACGCAAATCCAGCTTTGTGTAAATGGTTGCTTCACGTAGTTGTTCTAATGCTGACGGGACCAATGGTAATGGGTAGCGAAACTTAACTGTCACATTATTTAGACCTCTAAAGTCAATACATGGTCTTAGTCCCCCATCCTTCTTTTCTACGAAAAAGAAGCCTGTGGCCGCTGGGGATGTAGATGGACGTATGAAACCAGAATCTAATGCCTCTTCAATGTATTCCTCCATAGCTTGAGTCTCTTTCAGGGAAAGGGGGTAAATTTTACTTTTCGGAGGCATGGCATTTGGAAGTAACTCAATCGAACAGTCCCAGGGACGATGTGGGGGTAACTGGCTTGCTTTGACTTTGCTGAAGGTCTCTGCCAAATCATTATAACAGTTAGGTATGTTAATGACCCTATGGTTCTCTGGACTTTCAATGCTGGTCGTAAAACATGGTATCGGAACCTGAGTGAAACAATGGCTGATACAGGAGGGTGACCAGTGTGTTAGCTCACCACGTTGCCAGGATATGACAGGATCATGGATGGAAAGCCAAGGAAATCCAAGAATAACTTCATGCTTGGGTGTATCAATAACATATAAAGAAATCTGCTCTTGATGAAAAAGTCCAATTTGCAATTGTAGAGAAATGGTTTGATGTGTGATTCCCTTGCCGATGGTTCTGTTGTTGATGGCTCTGATTCTAATCGGTGGATCACAGGAATGTGTAGGGATATTATACTTTGTAACGATGTCCTGATGAATGAGGTTCAATGCGGCACCTGAGTCGACCATGGCTGTCAATGGAAGTGATATATTAGTTGTATTGATGGTTATGGGAAGTTGAAATGATTTGTTGCATGGCAGAAAGAAATGATCAATAGTTACCGCCTTAGTAGATCGCTTCTTGTGTGGACAAGCAACATTGCGATGACCTGGTTCACCGCAATAGAAGCACAGGCGCAATTGACGTCGTCTGCTCCTCTCCTCCTCAGATAACCGGGTTAAACCGAGCTGCATGGGTTCCGGCATGGTTTGTGGATTGATTTGCGAAACGGAACGCTGACCGAGGATTGAGACGGACGTAGGTTTCTTCTCATCTTTGCGTTTCGGTACTTGACGGAGCAGATTATCTGTCTTGATAGCGAGTGTTACAAATTCGGAAAAGGATAAATCCTCACCCTTGCAAATTAACTCAGACTGTAATTCAAGATTCAAGCTTTGTTGGAATACTGCTTTCAGTGAAATATCATTCCATTTGCTCTGTGCTGCTAGCGTTCTGAAAAAAATAGCATAGTCCGCGACGGTGCGATCTCCCTGCGACAATTGCAGGATCTGTGATGAAATATCCCTTCCCCCAGCGGGATATTCAAACACTTCGTTCAATTGTTGGATAAAATAAGGGAATGATGAGCGAATTCGTCTATCGGTCTCCCACACTGCAGTAGCCCAATCCAGTGCTCTACCGGTTAACAGAGTCATGAGAAAAGCACACTTCTTCTCTTCCGACATAAACTTTTCGTCTTGGGAATCGAAATAAACTTGCACCTGACGAACAAAACCTCTGCATTTGTCCACGTTACCATCAAATTTATCAGGAAGGGAAAAGCTTACCGTTGGTGGTTTGGTAGAAGGAAGAGACTGGATATAATGGGTGAGGTGTTCATTGATGGTTTGAAGCTTAATCAGCTGATCATGATATCCCTTCAATACTTCAGTTTGGAAGGAAAATGCAGCTTGTAGATCCACCCTTTCCGCTGGATTCGTTGGGGGCGAAGTATTATGTGAGGCAGAAGCAGAGGCGTTGGAATCCATTCGCGGAAGTTTATTAATAATAATAGATGAACACGTAAATGGGCAAACAGGCGAGGGTCATACACAAGATGGCAGTCCACACAGGCAACAAACAGAAGGGTAATCCAAAAGACGAAGGTCGGTAAGCAGGCTTAAAGTCCAAATACATACATCAGTCCAAATCAGCAAACAAACGCAAGGGGCAATCCAATAGGCGGTAAAACGGGTAAAGCAGGCAAGGTCGTGATCAGTAGTAGCAGGCAAGACAACAAGAGATACGCTTGGTAAGGCAGTGGAACTGGCAATACTTCGCAATGGGCAAATGCACACGTTCAGGCTAAATAGGCCCAAACAGGAAGTCCCAGGTGGAAGCAGAGGGAGCGGAAGGAGTTAGTATTCGGGAGAGGGCTCCCTCTGCTGGCGCGGCGTTACACTCTAAGAGTATTTGAAAGTTATGCATACACATAGAGATGCAGGGTGAAAAACACTCATCACCTCTATGTAGGGGTCTCTGGCTACAGAATGTCCCCTCTTGCTGCTGTGTTTTTTCCCCTAAATACCCAGAACAGAACAAAAGTATTGTAAATATTTATTGCCCCAACACCTGGTTTCTGGGGAGAGAAGGTGGTTTTCTTGAAGAGACACATCCCAGAAAAGAGAACAGAATTCTCCTAAGTTTAAAATCTTTCTCTTAATACTAGTGACTGCTGTGAAACTGAGACCATTTTACCAATCGCACTGAGACATTTAAAATGATACTAAACATGAAACTGGAAAAATAATAGATTCACAAGATACATCATACATAGTACATATCCATTCTTGGAGAACTTCAGAGACTTGAATCAGGGGAAAGGAAGGGAGTGGAGGGAGGGGGGCTGGTCGCATAGATGAGTGAGGACAGTTAGGGCAAGGCGTTGTCCTATTCCTTTGAAATCTTCTCTCCAGATGAGTTTTATTGCTTTATTGCAGGATGCTTGATCTCAGCTTTTGTCTTAGCAGGAAAATCAAGCCTTACAGTACAGGCAATGGTCAACTCAATAGCAAACAGGATCAACAGGGGAAAGGCAAACTCGTAGTCAATATTCCAGGCTAAGGTCAAAAGGCAGGCAGATAAACAACAGGAAGATGACACAGGCAGGAATCGAAAACAGGAAAAACAAGGCAAGGGTAGCGCTCAGAAATGTTACAGTTTCAACAAGACTTTGCAATTAAACAGGGAAACAGAACAGACCTAAATAGGGAGCAGATTGGCTACAGCTGGGCAGTAATTAACATAAGGGGCTTATGGGAAGTGTAGTGTGGTGTATGGAGTCCATGATAGAGTTCTGAAATGTGAGGGTGACATCTAGTGGCAGGTGAATGGAGGACAACAGAACAGGATTCATAACAGAGCCCCCCAGGAGTGGCTTCCAGACGCTCCACAGGAACAACTCGGGAGGGAGGGGTGGGTAAAATGGATGAATGGAGGACCGGGTCCATGGAGCGGAGGGCGACAGGGCAATGGGGACTGAGTGTATGACCAGGGTGATTTCGAGGTCCCCAGGGATGCTCAGGAGAGACTGTAATATCAAGCAAAAGATGGTTAGTAGAGAGTGCTAGGGCCATATCGGGGTAGACAGGGAACTGTGGGACCACCACCGTGGTCGTTTCAGGGTAGACCACGCAGTCAGACGGTTCGGGGCTGACAGACAGTGTGGGGCTGACAGACAAAGCAGGGCTGACAGAAAGAGCGGGGCTGACAGACGGTTCGGGGATGACAGACAAAGCGGGAATGACAGACAGGTCGGGGATGACAGACCGTTCAGAGATGACAGACAGTTCTGGGATGACAGACCGTTCTTGGCTGACAGACAGTTCAGGGATGATAGACAGTTCTGGGATGACAGACTGTTCTGGGCTGACAGATAGTTCAGGGATGACATACAGTTCAGGGATGACAGACAGTCCAGGGAAGACAGATAGTTCAAGGATGACAGACAGTTTAGGGGTGACAGGCAGTTCAGGGATGACAAATAGTTCAGGGATGACAGATAGTTCAGGGATGACAAATAGTTCAAGGATGACGGACAGTGTGGAGCTTACAGACAGTTCAGGGATGGCCGACAGTTCAGGGATGACAGATAGTTCAGGGATGACAAATAGTTCAAGGATGACGGACAGTGTGGAGCTTACAGACAGTTCAGGGATGGCCGACAGTTCAGGGATGACAGATAGTTCAGGGGTGGCAGATAGCTCAGGCATGACAGATAGTTCAGGGATGACATACAGTTCAGGGATGACAGATAGTTCAGGGACGACAAATAGTTCAGGGATGACGGACAGTGTGGAGCTTACAGACAGTTCAGGCATGACAGATAGTTCAGGGATGACATACAGTTCAGGGATGACAGACAGTTCAGGGAAGACAGATAGTTCAGGGATGACAGACAGTTTAGGGGTGACAGGCAGTTCAGGGATGACAAATAGTTCAGGGATGACAGACAGTTCAGGAATGACAGAGAATTCACGGTGGACAGAAAGTTCAAGGCTGACAGACAGCTCAGGGTTGACAGATAGCTCAAGGCTGACAGACAACTCAGGGCTGACAGATGGCTCAGGGCTGACAGAGAGTTCTTTGAAAACATCTGACACCTCTGGAGGTTCTGCAGCAGTTGACGCCACCTCTGGAGGTTCTACAGTTATAATCACGGGATAAACAGGAGGCTGAGGGACCGACTTAGTAGCGCCCTCTTGAGGCAGGTTAGGAGCTGCACTGGTGTGCTCGGAGACCGACTCAGGAATGCCCTCTTGTGGTTGGTCCAAGGCGGGAGTCGATGAGTGAGTTGCCCACACACATGCAATGGCTGTAGTCCATACTAGCAGGGATGCATCTTCTAACAGCTCTGGCGCAGTAGGCGCGACCGGGGCAGTAGCTTACGACTGAACAGGCGTGACTTGAGCAGTCTGAGGCTAGACAGGCGTGAAGTGAGCAGTCTGAAGCTGGACCGGCGTGACGTGAGCAGTCTGAGGTTGGATCGGCGTGACGTGAGCAGTCTGAGGCTGGACAGGCGTAATGTGAGCAGTCTGAGGCTGGACAGGCGTGATGTGAGCCGTCTGAGGCTGGACAGGCATGACGTTAACCATCTGAGGCTGGACAGGCGTGACGTGAGCAGTCTGAGGCTGGACAGGCGTGACATGAGCAGTCTGAGGCTGGACAGGCATGACGTGAGCAGTCTGAGGCTGGACAGGCGTGACATTAGCCATCTGAGGCTGGACCGGCATGACATGAGCAGTCTGAGGCTGGGCAGGTGTGACGTAAGCAGTCTGAGGCTGGACAGGCGTAATGTGAGCAGTCTGAGGCTGGACAGGCGTGATGTGAGCCGTCTGAGGCTGGACAGGCATGCCGTTAACCATCTGAGGCTGGACAGGCGTGGCGTGAGCAGTCTGAGGCTGGACAGGCGTGACATGAGCAGTCTGAGGCTGGACAGGCATGACGTGACCAGTCTGAGGCTGGACAGGCGTGACATTAGCCATCTGAGGCTGGACCGGCATGACATGAGCAGTCTGAGGCTGGGCAGGTGTGACGTAAGCAGTCTGGGGCTGGACAGGCGTGACGTGAGCCATCTGAGGCTGGACAGGCGTGACGTTAGCCATCTGAGGCTGGACAGGCGAGGCATAGTAACAACTGAAGGAACTGGAGGATGTGCCGAGTCAGGCTCCGCCTCTTCCACAGTGAACGATGACCCAGACAGAATCAGTGCATATTCCATTAAGTCTCTGAGACTGCATTTAATGTCTGCCTCGGGGAGGCAGGTTTGCAGGGGTTCATTTAGTCCCAGACGAAACAAATGTTTAAACAGTGACTTATCATAAGAGACATAATCAGATACCTCGCAGAATTCCTGTACATAGTCCTCAATAGATAGACCTCCCTGTCAAAGTTGCAGGAGCTGATCAAATTAATCCATCGTGACTGGAACGTTGATGAAAGCCGCTGGATCTTGGTTTTGGTGAAGTCTTCTGTAATGATGAGCGAGTCAGCGAATGAGATCCAAGTGCAGCTTTAATTCCAAAACGTAGTCGTAAAGGCAATGGTCAACTCAATAGCAAACAGGATCAACAGGGGAAAGGCAAACTCGAAGTCAATATTCCAGGCTAAGGTCAAAAGGCAGGCAGATAAACAACGGATGATGACACAGGCAGGAATCGAAAACAGGAAAAACAAGGCAAGGGTAGTGTGAAGGAAATTTCAATATTAAGGTGTTTTGTTTTGAATTACGCGTGGTTTTCCTCTTTCTGGTATTAACACCTCTTTATGATAGAATAACAGCTGCAAAGGTGACGGGAATCTAAGGGTGACCTGGGGGTGGTTAGATAACAGCTACAAGAGATACGTATCTGAGATCACCCGAGCCAGGGCAGTGTGATCAAGACAGTTGCAGAAACTTGAGAACACACTGTCAGGACAGAGGGATCAAGATAGGGGTAAATCTGAGATTATGGTCAAAAAAGGGATGATCAAAGTTTAAAAAAGAGAACTTTGACATCGGGTAGACTTGGTAAACTTGATAAATGCATGGTTAAATTTGAGGAAACAAGAGAATTTGAATTGTGCATTTAGCAAAATTGTACATTTAAACGGGGTGTTTGAATTGTGCAGATATTATACCTGGCCGATTCGGGTGAAGTAATCGGATATACCTGGCCGATTCGGGTTAAGTAATCGGATCTATTGGAGACGTCCAATAGATTATTAGACGCGTCAAGGAACGCCACAGAGAAAGATAAACCAAAATGGGGAAGTCCCAGAGCAAGCTTGCGAAATTTGATACACCGGTGCTCTGTCAAATGCGAAAATTGTATGGCCAGAAATGTATGAAAGATATAGAGAAACTAATCAAATATCATGATTTTCCAGAAGAAGGAACAATGAGTGTCATCCGACTGAATGTCGTGAAGGAGTCGGTGGAAGAGGGAAGCAAAAAGCAGAAAGGGTGCTGTGTGACACACATGTGTGAAGATTGTGAGAAAACAGTGAATTGTTGGCTGCAGGAGGCAGATAGGAGGGAAAGAAGGACAATGCAGAAGGAATTAGCATGTAGGAATGAGAGAGAAAAAGAAAGTGGTATGAATAAGAGAGAAAAAGAAAGTGGTATGAATGGGAAAGAAAAAGAATGTAAATGGGATGAAAGAAAAGAAATTGCACCACACAAATCTACTAACCCTTTTGTCTCTGTCTGTTCACATGCACCACCACCATATCATCACTACCCTGTGGCTGAGTTGCAAGCCCTGAAAGTGGACCCCGACCTAGACTGCTCTCTGCCGCAAAGACCAACAGCACCGCGGGCTGAGGCAGGGTGGAGAGAGGAGCCTGGTACCTCTCAACCCTTGCTTCAAGAACCAGAGTATGAAGAGGAAGAAACAGCGCGCAGAGCTCCCCCAACGAGGAAGAAAAGAACAAAACAACAAGAAAAGAATGTGAGTATAACAGCTCCAATGGTGGAAGTTTCTGGGCCTGAGGGGCCGCTGATGATTTTTAAACCTTGAACTGTGGCTGACATGAAAAGAGCAATGGCTCACTTGCCAGAACCGGACGAAGCGGGCGACAAGTTTTCAGTTGAACTGATCACGTTTTATGAAGTGTTCAGCCCCACTATGTACGAACTGAAAAGGCTGCTTGCAGTGAAATTGGGGGGCTTCGAGCTGGCACAAAGTGAGTGAGAAGTTGAAAGAAGAGGCTTGTCGGAGAGGACACAGTGACTGGGAACACCGAAAGAACAGGGAGTACCGCGCAGCTGTTGCAGAACCGGCCGAAGTCATAAGAGTGACATTTCCAGCACGCATAGGCTACTCGAAAGGAGTGGGGAAAACTGCTAAGAGGTGGGACTGCTGGGTTTGTGGAACTGATGATCATGCGACAAGAGACTGTCAAGAGACCAAATGCAAGCTGTGTAAGAAAGATGGTCATTGGGGCCGAGAATGCCCAGAGAACCAGCAACAGAAAGACTGAGGAGCCCGGAGAGCAGGAAGGAGGGGCTGCTGGGCACGCAATCAACCATTACTGAAAAGGGAAGTGAACATTTTTTAACCACATACACAAACACATACGCTGATTTACATACTGCTCTCTGCAATGAAGAAAACGCTTGCACTTCTCTGTGTGTCTTTGACGAAAAATGTGATGCGTCTGATAAATGTTTAGTGATTTATGAAAGTGAGGGGTTTTTAAGCATGCCCCATGTTAGTGGAGAGAACAAAGATTTTATTTTTAGTGGATTCTGGAGCAAACAGATCCTCTGTGCGACCATGTGACTTGCCATGTTAACCGTCAATGACAAACAGTATAAATGAGTATATTTCTGCATCGGGGCACCAAATTTCTGAAAAGTTTACTACACCCTTATCCTGTGAGACAGAAGGGGGTTGAAAATTAAAACATGAATTCATCTGTTCAATGAAATGCCCTGTACCTCTTATGGGTCGAGATTTGATGTGAAAACTAAATTTAATGCTTGTTGCAGACTCCTCTGGTGTCAAGGTAATAGAGGACGAACAATTTGTTGTTTGCAATCAGAAGCACAGTGGGCATATGAGTGGCACGTAACAGATGGTGAGGGGGCTAAGAGGATATGTGAAACTGCTAAGATCTGAATTAAGCCACTCAATACAGAAGTTATGATGCCTGACAATGTACATTGCACGTCACATGTCGCAATTGAAAGAAATTAGTGAAAATATGAGAGTGACTGGTTCAAAGGTGAAAGGAGAGAGACATTGAAGTTTGACAAACTATATTGGATGGAGAATGTGTGTGCGGCTTCGATCCAACAGAAAAACAGGTCTTATTTTATCTGTTAGGAGAAGAAACTATGCCCGACTTATATGGTTCCAAGGTTGAAGTAGGGAAGTTTGTGAGAAAATGTGTTGAAGCAACAGTTTGGAGGGAGAGAAAAGGATGATTTGAAGTACAGGGAGAGATTGGGGGCATTTATGTAAGAGTGCAAGCATGAAATTGAGGTGGAAAGAGTTATAAATGTAATTGACAATGTCACAAGGAGGAGACTTATTGCATGGCAAATATTTGTGCTTCAGACACTGCCTTGGCAGAGGTGGTCCCTGAGTCATGGGCTAAAGCACAAATATGATGTGTGATTGATTAGGGAGTGTGTGCCGGTTGTAATCACTGCAAAATCAGATTACAGACCGTGTAAAGAGTAGTATCCTCTCAAAACAGAGGCATTACTGAATATCACACCAGTTTTTGAGTCGAGTGTCATAAGGCCATGCAATGATTCTGCTGTTTGGACTCTAATTTTTTCCTGTGAAAAAGATAAGAAACATGGTAGTGAATGCAGCTGTCAGGTAAACGGGGCTCCTACTGTTCCAAATTCATGCACAATCTTGTCAAAAGTACACAAGATGAAACATTTTATTGAGAGATAGATTTGGCTAATGCATTTTTTCAGTGTGCCAATGGGTAGAGATGGGGAATTCTGGTTTGTATTCAAATTTAATGGGAAAAGTTATATATACATTTACAAGACTTTGTGAGGGATATTGTGAGTTTCCGACAATTTATAATAGGGTATTGAGAAGGAGCCTGGAATGTCTGACCCTGACAGCTGGAACAGCCCTGTTTCAGTGTGTGATGATTTGTGTGTGTGTGTGTGTGTGTGTTGAGTCTATGTGTGTAACTGACACTGTGACTCTCCTGAAGCACTTGGCTCGGGAGGTTACAAGTTCAGCTTGTCGAAACTGCAGTTTGTGAAACAAAAGTTAAATTTTTGGGTAATGTCATAACCCGTAACAGTAAGTCTCTGTCTGACAAAAGGTGTTATAAAAGATGTACCAAAACCAGTAACCAAAAAAGAAAATGTAGAAATTTTGGGGAATGTGCTCATATTGTTGAATATTTCTTCTAAATTATGCAATTCTTGAATAGCCTCTGAGAGCCCTAACAGTGGGGAAGGGGTTGAAGTCATGGGACAAAATTGAACAGACATGGACCCTTGGCCTACTGGTACAAACAAAGCCTTTTGTTCAGATGGAGGATCAGGAAAATGGGTTTATGACTTTTGTGTTGTTACAATGTCACGATGAACATTGATGATTCCACACGCTGTGTCCATAATATTGCAAGAAAAGAAAATATTGAATTTATCGACAGCTCGATGGCGACGAAGCCACAATATCTTGCTTGATACGTTGAATATTATTGTTAAGCGTTGTATAGTCTTGAATCCTGACACCCTCCTTCTGAAGGAGGAGCATGGGGAGGAACATCATTGTTATTTGATCGAATTTGAACTAGTCTGTACACCGCAACCTGACCTTGTAGATATGCTGTTCAAAAAGCTGTGAGAAGGTCCTCTTTGTGGATGGTTTAGCTTTCAGAGATCCACAAACAGGCCAAAACAAGGTCGGCTCTGCTTTGACGACCGAATTTGAAGTTGTGACTTCTGGCTCATTGCCGTCAAATTAGTAAGCAAGAAATTTTTCGAAAACAGGTGGGCGCCCAATACTAGGCCTTTCGGATGATATTTTGTTGATTGTAAATTGTAGATAGCCATTTGTAAATGCGCAGCGAACAAAAAGGATAACATTTTTGTGCCAACAGGAAAACATGGGAGCAGACGCGGCTGCAAAGGCTGCGGACAACAGACAAAAGAAACTGAGTGTACTTTGTCATCTGAGAATAACCCTGACGTTTAATCTTCTTTACAGAGTATGCAGACTTTTGCTCTAGGGGTGGAGAGAAACACGTGGAAGCATTCTGGCTGAAAACTGTAAAATGGTGTTTGGATAAGCAATGATGGCAAGCCTTGTTTACCTTGACACTTCTTTCCTCATTATGTTAAGACGATGCATGGGAAAAGCCAGCATCGAAAGGGGGAATGGTTGATTGAAAAGATGAAAGAATTGTGGTTTACAAAGGGGTTCACGATATTTGTCAAATTTTTATAATGAAAATTTTTTGTAAAAAAAAAAAAACGAGTCATTTCCACTACCCACAATGTGGCAAAAGGTATAAAAATGCCTCAAGCATCTCAGCTGGCGCCAGCAGCTCCTTTTGCCCTTATGGAGGGAGGAGGTACTGCTTGGTGATGGTTGACATGTGGTCTAAATGGGTGGAAGTTTCCCAATGTAAAAGCAGGTCTCAGCAGCAGCAGCGAAGGCTCTGCTGACTGAAATAGTGCAAAGATGGGGAACTCCATGGAAAATCAGTTCTGACAATGGAACATATTTTGTCAACGAGGCAATGAAACAAGTGGGATAGTAGAACGTCAAAATTTTGAGATAAGAAAATAAATAAATTGGCTAAGTACTGCGAGAAAACCAAGCTCACATGGGTAAAAGAGCTCTGAATTGGTCTAATGCACATGAGAATGACGAAGAAAAAAGAAAAAAAAAAAGATTTAGAGTGAATTTGAGCCATTCAAGATTCTCTTTAGTAGACCACCATTCATGGGAATAGAAGGGGGTAAACAACAGATGCCATCAACAGGGTTGTGTGAGAATGACATGTTGAGTTATTGCAAAAAGAGATGTCTTCTGTGGTGTCTAATGTCTGTATGCAGGTAAAAGCCACTCAGGGGAAAGCTGAAATCCTATTGCATAACATCAAGCCAGGAGACTACGTGGTGGTCAAGGACCTAAGGAGGAAGAATTGGAAGGCGAAAAGGTGGCTGGGACCGTTCCAGGTGCTTCTGACTACATACACGGCTGTGAAAGTAGCTGAGAGGGCCACATGGATCCACGCCAGCCACTGCAGGAGAGTTCCATCCACATCCGAGGAGTTTGGAGAGGATTCACAACAGTAGTTGCGCAATCTGCACGGGGGTGGCGCCCTTTTGTTAATAGGGGAGACAGAACTCTCGGGGCATCCACAACCAATCTACCTCACGTCTTCTGGGCATATCGCTGTGTGACTCACACAGCTAACTAACAAGAAGGAACAAGGGAAACCGTTGAGAAAGTATGAAAAAGATCGGGGGGGACAGACTACAGCAACAGTGAATGTCTCCCTCAACGACAGCCAGACAGACCATCAGCGAACCAAGAGATCATCACTGACCAGGGTGCTACCGACGGTTGGATTGGAGGAGGAAGTTTAAGGGTTTAGCGGGGACTGTGTTAGCTATAGCCAATAGCACCGAAAATGCTCTGACAAATGGTAAATGATGAAATGAGACATTTAAGAGAAGCGGTGATACAAAACAGATTAGTCCTGGATATGTTGACTGCTGAGAAAGGAGGAGTTTCTAAAATGTTAGGGGTGTCATGCTGTTTTTACATTCCTGATAACAGTGAGAATATAACCAATATTGTAGCTCACATGAGAATGGCCATAAAGGAGCCTGGGCAAGCTGACGATTCTTGGATAGAGTGGCTGACAGGCCTGGGTGGGGGCTGGGGTTACTGGGTGTGCAACACTGTGTTACCATTTGCAGCAATAGGGTTACTGTTGTTAATGTGTCTGCCATGTATTTTTCCAGTGTGTACCCAGCTCAGTACAGAGACTGGTGAAGTCTAATGTATCACTTCAAATGGTTAAAACAACTGAACTTATTGAAGGTATAGGTTTTGACTCGTGTGAGGAAGAAGGAGAATTCGATGACTTGCCCAGTGGGGGGAGCGACAATGAAAGGTGTTAAATGGGATTTGAAAAATGTATGTTTGAGATTTAAGAATGTTGTATTCAGGTGCGAGCCCATTTATGTATGTGTATCGTACTTAACGTTTTTAACACTTCTTTCAAAATTTAAGTGAATGATCATCTGTATGAAAATCAGAAATGAAGATTATAGATGTGATGAGATGACTTAAATTTGTCTTCAGATAAGCATATAAACGTATCTTGTAACGATTAGATTTATATTAACCTTAGTGAGTGATCAAGCATGAAGGTAATGATTAGTTATCAATAAATGATAAAAAGGGGGAACTGTGAAGGAAATTTCAATATTAAGGTGTTTTGTTTTGAATTACGCGTGGTTTTCCTCTTTCTGGTATTAACACCTCTTTATGATAGAATAACAGCTGCAAAGGTGACGGGAATCTAAGGGTGACCTAAGGGGGAGGGAGGGTTAATTGGCCCTAATTCTGTCGTAAATTTATGACCTAAGGCCTAAAAAGCCATCCTGTCCTAGGTTTAGGCCTTTTGTCATGATAGAGTGTCTTCTTACTTTTTCATGTGTGTGGAAAAGTACTGATGGTAAGAAGTGTCACCTTGAAAGGGACGAGGGGGGTATAAAAGCTGAGGGAACCCACCCTTCTGTGTCGCACTCTGCAGAAACCTGTGTTGCTGTATGACTGTTTGACCTTTCTTGCAAGAAATAAATTCTTTATAAAGACAATTTTCTTTGAGTTTGTCTCTTAAGCAGTATGAGTAAAATTTCTGCCACAACAGGTAGCGCTCAGAAATATTACAGTTTCAAAAGGACTTTGCAATTAAACAGGGAAACAGAACAGACTTAAATAGGGAGCAGATTGGCTACAGCTGGGCAGTAATTAACATAAGGGGCTTATGGGAAGTGTAGTGTGGTGTATGGAGTCCATGATAGAGTTCTGAAATGTGAGGGCGACATCTAGTGGCAGGTGATTGGAGGACAACAGAACAGGATTCATAATGTTATGAACCCAGTATGGGTCATATTTGTTGGTCGCGTCTTTCTTTTGTTTTGCTTTGCAGGATGGAGTTTGGTTGAGTGACGTCATGCTTGCTGATGACCTACACCTGTGTTGGAACTGATGCCGGCAAATATTTAAGCAGTTCCCTTCATTTGTTTGCTTTCCTTTAGGCTTATTTTATTCTTACTTTAATAAATGTTATTCCTTTTGATCATGACCCAACATGTTGTCTCCTTCTTTGTCGCGGCTTGTGAGCCGGCCGTGACAATAACAAATGGTTTATAAGTTGTCGTAAAAAAATAAATGTTCCAAAATGGACAAAATGAAAATAGTTTCGGTTGTGACTTGTGATTTAAGTTTTGTATCAAATACAGTGAGTGATTTTCTGGCAGCAAGAGCTCCTTTTTCCACTTGGGTCGGCGATTCATTTAAGGAAAGCTTTCCTTGCGCATAAAATCCTCCATATGGCAGTGAACCAATGAGAACGATGATGATGCATAACAGTGTCGGTGACAAATCAGTTGTAGATCCATTTACCCGAAACCCTCCACAACTGGCAAAGATTTAAAGAAAATTATTTGGCAAATAAATAAGTTGCAGTTACATGCTTATTACTGACTTTTTATGTAAGTTTTGTTACACCTCAAATGACAAGGAATTTTATAGTTATTTATAGTGGTAATTCATTAGTCCACAAACTCATTCTTTCAAGTTCTTGTGTATGCAGAGCTTTCACAGCTTATATGGACAATATTCATCTCTATTATATTTATGTTCATCTTGGTAGTGATGAATATTGCTGATTGAATTCACCATGACTTTTGCAGTCAAACCTTATATAAACTCAAGACTTTCAGAAATGATATTCTCTGGAGTCAAAAGTGTGAGAACTTGCCTGGATCATCCCATAATGAAAATCACATTTAGACACATTGGTCAGACACGTCCAAGATAAATTATTTTTGATTGTTGCTTTTTCTTTTTTTCTGTAGTGCTGCCTGCAATATTAGTCTCTATGAGAAGAGAGAGGAGGAGGAGAAGGAGGATGATGTTCACACAAATAGAGCATTATCTCCAGATCCCAGCTGTGTGTCTATGAAGAGTGACAGATCCATGGGCCTCCCTCCTCTTCTCAGTGATGGAGCAGTGACCTCTGACCCTCAGTGAGTATACACAACCTATTTGGGTAAACCATGTTCTGAATTATATGTCCATTATCCCTATAATCTGTCCATCAGACATCTGCAGTGCATCATTTAACTGCATTATGTAGGAAACAGTGTAAGTCATAGAATCAGTCCTTGAGTAACTTTGAGGAAATCAAAGATCCTCTATTAGAATTTATAGTATAAATCATCTGAGCAGATTAAAAAAAATGTTTTTGAAATTGAATGAAGACAATTTACAGCAAAAACAGTTTGTGTTGCATTCTCTTCCAAAATTGACTTGTTTCTAAACATCTAGTGGGATGAAGTCTCAGTCTCAGCCTCATGTTCTTGAATGAATAATTTATTAGATGCCAGTCTGTTATTGTAGGGACATTGATTTTACATTTTCACGCCCCTCAACATTACACAAACTTTGATTGGTTGCTTTACATGTCGGTCAGATATCCTCTCAAGTGGTCCTTGGCCAGTGAAAGCTGAGTTGGAGTCCAGATCTTCTGCCATCAGTCTGAAGGTCTAGCTACACAAGGCTAGTGTGACGCTGCCTGAACTGACACTTCTGTGTGAATGTGGCGTCATTAAATAGTAGCATGTAGAGTTTGGTGTGCTGAAACATTTGAATGATTTTCTTTATTTTAATGCTTTTTCAAAGTTGTCTGTTCATCTCACTGTTTCTGCAGAGTGAAAAGACTCAATGTGATCAGATCAGTGACGCCCCGTCTGACCTGCACTGACTCTGACTGTCAAACCCTCATGAAGAAGCCTGACACAGAAGCCCTGCAGAGAGTCAAACACCAACACAAAACCAGCATGAAGAACAAGTACGAGAGCTTATTTGAGGGAATCAAATTAGAAGAGACTCAAACCCTCCTGAACAGGATCTACACACAGCTCTACATCATAGAGGGAGAGAGTGAAGGAGTGAATGAAGAACATGAGGTTTTACAGATGGAGAAAACAGCCAGAACACAAGACACTCCAATCTACTGCAATGACATCTTTAAACCCTTACATCAACCAGGACGTGAGGAGAAAGACCAAATCAAGACTGTTCTTACTAAAGGCATCGCTGGAATCGGAAAAACCGTCTCTGTGCAGAAGTTCATTCTGGACTGGAGCGAGGGAAAAGCCAATCAGGATGTAGATTTCATGTTTGCGCTTCCATTTTGAGAGCTGAACTTGATTAAAGATCACCAGTACAGTCTTCACAGACTTCTGCTGGACTTTCATCCTGAACTTCAACATCTGGACTCAAAGATTTATGAGGAGTGTAAAGTTGTGTTCATCTTTGATGGACTGGATGAAAGCAGAATCACACTGATGTTTTTAAGATGATGAGAAAGTTTGTGATGTGAATGAGTCTTCATCAGTTTGTGATGTGAATGAGTCTTCATCAGTTTGTGATGTGAATGAGTCTTCATCAGTTTGTGATGTGAATGAGTCTTCGTCAGTTTGTGATGTGAATGAGTCTTCATCAGTGGGTGTGTTGATGTCAAACCTCATCACAGGAGAGCTCCTTCCCTCTGCTCTCATCTGGATCACCTCCAGACCAGCAGCAGCCAATCAGATCCCCTAAAAATACATCAACCGTGTGACAGAAATTCAAGGATTCAATGAGCCTCAGAAGGAGGAAAATTTTAGGAAGAGAATCAGTGACGAGCATCAAGCCAGCAGAATCATCTCTCACATCAGAAGATCAAGAAGCCTCCACATCATGTGTCACATACCCGTCTTCTGCTGGATCTCAGCCACTGTGCTTCAAAACCTCCTGAAACAAGATGACAGTGCAGAAATACCTCAAACTCTGACTGAAATGTACATCCACTTCCTGCTGACTCAGATCAACATGAGGAATCAGAAGTATGAAGAGAGAGATCCAGAGAAACTCCTGAAGTCCAACAGAGACGTGATTGTGAAACTTGCTGAACTGGCTTTCAAACAGCTGATGAAGGGCAATGTGATGTTCTATGAGGAGGACCTGATTGAGAGCGGCATAGACGTCACTGACGCCTCAGTGTATTCTGGGATTTGCACTGAGATCTTTAAGCAGGAATCTGTGATTCATCAGAGGAAAGTCTACTGCTTCATTCATCTGAGCTTTCAGGAGTTTCTAGCTGCTTTATTTCTGTTTTACTGCCATTTAGTCAAGAATGAGGAATCACTGAAGTTTTTGAATTATCATGGGGACAGTCTCAAAATCTCTCTGTATGATCTATTAAAGGCAGCAGTTGATAAATCCTTAGAAAGTAAAAATGGACACCTGGATCTTTTCCTGCGGTTCCTACTGGGCGTCTCACTGGAGTCCAATCAGAGACTCTTACAGGATCTACTGACACACACAGAGAACAGCTCAGAGACCATCAAGAGAATCACAAAGTACATTAAAGACAAAATCAAGGGTGATGAAAGTCTCTCAGCTGACAGAAGCATCAATCTGTTCCTCTGTCTGCTGGAAATGAAGGATCAGACTCTGTACAGAGAGATTCAGGAGTTTGTGAAATCAGAGAATCACTCAGTGAATCGACTCTCTCCGTCTCACTGCTCAACAATCTCCTACATGGTTCAGATATCAGAGGAGCCGCTGGATGAGTTTGATCTGAAGAAATACAACACATCAGATGAGGGCAGAAGGAGACTGATACCAGCTGTGCTGAACTGCAGAAAAGCTCTGTGAGTATTACTTTATGTGATTGGAGAAACTATGTTATAATACAGTAACATTGTAATTCCTCTGTCAATTCATAACACTGTTTTTTTGATAATTTAAAGGGAAATTAGAAAATGTTTGAAGAGGAAAAAACTGTTTAAATGCAAACAGGAATTCAGAAAACATGAATAGTGTCAGTGCAGCAAAAGACAGAGACAGTGTTAAACTGTGAAGATGAATGATCACTTGAATGATAAAGTACTTTATTGCTTGATATACAAGAACAGTGACTGTCATTCTTAAATGTTTTGATCTTATTTCATTTAAACTAGGGCTGTCAAGCGATAAACATTTTTAATCTAATTAATTACGAATTTGTGGGAATTAATTAATCTCATTAATCTAATTAATTGCAGTTCAATCGCACATCAATTTTGGCTGAGAAATTTACCCCCAAAGATAATTTTAAGTCATTATTGTGTAAAGCAGAGGTGGGAGTAAGTCACCCATGTGCAAGTCACAAGTAAGTCTCAAGTCTTAACCTTCAAGTCTCAAGCAAGTCCAAGTCAATTTTTGTGAGAATCAAGTCAAGTCAAGTCACTGCTTTATGTCAAGCAAGTCAAGTCAAGTCGTAGCTTAGGTCAAGCAAGTCACTAGCAAGTCATACAAATATTTGATGATTTAAATGAATTTATATATTATAATACATTAAAAAATACAGTAGTTATGGACTATGGGAGTTTTATTTGCATCAAAAAAATTGCAATATGCATTCCTACTCAAAAGGTGTCCACATACAGCTGAGTTGTTAATACAATAAAAATCTAAAAATAAAACTACGTGGCCTAAAATGTAAACGTAACTGAAATTATGCCAAAATAAAAGCATGAAAAGTATTTAGGTACATCTGTTTTGATATGCCTCAAACATTACAGAAGACCATGAAAAAGTATTAAAGGTGCACTATGTAGTTTTTTCGTCCACTAGGGGGCGCTAAACGATTCAAAACAATTAAAAAAGGCGTAGATTGATGACGCAGTGAATATGGAATCATGGAACTTGTCGTCATGCCGATGGATCTAATAATATTTATGGTGTTATATGGTATTTATATATTATATTTATGGTGATCTAATAATGTTTATAATGTTTATGGATGAGTGAATGCATGTTTTTAACATGACTGTGGTGTGAAGCAGGACGTGGCCGAGAATCACGGACGAGATTGATATTGAGAGACAGATATCAGTGGCACACGCGAGTCCCGGGATATAAAGAAATGAGGACATTTCATTCTACCGAACTACTCACAAGTGCTGAAATACTCCTCATACAGGTCAGTTTATTCGATGAATTAAAACTGAGAGGTAACGCAGCGCTGTTTCACTTGCTCTAACGTCACACTATCATACTAAACTGCATTTGAGTGTGTTGAAAGTTGTCATGTTAAGTATTAGTTTGTTGACCGTATGGACTTAACAGTAAGCTAGATCAACATTAGATTATCACACTGATGATGTTCTAACACTTCGTCATGTTGAGCTATATAACATTGATTAGTCTTATAGCCTACATTTGCTTATCTTGTCTAATAACGTGCAAGAGCGCGTCTCTGTCAAGTCAAAGTTTGTCGCAAAGCTCTCACCATCTTGGAAAGGCCACGCCGATATTGATTCTTGTTTTATTTTTCCTTTTGTCCTAGTTTGTTTGCTATGCTCCATAAAGTTTGAACGAAACAACAACAGCACAGCGCTAGATGTTACGCAGCTGTCCGTGTCTGTTGCCATGGTTACTGTGCAGCACAAGATAAACCAGGAATAACGCAGATATTACGTCACTGACAGGCGCAAGTGAGGGACAGTGCACTATTTAAAATTGTGACTTTCTCTTAATTTACAAATTCTTGGAAATATTTAGGATAATGGAAGTACACAGCTGAACGAATTATATAACACTGTGCAAGTGTTTTTTTGGATATTTAAATATAAAAATTTTACATATTTACTTTAAACAATTCAAGTATAATGACTTCTATGCCACCAAATGACATTCTTCAAACAGGCATCAACTTCATGGGACATATAAGTTAAGTTAGATCCTTCCTTTTTAACAGAAGAATAACAACAGGAAAAAAAACATTAATAATTGAATCACACAAACCTTGGAGCTGTTTATCAGGTATGTGTGTGTGTGTGTGTGTGTGTTTGCAATATATGTATGTGCATCCCCATAAACAATCCATAGGCTTTTCACTCAATGTCTAACACTGAAGACCAATTATTAGACACTGTACACATGCATAAGTGCTATTGCAAAAAAAGCTGACATTTCCTTATAAACAGTGAATAACCATTTACAATGCATTGCACTTACAAAAAAATTAAATGTGATTGTTGTTTGATTATCTTCAATGACAGATGGGTCACTTTAAGACCCATCTTAATTTCTTTTCTCACGATCTAACTGGCCTAACCCCCTCTTTACTTTCATTTAAGACTTTCTTATTCAAGGCTGCTCTAATGAGTTCTACTGTAACGTTAAAATGAGAAAACGGACATTTTTGCCATTATTGTGTGTGTAATTGTTCGTTCAAGCGTGACAGAGAACTCGATACTGGCGCGCGTCTTTCTGGTCGTCGTGTGTGTGACATCCGCGCGTTCTTTTTCTCTTTTGGCGCGCTTAAATGGTTTTGCGTGAATGAGAGCGAGATTATACATTGTAATGCTAGCCAAAGGATGACAGAAAAAACGGATGTTGTGTTAATTGCGTTTAATATTTTTAACGCGTTAAACTGGAAAAAATAATGCGTTAATGTATTAACATTGACAGCACTGATTTTAACCCAATTTTCTGTTTAATGAACGCAAAACCAATTCAAAGTAAACTCTTAACAGGTCCAAAACGTTAAGTCTATCACAACTAGTATAACCTTTGACTAGCCAAGTGAGCTGAAAACAGCGGGTCTGACTTCATCAATTACAATTTTTTGTGGGATTTGAATTGTCAAATGAAATTTGAAGTGGTGGTGTTTGTATCACATATCTTCATGTTGCAGGCCTTGCATGAAGACCTGTTCTTCTCTTCTTAGCACCGTTTTGCACATAATCCTGGTAACTTTACCCCAACTTAATTATTCTTGGCGTAGCGTCTGTTCAGTCACGTGTCCATGCTCTTACTTTAGATCGCTCTGCTTGCCTGCTGCATCACGTGGTTAGGTTGCGGCGCGTTCAAAAACAGATATTTATTAAACAAAAGACTTTTCGAGTCATTTCACTCAAGTACGAGTCAAGTCTCAAGTCACAAATATCAAGTCAAAGTCAAGTCAAGTCTTTTATTAATATTTGTCAAGCAAGTCTCAAGTCCTAAAATTTGCGACAAGTGATGTGACTCGAGTCCCCCACCTCTGGTGTAAAGCATCTAATAGACATTACAAAAAAAATTATCTCCAAAAAGAAATATTTTATTTCATTCAATACATAATTTATTGCACATGAACTTCTGGACCATGAGGTTGAGTAAATGATGACTGAAGTTTCAGTTTTCATTTTTTCATTTACCTTTATTTTTTTTTTTTTTTAATTAATATGAAAATATGAAATTAATTTTTAAATAAAATTAGACTAAATAAGAAACTAAAACTGTCAGTAGGTGGCAGTAAGTGTCTTACTGATTATTAAGTCATTCATTAATTCATTAATTCGATTCAAACGGCTGATTCCTTCAGGATTGAAGTAAATGGTTCTCTTCAGGCTTGTTGGACTTGAAGCGGCTCTACACAGAATGACCAGTGTATGATATAAAAGTAGAGAGCAGATGGCTCTGTTTGCTTTTGAATCACTCTGGCTGTACTTTGATGTCATATACCAATCGGTCTGTGTAGCACCGCTGCATGTTCAACAAGTCTTTTATGAATGGCCCGCTGGATCATTGGTTTCACTCGGTTCACTCAAAACGTGTATTCACAAATGAAACTGCAGTGTATTGCACGGAGACGAACAGTTCTGCTTTTTTCTGTCTTTAAGTGGTTTATAAAGTACTTGAAAGCCATTCTTGAGTAAAAGTATAGATATCTTACCAGAAAATGACTTTGGTAGAAGTAAAGGTCACTGTTTAGAATATTAAAAGTTAGAGTGTTAAAATTTTTTTGTACTTAAATATGTAGAGTATTTTTTTATATCAAACATACTTAAGGATTGAAAGTAAAAGTACAAGTAAATGCAAAATATAAAAGGAGCAGAAAATATTATTAAAAATTGTTCTATACACAGTGTGAGCAGCAAGATTGTTTTAACCCTATTTCTATTTTGTTTGCTTTGAATTAAAAAAATGGCAAAATGTTTATTGTAAGTTTTAAATAAAAAAAATACTAATATATTAATTATACTTTGATCATTCATGTTATTTCAGAGTGCATTATAGTTAATGTAAAAGGCAACTTTAAAATGTTAAAATGTAAATGTTGAAATTAACAATGCTTTAATTAAACTTTAATGTTAAAAATGGACTCTTTTTGTAAAGTATTACGATTTCATATAAATCCAAACAATCATGGTTAAAAATGGCCATCTTTACACACAAAGGCATATTATACATACTTTCACTCGTTATTTGCATCTATTTTAGAACAATTGATGATTATTTAATCAATATATATGTTAAAGTGCGGATAAAAAAGTGAAATCGAATACATTTCTGATTTGTTATGTTTCTGTCGGCTGAATGATCAGGATACAATTTAAATTTGCAACTTCACTGGATAACGAATAGATAAAAGAGAACAAATGGACATAAACTAATGCAAATAGATGGTATTGTGACATTAAACAGTTGGTGTTTTTGTCACATTGTTTTTACAGCTTGAGGAACTACTAATGTAAGCATCTTCTCAGCCTCCATGGCAAACATACTGTTGCTCTCCACTAATGCAGCATCTTGTCAACAAATTAATTACTTTAGTGATACGAAAACATATACTGTAGTGTACTGGATAGCATACCACTTTGTTGTCTGTTTTAAATCCGTTTTTGAAGTGTCCCATAGTTCTGTGCACCGTGCAGCCTCATGTCATGTGTCAAAACAATCTCTACGAGGCGTCAGTGATAGTTTTTCTTTAACCTCTAGAGGTCGCTGTCTTACCGCACTCTTCTCAGCCGCTCCAGCAATGGACGCAACCTGGAAAATGAAATCAACTTTGGTTGTGCGAGCACTTGTTTGCACATACTTGCTTGTAGTCTGTGTTCTTCCTATTTTTATTTTGTAGTAAATAACATAAAATGCTTTAGGGAAATGTATCGGAGTGTACATTTTATTTAGGAAATGTAGTGGAGTAAAAGTAAAAGTTGACAAATATAAATACTCAAGTAAGTACAGATTCTCCCAAAAAATACTCAAGTACTGTAATGAAGTATTATTATTTTGTACATTACACCTCTGCTGTCTTTATAGTTTCATTGGCAAAATTGGAACAAAACAGACAATATCGTGTCTAAAATAAATATTAAGTTCTTAAGTAATACCTTCTTCTTTACTGAACTGTTGTATAAAATCAGTAGGCTATCGCATTTGCACTCTTTATACTTCAGACAAAACAGATATTGCGACATTGCACCCTGTTACTCATGTGATATTGCTTAACTCGTATGATCTAAACATGAGACAAACTCAGAAAGTGGAATTTTTGCCCCATTATCTTGAATTTTAGGGACTTTATGAGAGCATTCTATAGGCTCCATCACGCAGTGAGTTGTTCTGCACCTTATAAGTCATAAATTATCTGTATGAACTGTCAGATGACATACATAGGTCTGGGGGTGGGGCAAGTGCGTTAAATGCGTTACATTTTATCGCATTTGTAATGAAGGGACAGCGGAGAGGGATCCAAATGCAGGCTTTATTTAAACAGGAGTAGTCACACAGGCAATGGTCAAAGAACAGCAAACAGGTATAGCAGAGGAATGGCAGAACTGAGGTCGGTAGACAGGCAGAAATGTCAAGGCAGTCAACAAGTTAACACAGTCCAGTAAAACAAAGCAATAAATCCGAGGGCAGGCTGAGAACGATCATAAAACGGTAGGAATCAGCCAGGATAAACAGAACAGGAATACAAGACAGGAATATATGCTTAGAAATGTTACCAATGGAAAACAAGACCTCGTCCTGTGTGCAGGTTACAGGGGATCTTAAATGGTCATGGTAATGCGCTACAGCTGGCAGAGGTGATCAATGACTAGGAATGGGGCTTCTGGGAAGTGTTGTGTGAGTGAGTGTGTGATACAGAGTCCGATTGCGATGCAATGGTTCAGGGTGGAGTGCCCTCTAGTGACTTTTACGGGCACTCCAGCTGCTTTCGTGACATTATTTTTTACCATGATTAATCTAATTAATGTGTTAAATCGACAGCCCTAAATTAAACATTTTACTGCACTGTTTTGTCGAATCAGTTGCTGTGGAATATAAATCAAAGTGTATCATTCACGTGATTTCAGCAAACAGAGTTTTAATTACGTTAAATATAGGACTAGCTTGTCTTGAGTCAGTTTTATGATAACTTTATAATAATAAGCTGATTGTCAGTCTATATTCAGAGTTCACCCCCTGATGAAAAATAGAGAAATTAGACATGATCAATGTGCAGAAAACAGAAAACAATATTTTATAACACCATTTCCTCTTTATTAAACCACATTTCATCCTGTGTTACAGACTCGCTGACTGTAGTCTCACTGATCAGTGCTGTGAAAGTTTGTCTTCATGTCTACAATCATCAAACTCACTGAGAGAGCTGGACCTGAGTCACAATGACCTGCAGGATTCAGGAGTGAAGCTGCTCTCTGATGGACTGAAGAGTTCACACTGTCAACTCAACAAACTGAGGTAAGAAAAACAGATGAAGGTACACTTATGAAATTAAAGATACCCTCTGCTCTGGTCCTGATCTCTTGGGCCCAGTTGTTCAAAAAGTTTAATGGCAGCTTGATGTGATGGCCAAACGGCACATGCTGCGTTGCCATGCCCATCTCGGGACTCGGCCGGGAATCCAATACTGAAGTGACCTCATATTAAGCAATCCGAGGAGCCTCTGAAACAATATCAGTGGGGCTGGCGTCCTGCTCTTTAGCATACTCAGGCAGTTCAACACCAACTGGACGCGCTCCTTAGTGAGGCGCGGCGTTTGGTTGACCGAGTCCAGTTCCATACGAGATAAGAGATCCTCTGCCCATGGGGTAGTTTGCTCTTGTCCCAATTGACTCAAACCCAACCTGCTGAGGTGAGCTAAGACCAGGTCCCTGTGTTCGCATAGTTGTTCTCACAAGTGAGCTAGAAGGAGCCAGTCTTTGAGGTAGTTGAGAATGTGAACACCCTGTACTTTGAGGGGAATAGGGCTCTCATGCGATATCCCAATTCGTCGGTTCACTTCTGATGTATGACCGTGATCGACTAAAAGGAACTGGGCATATATTTCTAAAAGTAATTCTTACAGGTTTTCTTGTAACCAGAAGATGGCAGATTTCTGCCTCTAATACTAATCAATTTCCAGAAAACACCAATGGTGTAGCTGAGTAAGTTTGTGGTAAATAGGTTAATAAAGTAGGCTACTACAGAGCCCCCAAAACGCAGGTTAAATGTATAGTTGAAGTAAATTTAAAAAAAAAATTACCATTTGATTAAAAAAAATGACAGCAAGTTAATTGTAAATATAAATCAAAATTGTGCTTTTCCCTTCTTTATACTTTTTAACACTACAACTTATACTCTGTGTGTGTGTGTGTGTGTGTGTGTGTGTAGATTATCTGGCTGTATGGTGACAGAGGAAGGCTGTTGTTTTCTGGCTTCAGCTCTGAGATCAAACCGCTCACAGAGTGCCCTCTAGTAACTATTACGGGCACTCCAGCTGATAATCCTGACATTATTTTTTACCATGATTAATCTAATTAACGTGTTAAATCGACAGCCCTAATTTAAACATTTTACTGCACTGTTTTGTCGAATCAGTTGCTGTGGAATATAAATCAAAGTGTATCATTCACGTGATTTCAGCAAACAGAGCTTTAATTACGTTAAATATAGGACTATCTTGTCTTGAGTCAGTTTTATGATAACTTTATAATAATAAGCTGATTGTCAGTCTATATTCAGAGTTCACCCCCTGATGAAAAATAGAGAAATTAGACATGATCAATGTGTAGAAAAGAGAAAACAATATTTTAAATCACCATTTCCTCTTTATTAAACCACATTTCATCCTGTTACAGACTCGCTGACTGTAGTCTTACTGATCAGTGCTGTGAAAGTTTGTCTTCATGTCTACAATCATCAAACTCACTGAGAGAGCTGGACCTGAGTCACAATGACCTGCAGGATTCAGGAGTGAAGCTGCTCTCTGATGGACTGAAGATTTCACACTGTCAACTCAACAAACTGAGGTAAGAAAAACAGATGAAGGTTCTTGGTTATGGAATTAAAGATACCCTCTGCTCTGGTCCTGATCTCTTGGGCCCAGTTGTTCAAAAAGTTTAATGGCAGCTTGATGTGATGGCCAAACGGCACATGCTGCGTTGCCATGCCCATCTCGGGACTCGGCCGGGAATCCAATACTGAAGCGACCTCATAATAAGCAATCCGAGGAGCCTCTGAAACAATATCAGTGGGGCTGGCGTCCTGCTCTTTAGCATACTCAGGCAGTTCAACACCAACTGGACGCGCTCCTTAGTGAGGCGCGGCATTTGGTTGACCGAGTCCAGTTCCATACGAGATAAGAGATCCTCTGCCCATGGGGTAGTTTGCTCTTGTCCCAATTGACTCAAACCCAACCTGCTGAGGTGAGCTAAGACCAGGTCCCTGTGTTCGCATAGTTGTTCTCACAAGTGAGCTAGAAGGAGCCAGTCTTTGAGGTAGTTGAGAATGTGAACACCCTGTTCTTTGAGGGGAATAGGGCTCTCATGCGATATCCCAATTCGTCGGTTCACTTCTGATGTATGACCGTGATCGACTAAAAGGAACTGGGCATATATTTCTAAAAGTAATTCTTACAGGTTTTCTTGTAACCAGAAGATGGCAGATTTCTGCCTCTAATACTAATCAATTTCCAAAAAACACCAATGGTGTAGCTGAGTAAGTTTGTGGTGAATAGGTTCAAAAAGTAGGCTACTACAGAGCCCCCAAAACGCAGGTTAAATGTATAGCTGAAGTAAATAAAAAAAAATTATCATTTGATTAAAAAAAATGACAGCAAGTTAACTGTAAATATAAATCAAAATTGTGCTTTTCCCTTCTTTATACTTTCTAACACTACAACTTATACTCTGTGTGTGTGTGTGTGTGTGTGTGTGTGTGTGTGTAGATTATCTGGCTGTATGGTGACAGAGGAAGGCTGTTGTTTTCTGGCTTCAGCTCTGAGATCAAACCCCTCACACCTGAGAGAGCTGGATCTGAGCTACAATCACCCAGGACAATCATTAGTCAAGCTGCTCTCTGACCCAAACTACAGACTGGACAAACTCAAGTATGTTCAACTCTAACAATCATCCTGTCATGTGTGTTTGGACGTGTGTGTGCTATAAACTCATGGATCCCTGTACAGAGCTCAGGAGGTCACATGACCTATTCTGTCAATGCATCCATGCTGGCTGGCAGAAACAGCTAGATGAAATATGAAATGAATGGTGCCAACATGAGTTTCAAGGCAAAAGAGTTCACTGTTGAAAAACTTAGACCTGTACATAGCAAAACTTAATAGATTAAACATTGCAGATCCTTATCATGCCCCCGGGGTGCTTTTAATGTGTATCAATACAAGGAATGGATAGCTTTCTGACCTGCAGTATCCTGATATCTACAACTAACTTGTTCACACTGCAGTAAGAGAGATCCATATTACAATATCACATTAAATGCTGGATGGATTGTGTTGATAAATGGCATTAATTTTAAAACGTAGTGTATGATGGAGAAAATAGTGTTTTTCTCTGAGGGAAACATCAATTCAAAGCTTGTTTCTGTTCTAGAAAGTCAATTCTCAGTTCTGTCAGAGACATGAAGAAAAAAACATCCAACATACAGACTCAGAGATCACAGTCTGAGTGAGAAGAAATGATGTTTGTCCTCATGATACTGAATAAAGCAGATCATCTGAACAAGAGATTTCTGCAGTTAGTAGATGAATATCAGTTATTGATTAAAACACTTGCACAAATGAAAGATAAAGACACAATTGATCAGTGAATGTAAAGGTGAGTCTGTAGATCAAGACTTGAGGATCTTATTCAGTGATTGAGGCTGTGAATCAGGAACTACATCAAATGATGGAGGACAGACAGAAGATCTCAAAGGATCTTCATCAGAAGAGACACCGGCCTGAGTTTGAGAGATAGTTTACTATTTTACAGGTTTTAAGATCTATGATAACTTTTGTGTGACGGACAGACAAAATTAAGTCATTCACATGTTCCTTATGAGCTCAGTTCAGACTTTTCATGTTTGTGATTTAAAAATGTTACTTAATTTTGACTATTTTTGATGAATTAAAATCATTTTCAATTTAATACCCACTTTTCAAAATTGTAAATTGACTGTAACATTTTGTTTTTATAGTGTGGCTCATGGAGGAGAGATCAGAATTACAGCAGGACCACAGAAATGTAAGACACACACACACACACACACTTTAATCATTGTTTTGTTGTGTTATAAATGTTATAATCTCTCTTGTGTTCAGATGCATGTGATCTCACACTGGATTTAAACACAGCAAACACTGATCTCGCTCTGTCTGAGAGGAACAGAAAGATGACGTATGTGGGAGAGAAGCAGACGTATCCTGATCATCCAGAGAGATTTGATGAGTGGCTTCAGGTTCTGTTTAGAGAGAGTCTGACTGGACACTGTTACTGGGAGACTGAATGGAGCGGGTGTGTTAATATATCAGTGACGTATAAAGGAATCAGCAGGAAAGGATGGAGTGATGACTGTGTGTTTGGACACAATGAAAAGTCCTGGAGTCTGAACTGTTTTAATGACAGTTTCTCTGTCAGACACAATAATAAGGGCACAGAAATATCTGCTCCTCCTCGTCTCTCTCACAGACTAGGAGTGTATCTGAACTGGTCGGCCGGCACTCTGTCCTTCTACAGCGTCTCTGACACACACACACTCACACACTTACACACATTCAACAGCACATTCACTGAACCCCTCTATGCTGGATTTGGGGTTTATCCTGGTAGTTCAGTGTCTCTGTGTGAGATTAAACATGTTCCTGTGAGAAACAACTGAGACACACAGATGAGAGACAGAAACACACTCACATGATCTCTCTTTAACTCTCACAGCTGTAAACTCTTTCTCTCTTCTCATCTTAATTTCAGTGAATATAGAAACACACTCATTGACTTCAGTGTAAATGAGACACACCACAGACTTCTATTGTGTTTCTATTTGAATGAGTCTCTGAGCGCCACCTGGAGGAAGATTGAGTTTCTCGCTCACAGGAAACAGTTCTACATTTACATTTACATTTAGTCATTTAGCAGACGCTTTTATCCAAAGCGACTTACAAGTGAGGAATACAAACAAGCGATTCTTCATGAATTGGCAAACAGACACAGGAAGTGCTCACAATACAAGACGTAGCGTTGTATCAGTGTGTGGAGGTAGGAAGGTGCAGAGCCTGTGGTGGATCTGTAAGCAAGCATCAGCGTTTTGAACTTGATGCGAGCAGCGAGGGGTAGCCAGTGCAGAGAGATGAAGAGGGGCGTGACGTGGGCTCTCTTAGGCTTGTTGCAAACAAGACGTGCATAAGCGTTCTGGATCATTTGAAGAGGTTTGATTGCACTTGACGGCAGACCAGCCAGAAGAGCATTGCAGTAATCAAGCCTTGAAATGACCAGGGCCTGGACAAGCAGTTGTGTTGCGTGCTCAGTCAGGAAGGGACGGATTTTCCTGATGTTGTTAAGTGTAAATCTGCATGACCGCGCCGTCTTTGAGATGTGGTCTCTGAAGGTCAGTTGGTCATCGAAGATAACTCCAAGATTTCTGGCCGACTTAGATGGGGTGATGGTGGTTGTACCAAGCTGTATGTTGATGTCGTGTTTTAGAGTAGGAGTGGCAGGGAAGACTAAAAGCTCAGTCTATGCCGGGTTGAGCTGCAGGTGGTGTTCTTCCATCCACGTGGAGATGTCCGCCAGACAGCTTGAGAGCCGTGCAGCTACTGTGGAATCATCTGGTTGGAAGGACAGGTAGAGTTGTGTGTCATCAGCATAGCAGTGGTAGGAGAAACCATGTGCCTGTATGATGGGACCCAGTGATGTAGTATAAATGGAGAATAGGAGGGGACCAAGAACTGAACCCTGAGGAACCCCAGTGAACCCCAGTGATCAGTTCATGAGGTTTGGATACCTCCCCTCCCCAGGCAACTCTGAAAGACCTACCTGTGAGATAGGACTCAAACCACTGAAGTGCAGTACCTGATATGCCCAGTGACGAGAGGGTGGACAGAAGAATTTGATGGTTTACGGTGTCGAAGGCAGCAGATAGATCCAGCAGAATGAGAACAGATGATTTGGAACCAGCCTTTGCAATTAGCAGAGATTCTGTGACAGACAGTAGCGCAGTCTCTGTGGAATGCCCGCTCTTGAAACCAGATTGGTTGACATCCAGGTGGTTGTTCTGTGTGAGGAAGGATGACACCTGGTTGAAAACAACTTGTTCAAGTGTTTTTGATATGAATGGTAGGAGAGAGACAGGTCTGTAGTTGTCCACGAGAGATGTGTTTAGCGTGGGTTTTTTTTAGCAGTGGGGTTACCTGCTTGAATGTGGTAGGGAAAGTGCCTGTGTGGAGAGACGAGTTAATAATGTATGTAAGTGCAGTTAGCACTGTCCAGCTGTCGAGACGTCCCCTGTGTTTCCGTCTGGTCCGCATCTTTTAGAAACTCCAAACACTGACCACACGTAAAGCTAAACCGCGTTAAGCTGCTCATGCGTTTGTCACAAAACAGGCAAAACGTCCCTCGGCCGCAGTCCATGTTCGGTCACCATAAACTTTATTTACGCCATTTACTCCACAACTACAACATGAATTTACCACGCTCACCAACAACAACACCTTTCATCACGTCACTTCCGGTGTGTGGGACATTCCCTTTCTGTGAAGAATCTGTCATTGTTAATTTGTTTCGGGACTGGTAAAAGTGTTTTGCGTCTTGTTAATTTGTTTTCTAAAATGTAAATTTGTTTCGTCCTTGGTAAAATTGTTTTCCCTATGTAATTGTGTTTTATGATAGGTAAAAATGTTTTCCAAATTGTAAATTTGTCTCGAGCTTCGTAAAAGTGTTTCTCACTTTGTAGTGTTGTTTTGCACTTCCCGGCCACCGTAGTTTTTATCGCCGTTGATCTGGTCGTGGAAGTTTGAGGACTTAGCAGCATGGACTCCACTAGAAAAAGATGATAGCAGGTCTTGATACGAACCTAGGTCAGATGGGTCTTGTGATTTGTGATAGCAACAGCTTGTTCTGTTACTATGGTAACTGAGGGTCAGGTCAGAGTTCATCTTCTAAACACTTCATTGCATTCTAAACTACAAGTGTGAAACGTTCGTTAACCCGGGGTTAAAAGTGCTGTTCAAAGCTTTTGTGACATCATAGTTGTAGTTCAACATTCGATCTGGTTCAAATCCTCACAACAGAAAGTGATCATTAACTCAATTAACATTATATTTTAGTGTATCCAAAATGGTCAATGTTTATGATAATGTCTTTATTCATTTTATTTTATTAATTATTCATTAGCTATCATTATTCTTTTACATGTTCTGTATTTTTGTTTAATCATTTATATATTTTCTACATTATGCTCTGATATGTTTATTTCCAAATGTAATAACTTTGGTGTCTGTCAGATCCAGTGGGATTATTTTCAATCGAAATTGATCATGTGATCATCAAAATATGTGTTTCCATCTCAATCATTCTCTCTTGTCTGGCCTTCCTGAAAACATGTGTGTAAATCCCGTCTCTTCCAACACTAAATGTCGTCCAGCAGGAAGCGCTGACGCTTAAAGAATGAACTGACCAATATAGTCTGAATGACTGATAATGTAACTGTTAATGATGGTAATGTTGTGGTAAATATAAAATAAACTATTCTGAATAAGACACAAATATTCCAGTCGTCTTTGAGTTTTATTTTGTTGCTAGAAAAGCTCAGCAGTCATTCAGTCCCTCAGAGTGACAGTGAAGGGAGGCTCTTCCTCTCTTATAGTCTCTTCTCTCAGAATCTCTTGGTCAATGATGGTGTTTCAACATTCTTTCTTCATCATTTTCTCCTTGAGTCCTCCTGTCACACACCAACACCTTTACAATAAGCATATCATATCAATAAAGCAGAACATAAAAACTTCTTCAGCAGGAACTACTGCAAACAAATGATGAATTAAGGTGCAATTTTACTAAAAACAGTAACGATGATTTGATGAAGTAACAGAAAGAACTTTGTAAGGTCCACCATCATGACGGTCTGGGTGAAGATATAATGTGTGGATGTCTTTTCAGCGTCCCGGTGAAGTTCACTTCATTTTTTTTAAATTTAGTTTAAATTTTACAAACCAGAACAACAGGATTGTAAATATTTACTACACCTGGTTTCAGGGGTGAGGAGAAGGTCTTGATGAGACACAAACCCAAAAGGAGAACAGATTCTCCTGAGTTTTCAATCTTTTTCATAATACCAGTGACTGCTCTGAAACTGAGAGCATTTTACCAATTGAGACATTTAAAATGATACTAAACATGAAACTGGAAAAACAGATTCACAAGATCATCATACAAACACATTCTCAGAGAACTTTCAGTGACTCGAGTCGGGGGGGAAGGTGAGGAGTGAGGAGGGTTTGGGCAGGGTTTTGTCCTGTTTCTCTGAGATCTTCTCTCCAGATGACTTTTATTGCTTTATTACAGGATGCTTGATCTCAGCTTTTGTCTTGGCAGGAAAATCACATCTCACAAGTGTCACTGTTTACAGCTTAACAGAAGTTACACCCATAATCTGTGCAAAGCATCATGGGGTGTAGGAATAAGGATTATTAAATTATTCAAATCACAGAAAAAAGTAAGAAAAAATGGTTCTTCTGGCGTTGCTGTGAAAACACCCGTTTAGAACCTTCACTTTAAGAGTATATAAGGGACACCGGGGTTAGTTGTCACACAGGGATTGTGAGGTTTTCAGTCAAAAGTCCAATTACACAAATGCTTAGTACTTTTATTTGAACTCTCTTTTATAAAAAAAATTAGGTGATACTGATACTTTGTATGTTACATTTTAGATTGTTGCTATTGTGTTCATTATTTGTTGTTTTGGGCATTCAGACCTTATGAATTATTATTTGAGTTTTTGTGCTCTGAACTTCTTTACACTGTTGTTGATACTTTAATGAAGAATAAACAGCTTTACTCTTTGTGTCAGTAATAAAATGATGTTGATTGAATGCTTTTTCTGTTTTATGACTGACAGGGAATCAAAAATGTGTTAAAATGTACTTTAAAATAGGCAAGACGTTTTATTAAATGTTCAAAGAGAAATGAATAAATTATCATCACATCATGTCTGAAGTTTATGGTCATATTTTATATTCATGCTCATACATGGAAACTCTGGACTTGATTCAGTTCAAACAGAAAAAAATCTGCTTTTAGAGTGAATAATGAAATATTAAGTAACAAAATATTAATATTTTGCAATATTTTATAGATCACGAGTCCTTACAGCACAAATGAGGCTGCTAAATATATGAACACAAAATATTATCAGTTCATCAAAGTAATAATTAATCCTCATTAATGTTAGTAAAAATTAAATTATTTATGTTAGTTCACAGTGTATTAATGTTAAAATTAAATGCTGTAGTTCATGTTAATAGTTACAAATGAAACTTTATTGTAAAGTGTTTGCGAGTGACTAGCTAAACAGTGAAAGACCCAAAATCACATGAATTCAGTCTCGATGAGCACAAATTTATTCTTATAAAACAAACAATATAGTGATACTTTCTGTTCAGCAAAAACCGCTGATATATTCAACAAGAAATGAGCAGAAGAGGTGAAAGAATTCACACTGAGGGTTTTGTTCACAGAAACACAGGAGAGGAAATACTGCTTATTGCAGTTGATGGATGATAATAATAAAAGTATTTTTCTTCTTATGCTGGTTTTATAAACCGCTGGAAAACACCTCAATATTGTGCAGGATTTTGGTAGAGAATGAAATGCAGGTAAGGAAGGGTCGCAGGAGAGGACAAAACGCAAAAGAGATCTGTTCCACACTCCGAGCAGAAGGTGGCGGTAATGAACACGTTACGCTGTTACCAGCCGCCGTTAAAAACAAGAGGAACGTGAAGAGGATCACAGGTGCACCTTCTCTGGCAACTTCAGCAATTCCTCCTTGGCTTTATCTCACTACTAATGCCTGTAGTTGACACTCAGTTGTATGAAGAAAAACATAACAAGGAAAAGAAAATGTTAACAAACTATATAGTGCAGCAATATATTGAACAAACTTATTATAACATGTTACAAATATATACGGATGGCTCTAAAGATCCTGAATCTGGAAGAACAACAGCAGCAGTTTTCATACCCCAATTCAAAGTAAAAATTTTAAAAAGAACTTCAGATCTACTATCTGTTTTTACTACAGAGATTATAGCAATATCTTTAGCTCTTCAGTGGATAGAAGAAATACAACCATTAAGATCAGTCATTTGTACGGACTCCCTTTCAGTATTAAATAGCTTGTTAAGTGGAGGTTCAACAGGAAGACAAGACATGATATTTGAAGTGATGCAGAGTCTATATAGAATAAGTCAATCTGGATTTATGGTGAACTTTCTGTGGGCACCTTCACATATGGGTGTAGAAGGAAATGAGGAGGCAGATTGTCTTGCTAAACAGGCTTTGAAACATTCACAAATCGACATCAAAATGTCTATGAGTAAAGCAGAAGTAAAAGGGATAATAGCAAATGAAATAGTTAAGAAGTGGCAGAAGGAGTGGGATAGTGGAACAAAAGGTAGACACTTTCATAAAATTCAAGAGAAATTAGGTCCAGATCGAAAGTTTGGCAACAGGAAAGAAGATGTTTTAATATCAAGAATGCGCATTGGACATTGTTCGTTAAATCAATGTTTGCATAGAATGGGGAAGCATGAAACTGGAAACTGTGATAAATGTGGTCAAGCAGAGACAGGAGAGCATGTACTTTAAGAGTGTGATGCGTGTGAAGGAGCAAGATTTCGTCTAACTCAAGCTTTGAGATCCTTTTGGAATAAATAATTTGTCTCTTCAGGTTCTGTTAGGAAGTGGCCCAAAACATCCAAGAATATTTAATGAAGTAATTATTTTCTTAAAAGAAACAAAATTGTTTAATAGAATTTAAGATAGAGGCATAATGTATGTGTATGTATGAATGTGTACGTGTGTGAGTATATATTTATATATATATATATATATATATATATATATATATATATATATATATATATATATATATACATACATTATTTTTTTAATGTATTGAACTATTTGTATATAAACACCATAAATGCACCATTTAAGTTGGTCTGCCAACCGCCATTAACATCAGAAGAAGAAGGTGAGGGAGGGTCACAGGTGAGTTTGCTGGAGAGAAAAAACTGTTGAGGGACAGAACATCAGGAGATCGACAGAAGGTCATTTTCCTTGTTCAAGGCGGAACAGACTGAACTGAGGTGTGTTTATATGTGTGATGAGTGACAGGTGTGTCGGAGATCAGAACTGATGATTGTGATCGTTGGTGCTGCTGGTGGAAACAGTTTACTCGACTGTTTTCAACTGAAAACGGGAAACTTTTTATGCGTTTTAGCCGTTCATTTACACAACTTCGGAGTTGTGGTGGCCTGAAAACAGGTTTCAAAGTGAAATGTTTTTGAATACGATTCAGTTTTATCTCCGTGTAAACTGCAAAAACGCTGACGTCATGCACATGCGTATTACATGTTTAGTCTGTCCACCTTATTTTTCAACAAATAGTGCTTTCTGTGAATGTGCGAGACTTTCGATTTATTAGCCAATATTAAATTGCAGTGAATAAGGTGGATATATGCCTATGGGCGCGTGCGTGTGGCGCGAGAGTCCTGTGAGAGAATGCGCATGTGCGCAGGTGAGTCTCTACAAAATGACCGCCAAATACTGACATAATAATTCCGCGTTTTTAGCAGTGGTGGGCAGAGCGAGGCTTCATGAAACACTGAAACAGTTGAAGCAAATGTGCCATATTCTGTCGAGGGTTCGAGACTGTACCGACACATGTCTCCACGGTGACGCTTAGTGGTCAATTGCACATATTATCTGAAACAACTTTGACAACAAGCCATTTACAAAAATAAAAATGTTGTGTTTTTGTTAATGTGGTGAGTTTTTAACATCTTCACTGTATAACTATAATATATAATAATAATAACTAGGTTTTGGTCATGAAAAATTAAAATGAAAACAAATCAATCCACAATGGTCTCATTTTTGTTTGTTTTTACAGATTATTTAAAAATATGAAGGGCTTAGCCTACTACCTTTTTTTTTTTTAAAGATAATTTCTCCAGACTTTGAAAAAAAATCCTCTCACAAAAACCCACGATGTGAAGGTGCAATAACTCTTTTAAACTTTGTGGGAGTTGAGACAGATGTGCGATTGTGTGGTTTGTTCCCGCCCCTGTCAATCAAACGTTTAGCCATAGTCACGTGACATGGGTGTTTGAGTCTCAGTTCGGAGCAGAGTTTCTAAACATCTACGCTTCGGGATCTCGACACTGTCGAAACGTAAGTTTCACGTCGGTCATCCCTAGTTTTTAGTCGTTCGCGCGGATCCGTGTGTTCGGGATAGTTTAGAAAACGTTGTCATCTGTACAAAGAAAAAACGAATGTTTTTAGTACATCGTTGTCGTGTAAACATAATGAATCGAAAGTGAAACTTTCTATTGACTCCATTTTGTGTTATGAAGAACATGAGATGTTTGTGAGTAATTTTTGAGAACAGAGCAGTTTAATGTTGAAGATTTATGAACAGAAGTTTGTTTGATGTTCATTGTTGAGGTAGGTTTGAAGGTTTGAACACATTTCTGAATTTATTCACATTCATTAGTAACTCAATATATTTTCCTGATTGTGTAAAAGCTCATATTTCCGTCCTGTTTTGATGTAAGAACAGCCTTTAACCCATTTAACAAAAATAAGTTATTCGATTGTTTGGCTAACGTTCCCATTTAGTTATGAAAATGTTATTTCTGAATTTCAAATTTTAAAAAAAAACCCCAAACAATATTTTGTTTATCTGAACATTAATGGAACATTCCAGTTCATCATGGAATTTTACTTCTCTGAACGCTGTGAAACAAATTGTAACATTTAAAAAGTAATGGGCCATTATAAATGTTTTAGAAGAAAAATGTTTCATGAACAATGTATAAATGCTTTTTGTGCAAACATTTTGAGAACATTATTAAAGACCAGATAACTCTGAATGAATATTCAAATATTGGAACTGTTATGCAAATTTGACAACCTTTCCAGAACATTCACCGAAGAAAACATTCCCTGTTGGATGGGAAAGACTTGCAGTCACAAAGAAATACAGTAACAAAAACAGAACTATCCTTTCTTTAATGGTTTATAAGTTTTCGTAAAAAATAAATGTTCCTATACGGACCAAATGAAAATACTACGAAAATAGTTTCAGTTGTGACATTTGATTTCATTTGATTTAGTCGAGTTAGTTTTGTATCAAATACAGTGAGTGATTTTCTGGCAGCAAGAGCGCATTTTTCCGCTTGGGTCGGCAATTCATTCAAGGAAAGCTTTAAAATCCTCCATATGAACCAATGAGAACACAGAACTATGATGATGCACAACAGTGTCAGTGACATTTGTTGTAGATCCTCTTACCCGAAACCCTCCACAACTGGCAAAGATTTAAAGAAAATTATTTGTTTGACAAATAAATAATTGACAGTTACCAGATACCTATTATGGGCATTTTATGTAAGTTTTGTTACACCTCAAATGACAAGGAATTTTATAGTTATTTATAGAGTTAATTCATTAGTCCACAAACTCATTCTTTCAAGTTCTTGTGTATGCAGAGCTTTCACAGCTTATATGGACGACACACCAACGATTCATCATTATTCCACTTGAACAAATGACTGAAGAAGTCAAATCACTCATATTCAGTTTCTTTTTCTGCAGCGCTGCCTGTAAAATGAGTCTCTGTGAGAAGAGAGAGGAGGAGGAGGAGGAGAAGGAAGATGTTCACACACATAGAGCATTATCTCCAGATCCCAGCTGTGTGTCTATGAAGAGTGACAGATCCATGGGCCTCCCTCCTGATCTCAGTGATGGAGCAGTGACCTCTGACCCTGAGTGAGTGTAAACAACCTATTTGAATAAACCATGTTCTGAATTAAGTCCATTATCCTTGTAATCTGTCCATCAGACATCTGCAGTGCATCATTTAACTGCATTATGTAGGAAACGGTGTCCATCATTGAATCAACCCTTGAGTAACTTTGAGGAAATCAAAGATCCTCTATTAGAATTTATAGTATAAATCATCTGAGCAGATTATAATTGCTTCATTTAAAAAAAAAAAATCTTTTTGAAAGCTTCATTTGAGTTCAGACTGATGGCAGAAGTTCTGGACTCCAGCGCAGCATTCAGTGGCCAAGGACCACCTGAGAGGAAATGTGACCGACATGTAAAGTAACCAATCAAAGTTACACGAGGCTAGTGTGACGCTTCCTGAACTGACACTTCTGTGTGAATGTGGCGTCATTAAATAGTAGCATGTAGAGTTTGGTGTGCTGAAACATTTGAATGATTTTCTTTATTTTAATGCTTTTTCAAAGTTTTTCTGTCCATTTCACTGTTTCTACAGAGTGAAAAGACTCAACGTGATCAGATCAGTGACGCCCCGTCTGACCTGCACTGACTCTGACTGTCAAACCCTCATGAAGAAGCCTGACACAGAAGCCCTGCAGAGAGTCAAAGACCAACACAAAACCAGCATGAAGAACAAGTACGAGAGCTTATTTGAGGGAAACAAACTAGAAGAGAATCAAACCCTCCTGAACAGGATCTACACACAGCTCTACATCATAGAGGGAGAGAGTGAAGGAGTGAATGAAGAACATGAGGTTTTACAGATGGAGAAAACAGCCAGAACACAAGACACTCCAATCTACTGCAATGACATCTTTAAACCCTTACATCAACCAGGACGTGAGGAGAAAGACCGAATCAAGACTGTTCTTACTAAAGGCATCGCTGGAATCGGAAAAACCGTCTCTGTGCAGAAGTTCATTCTAGACTGGAGCGAGGGAAAAGCCAATCAGGATGTAGATTTCATGTTTGTGCTTCCATTTCGAGAGCTGAACTTGATTAAAGATCACCAGTACAGTCTTCACAGACTTCTGCTGGACTTTCATCCTGAACTTCAACATCTGGACTCAAAGATTTATGAGGAGTGTAAAGTTGTGTTCATCTTTGATGGTCTGGATGAAAGCAGAATCACACTGATGTTTTCAGATGATGAGAAAGTTTATGACATCAATGAGTCTTCATCAGTTTGTGATGTGGATGAGTCTTCATCAGTGGGTGTGTTGATGTCAAACCTCATCACAGGAGAGCTGCTTCCCTCTGCTCTCATCTGGATCACCTCCAGACCAGCAGCAGCCAATCAGATCCCCTCAAAATTCATCAACCGTGTGACAGAAATTCAGGGATTCAATGAGCCTCAGAAGGAGGAATATTTCAGGAAGAGAATCAGTGACGAGCATCAAGCCAGCAGAATCATCTCTCACATCAGAAGATCAAGAAGCCTCCACATCATGTGTCACATACCCGTCTTCTGCTGGATCTCAGCCACTGTGCTTCAAAACCTCCTGAAACAAGATGACGGTGCAGAAATCCCTCAAACTCTGACTGAAATGTACATCCACTTCCTGCTGACTCAGATCAACATGAGGAATCAGAAGTATGAAGACAGAGATCCAGAGAAACTCCTGAAGTCCAACAGAGACGTGATTGTGAAACTTGCTAAACTGGCTTTCAAACAGCTGATGAAGGGCAATGTGATGTTCTATGAGGAGGACCTGATTGAGAGTGGCATAGACGTCACTGGCACCTCAGTGTATTCTGGGATTTGCACTGAGATCTTTAAGCAGGAATCTGTGATTCATCAGAGGAAAGTCTACTGCTTCATTCATCTGAGCTTTCAGGAGTTTCTAGCTGCTTTATATCTGTTTTACTGCTATGTAGTCAAGAATGAGGAATCACTGAAGTTGTTTTTGAATAATCACCGGTATTGTTGGAATAGCTCTCTGTATGATCTATTAAAGGAAGCAGTTGATAAATCCTTAGAGAGTGAAAATGGACACCTGGATCTTTTCCTGCGGTTCCTGCTGGGCGTCTCACTGGAGTCCAATCAGAGACTCTTACAGGATCTACTGACACACACAGTGAACAGCTCAGAGACCATCAAGAGAATCACAAAGTACATTAAAGACAAAATCAAGGGTGATGAACGTCTCTCATCTGACAGAAGCATCAATCTGTTCCTCTGTCTGCTGGAAATGAAGGATCAGACTCTGTACAGAGAGATTCAGGAGTTTGTGAAATCAGAGAATCACTCAGTGAATCGACTCTCTCCGTCTCACTGCTCAACAATCTCCTACATGCTTCAGATATCAGAGGAGACGCTGGATGAGTTTGATCTGAAGAAATACAACACATCAGATGAGGGCAGAAGGAGACTGATACCAGCTGTGCTGAACTGCAGAAAAGCTCTGTGAGTATTAAACTGTTAAACTGTGAAGATTAATAAGGACGTGAATGATAAAGTACTTTATTACTTGATGTACAAGAACAGTGACTGTCATTCTTTAATGTTGCAAGTGAATTAAGCTCAAACAAAATTATTAATACATTTATCTTTGCTTTTGAATCACTCTGGCTGTACTTTGATGTCATGCAACAATCGGTCTGTGTAGCGCCGCTCCATGTTCAACAAGTCTTTTATGAATGACCTGCTGGATCATTGGTTTTATTCGACAGACGAACAGTTCTGCTTTTTTTCTGTCTTTATAGTTTAATTGTCAAAAATGGAACAAACGGACAATATTGTCTAAAATAAATATTAAATTCTTAAAAAATAACTTTTTATATACTGATCTGTTGTATAAAATCAGTAGGTGATCGATCGAGCGCAAAAATACGCACAGGGACAGTGAGGATCAGCTTTCGCGTCAGAAACCCATGTCAAGCCAAATCAGTATCTTTGTCAAAGCCCTCATCTGCAGCCCATGTTGCCCATTAGAATAACACGGCCATCACACAGTGAGTTGTTGTCCTGCATCATCAATTATCTGTATCTGTATAGGTCTGGGGGTGGGGCCCCAGTGTGTTAAATGCGTCAAATTTCAACGCATTATTTTTAACCATAATTAATCTAATTAACGTGTTAAATCAACAGCCCTAATTTAAACATTTTACTGCATCGTTTTGTCGAATCAGTTGCTGTGGAATATAAATCAAAGTATATCGGTTATGTGACTTTAGCAAACAGAGCTTTACTTGCATCAAATATATGACTAACTTGTCTTGAGTCAGTTTTATAACCTTATAATAATAACCTGATTGTCAGACAATATTCAGAGTTCACCCCTGATAATTGTCATAATCGTGGCCATGTGTTTCTGTTTCTTCTGTTCCCCGGTCCTGTCTTTGGCACATGTTCCTTGTTTTCATTTAGTTCTGTCATTTGTCACATGTTCCTTGTTTTCGTCCTGTCATTTGCCATGTGGTTCTGTTTTGATTTCCTCCTTGTCATTAGTTCATCGTCACCACCTGTGTCTCGTCAATCAGCTATGTCAATCACCTGTTCCCCACCAATTATTCCTCTTGTGTTCCTCTGTATAAATTCCCTCTGTGTCAGTCCTGTCCTTGTTCGTCTTTAACGTTTCGTGCTCGTGCCATTCTGTACTAGTCCTGTCTTGTTTAAATAAATTCCTGAATATTACTCGGTCCTCAGTTGCCGTGCTTCCTAGCACTTACCGCGAGCGTGACAATGATGAAAAGAAATTAGACATGATCAATGTGCAGAAAACAATATTTTGATCCACAATTTCCTGTTTATTGAACCATATTTCATCCTGTGTTACAGACTCACTGACTGTAATCTCACTGATCAGTGCTGTGAAAGTTTGTCTTCATGTCTACAATCATCAAACTCACTGAGAGAGCTGGACCTGAGTCACAATGACCTGCAGGATTCAGGAGTGAAGCTGCTCTCTGATGGACTGAAGAGTTCACACTGTCAACTCAACAAACTGAGGTAAGAAAAACAGATGAAGGTTCACTTTGTTATGAAATTAAAGATGGCCTCTGTTCTGGTCCTGATCTCTTGGGCCCAGTTGATCAAAAAGTTTAATCTGGATCAGCATGATCTGGATTTGGAAATCCCATGTTTTGCTTTCCTGGATCAGGTAAATCATCTTACCTTTTTTCTGGTTTTTCAAAGCAAAATTTGATTTGATCACCCTGATCCAGATGGATAGTTTTTCAGATTTCCAAATCTGGATAATCAGTGCTCTCTATATGAATTGTTAAATAAGTTGTTGCAAAAACAGACACTTCGAAACACTTCAAACAACAGCAAATTCTAACCTTGCACAAAAATACTGATTATAATGTATTTTATAATGTATTTTATAATGTTTATATATATATATATATATATATATATATATATATATATATATATATATATATAATAACGTTGTGATTGAAGCAGTTGGCCATATCCAGAAAAATGAATAGATCTCTATGGCCCTCAAAACACTTCAGCCTAGTTTCACAAATGAGGCTTAGAATAAACCAGGATTAGGATTTATTTAAATTGGGACATTTAAGTGGCTTTTATAAACGTGCTTTTAGAAAAAAAACATAACGGGTGTGCATCTTGAGACAAAACAATGGCATTGATATATTTTATATGATGTCAGTACAAGTTACTCTCATTTAAAACAGCTCAAATATGCATTTTAGTTTGGGACTAGGCTTAAGCCTTGTCAGTGAAACCAGGCATATATTTCTTACAGGTTTTCTTAACCAGCAGATGGCAGATTTCTGCTTTTAAAGGCCGACACACACCAACCCAACGTCAAAGAACTAGCAGCAACAAGCCGATGGTGTTGTCGCCTCACGTCGGCTGCGTCAGGGAAATAAATATGTGCTTGAACACCGAAAGAACTTCAGCCGACTGTCAACCAGCACGTGCGTTCTGCACCTGTGTATAAAGGAGATAACTGTCTAGTTAAGCAAATATTTTTGTCTATATTCGTCATTCAAAAAGGGAAAGCGAAACTAAGACTGCATGTATACAAACCATAAACAAAACAGCGCTTGGTTACCGTTTTGAATATAAGTCATGCTGATCATGTTATTTATTCCACTCCACTCATATTATGAAAATATTTGTGCATTTGAGTGCTCAGGTAAGGCCAAGTAAAATTAGAACAACCTTCTGTCTGTGCCGCCATGATTTATATACTCGCTTTCATACCATTTGCTTATATTCTCATGAACTGACTCGTTTGCTGTACTGAACAGCCAATCAGAGTTCTCTCTCTCACCGACGACTCGACTAAAAAAAGCAGACGAGGACCAACTTCAGCCGACAGTGCAGAAAACATTGAGAAAACTTAGTCGGCCGACGCACAAAAACTGCCCGACAGTCGACCGTCAGCTTTGAGTGTTCCTGCCTCAACACCTAATCAATATCCTGAAAACACTCATATTTAATTAGTTCATCATTGATTTAAACTTCAGAAAGCTAATGGTGTAGTTGAGTAAGTTTGTGGTAAATGAGTTAAAAAAAGTACCACATGTCCCCGAAAATGTAGCATAAATGTATAGTTGAAGTAAATAAAAAAATATAATTTGTATAAAAAAAATGACAGCAAGTTAAGTGTGAAATTAAACCAAAATTGTTTTTTTTTTTCCTATATATACAAATTAAACTGTATTACCCAATCTTTCTTTTTACTTTCCAACCCTACAACTGATAGTGTGTGTGTGTGTGTAGATTATCTTACTGTATGGTGACAGAGGAAGGCTGTTGTTTTCTGGCTTCAGCTCTGAGATCAAACCCCTCACACCTGAGAGAGCTGGATCTGAGCTACAATCACCCAGGACAATCATTAGTCAAGCTGCTCTCTGACCCAAACTACAGACTGGACAAACTCAAGTATGTTCAACTCTATCAATCATCCTGTCATGTGTGTTTGGACGTGTGTGTGTGCTATAAACTCATATGTACATGGATCCCTGCATACAGCACATACACACACATACTGCACAGGAACATAAGGATGTCTTGAACTCTGATTGAATATGATCTTGATTCAGATCAACAGCTGCTTGTGACTCATAACAGCAGCATCTGAGAAACAGAATCAATATAAGTTATTGATTAAAACACTTGCACAAATGAAAGATAAAGACACAATTGATCAGTGAATGTAAAGGAGAGTCTGTAGATCAAGACTTGAGGATCTTATTCAGTGATCGAGGCTGTGAATCAGGAACTACATCAAATGATGGAGGACAGACAGAAGATCTCAAAGGATCTTCATCAGAAGAGACACCGGCCTGAGTTTGAGAGATAGTTCACTATTTTACTGGTTTTAAGATATATGATAACTTGTGTGTGAACAGACAACAATTGAAGTCATTCATATGTTCCTTATGTACGGTGGCCGGGAAGTGCAAAACAACATTACAAAGAGTGAAACACTTTTACGAAGCTCGAGACAAATTTACATTTTGGAAAACATTTTTACCTTATCATAAAACACAATTACATGGGGAAAACACTTTCACCAGTCCCGAAACAAATTTACAATGACAGATTCTTCACAGAAAGGGAATGTCCCACACACCGGAAGTGACGTGGTGAAAGGTGTTGTTGGTGAGCGTGGTAAATTCATGTTGTAGTTGTGGAGTAAATGGCGTAAATAAAGTTTATGGTCTGCGAACATGGACTGCGGCTGAGGGACGTTTTGCCTGTTTTGTGGCAAACGCATGAGCAGCTTAACGCGGTTTAGCTTTACGTGTGGTCAGTGTTTGGAGTTTCTAAAAGACGCGGACCAGACGGAAACACAGGGGACGTCTCGACAGCCGGACAGCGCTAAGCGAAGTAAGTTACACTTCCGGTGTGTGGAACATTCCCTTTCTGTGAAGAATCTGTCATTGTTAATTTGTTTTCTAAAATGTAAATTTGTTTCGTCCTTGGTAAAAGTGTTTTCCCCATGTAATTGTGTTTTATGATAAGGTAAAAATGTTTTCCAAAATGTAAATTTGTCTCGAGCTTCGTAAAAGTGTTTCACACTTTGTAATGTTGTTTTGCACTTCCCGGCCACCGTACTTATGAGCTCAGATCAGACTTTTCATGTTTGTGATTTAAAAATGTTACTTAATTTTCACTATTTTTGGTAAGTTAAAATCATTTTCAATTTAATACCCACTTTTCATTATGTAAATTGACTTTTTGTTTTTATAGTGTGGATCATGGAGGAGAGATCAGGATTACAGCAGGACCACAGAAATGTAGGACACACACACACACACACACACACAACTTATTCATTGTTTTGTTGTGTTATAAATGTAATAATCTCTTCTTGTGTTCAGATGCATGTGATCTCACACTGGATTTAAACACAGTAAACACTGATCTCGCTCTGTCTGAGAGGAACAGAAAGGTGATGTGTGTGAGAGAGAATCAGCCGTATCCTGATCATCCAGAGAGATTTGATGAGTGTCGTCAAGTTCTGTGTAGAGAGAGTCTGACTGGACACTGTTACTGGGAGACTGAATGGAGCGGGGAGTGGGTTTATATATCAGTGACGTATAAAGGAATCAGCAGGAAAGGATGGAGTCATGACTGTTTGTTTGGACACAATGAAAAGTCCTGGAGTCTGAACTGTGTTAATAACAGACTCTCTGTCAGACACAATAATGAGATCACACTCATATCTGCTCCTCCTCGTCTCTCTAACAGAGTAGGAGTGTATCTGAACTGGTCGGCCGGCACTCTGTCCTTCTACAGCGTCTCTGACACACACACACTCACACACTTACACACATTCAACAGCACATTCACTGAACCCCTCTATGCTGGATTTGGGGTTTATTATTTTGATAGTTCAGTGTCTCTGTGTGAGATTAAACATGTTCCTGTGAGAATCAACTGAGACACACAGATGAGTGACAGAAACACACTCACATGATCTCTCTTTAACTCTCACAGCTGTAAACTCTTTCTCTCTTCTCATCTTCATTTCAGTGAATATAGAAACACACTCATTGACTTCAGTGTAAATGAGACACACCACAGACTTCTATTGTGTTTCTATAAAGACATTTGAATGAGTCTCTGAGCGCCACCTGGAGGAAGATTGAGTTTCTCGCTCACAGGAATAAGTTCTTAGTGAGTGTTTGCTCTGTTACTATGGTAACTGAGGGTCAGGTCAGAGTTCATCTTCTAAACACACTTCATTACATTCTAAATTACAAGTGTGAATTGTTTCTTTACCCGGGGTTAAAAACAGTGTTTATAGTGATGATAAATCGGGGTTCAGCGCAGTGAAGCTCTTTTGTGATCATAGTTGTAGTTCAACATTCGATCTGGTTCAAATCCTCACAACCTTTAACAGAAAGTGATCATTAACTCAATGAACATTATATTTTGCTCTATGCAAAATGTTTATGATAATATCTTTATTCATTTATTTCATGAATTATTCATTAGATATAATTATTCTTTGACATGTTCTTAATTTTGTTTAATCATTTATATATTTTCTATGATGCTCTGATATGTTTATTTCAAATGTAAGATCTTTGGTGTCTGTCAGATCCAGTGAGATTATTTTCCATCAAAATTGATCTTGTGATCATCAAAATATGTTTCCATCTCAATCATTCTCTCTTGTCTGGCCTTCCTAAATACACTCAAAAACGTGTGTAAATCCCGTCTCTTCCAACACTAAATGTCATCCAGCAGGAAGCGCTGACGCTTAAAGAATGAACTGACCAATATAGTCTGAATGACTGATAATGTAATTGTGAATGATGGTAATGTTGTGGGAAATATAAAATAAACTATTCTGAATAAGACACAAATATTCCAGTCGTCTTTGAGTTTTATTTTGTTGCTAGAAAAGCTCAGCAGTCATTCAGTCCCTCAGAGTGACAGTGAAGGGAGGCTCTTCCTCTCTTATAGTCTCTTCTCTCAGAATCTCTTGGTCAATGATGGTGTTTCAACATTCTTTGTTCATCATTTTCTCCTTGAGTCCTCCTGTCACACACCAACACCTTTACAATAAGCATATCATATCAATAAAGCAGAACATAAAAACTTCTTCAGCAGTAACTACTGCAAACAAATGATGAATTAAGGTGCAATTTTACTAAAAACAGTAACGATGATTTGATGAAGTAACAGAAAGAACTTAGAGGAATAGTTTATCTGATAATAAAAACTTCCATTAAATATTATTTGTATTGAAATATTGTATATTTCTGCCATGTTTTAAATGCAAAACAACATCATATGAATAAGGAAGAAAATGACATAAAATAATGTCTCGGTGACGACTGTAACCTTAGTTTCCTGAAGAGGGAACAAGACGCTGCGTCGAGAATTTGACGCAATGGGAACGTGAATGCGTCGTGAAGCACTTCTGAAATCAGTCCAATGGCGTGACGGAAGGAGGGTGACGTCATGACCAGGAAGCTATAAAGCACACCCAGACCAAACAATGCAAGCTTCTGATATGCCGAAGCAAGTCGATCACAGGCATGCCGGAAGGAGGGCGACTCAGCGTCTTGTTCCCTCTTCAGGGAACTAAGGTTACAGTCGTAACCGAGACGTTCCCTTTGAGGGGAACTCGTGCTGTGTCGAGAGTTTGATGCAATGGGAACGATTATACCCACGCAGAATTCAACGAGCACACCTAAGACAAACAACTGGGCCATACTCCTCCTGATCAGACACAACACGAAGGAAACACCAGTGGAGTTCTACCCAAAGACACCACTCAAAAGGTGTGAGGTAAGCAGCTAGGCCGCCACATAACCTTTGGAGTGGAGGGGGATAATCCTGCAGAGAATCAGTTCAGCAGAATTCACAGCACTGTACCAACTGGGCAATAACTGGATCCAGCTGACGATTTCTGCAGGTTTCCTTGTGCAGGGAGCTCTGGAGTAGAGTGGTCTCGCAATCTCAGTTGGGACACCCGAGTCTATGAGTTTGGCCCCCTCAGAGGTCACACTCAACAACGCCGCTCTCCAGACCTCCCAGGAGTAAAACAAACAGGGAAAAGTGTACAGACGCAGCCTCAGCCACATCTGCACCTCCATATGAGCTCCACCACCTCAGGTTGGAGTCTCCATTCCCCGGGCCTCAGCCCCTGCCTTGACAGGATGTCTGCTCCCAAATTCTGGACCCCAGGGATATAAGCTGCCCTGAGTAAAAGCAGCTTCCCCTGGGACCACAGGAGGATTTGGTGCGCCAGTTGCAGAGTGGACCACCACTGCAGAGGTCTCATGTACAACAGGCCAAAAGTATCACATTGGATGCTACTGCCATCAGACCCAACAGTCTTAGAACTCCTTCACAGTGAGTGACTGGCCTAGCTTTATTCGGTTTACGGTAGAAAGGATAGGTTCTGTGCGAGCAGGCGAAAGCTGCGCCCGCATCGCAACAGAGTCCCAAACCACGCCCAGAAAAATGGTCCTCTGTACTGGAGAAACACACTTTTCAACCTCAACCCCAACTTTCTTATGTGAGCGAGAACGACATCTCGATGACGAACCGCCAATCTGACGTAACTGAGCTAGAAAAGCCAGTCGTCAATGTAATTGAGAACACGAATGCCCTGCAGACGCAGCGGAGCCACGCTGCGTCCATACATTGGTGAAAGTGCAGGGTGATAGAGCTAGACCAAATGGAAGAAACTGCTATTGGTACGCTTCACCCCCAAAAGCGAACCTCAGGTACTTCCTGTGTTTGCGGAAGGATGGATAAAGTATGCGTCCTTGAGATCTATTGTGACACAAACCAGTCCTCGGACTTGATCTGTGACATGATCTGCCTCCAGGTTAACATTTTGGATCTGAGCTTCACAACTGACTGGTTCAGAAGACGCAGATCCAAAATGGGACGCAACTACCCATCCTTCTTTGGAACGATAAAATACCGGCTGTAGAACCCGGACTCCCTGTCGGGTGGAAGTACATGCTCTAAGGCTTCCTTCCCCAACAAAGTTTTTACCTCCTGTTCCGTTACCAGAGCCTGCCTGGGGTCCACCACTACTGGCGGGGCCCCCATAAATCAGGTGGGCGGGCGCGACCTGAACTGGGTGGCATTCCCGCTTCTGATTGTATGCAGGACCCAATGAGAAATACCTGGCAGTAGCTTCACGCTGCCAGAAATTCTACTAAGGAACCAGCCTCTCGAGGCTGGCCTCTGGTGCTCCCCGAACGATCAATTCGGTGTCCTGTAACGGTGAACCGGCAGGAAGAACCGAGCTGACTGCTCCGGGACCCTCCTGAGAGGGAGCAAGCATCCCAGCACCGTTATCAGGCGGAAACTGAGATATGGGCTCGCTGGAGACCCCTGCGCCCTGAAGCACACGAGGTGGCAGGGTAGGCAGAACGGCCCCCCTGAGGGCACCAGGGAAAAAATGGGCACCGTAAGATGAGGTGTTGACCACTTCTCCCCGGAGAGGACTGCCTTCGTGCAGCCTTCTCAGAGGTAAACATGGCCCTCAGATCCATCTTACCCCAGAAGACTATTGTACCCAAGAGTATCAGCCTCTCAAGACTGGTCTCCGGCACAACTTGTGTAGCCGATACATGGAACCCTCATCAGAGGGGGCGATCATCCTAGTGCCGCTACATTTCTGGGCGGACATTGAGATATAGGCCCCCCGGAGACCACTGCGTCCCGACGCACACGAGGTGGCGGGGTTGGCAGAATGGCCCCCCGATGGTACGGAAGGGAAACGGGTACCGTAATGTGAGGTGTTAACCACTTCCCCCCCGGAGGCCAAGAGAACCAGCCTCTCGAGACTGGTCTCTGGTAATGCTCAAGCAACCAATTTGGTGCCCTGAAGCGGCGAACCGGCAGGGAACAGCCAAATTGATTACTTTGAGACCCTCCTCAGAGGGGCGAGCATCCCAGTGCCGCTAAATTTCTGGGCAGACACTTAGATATGGGCTCGCTGGAGAACACTGCGTCTCGACGCACACGAGGTGGCGGGGTTGGCAGAATGGCCCCCTGAGGGCACTGAAGGGAGATGGGCACCATAAATGAGATGTAATCCATTTCCCCCCAGAAAGGATGCCTTCAGAGGTCTGACACCAGTGATGTCAAAGCCTTTTCACCGAAGCTGCCTTTGCAGTAATGACGGTCCTCAGGTCTTACACAAAAGAGACCTCAGCTAATAATGCCGAAGGAAAAAAGGGCACCGTGTGATGAGGTGTTATCCATTTCTCCCCGGGAATTCACCATTCAATTCCTCAGAATTTAATTCAGCCAAAATCAACCAGACAAGTAGAACGGTCTGAAAGAAAAGGCTGACTATAGTGAATAAAACAGGCATCCAAAAATCAGATGAGTTTAATTCTTCTTATTTGACATGAGATACAAAAAGAATAAAGCTGGTATAGTCTGCATGCAATCGTAGGGAAAAGAGAGAAAGGGAAAGTCCTGTCTCCTCAGTTCCCTCCAAATATAAATATATATGTATATACATGAATTGCGGGCACACAATCTGCACGCTGCCTCAGCAAACGCGAGATCCGAGCCACATATTGCAGACACGAAATCTGCACGCTGCCTCAGCAAACGCGAGATCCGAGCCACATATTGCAGACACGAAATCTGCACGCTGCCTCAGCAAATGCGAGATCCGAGCCACATATTATTGCAGACAAGAAATCTACACGCTGCCTCAGCAAATGCGAGATCCGAGCCACATATTATAGCATATTATCAATAAAGAATAGTACCGATCTCGCGTTTGCTGAGGCAGCACGTAGATTTCAGCAAGTTCATTACTAGGATTTCAAGCTGTTCTCCTGTTGTTGACTGAACATCACAGAGCTGAACGAAGCGCTCCTTTATGGTCATGTCATGTACATAACGCACCACAAAGCACACCTGTTCGATGTGTGACACATCAGTAGTCCCATCAAGTAAAATTGGAAATATTGATGCTTCCCTCACTTCCTTCAATATGAGCTGTTTCACATAAATAGCCATTGCTCTAATTAGGTCATTTTGTATTCGGTTTGAGAGGAGAGACACCTGAGGTTTTTGACGTGATGCTTGTTTTCAAGATGACGCTTAAGGACAACCAACTCCAAAAGCTCTAAGAAATTTCCTTTGTTTGAACTTGTGAGGCTTTCATTGTCACCTCTGAATGCCATGCCTTGTTTCGCCAAGTACAGAACAATATCAATTAGTCTGTAGATAATTTCCCTGTTGTTTTGCCTTTCTCTTTCTTTGGCTGCTTGCATTACAGCATCAGCCTTTTCTAAAGCTGTATCCAATGCCTTTCTTTTAAAGGCATTCCACCGAATCATGCCTAGCATGTGTGACTCTGTCCTGCTATGCTCCTTCATTTTCCCCTTAGCCTGCTTCCACAGACTTACCCCACTGACTTCCAACCTGTCCTGCTCTTATTCAGTTTGCAGCTGAAACAGAACATGGCATCATTCTCAGGGTCTTCATACCACTGTCCCTGAAATGAACGTCCTTGTTCGTTTTTTTTGGAACGGCAAAATTGGACGACATTTTGTGAAGGCCACATTGTACGTTATACTGTATTTCTTTACGTGGGCAGGATCTGATGGATTTTTTAACTGAAGCAAAAACTCAAAGTCTTCTGGCTCTTTCTCCCTTGTGTTCATGGCTGTGGCTGTGCCTCACTTGCCACATCTTCCTGTTCTGCCTCTGTCTCTTCTCTTTCTGTCTCAATGTATTGCCTTTCTTTCTCAATCTGAACATTTTCTGTCTCTGGTTCATTTCCAAGGCCTTCACTTTTACTCTGTTGAATTGACTCTGAGGTAGTGTCATCTTAATATAGAGAATGAAAAACACCTTTTACAATCATATATTAAATACAATTGTTAGGCTTAGTGCTAATTCAGTTTATGTTGTTGTATTGTAATTACTTTTCCATTCAAATAACTGAATGCCTATCTTTCTTCTTCTCACACTCTAGCATATTCCTTCACTGTCAGCCAGTTTAACAGTCTCACCTGAGTCTGATCTGGCTGATCTGGGCTCTCCTTCACTCTCTGAGCCTCTGCCTCATCTTCAACAGAAGTATAATAATGATTAGACATTTGATTTAATATTATACAGTATAAATCTATATTATACACAGTACTATACCATGCTAATATACAACACATTTAGAGCATTTATATTACCTTTTTTTTTTAACTATTTATAGGCTTACCATTAATATGTTCCTAAATAAAATATTTATAAATAGCCTATGATGTGTTATAGATGACTAATATCAACTAAGACAAGTGGATATAATGGGAAATATTCTTAATTACAAGAATTAAAGTGAGACAAACTGTCTGCTAAACATTCTATAATTTTCTATGATTTACCTGCTGGAGCTCTGAATCCACGTTTGCAGTGTTGAACTGCCTCTCTTCGCTCTTTCTGTCTCTGTCTCTGTCTCCTCTTTTGTGAAGGCAGGGGCGTAATTTCCACTGGGGACAGGGGGGACATGTCCCCCCCACTTTTCAAAATCCTGTTTGTGTCCCCCCCACTTTCAAATTCGTTTGTTATGATTTTTTTGACCGCGCTCCGTCATCGCCACGGAGCAGGACCGAGCCTGTGTCGATGCGCGCGTCCGCTTCCAGGAACGTCGCGTCACACGCATGCACAGTGTAAACACAAACAGACTGAAAGTACCGGTACTACTGAGCAGCTAGTATTGCAGTCAGTCATGAAACGCCAGCAACAGATGACTTTAATGTCTTCATGGATGAAAAAAAAGAAAGGAGATGTGAGTTGGTTGATTAGTAAATTAGCTCAGGTCAGGATAATTGTATTTTCTGTCTACAGCTGTTGATGCTAGCCTAACGCTGACTGACTAACGTTTACACACTGTTGCTAGGTAACGTTAACTTCACTTAGCTATACATTAATGTTGCATTCTGTGTAGTGTACCATGAAAAGCATTTTCTGTCAGCAATTAAATGTTTTTCTAAACTTGGGCTATTGTTGTTCACCTACAATATTTGTTAATCTAAACTGTAATTTAATTTTAAAATTAGCCTATTATTTAGCCTATAAAAAAATATCTGACGACATTCGGACTGCCAACACCTCTCACAGGAAGACGTAACTGTGTTTTCATTACTGAATGATTCAGCGTTTTGAACGCAATTTTGCATCTTGTGTACCAAATAATCTTGTGTACCTGCGGTTTGGTGGATGTGTCTCTGACAAACGTGAGATTTAACGTTTAGTTTGAAATAAAAGTTTGTTTAACAGTGGAAATTGAGTCTCACATTATTCATTTTATTCACACAAAACATGTTAAAACATTTTTAGTGAACATTTTTGACTTTATAAAATGATTCTCTCAAGTCTTGGTGATTGGCCCCTATTAAACAATAAATTAAGTAAGACATATTTTTCTTATGCACTTAGTTGCCTACAAATCTTTTTGGCAGAATTTAGTAATATAAATAACTTAATTATTTCCTTGATTTTGTATCACAATATTCCCTAAATGTATGTAAATACAAATGTCAAATCGAAATTTTGTCAAACCCATTTTGTGTCCCCCCCACTTCTCAAACCAAAGTTACACCCTTGTGTGAAGGCATTGTTTTTTGTCATCAAATTGTACCAACAACAGAAAATATGGTCTTATTTATTTTAGATTTGATTTGACTGGTACAATAATTTGATTAGACACGCATTCTAATTCTAAGAATGTTGGTGTTAGCACTATTAGAAGACCAGGAGCAAAACACTACCGACAGAAATACAACATCAAACTCAAATGACTAATTCTGTGGATCAACCAGTGTCTGTGATGTGTGTTGTAATGCGATGACCTTCGTGAACTGTCCTCTCCACTCTTCAGAGAGCGTATGTGTGTGTGTTTGTGCGCGTGTGTATGTGAGAGAGAGAGAGAGAGAGAGAGAGAGAAAGAGAGAGAGAGAGAGAGAGAGAGAGAGAGAGAGAGAGAGAGAGAGAGAGAGGCTGCAGAGCGAGCGGGAAAACCCGGAGCGGATTGGCGTAGTCAGTGGATCTTTAGCGGAGCGTTTTAACGCAACTAGTGCTTATTTTGACGCGCGCGCGGGGGTCGTTGAGAGGGGCACTTCAGCCAGTGAGGGCAAAGGGGCAGTAGCTCTAGCCACCGGGCCACCCCCCTGTGCACGGCCCGGTGCAGCTCTAATTTACCCGTGTTGAACGTTCCGTCGCATTAGTTCCGCTTTTGGCGCTCGCGTGTAAAATCATTATAAATTCATAATTAATGGGTGGCCAGGGACATGTCTACAGAGGCACGGTCCTCCGTGTAGAACCGCCACTGATTCACATCACATCGGCTATAAAACGATTGCTAGACCCACTAGGATCAAACTACAAAAAAATATATATATTTTAAGAAGAGGATACATTTCTACTTGGATGAGGTAATGTTTCTGCTCTAGCTTCTAACACCAGACTTACAGGGTAGTTATATAGAATAAAAACAAATGAAATAATGTTCGCAAATGTTCAGATGAAATGTCAAGGTTTAGATTAATAAGAGCATAACGATTCAATATGGTGAAATGAGATTAATTTTAATGTTACGCCATGCAAGGTTGAACATGAAAACGGTTGCCAACTTGCCATGCTGAATTCAGGCAAATATCTGTTATTTTTCGAAAATCGATTGTTTTCATTCATTATTGAAACATTAATGTGTGTGGATGACAGTCCTACCCTTGACATCGAGCTCCGCGTTGGACATCAGAAGTTGTAATCATGACAAAAGAAACGTTTTAAAATACAGGCAAGTTCATAAAGATTTACATTTTATGCCTAAACGATAGCGGTTCGATTATTTTGCATGATTCTGCGCTGTATAATCTCATAACAAAAACATTCGAAAAATGCCTTGGCAACCGGCCAACTCTTCAGCGTTCGACTGATTATGACGTCACAGTGCGAGTCGCGCCTATATATAGAGCTCCGCTCAGGTTTGAGCTCAGAACATCTTGTTCCCTTTCTCCTGTAGTCATGCTCTATTTTATTTGCTTTCTCTGTTTACCCCTTGCTTGCTCTATTTTATTTGCTTTCTCTGTTTAACCCTTGCTTGCTTTATTTTATATGATTTCTGTTTAACCCTTGCTTGCTTTATTTTATATGATTTCTGTTTAACCCTCGCTTGCTTTATTTTATATGATTTCTGTTTAACCCTCGCTTGCTTTATTTTATATGATTTCTCTGTTTAACCCTTGCTTGCTTTATTTTATATGATTTCTCTGTTTAACCCTTGCTTGCTTTATTTTATATGATTTCTGTTTAACCCTTGCTTGCTTTATTTTATATGATTTCTGTTTAACCCTTGCTTGCTCTATTTTATATGATTTCTCTGTTTAACCCTTGCTTGCTCTATTTTATTTGCTTTCTCTGTTTAACCCTTGCTTGCTTTATTTTATATGATTTCTGTTTAACCCTTGCTTGCTTTATTTTATATGATTTCTGTTTAACCCTCGCTTGCTTTATTTTATATGATTTCTGTTTAACCCTCGCTTGCTTTATTTTATATGATTTCTCTGTTTAACCCTTGCTTGCTTTATTTTATATGATTTCTCTGTTTAACCCTTGCTTGCTTTATTTTATATGATTTCTGTTTAACCCTTTCTTGCTTTATTTTATATGATTTCTGTTTAACCCTTGCTTGCTCTATTTTATATGATTTCTCTGTTTACCCCTTGCTTGCTCTATTTTATACGATTTCTCTGTTTAAACTTTGCTTGCTTTATTTTATATGATTTCTCTGTTTAACCCTTGCTTGCTTTATTTTATATGAATTTCTCTGTTTACCCCTTGCTTGCTATATTTCATATGATTTCTCTGTTTAACCCTTGCTTGCTTTATTTTATATGATTTCTCTGTTTAACCCTTGCTTGCTTTATTTTATATGATTTCTGTTTAACCCTTGCTTGCTTTATTTTATATGATTTCTCTGTTTAACCCTTGCTTGCTTTATTTTATATGATTTCTGTTTAACCCTTGCTTGCTTTATTTTATATGATTTCTCTGTTTAACCCTTGCTTGCTTTATTTTATATGATTTCTCTGTTTAACCCTTGCTTGCTTTATTTTATATGATTTCTGTTTAACCCTTGCTTGCTTTATTTTATATGATTTCTCTGTTTAACCCTTGCTTGCTTTATTTTATATGATTTCTCTGTTTAACCCTTGCTTGCTTTATTTTATATGATTTCTGTTTAACCCTTGCTTGCTTTATTTTATATGATTTCTCTGTTTAACCCTTGCTTGCTTTATTTTATATGATTTCTGTTTAACCCTTGCTTGCTTTATTTTATATGATTTCTGTTTAACCCTTGCTTGCTTTATTTTATATGATTTCTCTGTTTAACCCTTGCTTGCTTTATTTTATATGATTTCTCTGTTTAACCCTTGCTTGCTTTATTTTATATGATTTCTGTTTAACCCTTGCTTGCTTTATTTTATATGATTTCTCTGTTTAACCCTTGCTTGCTTTATTTTATATGATTTCTCTGTTTAACCCTTGCTTGCTTTATTTTATATGATTTCTCTGTTTAACCCTTGCTTGCTTTATTTTATATGATTTCTCTGTTTAACCCTTGCTTGCTTTATTTTATATGATTTCTGTTTAACCCTTGCTTGCTCTATTTTATATGATTTCTCTGTTTACCCCTTGCTTTCTTTGTTTTATATGATTTCTCTGTTTACCCCTTGCTTGCTTTATTTTATATGAATTTCTCTTTTTACCCCTTGCTTGCTCTATTTTATATGATTTCTATGTTTACCCCTTGCTTGCTTTATTTTATATGATTTCTGTTTAACCCTTGCTTGCTGTATTTTATATGATTTCTGTTTAACCCTTGCTTGCTTTATTTTATATGATTTCTCTGTTTAACCCTTGCTTGCTTTATTTTATATGATTTCTCTGTTTAACCCTTGCTTGCTCTATTTTATATGATTTCTCTTTTTACCCCTTGCTTGCTCTATTTTATATGATTTCTCTGTTTAACCCTTGCTTGCTCTATTTGATATTTTCTCTGTTTACCCCTGGACAGACATCTTGATGAATTCAGATATTGTGTTATAATTGCTGAGCTGTTAGTTTCATAAGCATCCACTGCACTCTTGTGTTGTTTTCATTCCGTGGCACCTTGGACCGGTCCTGTGCTTCTGTGTTTCTGTGCTACATTGCTCACTCAACCTGAAAAGGTTTTCATGCAATATACAATATGCAAATTATTTTATCTCACAGTCTGGGGGTTCGTCCGGATTCTGAGAACCGGGAAGAGAGAAAAGCGCTGGGATGCTGTTACAAATATCTCGTGGACGCATGAGAAGTTTTTTGTAATCACTCTGTAGACCACTACCCAATGAAATGCCGGTTGTTGTTTCACTATGGCTGGCAACAGTAGCTCTCAATAGCTATTAACTCGGATGGTGGTTGGGGGTACAGTACTGATCACACTGTACTTCGGATCACAAAATAATTTCAATTGTAATTGCATGTTGATATATTGTGACTTAAAAGAAGGTGTTTTAGGGACGACCTGGATTCTGTTTGGCGAAAGCTGGACGAAGAAGGCACTAGCCCAAAATTAGATTACAGCACCCAAACAAAAGAAGGTGATTTTAGAGGCGATCAGGACGAAAGTTTTTTGTGAGCCTAACCTAGGACCATCACCCACGTCGCAATACGATACATGCACGGCAACTGAGGTTGGGCAATTGAGTACCGAAAAAATGCTGCGAGCCGCCACCGACCTCACCCTCCGGGCAACGAAGGTGACTGCGCGCTCGATTGGTCAAGCGATGGCCACACTGGTGGTTCAGCAGCACCATCTTTGGCTCAACCTGGCTCACATGAGGGAGGCCGATAAATATCGGTTCCTGGACTCTCCCGTGTCTCAGGTTGGGCTATTCGAAAGCAGACGGAGGCCCTAAAGCATATCTTGCCCTGGTGTGCAGCTGCGACTCCGGCGACCCGGAGGAGGTTGGAGCTGCTTCTCGGGAGACGGCAAAGGCGCCGCTCCCTCCCCCGGAGGAGGGCTGGGTGGAAAATCCTATGTTTCGTTTTCTTTCTGTTCCGCCGCTGGCTCTTTGGAGCCCAGCGGTACCCACATTCTCAGTAAAAGAACAGTTCACTCATCCTCTAGGTCACAAGAGGGTGTGTCTGGCGGTGTGTCACGCTGTGCCTGGCCACCCTCAGCCCTCTCTCCTTTCGCCAGCAGAGGGCAGTGTGCTGCTCGAGGCCGCCCCCGTGCCGTCTCCCACGCGCACTGTCACTCTGCAGAGCCATACCTCACTTCGGGCCGCATTGCCGTCCGAGTCGGGTCCCCTGGCTCCGCTGGTAGGGCTCCTCACTGCCCTACCGCGGGTCCGTCTATTGTGCTGTTGGTCCTGCTGGTTCGGAGTCTGGGAGCCTGGCTAGTGCTCCCAGCCTGTCCCACTGGCTCATCTGCAAGATCAGACTTGGCTATGCGATTCAGTTCGCCCAGCATCCCCCAATGTTCAGGGGCATCTATTTCACTCGTGGATCGTGTGAACGATACTCCTGTGCAGCGGGCGGAGATTGTGGTCTTATCCTCTTATGGAGTCTGAAGCATCTGAGGTCACTTCGTGCCATTCACATCCTAGGCGTGCTCAACCGTGCAGCTCCCAGGCGAGCTCTCACGGCAGCCTCCGCTTCCGGGAGAAAAGAGACTCCATCCCCAGGCGGTCCAGCTGATATGGCGTTGCTTGGGGACCCCGGACTCAACCCATTGCCAGTTGTTTTACTCCCTGTCCAAGGGCACCCTCGGCATGGACGCACTGGCACACAGCTGGCCCCGGAGCCTCCTCAAGTATTCGTTTTCCCCAGTGAGCCTTCTTGCACAGACATTGTACAAAGTCAGGGAGGACGAGGAGCAGGTCCTTCTAGTTGCGCCGTATCGGCCCAACCGGACCTGGTTTTCAGATCTCATGCTCCTCGCGACAGCACCTCCTTGGCCCATTCCTCTCAGGAAGGACCTTCTGACTCAGAGATGGGACACCCTCTGGCACCCGCATCCGTACCTCTGGAATCTCCATGTCTGGTCCCTCGACAGGACGCGGAGGTTCTAGGTGGCCTTCCCCAATCGGTGGTAGACACCATCACTTCCGCTAGAGCTCCTTTTCCTTCGAGCTTTGCGTGCCGCATTAATTCAATCCACTCAAGCTATTTCAATTCAAACTTTACACTTTACCAGTGTAAAGTCTTCAATTATGTAATAATGGTGTTCAGTAAAGGAGTGATAAAATACATTATACATTTCTTTTCCTGGTTTAGATTATCATAAACAACCCAGTTCCTAAATTCCTTCCTCATATATGTCACAGTTCCCTGTCAGTGCTTCCCTCACACACTCCACACTCCATTCACACACACATAGTCCAGCCATATCACTCCAAACTACAATTCCCAGCATTCCTCCTGCTCATCATCTGCAGCTGAAAGCACATCCCTCATACACACTCATGGTCTGATCTACACAACTAGGACTACAGACTACGACCTGTATACTTTCCTCCAGCGACTCCTACGATGAGTCCTAGTGAATTTCCTACTATTCTCCTTACTCCAGCGTTCCCTATCGTCACCTGTAAGATATAGTATTTCCTGTGATTGACCCGCGACTCTCGTCTGTTGAAGTGTGTGCTTCCACAATCTCCTGCATGGTCATGATCTCCAGCCCAACCTGCTTCACAGTGAAGACTGTCATTAATCTCCTGCCAAAGACTGTTTCCTTCTGCATCTGATCGAGTTCTTCCTGTCAGCGTCTCTCAGCCTCTGAGTCTGTGATATTCCCTGACAATAAATGACCAATGATCTTAAAGCAGATCATTTCATGTGGTTCAGTTGATGCTTTAATATTGTAACACAAACTGAAAAGAGAATAAAATATTTCTTTCATCTTTCAGTGTTAAATACTGACGGTGTCGATGAAGGTCAAAAACAAATGATTGACAAGAAAACTAATTAAATAAACACCTAATTTTTAAACTAATATTTAATTTAATACAATGGTTACACTAATATGCATTAATTACTTGACTATTAACTAATTGTTCTGCAATATGTCATTTTGACTTTGACATTCCTAATCCATGGATTTAATTTCCAGACGTCTACAACCTACAACCAACCAAGCTTTTCAAAAAAAGTCTCAAAAGTGGCGGGAAATCATTAAATCTAGCGACAGAATCACTCAATTGGCAGAACTGTGGAAAATACAATTCAAAATTAAATTTTGGTAACAACAGTAAAACCTCGATGATAAAGACTGAAACAAACCGGGTATAAATAGACAGAAACTGACATGAGTGAAGACAGTGTGTGATGATCAGTGATGAGTCCAGCACAAAGGATTATGGGAGATGGAGTCCGATACAGTGAGGCAATAGTTCGGGGTGGAGTGCCCTCTGGAGGCTAACAAGGAAACTCCAGCGGGAAATCATGACAAATTTGATCAATTATTCATTTGTAATTATTAATAATTTGTCTTTGCCAGTTTTCCATGTATAGAGCACGTGTTTAAAATAATACTGAAGAAAGTATTCAAAAAATAAAAGAAGTGAATGTCCTGGGGTTATTGCAAAAAGCAGGTTATGTGACATTCCTGGTTAAGTTTAAGGGTAAGCATGTGGATAACCTCAGCTTTTGGTTCCAAAAATGGAGGAAAGTTTCAAGGTATGTAAGTAACCATAGCAACTTAAGCTCTGAACATAATCTGCTCCGGGGCAGGTTTAGTTTCAGGGTTAGTTTGTTTCAGAGCATGGCATGGCCTTCAGAAGACGATCCAGTGGATGTGGAAACACAGATTATACAGAATCTTTTCTGCCGTGAGAGGGTGATGAGAACACGTATCGATGTGTTTTCGTATCCAAATGGATATTTGCGGGAGCGTTACCGTTTTTCAAAAGATTTGTTCATTTATTTATTGAGGTTAACTGGCAAAAAAGGGCTTGTTTTATCAGGTGTAATCCTTCTGGAGCCAGAAGAACTCTGAGCCAAGTCAAAATGAAACATAGAAACGTTCTCCAACAAGGTGATATTTTCTAAATGGTCTCATAGAATATCATAGAAAGGACAAACCCGCCACTCTGTGAAGTTCCTCTTTAATGACTCCCGGTGGTTTATGTCCAGGGAACTGCACTAAAGTGTGTAGGAACCGTTTGAGTCCAAGGCAAACTGTCCGAACAGCCCTACACACAGTTGCCTTTCCCACATGCTCTGCATCACCGACGTTATACAAAAAACTCCCCGTCGCACAAAAACGAAGTTCAATGCACAAAATGTGCTCTGTGTTCAGAGCTGATCCGCAATGTGTGTCGTTTGATATGTAAGGTTTCAAAAGATTTGTTAAATAAATTAAAACGGTAACGCTCCCGCAAATGTCCATTAGGATACAAAAACACATCGATACGTGTTCTTATCACCCTTCACTGTGTTTCCCTCACGCCCCGGTCAGTTCTCGTCTTTGTTGGAATGTGTGTGAAGTTGTTCTCCTTGTTGCTTATGATTAAAGTCTTCATGTTAATCTTCAACTCTGTGTCTGCCTGTCTCCTACACGTTCTGTGACACTGAGCATACAGATTTCCTGTAGGTGAAACTTTTTAAGTGTTTTTATTTTGATGAATTTCTTAATTTTTATCATAAAGAGGCTTTTGTGTGCAGCACATGTTTTGTCCCTCATCTCAAGAATCAGTGACAGTGTTCATGTGTTTCAAGACATGTTGTCATCTTAGCACAGGTAAAGTGAGAGCATTACTGGAAACACACTTTTGTGTTTGTGTTCGGATCAGATGTGGACATATTCAGAAATGAAGAAAAACGCTTGATCTGTTTTGTCGGAAGAACACAGACTGCGAGCAAGCATGTGCAAACAAGTGCTGCACAACCGCGCTTGATTTCATTTTCCGGGTTGCGGCTGAGGAGAGTGCGGCACAAGAGTGACCTCTAGAGGCGCTCTCTGATTAAACTATCACTGAAGCCTCGTACAGTTTGTTTTGTTACGTGATGTGAGGCTGTGCGCTGCACAGAACTGGACACTTCAAAAACGGATTTAAAACCGACAACAAAGCGGTGTGTTATACAGTACACTACAGTATATGTTTTCATATCACCAAAGTAAGTAGTTTGTTGACTAAATGCTGTAATAGTGGGTGTCTGCGTGTCCGTGTTGAACGTGCTTTTTGTAGAAAACGATGCAGAAAATGCGGACAGAATCCATTCATAAAAAGGGAATTTATTGTGTAACGCGGATTGTCAGGATGAATGGCGCAGGCACGCAGTTTACTGCTGAACAATTCATTCAGAGACACAAAACATGCAGGATTCATATTTAAATAGTATTTTTGACGTTTAATATTAACATATACTACTCCATATCGCAATTTAATTGAAGTGTACCTACTTGTATTTATCCAAAATGTGAAAAAATTCCCCCTTAAACAATAAATTCCTTTTATTATGAATTATTATTTATTATTATGAATTACGATTCCGTCCGCGTTTTCTGCATCGCGGAAATAGGGCCCTTAGTGAACATTTTACTGTTTCATTTTCAGAAACTATCATCACACCATACACACACAGAAAAAAAAGGCCTTTAAGGCAACCCGTAAAATTAAATGTTTGGTTATACTCTTTAACAGTATAATGTATGTCTAATTTCAACAGTAAACCTCTGTTGTGTAGCACTTTGAATGTACAAAAATGTATTTTTTTTTTTAATTTACATTGAAATAAGAGATAAATGTTTTATTCCTTCATTTAAAACAAATAATACACATTTCCACACTGGCACACTTCATTTTTGGTTTAAATAATTCTTTAGCATGTAAATGTAAAATTTCCTTCAGTTTAATTTAAATTTGTAATTAAAATAAATAAAAGTGTATATATATATATATATATACTTTAAAGTTTAGAATTAGACAGCCCTGCGCTGAGTAAACAATTGACCCTTAGCAAACAGTTTGATTGACAGGCGATCTAATCAATGATAACGCCGAATCCGCCATCTAATCCGACAAAGCCGTCAGGGAGTTGCCTATAGTAGATTAACGTTGGCTAACTTGAAATATTGTGCGTACTCCCGTCTTTCTGCAGTTGAAACAACATTCCTTCTGATGTTCATTCATGTTTATTGGATGCTATAAATGAACTAGTATGAAGAGATGATCGGTTCACGAGCTGCTTGAAGGATCTGTCATGACACATTAAGGAGCCACTATACGGTATTTAGAGTTTAAACTGCTTTTAAAAAATTACAATATTTTAAATATGAAACTCTTTCATACGTTGTCAGTGTCCTGTTTGCTTCGCGATGTATTTTTGACTGTGGGAGAATATGGGTTGTCGGGCATTGAAACAGGGGGCGGGTTTTGCGAAGTTCACCAACGTTAATCTACCAACTCCCCTGACTGCTTTGTCGGACAAAATGGCCGATTCGGGGTTATGATTGGTCAGATCACCTGTCAATCAAACTGTTTGCGAAGGGTCAATTAGGGCCCGTTCCTGTATTTTGCCTGGGGCCCTCAAATCTCTAAATCCGCCCCTGGTGAAAGTATACATAGCCTATAAAATGCCTTTGTGCGTAAAGATGGCCATTTTAAGCATGATTGTTTGGATATATATGAAATGGAAACACTTTACAATAAGAGTCCATTTGTAACATTAAAGGTTAATGAAAGTGTTGTTCATTGTTAATTGCAATATTTACATTTTAAAGTTGCCTCTTACGTTAATTATAATGCACTGTGAATTAACATGAATGATCAAGGCATAATTTTTTGCCATTTTTTTTAAATCAAAGCAAACAAAATGTAAGAAATAGAGTTAAAATAATCTTCCTGCTCAAACTGTGTATAGTATATATATAATATATATATATATTATACTACTATATATATAGTATAAATATAATTTAATAATATTTTCTCCTCCTTTTGGATTTTGCATTTACTTGTACTTTTACTTTCAATACTTAAGTATGTTTAGTATCAAAAAAATACTTTTCATACTTAAGTATAAAAAATATCACATACTTTAAAACTTTTACTCAAGTAATATTCTAAACAGTGACTTTAACTTCAACCAAAGTCATTTTCTTGTAAGATATCTATACTTTTACTCAAGTATTGCTTTCAAGTACTTTATACACCACTGGAACCATATTTCATCCTGTGTTATAGACTCGCTGACTGTAATCTCACTGATCAGTGCTGTGAAAGTTTGTCTTCATGTCTACAATCATCAAACTCACTGAGAGAGCTGGACCTGAGTCACAATAACCTGCAGGATTCAGGAGTGAAGCTGCTCTCTGATGGACTGAAGAGTTCACACTGTCAACTCAACATACTGAGGTAAGAAAAACAAATGAAGGTTCACTTGGTTATGAAATCAAAGATGGCCTCTGCACTGGTCCTGTTCTCTTAGGCCCAGTTGATCAAAATGTTTAATCTGGATCAATGTGATCTGGATTTGGAAATCCCATGTATTGCTATTTTGGATCTGGTAATTCATCTTACCTTTTTCTGGTTTTTCAAAGCAAAATTGGATTGGATCACCCTGATCCAGATAAATACTTCTTCAGATTTCCAAATCTCGATTATTAGTGCTCTTTGTATATATATATATATATATATATATATATATATATATATATATATATATATATATATATATATATATATATACAATATTATATATTATAATATTATATATTATACATATATATATTTTTCTGGCCACATCCAGAAAAATGAATAGATCTCTATGGCCCTCAAAACACTTCAGCCTGGTTTCACAGACGAGGCTTAGACTAAACCAGGATTAGGTCTTATTTATATTGGGACATTTAAGTGGCTGTTATAAATGTGCCTTTAAAAAAAAAAACATTACTGGTGTGCATCTTGAGACAAAACAATGGCGGTGACTTTTTTTATATGATGTCAGTACAAGTTGCTTCCATTTAAAACAGCTCAAACATTCATTTTAGTTTGGGACTAGGTTTAAGCCTTGTCAGTGAAATCAAGCATATATTTTTAAAATTGCAATTCTTATAGGTTTTTTTGTAACCATCAGATGGCAGATTTCTGCCTCTAAAGGCTGGAACACACCAACCCAACGTCAAAGAACTAGCAGCAACAAAAGCTCGCGGTGTTGTCGCCTCACGTCGGCTGCGTCGGGGAAAAAAATATGTGCTTGAACACCGAAAGAACTTCAGCCGACTGTCAACTAACACGTGCGTTCTGCACCTGCATATAAAGGAGATAACTGTCTAGTTAAGCAGATGTTTGTCAATATTCGTCATTCAAAAAGGGAAAGCGAAACTAAGACTGCAAGTATACAAACCATAAACAAAGCAGCGCTTGCTCAAGTTTTTAATATCAGTCATGCTGATCATGTTATTTTTTTCACTCCGCTCATATTATGAAAATATTTGTGCATTCGAGTGCTCAGGTAAGACCACGTAAAATTAGAACAACCTTCTGTCTGTGTCGCCATGATTTATATGCTTGCTTTCATAACTTTTGCTTATATTCTCGTGAAGTGACTCATTTGATATACTGAACAGCCAATCAGAGTTCTCTCTCTCACCGACGACTCGACGCCGATTCAACATGTCGAGTCAGCCGAAAAAAAGCAGATGAGGACCAACTTCAGCCGACAGTGCAGAAAACATTGAGAAAACTTAGTCAGCTGACGCACAAAAACTGCCCGACAGTTGACCGTCAGCTTGGAGTGTTCCTGCCTCAACACCTAATCAATATCCAGAAAACACTCATATTTAATTAGTTCATCATTAAAGTTAATCTTCAGAAAGGAAAAAAATCATTTGTAAGCTGATTGTTATGATCTTGCCGGTTACAAACACACGGGGAACATGGGAATTAATCCAAACAAGACACCTTAACATTAACAACGACAGACAAGGACTGAATGAAACTCGGGGCTTAAATAACAGGAACACAAGATGATAATGAGGCAAATGAACAAAACAGCTGATGGGGATGAACTATTGATGAGTGATGAGTGGTGGGAGAAAAACCAAAAGAAAGAGCACGTGTGGAGAGACGAAAAACAAAGTCCAGGATAGAAACACATGTAACACTAATGGTGTAGTTGAGGAAGTTTGTGGTAAATAGGTTAAAAAAAAAAAACGCAGCATAAATATATAGTTGAAGTAAATAAAAGAACTGTTACTGTCAATAATACAGGTTATTATTATAAGGTTATCACAAAACTGACTCAAGACAAGTCATATATTTGATGCAAGTAAAGCTGTTTGCTGAAATCACATGACCGATACACTTTGATTTCCACAGCAACTGATTCAACAAAGCAGTGCAATAAAATGTTTAAATTAGGGCTGTTGATTTAACACATTAATTAGATTAATTATGGTGAAAAATAATGTGTGAAATGCTGTCAAAAAAATGACAGCAAGTTAAATGTGAATGGAAATCAAAATTGAGGTTTTCCCTATATCCAAATTAAACTATATTACCCAATCTTTCTTTTTACTTTCCAACACTACAACTGATACTGTGTGTGTGTGTGTGTGTGTGTGTGTGTGTGTGTGTGTGTGTGTGTGTGTGTGTGTGTGTGTGTGTGTGTGTGTAGATTATCTGGCTGTATGGTGACAGAGGAAGGCTGTTGTTTTCTGGCTTCAGCTCTGAGATCAAACCCCTCACACCTGAGAGAGCTGGATCTGAGCTACAATCACCCAGGACAATCATTAGTCAAGCTGCTCTCTGACCCAAACTACAGACTGGACAAACTCAAGTATGTTCAACTCTAACAATCATCCTGTCATACCCTTTGTGCCTGATCGAAAATATTTTAAAAAAAATTTTTCTTGTGGATTAATAGTATTTCATTAAATACTGGAGAGAAGAAACCATAATAATGAGCGTGTATGTAATATAGCACTGAAGCGCACACATAAAGCTTTACATAAAGAACCGGCAAAAGTAATGATCATGAATGTGACAGAAAACAGCAAGGAGACAGTTTAATTGTTTATTAATAAACTAGTGTTTTCTGAATCTGTGTCGACTGCAAAGATGAAGTTGACGTCGCTGACTCTCTTCATCTCATAGTGGACGAGCCTAGAGAGAGAATTCACATTTCATTCAGATTACATAATCAGAGAGTAGCCTATTTCTTTTTGTGTTGAATTATTTAGTTTAAAAGTAGACATTTCAAGCTTTCTATAGATGTATTTCTCATGTCTGTGAGGCAAGTAGCCTGTGCTGAGTTTCAGTTCATTTAGCCTAAAGACGAGCTCCAGTTCACTGTAAGTGATCGTGTTATTCGTGTTATGATGAATCCTATCTTACTCATGCTGTTCACTTTTCATAATCAAATAGATGAAATAAAATAACATTATAATAGGTTATTGAAACAGAAATATTAAACTAAATATGTTTTCTTTAATGGCTACCAACACGTGTGGTCTGTGTTCTAAAACATCTATTGTGTTTTATTGTTCCACTATAATAATGATAATATTTATAATAATTCATTGAATTTGATAGGTGTCTCACATTGTCCCACAGCAACATTAAAATAGTGTAGTTTAGTGTACAATATTTTATAATAGTTTATTCTATTTAGTGTCCATTTCATTCATTTCATATATTTAATATTGGGGGCATCAAAGTTATTTGACATATTTGAATTTCCTTTTTTTAAAGTAACGCAATAGTTTCTTCCCCAGGTAAGAGGTAACTTATATAATGATGAAACTCAGTTACTATTTGTGAGAAGTAACGTCTAGGTTACTAATGTAACGACGTTACGTCGGACTGATGTCATGGGGTCTCGCTTGGGAGCTCAATCACCTCCACGTAGTAAAAAAACGAGCCAATGAGAATTGGCCAGTGAGATTTACATGCCGGGCCCCTCCCCCGGCATCCGGGTATAAATAGAGCCGGCATACTCATTTCATTCATACTTTGCTGAGGACCCGAAAACTGATCTCGGTCGCTCAGCGGTGACTCAGTGCTATGGCAAGGGGACGTAATGTCCTGAAGGAGGGAACGGGGGTTACATTAGTAACCTAGACGTTCCCATTCAGTCAGTCACGTTCGACGTTACATCGGACTGACGTCATGGGGCCCAATGGAAAACGCCATAGCAACTGAGTCACGCTACGAGCGTCAGGGAAGCAGATGCTGGCAGGCCTAGGCGTGCCACCTGCAAGTGCTAGCGTAAACTTCGTAACCCTTCAGCGCCCGGAGCAAGCCCTACGATGCCTTCCATACCAGTGGGATGGAGTGGACAGGGTCTTACTCGGGATATGGTCGAAGCTGTTGTTCCTTACCTCAGGGGAAGAGTGCTTCGGTGACTCAATTTCCCACGTTTTTTTCAGACCTGCCCAAAAACGCCAGGAAAGCGTCCCTCTTAGGGAAGCTACGGAGACCACACCCTGCCCGAAGGGAGATAACGTGGAGCACATATGCACTGACCCGCTGGGGCAGTATCTGCATATGGAAAGCTCCCTGCAGAAGGTCCTGCCCAGTTTGGGGAGGAACGCTACCCTCAGGGGCAGGGCTGAGCCGCCCAGGAAAGAAATGGGTTTACCAACGGGGAAATCGTACCATGGAGCAACACATACGGGATTACGGGAGACAGCCTTCCCTTTCTGCTGTCCTCCAAAGCAAACAAAGAGCTGCTCAGAGCTTCTTAAGCTCTGCGTGCGATCCACGTAAGCACGCAGAGCCTGAACAGGAGACAGCAACGCAAGGGCTGGGTCTGCCTCCTCCCGGGGCAGCGCTTGCAGGTTCACCATCTGGTCCCGGAAGGGAGTGGTGGGAACCTTGGGCACGTATCCAGGCCGGGGTCTCAAAATCACGTGAGACAAAGCCGGCCCGAATTCCAGGCACGGTTCGCTGACTGAAAATGCTTGCAGGTCCCCTACCCTATTAAAGGAAGCGAGCGCGGTCAGGAGCACTGTCTTCAGAGACAGGTGTTTCAGCTCAGCTGACTCAAGGGGCTCAAAGGGAGCTTTCTGTAGGCCAGCTAGGACGACAGAAAGGTCCCAAGAGGGAATTAGGGGAGGTCTAGGAGACCTAGCCACCTAGCACCTCTCAGGAACCTGATTATCACATCATGCTTTCCTAGTGACCTGCCATCGACCACATCGTGATGTGCTACGATAGCAGCCACATAGACCTTCAAGGTGGAGGGGGACAGCCTCCGCTCCAAGCCACTTTGAAGGAAGGAAAGCACTGAGCTGACCGGGCATCTCCGGGGGTCTTCCTGGTGGGAAGAACACCAACCAGCGAAGAGACTCCACTTCAGAGCATAGGCACGCCTCTTGGAGGGAGCTCTAGCCCAAGTGATCATGTCAACTACCGCGAGGAGCATGAGTTCCTGGAACCAGGTCCGGTTGGGCCAATACGGCGCAACTAGCAAGACCTGCTCCTCATCCTCCCTGACCTTGCACAGTAACTGTGCAAGAAGGTTCACTGGGGGAAACACATATTTGCGTAGGCCCCGGGACCAGCTGTGTGCCAGTGCATCCGTGCTGAGGGTCCCCTCGGTCAGGGAATAAAACAACTGGCAGTGAGCGGACTCCTGAGAGGCAAACAGGTCCACCTGTGCATCCCAGAATCTGCTCCAGATCAGCTGGACCACCTGAGGGTGGAGTCTCCATTCCCCCGGGAGCGTGAGCTGTCGTGAGAGCTAGGGCCAGCAGTACTGCTAGCATCTCAAGGCAATTGATATGCCACCGCTGCTGGGGTCCTGTCCAGGAGCCTGACGCAGCATGCCCATTGCATACAGCACCCCAGCACCTGGACGCATCTGTTGTGACAACAACATGCCTGGACACTTGTCCTAAGGGCACCCCGGCCAGTAGAAAAGCAAGGTCCGACCACGGGCTGAATGTTTGGTGACAGCTCGGTGTGATGTCCACACAGATCGTGCCATGGTGCCATGCCCACCAGTGCTGAAGTGGTCTCATATGGAGTAATCCGAGCGGCGTGACCGCGGCTGCGGATGCCATATGCCCCAGGAGCCTCTGAAAATGTTTCAGTGGGACCACTGTTTTCTGCGAGAACGAATTCAGGCAGCTCAGCACTGACTGTGCACGCTCGTTGGTGAGACGTGCCATCATGTTGACCGAGTCCAGCTCCGATGCGACTAATGCAAGATGTGACAAAGGCAAGATGTGACTAATGGCATCAGTCTGCTTCTGCACTGCCGAGAACTGCTGAGCGAAGTCCTCGACAGTGTCGCCGAAGAGGACGGCCTGAGAAATGGGGGCGTTGAGAAAGTGAACTTTGTTGGCGTCCTTCATTTCAGCCAGTTCCAGGCATTCCTGGACCACCAGGGTGCACATCGTCTGGGCCAGGGCACGTGCTGTGACTTTTGTCACCCGGAGGGCGAGGTTGGTCGCAGCACGCAGTTCTTGCAACATCCCTAGGTCCGAACTACCCTCGTGCAGCTCTTTCAGAACTTTCACCTGATGGACCTGGCATGCAGGTCGGAGGCCGCCTGTTCAGCGGCGGAGTAAGCCTTGGCAGCGAGAGCCGCTGTTGTCTTACCCGCCTTGGACGGGAGACGTGGACGATTCCGCCAGGTGGCAGCCGACTACGGGCACAAGTGTACCGCAATTGCCCGTAGTGGGAGTAGAGGAGGTAGAAGAGAGACTTCTGGCAGTGTGGGGTGCCTTCCATGTCTTCTGAACCTCCTCATGCAGCTCGGGAAAAAATGTCACTGGGGCGGTACGTGGCTGTGAACCATGCCCCGCGCCTAGAAATCAATCGTCAAGCCGCGAGCGCTCGGGACACGGTGGAGGGTTCCACTCGAGCCTGATGCCCGCAGCGGCCCTAGCCAGCATAGCCGTGGGCCCTGCATCAGACTCAGCTTGTGCAACCACCCCGGAGGCTGGAAGTTCAGCTTCGTCTTCATCTGCAGAAGACAACAGCCCACTCTCCGATGCAGAGATTGACATACGATCCTCATCCGGAGTGCCGAATGAGATACGGGGTACCTCACGAGAAGGACCCGCACCAGCACCCGGTAATTCAGTGGCACATGGCATTGTTGAGGAGTGGGAGGTTCTTGGGGGCTGACCCGAAGAAGAGGCTCCCACTGTAACCCTCAGATCTCCCAGAGTGCTAACCATCCCCGCAGCTCATCCTTGGAAAGTCACGGGGGGCTGGGTAGCAGCAGAGGGGACTCCTCCTTCCGTATTAAAGAAGGAGAGTCGCGATCTCAATGCCAACATGGTCATGCTCTCGCAGTGAGAGCATGAACCATCCATGAGCGCTGATTCAGCGTGCTGTTTACCCAGACACGTGATACAGCGCTCGTGGCCGTCAGATGAAGTCAGGAAATGACCGCATCCAGAAACACACGGGCGAAAAGACTTCTTGAAAAAGACGCTTTACTCCCGTGCTGCTCTTTTAGAAAATGCTCTGCCGCTGGAACACCGAGGGATAAATGCCGCGCCGATCGCTCCACACCAGCGCACCACGCACCCACCGCTGCTGTGTTGTCTGCCCAGCGAGAGAACAAAGAGCTTAGAGGGAAATTGAGAGCAATTAAAATGGCTGTTTTCGGGAACCTATCCCTGTAGCAATTAAAATTGCTGTTTTCGCTCTATGTTTCTTGCTTTCTGTGGAAGATGAAAGGAGATCAGTTTGTAACCGATTGGCTCCGAAGCAAAAGTATGAATGAAGTGAGTATGCCGGCTCTATTTATACCCGGATGCTGGGGGAGGGGCCCGGCATGTAAATCTCACTGGCCAATTCTCATTGGCTCGTTTTTTACTACGTGGAGGTGATTGGGCTCCAAAGCGAGACCCCGTGACATCAGTCCGACGTAACGTCGAACGTGACTGACTGAATGGGAACTAGTAACTATAACTAATGACTTTTTTAAAGTAATGTGCCCAACACTGGTCTTGAACTCTGAAGATTATCTTGATTCAGATCAACAGCTGCTTGTGTCTCATAACAGCAGCATCTGAGAAACAGACTCAATCTCTGATCCCAAAACATCAATTCAAAGCTTGTTGCTGCTCTAGAAAGTCAATTCTCAGTTCTGTCAGAGACATGAAGAAAAACATCCAACATACAGACTCAGAGATCAATGATGTTTGTCCTCATGATACTGAATAAAGCAGATCATCTGAACAAGAGATTTCTGCAGTTAGTAGATGAATATCAGTTATTGATTAAAACACTTGCACAAATGAAAGATAAAGACACAATTGATCAGTGAATGTAAAGGTGAGTCTGTAGATCAAGACTTGAGGATCTTATTTAGTGATCGAGGCTGTGAATCAGGAACTACATCAAATGATGGAGGACAGACAGAAGATCTCAAAGGATCTTCATCAGAAGAGACACCGGCCTGAGTTTGAGAGATAGTTCACTATTTTACAGGTCTTAAGATACATGATGATTTTTGTGTGACAAACAGACAACGATTGAAGTCATTCACATGTTCCTTATGAGCTCAGATCAGACTTTTCAAGATGGGGTTTAAAAATGTTACTTAATTTTGACTTTTTAAAATGTTAAAATCATTTTCAATTTAATACCCACTTTTTAACATGTAAATTGACTGTGATATTTTGTTTTATAGTGTGGATCATGGAGGAGAGATCAGGATTACAGCAGGACCACAGAAATGTAGGACACACTCACACACACAATTTAATCATTGTTTTGTTGTGTTATAAATGTTATAATCTCTCTTGTGTTCAGATGCATGTGATCTCACACTGGATTTAAACACAGTAAATACTGATCTTGCTCTGTCTGAGAGGAACAGAAAGGTGACGTGTGTGAGAAAGAAGAGGTCGTATCCTGATCATCCAGAGAGATTTGACTGTCGTCAGGTTCTGTGTAGAGAGAGTCTGACTGGACGCTGTTACTGGGAGACTGAATGGAGCGGGAGGGTTTATATATCAGTGACGTATAAAGGAATCAGCAGGAAAGGATGGAGTGATGATTGTTGGTTTGGATACAACGAAAAGTCCTGGAGTCTGAGACGGTTTAATAACAGATTCACTGTCAGACACAATAATGAGATCACAGAAATATCTGCTCCTCCTCGTCTCTCTAACAGAGTAGGAGTGTATCTGAACTGGTCGGCCGGCACTCTGTCCTTCTACAGCGTCTCTTACACACACACACTCACACACTTACACACATTCAACAGCACATTCACTGAACCCCTCTATGCTGGATTTGAGGTTTATTCTGGTTCAGTGTGTCTGTGTGAGATTAAACATGTTCCTGTGAGAAACAACTGAGACACACAGATGAGAGACAGAAACACACTCACATGATCTCTCTTTAACTCTCACAGCTGTAAACTCTTTCTCTCTTCTCATCTTCATTTCAGTGAATATAGAAACACACTCATTGACTTCAGTGTAAATGAGACACACCACAGACTTCTATTGTGTTTCTATAAAGACATTTGAATGAGTCTCTGAGCGCCACCTGGAGGAACATTGAGTTTCTCGCTCACAGGAAACAGTTCTTAGCAAGTGTTTGCTCTGTTACTGTGTTTATTATGATGATAACTCGGGGTTCAGCGCAGTGAAGCTCTTTTGTGATCATAGTTGTAGTTCAACATTCGATCTGGTTCAAATCCTCACAACCTTTAACAGAAAGTGATCATTAACTCAATTAACATTATATTTTAGTGTATCCAAAATGGTCAATGTTTATGATAATGTCTTTATTCATTTTATTTTATTAATTATGCGTTAGATATCATTATTCTTTGACATGTTCTTAATTTTTGTTTAATCATTTATATATTTTCTATATGATGCTCTGATATGTTTATTTCCAAATGTAAGATCTTTGGTGTCTGTCAGATCCAGTGGGATTATTTTCCATCAAAATTGATCATGTGATCATCAAAATATGTTTCCATCTCAATCATTCTCTCTTGTCTGGCCTTCCTGAAAACACTCAAAAACGTGTGTAAATCCCGTCTCTTCCAACACAAAATGTCGTCCAGCAGGAAGCGCTGATGCTTAAAGAATGAACTGACCAATATAGTCTGAATGACTGATAATGTAACTGTTAATGATGGTAATGTTGTGGTAAATATAAAATAAACTATTCTGAATAAGACACAAATATTCCAGTCGTCTTTGAGTTTTATTTTGTTGCTAGAAAAGCTCAGCAGTCATTCAGTCCCTCAGAGTGACAGTGAAGGGAGGCTCTTCCTCTCTTATAGTCTCTTCTCTCAGAATCTCTTGGTCAATGATGGTGTTTCAACATTCTTTGTTCATCATTTTCTCCTTGAGTCCTCCTGTCACACACCAACACCTGTACAATAAGCATATCATATCAATAAAGCATAACAAAAATTTCTTCAGCAGGAACTACTGCAAACAAATGATGAATTAAGGTGCAATTTTACTAAAAACAGTAACGATGATTTGATGAAGTAACAGAAAGCACTTTGTAAGGTCCACCATCATGACGGTCTGGGTGAAGATATGTGTGGATGTCTTTTCAGCGTCCCGGTGAAGTTCACTTAATTTTTTTAAATTAGTTTAAATTTTACTTTAGCTGTTCACTTAATCTGACTCCAATTTCAAATTATTATTGTTTTTAAATCGTGTTTCTAATTAGGAATTAATCATTGGTCATGTATTGATTTCGGCGTTTGATTATTCTGGGACACTCGCCCATCTCTGTCTGAGGGTTCAGGCTACAGAATGTATTAAATGGCTTCTCTGCATTTTCCCTTAAATACCCAAACCAGAACAACAGGATTGTAAATATTTACGACACCTGGTTTCAGGGGAGAGGAGAAGGTCTTGATGAGACACAAACCCAAAAGGAGAACAGATTCTCCTGAGTTTTCAATCTTTTTCATAATACCAGCGACTGCTGTGAAACTGAGAGCATTTTACCAATCGAGACATTTAAAATGACACTAAACATGAAACTGTAAAAAACAATAGATTCACAAGATCATCATACAAACACATTCTCAGAGAACTTTCAGTGACTCGAGTCGGGGGGGGGGGGGGGGGGGGGGGGGGGGGTGAGGAGAGTTTGGGCAGGGTTTTGTCCTGTTTCTCTGAGATCTTCTCTCCAGATGACTTTTATTGCTTTATTACAGGATTTTTGATCAGGCTTTTGTCTTGGCAGGAAATCAAATCTCACAAGTGTCACTGTTTACATCTTAACAGAAGTTACACCCGTAATCCGTGCAAAGCATCATGGGGTGTAGGAATAAGGATTATTGAATTATTCAAATCACAGAAAAAAGTAAGAAAAAATGGTTCTTCTGGCGTTGCTGTGAAAACACCCGTTTAGAACCTTCACTTTTAAGAGTATTTAAGGGACACCGGGGCTAGTTGTCACACAGGGATTGTGAGGTTTTGAGTCAAAAGTCCAATTACACAAATGCTTAGTACTTTTATTTGAACTCTTTTATAAAAAATTAAGTGATACTGATATTTTGTATGTTACAGTTTAGATTGTTGCTATTGTGTTCATTATTTTGTCTTTAATTTTGCTGATAAAGTTCATTTCTACACAGAAATTGACTCTTTAGAAATAACTGGTGTGACAACTAGCCCCTACGTCACTTATATTCATACATTTGTCAGACATGCACTGCATTCAAGATTATATCCGTTCATCCTGTGGAACATCATCACAGAATCCCTGTACAAATGTGTGGAAAAGTGATCATAAGCTTCTCCTCAGGGGTTTTGGCTCATTTTGATCTGTAAATCATGTGTTGTCCTCCTCCAGGTGAAGGAGTTCGATTCGATCTCTCGTCTCGACCAGTGGCAGACCACCATGTTGCTGCGTATCAAGAAGACCATCCAGGGTGACGCCGGTGACCTGAAGTGATGTGGCGCTCGACAAATACTGTGGCATAATATCTAAATATCTAGTTTAATTTCTTACCGTATCGTGTGTGTGTGTGTGTGACAATCTGGTTGAACATTTCTGTAGTGATACTAGCTCAAATATCAGCCGTAAATCCCATTTCTAAGTTTACATGATATAATGCTATTTTTCGCAGTAATAGTTTTATTTCTGATTCTCATTGTTACACTTTTATCTGTGCTCTCTGTCACTGCCATTGATATGCCGCCAGTATCGTGGCTCAGTTTCATGATACCAGTCAAATGCTCCTCACATTTGGATTGCCCCACAAATTGTCCTGTACCGTTATTGCAAATACATGTCATGTGTTCTGAGGGTTAAAGCTATCATTACAAAACATTAACCAACATCTCTTAGTGTCTGGTGGGGGTCTACCATTAATGTACCTTTTAAAAACAGCATTGCTGTCCTTCTACATCCTTCCTCAGTCTGTTCCCATCTTATTCCATTTCATTTCTTTAGTGTATTAACTTGACCTGCAAACTCTCCGTCTTCTCTTGTACAACTGTCATACACTGATGACAAATTAAAAAGTGACTCAAATTTGACCATTATAGGTCGTGTTCCTGGCACTCCTCTATTCAAAAAGTCTAAAAAAAAAAAGTTTTTCTTGTTGATTACTAGTTAAAACATCCGCATCAAAATCCCATGTTTCCTTTTTGTACCTTCCATTATAGCCTGTTTCTTTACACACCATCCGTTACTTTGTCATTCTCAAATTTCAAAACACCATATTAACATGATCAACACACACCCCCATTTCCTTGCCCTTCTCTCTCCTTGTTGTTGCTTCTTCTCATGCGTCGTCATTCTACAAGCTGACTTAATCAGTTTCAAAACATTAAACAGTTCAGTTTATCGAAGATAACAAAAGAATATTTCCAAGAAGTATGTGGATATTCTATAAAAAAACAGTCAGTTCACCAGTTTGTCAGTTCTTCTTGTATTATCAATACCTACTCGTCTACTCATGTAAGTCCCTGTAGTTAGAGTAAACGTCCAAATTCGATTATTCTGATTTCTTGAATGTGACACTTCTTGTTCTTCTCACCGTATAGTGTCAACAATGTGCTCCCTGCTCCGTCACCTTATCGCCGGTGTATCAAATAATCAAACTCGAAATTAGTCTTCTGCCCTACTCCCAATCTTAGGGCCTCCTCACACTTCCAGACCCTCGTCGGTTCCTCTCGGGAACTCTTCTGCCTCTGCCACAGTTAGAGGAACGCCTGATGTGAGCTCCAGGGGTTCCACTTTTCGGCAGTGTGTCCAGGTATCTCACTCCTCCACTCAAACTGTGATTGATGTTGTTAGAAAGATCCTCCGAGGTCCGAGCCGACCCAGCTTGTGGCAGATCTTCTATCTGAGATCCTTCACCATCACGCAATCTCATGTATGAAGCCCTGATAGAAGCGCATCTTTAACCTGTGAACGTACAAACTAAACAGTTTTGCACATTTAATTATTTGATCATCTGTTGGTTGTAGGGCTCCTTTGTGTTGAGATGACCTGAGAGGGAGAGAGGCAGTGAGTTTCATTGGGAGACCTGTCAACACTTCCAGTGGACTCAGGATTATTTGTCAGTTTTGAAGTCCTCTGATGTTCATAAGAACTAGTGGTAAAACTTGAACCCAATTTAGTCCTGTTTCCGAATGATCTATTTTTCTTTATCGATTAGTAACTACTGCATTTACAAAATTAAAGCTAATATCTGAGGACGATCTTTGTGAAATTCCTCATCTGGGAATCACTTCTCTCATCAGATGCTTTGCCACTGTCAGAGCATCTTGTCTCTTGCATGGAGAATATTCAGGATATTTAGAAAACATATCAATTACAACAGAACAATTTTTATAGCCTTGAGTTGGGGATAATTTCAACCCTTCAATAGATGTTCAAACAGAGTCTCTGGTGTTGGGTGTGCACTCTCTGGAATGTTCCGCACTTTTCCAACATTCATCCACATACAAAAGGCACATTTTCTAAAATATTGAGCTGCAAAGATTGAAAAAACAAATCCTTGTGCATACTAGTGTCTCTTAACAATTTCAACCACACCTCCCTTAGATACAAGCTCTGCACCATGAACCAGTTTGACAAAATTTGGAAAACTAAATTTGGTAATGCAGGTCTAATCTCAGATCTCATCCTGCAGTTTCACAGCAGAGAGTCAGTTCAACATCAGCAGCTTTTTACTGTAACAAAGATAAATCAGAGAAATTAGTTAGAGAGACATCTGATAGGTCTGTTATCTGCATGCATGGTAATTTATTTATTAAAATGTATTTATTAAAATATATATATATTTTTTTAAACATGTGTACACTTATAGCCATTTTCAGCTAAAAAAAAAAAAAAAGTAGCAGAGCCTCAGTGTTGACAAAAAGAGACAAAAAGTCTAATACATGCACATGGTAACATGCATATACCTATATATTAACAATCAAAATATAATTTTTCTCATGCTTAAAAGATTATGAAAAGATCATATAAGGAAATCTATGTAACTCATGTAAGATTAACAAAATTAATCATGTATAGGCAATAATATTGATTGAATACACATAAGAAAATAATATTTACTCATCACAGAAGACCTCTCCTGGACCGCCAACACCACAGCACTGACCGAGAAACCTGAGAAGAGCCAGAGCCCCAGCCCTCATCATGCGCACCTTCTACAGAGGAACCATCAAGAGCATCCCGACCAGCTGCATCACTGTGGGGTTCGGCGCCTGCAACACGTCCTGCCAAAAGACACTTCATCACATAGTGAGAGCAGCTGAGAAGATCTTTGGTGTCTCTCTCCCCTCCCTCCATCCCCGGTTGCACTACTATTACTGTTCTGCACTACTATCTTCATAAGCCACTTTATTGTGTTGTTGTTGTTGTTAATGTTACCTGTATGTCTCGAGGGTCTGAGAGTAACACAATTTCAATTCTCTGTATATATGGCAGAATTGACTATAAAGTAGACTTTGACTTTGATCCTGGGTGTAAATGACTTTCTTCTTTCTGATGAACACAATCTGAGATATTTTAATAAATATCCTGACGCATCCGAGCTTTATAATGGCAGTGAGCTGCAAGTGCTCACATCAGTGGCGGTTCTAGACAAATTTTACTAGGGGGGCCAGTGTTTAACCAGAGGGGTACATTAAAAATGGAAACAAATTATATTAAAAGATTATAAACTTTATTTTACTTCACTGGCTGATATCTGTAGAAAGATGCACAGTAAACATAGGGCACAAGTACATTTATTTACTTATGCATGTACACTACCAGTCAAAGTGTACAAGAAAAACAGTATTATTGTGAAATATTTGTACTTTTTTCTATTTGAATAGGGTATATTTTAAAATGTAATTTATTCCAGTGATCAAAGCTGAATTTTCAGCATCATTACTCGACTCTTCAGTGTCACATGATCCTTCACAAATCATTCTCTGCTGATTTGCTGCTCAAGAAACATTTCTGATTATTATCAATGTTGATGATTATTATCAATGATTTGTGAGGGATCATGTGACACTGAAGACTGAATAAATTCAGCTTTGATTATAGGATATAAATTACACTTTACTATATATTCAAATAGAAAACAGTTATTTTACATTTTTAATAATATCTCACAATATTACGGCTTTTTTTGTATTTTTAATAACACAATTGCAGCCTTGGTGAGCAGAAGAGACTTCTTTCAATAACAAGCAAAATAGTTCAGTTTACAAACTTTTGACTGGTGGTGCATATCTGCATGTATTTCAAAATGTAGGCCAAGTATTTACTTTAAAAAAAGAAAAGAAAAGAAACAGAGTCATATTGACACAAAAACATATTTACAGGAGAAAGCACCATTTTAAGGACATACAGTAGGCCTACAATGAAATTATAATTGAACTGCATTGCAAACAGTAATAACCTTCTTCATCACAAACCTGATGGTGCAGTACTTGATCCACATGGATCCCCTTTCTGTCCCTCTGGCTGTTCCTCTCTCTGTCCCTGTATGTTTTCTTCCTCCTCACCCTCTTCCTCATCCTCCTCACGACGCTATGTCTCTTCCTCGCTTCATGATAACTATCAGAAGAAAAAGGAGGGAGGCAGAGGCACAGGCCTTCGTGTAGAACCGCCACTGATTCACATCACATCGGCTATAAAACGATTGCTAGACCCACTAGGATCAAACTACAAAAAAAAAACCTAAAATATTTTAAGAAGAGGATACATTTCTACATGGATGAGGTAATGTTTCTGCTCAAGCTTCTAACACCAGACTTACAGGGTAGTTATATAGAATAAAAACAAATGAAATAAATCTCGCAAATGTTCAGATGAAATGTCAAGGTTTAGATTAATAAGAGCATAACGATTAATAAGCATAACGAACAATATGTTGAAATGAGATTAATTTTAGTGATACGCCATGCAAGGTTGAACATGAAAACGGTTGCCAACTTGCCATGCTGAATTCAGGCAAATATCTGTTATTTTTCGAAAATCGATTGTTTTCATTTATTATTGAAACATTAATGTGTGTGGATGACAGTCCTACCCTTGACATCGAGCTCCGAGTTTGACATCAGAAGTTGTAATCATGACAAAAGAAACGTTTTAAAATACAGGCAAGTTCATAAAGATTTACATTTTGTTCCTAAATGATAGGAGTTCGATTCTTTTGCATGATTCTGCGCTGTATAATCTCATAACAAAAACATTCGAAAAATGCCTTGGCAACCGGCCAACTCTTCAGCGTTCGACTGATTATGACGTCACAGTGCGAGTCGCGCCTATATATAGAGCTCCGCTCAGGTTTGAGCTCAGAACATCTTGTTCCCTGACTCCTGTAGTCATGCTCTATTTTATTTGCTTTCTCTGTTTACCCCTTGCTTGCTTTATTTTTTTATGATTTCTATGATTTCTCTGTTTAACCCTTGCTTGCTTTATTTTATATGATTTCTGTTTAACCCTTGATTGCTTTATTTTATATGATTTCTGTGTTTAACCCTTGCTTGCTTTATTTTTTTATGATTTCTATGATTTCTCTGTTTAACCCTTGCTTGCTTTATTTTATATGATTTCTGTTTAACCCTTGATTGCTTTATTTTATATGATTTCTGTGTTTAACCCTTGCTTGCTTTATTTTATATGATTTCTCTGTTAAACCCTTGCTTGCTTTATTTTATATGATTTCTGTTTACCCCTTGCTTGCTTTATTTTATATGATTTCTCTGTTTAACCCTTACTTGCTTTATTTTATATGATTTCTGTTTAACCCTTGCTTGCTTTATTTTATATGACTTCTCTGTTTAACCCTTGCTTGCTTTATTTTATATGATTTCTGTTTAACCCTTGCTTGCTTTATTTTATATGATTTCTGTGTTTAACCCTTGCTTGCTTTATTTTATATGATTTCTGTTTAACCCTTGCTTGCTTTATTTTATATGATTTCTGTGTTTAACCCTTGCTTGCTTTATTTTATATGATTTCTCTGTTAAACCCTTGCTTGCTTTATTTTATATGATTTCTGTGTTTACCCCTTGCTTGCTTTATTTTATATGATTTCTCTGTTAAACCCTTGCTTGCTTTATTTTATATGATTTCTGTTTAACCCTTGCTTGCTTAATTTTATATGATTTCTGTTTAACCCTTGCTTGCTTTATTTTATATGATTTCTGTTTAACCCTTGCTTGCTTAATTTTATATGATTTCTGTTTAACCCTTGCTTGCTTAATTTTATATGATTTCTGTTTAACCCTTGCTTGCTTTATTTTATATGATTTCTGTTTAACCCTTGCTTGCTTTATTTTATATGATTTCTGTTTAACCCTTGCTTGCTTTATTTTATATGATTTCTGTTTACCCCTGGCTTGCTTTATTTTATATGATTTCTCCGTTAAACCCTTGCTTGCTTTATTTTATATGATATCTGTTTAACCCTTGCTTGCTTAATTTTATATGATTTCTGTTTAACCCTTGCTTGCTTTATTTTATATGATTTCTGTTTAACCCTTGCTTGCTTATTTTTATATGATTTCTGTTTAACCCTTGCTTGCTTTATTTTAGATGATTTTTGTTTAACCCTTGCTTGCTTTATTTTATATGATTTCTCTTTTTACTCCTTGCTTGCTCATGGCAGCGTAATGTTGGTTCGCGGAAAACAAATTTGGAATTTTTGATATTGATTAAAATATTTTTGGCGTAACAGCTGATGAACAGATGTCGATCGCGGCATCGGAAGGTGGGTTTGAGTCAGCTGGAGATGAAGGCTCCTCCTTCGGGGCGTTTGGCATATTCCGAGCTTGATCCATAATTGACAGCCATGCTTTCCCAGGCTGCCGGGAGTATTGGGCTCGCATGGAATCCTCCACCGTGTCCCGAACCCTCCCGGCTGGACGATTGGTTTCTCGGGCCAGCCTGTGCTGGTTCTCAGCGCTCTGCCCCGGTTCCTTTCTTTCCAGAGGTGCATGAGGAGGTGACTAGATCATGGAGGACAGCTTTTTCTGTCCGAAATCGGTCAGGTCCTGGATGGCGGTGCAGCTAAGGGGTACGTGGGGATCCCCCCAGTTTAGCGTGCCGTCGTGATGCAACTGTGTCCGGCGACCGCCAATTGGTGGGGCAACCCGCGCCTCCCGTCCCGGGCCTGTAAGTTCTCGTCCAATCTAATGGACAAGGCTTACAGAGCCTGTGGGCAGGCTGCATCTGCCCTGCATGCCATGGCATTGCTGCAGGTCTACAAGGCCAAGAGTCACTCTTGGGTCACAAGAGTCACGCTGTGCCTGGCCACCCTCAGCCCCCTCTCCTTTTGCCAGCAGAGGGCAGTGTGCTGGTCGAGGCGGCCCCCGTGCCGCCTCCCACGCGCACTGTCACTCTGCAGAGCCATACCTCACTTCGGGCCACGTTACTGTCCGAGTCAGGTCCCCTGGCTCCGCCTCGCTGCCCTACCGTGGGTCCATCTATTGTGCTGTTGGTCCCGCTGGTTCGGAGTCTGGGAGCCTGGCTAGTGCTCCCCAGCTTGTCCCACTGGCACATCCGCAAGATCAGACTTGGCTTTGCGATTCAGTTCACCCAGCATCCCCCAGTGTTCAGGGGCATCTATTTCACTTGTGGAATATGTGAATAATGCTCCTGTGCTGTGGACGTAGAGTGAGGTCTTCTGCTCTTATGGAGTCAGAAGCATCTGAGGTCGCTTCGTGCCATTCACCTCCCAGGCGTGCTCAACCGTGCAGCCGACGAGCTCTCACGGCAGCCTCCGCTTCCGGGAGAAAGAGACTCCATCCCCAGACACAGTGAAACTATCGGTTGCTTGTGTGTGGGTGATCTATAGTTATGTTTCAATGGTATTTCACAGTAAATTTATGTTTTGAACCAATGATTGTGCAAGTGCAAGATTTCTTTAAAGATGTGAACGCACAATGCACTGTTTTGAACATTAGACAGCCTGTGTTACAAGTGATAACCGATTTGAGTTTTGTGTCTAGAGTTTTGAAAAATGACATGAAGGTTCTGAAAATAGAAGCAAAGTGATTTTAAAAAACTGTAACTCCTCACACACCCCTGTATGAACTAAGGGCCAAATTCTTATTAGTGGATTTACCACCTCTAGAGGGCTTTACACAGTATTCAGTTGCAGAAGCTGTTACAGCATTAAGTGTAAGTATTATTAGAAAGTTTGGAACTCATTAATTGAAGCTCATTTTAAATAAATAGTGTGAGTGAGTGTGAGAGGTTTTTTGTAAGTAATAAAATGATGTTGATTGAATGCTTTTTCTGTTATATGACTGACAGGAAATCAAAATGATAATAATAAAAGTCTTTTTCTTCTTATGCTGGTTGGATAAACCGCTGGAAAACACTTCAATATTGTGCAGTATTTTGGTAGAGAATGAAATGCAGGTAAGGAAGGATCGCAGGAGAGGACAAAACGCGAGAGAGATCTGTTCCACACTCCAAGCAGAAGGTGGCGGTAATGAACACGTTACGCTGTTAAAAAACAAGAGGAACGTGAGGAAGATCACAGGTGAGTTTGCTGGAGAAAAAAAAGTGGTCGCAGAGAAAATCAGGAAATCGCCGTAATGGTCATTTTCCTTGTTCAAGGCGGAACAGACTGAACTGAGGTGTGTTTAAATGTGTGATGAGTGACAGGTGTGTCGGAGATCAGAACTGATGATTGTGATGAAAACGGGAAACTTTTTATGCATAAATTTTGTCCGTTCATTCACACGACATCGGAGACATCTCCGTGTAAACTGCAAAAACGTTGACGTTATATCTAGTCTATCCACCGTGTTTTTCATCGCAGAAATTGTGCTTTATGTGAATGTGCGAAACTTACGTAAGGTGGATTGGCATGTTTGGTCCTGCAAAAGAATGCGCAGTTGAGTCTCTTTACAAAATGAGCGCCAAATACTGTAATAACAGTGTTTTAGTCGTTCGCGCGGATCCGTGTGTTCGGGGATGGTTTAGAAAACGTTGTCATCTGTTCAAAGAACTACCTTTAACGTTTTTAGTATATTGTTGTCCTGTAAACATAATGCATCGAAAGTGAAACTATTTCCACTCATTCAGATTCCATTGTGTGTCATGAAGGAAGAACATGAACATGATGTTTGTGAACTGAGCAGTTTAATATTATCTAGACTGAAGATTTATGAACAGAAGTTTGTTTGATGTTCATTGTTGAGGAAGGTTTGAAGGTTTGAACACATTTCTGCATTAACTCCATATATTCCTGCTTGTGTAAAAACTCATATTTCTGTCCTGTTGTGATGTAAGAACAGCCTTTAACCCTGTTAACAAAAATAAATTATTCGATTGTTTGGCTAACATTCCCATTAAGATATGAAAATGTTATTTTTGAATATTTTTAGAAGTTCAAGATTGTTGTTATTATTATCATTATATTATTATTATTATTATTATTATTATTATTATTATTATTTAAAAAAACCAATATATTGGTTATCTGAACATTAATGGAATATTCCAGTTCATCAGGGAATGTTACTTAATGTTACTCTTAGCATTGTGAAACAAATAGTAACATTAAAAAAAAAACATTTGACTAATGGGCCATTATAAATGTTTCATGAACAATGTATAAATGGCTTTTGTGCAAACATTTTGAGAACATTATTAAAGTCCAGATAACTCTGAATGAACTTTATGCTGAATTATGTTATGTTTTTATTATGTTAATTTGACAACCTTTCCAGAACATTCACCAAAGAAAACATTCCCTGTTGGATGGGAAAGACTTGCTGATCAAATTCAGTCTGACTTTTGCAGTCACAAAGAAATACAGTAACAAAAACAGAACTATCCTGTTTCTGCACCGATAGTTTATTGAAGCCATAATTCATAAGTCCTACAGTAATTGCTGTAAAGGTGAAGTGATTTCTCAGATGAAATGAGCTCATCAGACTGAATCTCAGCTGTTCACAAAATCAAGGCTGATTTGAGGAATCAGGAAATAAAAGTTCAAAATATCAAAATCCTGACAGTCATAAATTAATCAAACTCTCAGATTGATTCTTGTTTATCAGGGTTTGCTGAGTGCCTCTGAAATGAGTGTTTGAATGAATGATTCAATGACAACCTTCACTTGTCGCCATCTACTGGTGTGAAGACGTAATCGAAATCTGTATTTGAAGCGTCAAGTTACTTTCAAAAGGAGCTTTACTGTATTTTACTCCCCGCTAACATAGTGTTTTTATTCAAACTATAAACATTTATGTAATTCTGTGATAATTTGAATGTGTGTAACAGAAATAACACCATTTTCTCTGAGTCAGATTGTAGATCTGAAGGTTTGTTGAAGCCGAATCGCTGTTTTTAAGGAATAACATCATGCCAGTGTTTGAATCAAGATCACAATCTTTTACTGACTGATTCTGCAGCTCAAACTTATAGCAGGTTACAATATAAAAATATATTATACTTGTAGTGTAATAATTACTTATTTGTAAATGTAGTATTAAGATAAATATGCCTAGTCTATTATAAATAAAATAAGTAAAATACAATTTATAATATATATAACTATTACAAATATGAGTTCTTTTATAAAACTAGATCAGATTTAATGTAATTTGTTGACTCTAACATGCATATTATCATTAACAACCTCAGATAGTTACAGTAGCTCTGTCTTTAATGGTTTATATGTTTTTGTAAGAAATAAATGATAAATACTAAGAAAATGGTTTCAGTTGTGACTTGTGATTTCATTTGATTTAGTCTAGTTAGTTTTGTATCAAATACAGTGAGTGATTTTCTGGCAGCAAGAGCGCATTTTTCCGCTTGGGTCGGTGATTCATTCAAGGAAAGCTTTAAAATCCTCCATATGGCAGTGAACCAATGAGAACGCAGAACCATGATGATGCACAACAAATCTGTTGTAGATCCACTTACCCGAAACCCTCCATGACTGGCAAAGATTTAAAGAAAATTATTTGTTTGGCAAATAAATAATTGACAGTTACATACGTATTACTGATATTTTATGTAAGTTTTGTTGCGCCTCAAAAGACAAGGAATTTTATAGTTATTTATAGTGTTAAAGCGGATTATCATGTGGTCCTCGCTGTAGTTCAAACATTCAAACAAGCATGTCACAGGATACGTTCACAAGCAGCACATCCACTACAAATAATTTTTTTTTTCTTTCTTCTGCGTACCACAGATGAGAATCCTGCAGACACTCCTGCCACAACATTCATAAATTTATCATTGAGTTTGTCTAAATTATTGTTCATTTCTGTTCTGTGTTTCAGGAGCACTGCCTGTAAAATGAGTCTCAATGAGAGGAGAGAGAAGAGAGTTTCTGTTCGAAAACGTAAAGCAGCGTCTCCAGATCCCAGCTGTGTGTCTATGAAGAGTGACATATCCATACACCATCCACCTGACCTCAGTGATGGAGCAGTGACCTCTGACCCTGAGTGAGTACAGTGTGATTTCACTGCTTGAGCGAGACATTTCAATGACAATCTTCAGTTGTAATTGGTAATGAAATCAAGTTTTATTTGTTTAGTGCTTTTCAAAATATATATTATTTCAAAGCTTCTTTAAAGTTCTTTAACTTCTAACTTATTTAAAGCCCGTAACTTTTTTTCGGGATAAAAAATTATCCAAAACATTTTCCAGTGAAAATTATTATTTTGGTCATACTTCCAAGATGTAGAATCGATGGTTCCAAAGTACAGGATCCACACCAGTGCATTCACTGACAGCAAACATTAGATTCATCCGCGCTGAGGAGTCGTGTTGATGAACAACCCACGTAAAGATGATAATCCCGCAAATAACTGCAATTGCAGGTTTCAAACAGAGATGGCGACAAAGAGGCAAAACTTACAGACTGCAGCTTTAACTGAACAGCTTCCAGTGACTGCAGCAAAGAAAAAATTCTGGTTTTAATTTTTTGTAGCATGAACATGAAAAAAATACACACACACACACACGCATGAAATCTGAATGTCACAAGCCTGATCCAAGACAAATCCTGAATTAAAATCAGATTGTTGTTGATGTGTCTCGTTCAGAATGATCAAAACAGAGATCATGTTTTCACAGCCTGCGGACACCACTGCCACGAAGATGATATTAAATTTCTCATTCAGTTTGTCTAAATTATTGTTCATTTCTGTTTTGTGTGTTTCAGTAGAAAAATGAGTCTCAATGAGAGGAGACAGAAGGAAGTTTCTGTTCGGAAACGTAAAGCAGCGTCTCCAGATCCCAGCTGTGTGTCTATGAAGAGTAACAGATCCATACACCATCCACCTGACCTCAGTGGTGGAGCAGTGACCTCTGACCCTGAGTGAGTACAGTGTCACTGCTAGAGCGAGATATCAAGTAAAATCAGTTTTATTTGTGAAACATAATCACATAAACACATTGATTACATAATCAAGGTGAAAACATCCTTTGCTGAAGTCTCACACTGGTCATGTGATTATATTATACAGTGACAACCATTCTGGATAAATGTTCACAAAAGCGACTGCAGTCTGAACAGAAAATAATCAGATGTTTTTTTCCTGCAGTCTGTTCAAACATGTTTACTTCAGTGTTATTGTATCTTGTTGTCAGTTTATGACTGTTAATTATTCTCTGATTGATTGAGGATCTGCTAATGTAAATGGAATGATTGGAACCATGTCATAATAGAGATGCAACAGATCAATAAACCCATGATTCAGATCATATTACAGATTTTGAGTCATGGATTTAATAAAAAGAAAAATAAGGGGTGAGTAACTTTGCTACTATCCTAACTAATAAAGTTTAAACATTAAATAGTGAACAGTCAGTAATAAAATAACAAATTATGAGCATGTATAAATACTTCCATCGATAGTGGAATTTACTGATAATGATAACATGGTTCGACCGCCGATAACCGATTAATGAACTGTTAGTTTTTAAAATGGGATTCTTAATGAAAACAAGCTCCAAGTAAAATTGTGTTGAACTTTATTACAAATTAAAAACAGTACTGAACCGTGAAGATGTGCTTTACTTTAAAAAAAAAAAAACCATTCAGACTTTATTAAAGCCACAAAAAGACAAACATTTTGCTGAAAAATGCATCTTTCAGCCTAAAGCGCTGCACAGTCATGACAACTGCACGCCATGTTTTTATGTAAAAAATAACTGAATTGTTTTATTGCTTTTCTATAGCATTAAGCCTCAAATATCAACTCTACATAGGTTAGGTTTCTTCTTTTAATAAAAGATAAACATATGCATGTAATAATAATAGTCTTTCACACCATGTTGTTCAAGAGTGGTTGACTTTTATTTGGACGGTGCTGAGAACAGCTCAGCCAAAACATTCTCCATCTTCATTCATTTACAATCTGTTTAACAGTCCTGTCCAATAAATTATTAGATAGAACTGTTATACAAAGAAAATAGACAGCCTATATGAAAAAGTGTGTGTGTGTATGTGTATGTATTTTTATACAGCTTTGTCTTGTGGTTGATGCCCAATGTCGCTAGCTGAGCAGAAATACATAATCATGTTTTGCTTGGCCCAACCAAAATCGCCCTGGATTTTTTTCCTTAGAGTAAAGTTGAGAGGTCCATCTATGACTTTTTTCCATGTTTGTAGAGTTCATTCTCTGAGTAAATACAGAAACCTAAAAAAAATATATAGTAAATGTCAAAACTCAACCAACTCAAACCGATTCATTCAAGCAATCGTTGTACACTTACGTCACTGGTAGTTTTGTGTTGGGTTAGACCTTTTACACTCTGAAGTTGTCGTGATTCACCTCTCACACCGTAACATGCTCTGAACACATCTTAAACACAGAATAATATTAGTGGATATTTTTTTTATATAATCGCACCTTTGAAAGATTACGAAATCATGGCATCCGTAATCGTGATCACGATTAGATATTCGATTAATCGTGCAGCCCTAAGGTGAACTCATGCACTTTACTAATGATTTGGGAGAAATATAATGTAATTTAATGGAAAACTATGTGAGTGGCGTGGCATTTTGAACAGTCTCCTGATTCATAGCTGGGCGCCATCGTTGTTCACCCAAAACGGTGTGTGTGAATTTTAAAGACGCGGCACTGCGACGCCTTTCACATTGACGATAAAAAAAAAAAAGAATTGAAATCAAACTTGTTTCTGATTTGTTTGTTGGTTCGCATGTGGCTGCATGAACAGATCAATTTGCTTTCTCACATCACTAGCTTGTGACATGAAACATTTGAGTTGGACTTGTGTGCATTTGTGTCACATTATTTTAACCACTTGAGTTAATGTCAGCTTCCTCTCAGCCTTGATGGCAAACACACTGCTGTTCTTTCTCTACTAATGCAGCATCTAGTCAACAAATGAATTCTTTCATAATGATATGAAAACATGTACTGTAGTATACTGTATACACACAGGTGCAATTTCTGTGGTTTAAATCCGTATCTGAAGTGTCCCATTCAGTCTCATGTGTCAAAACAAACTCCACGAGGCGTCATTGATTTGGCCTCATCATATAAAACGATCATGTTTCTTCAGAAAATTTGGACTAAAGCACTCAATTCATATGGACTAGTTTTATAATCTCTTAATGAACTTTTTGAAGTGCCAAAGTGTCAGTTGTGTAGCTGTCAATGAAAGGACAGAAATCTCTTAATTTCATCAAAAGAAATATTCATTTGTGATCCGAAGATAAAAGAATTATGGGTATGGAAAGGCATGAGGGTGAGTAAATAATGACAGAATTTTAATTTTCTGGTGAACCAGCCCTTTAATCAAGAGCTCTGAGTGTTCTCGCTCAACTCTGTCCTCATATTTGTATCTGTAAGTGATGTGTGACTGTTTAATATTAGGATTTTGTTTAAAATCCTCCACTATGGCACTGCCCTGCAATGTTAAGCCCCGCCCCCAGCACTCCCTGATAAATATGTTCCTGCAGCCATATTGCATCTTAAAGGAGTCTCTTAAATTGTAGCTTGTGTATAAATGTGGGATCAAACTGGGTTTAGTGTTTTGGTGTACTCTAAACATTTATAAATACATTTTCTGGATTTTAATGCTTTTTCAGTGTTTTTTTTTTTTTTTGTCTTATTTCATCTCACTGTTTCTGTAGAGTTAAAGGAGATGATGAGATCAGATCAGTGAAGCCACATCTGACCTGCACTGACTCCGACTGTCAGACCCTCATCAGAGAAAGAGTCAAAGACCAACACAAAACCAGCATGAAGAACAAGTACGAGAGCTTATTTGAGGGAATCAAACTAGAAGAGACTCAAACCCTCCTGAACAGGATCTACACACAGCTCTACATCATAGAGGGAGAGAGTGAAGGAGTGAATGAAGAACATGAGGTTTTACAGATGGAGAAAACAGCCAGAACACAAGACACTCCAATCTACTGCAATGACATCTTTAAACCCTTACCTCAACCAGGACGTGAGGAGAAAGACCGAATCAAGACTGTTCTTACTAAAGGCATCGCTGGAATCGGAAAAACCGTCTCTGTGCAGAAGTTCATTCTGGACTGGAGCGAGGGAAAAGCCAATCAGGATGTAGATTTCATGTTTGTGCTTCCATTTCGAGAGCTGAACTTGATTAAAGATCACCAGTACAGTCTTCACAGACTTCTGCTGGACTTTCATCCTGAACTTCAACATCTGGACTCAAAGATTTATGAGGAGTGTAAAGTTGTGTTCATCTTTGATGGTCTGGATGAAAGCAGAATCACACTGATGTTTTCAGATGATGAGAAAGTTTGTGATGTGAAAGAATCTTCATCAGTTTGTGATGTGAATGAGTCTTCATCAGTTTGTGATGTGAACGAGTCTTCATCAGTTTGTGATGTGAATGAGTCTTCATCAGTTTGTGACGTGAATGAGTCTTCATCAGTTTGTGATGTGAATGAGTCTTCATCAGTTCGTCATGTGAATGAGTCTTCATCAGTTTGTGATGTGAATGAGTCTTCATCAGTGGGTGTGTTGATGTCAAACCTCATCACAGGAGAGCTGCTTCCCTCTGCTCTCATCTGGATCACCTCCAGACCAGCAGCAGCCAATCAGATCCCCTCAAAATACATCAACCGTGTGACAGAAATTCAGGGATTCAATGAGCCTCAGAAGGAGGAATATTTCAGGAAGAGAATCAGTGAGGAGCATCAAGCCAGCAGAATCATCTCTCACATCAGAAGATCAAGAAGCCTCCACATCATGTGTCACATACCCGTCTTCTGCTGGATCTCAGCCACTGTGCTTCAAAACCTCCTGAAACAAGATGACAGTGCAGAAATCCCTCAAACTCTGACTGAAATGTACATCCACTTCCTGCTGACTCAGATCAACATGAGGAATCAGAAGTATGAAGAGAGAGATCCAGAGAAACTCCTGAAGTCCAACAGAGACGTGATTGTGAAACTTGCTAAACTGGCTTTCAAACAGCTGATGAAGGGCAATGTGATGTTCTATGAGGAGGACCTGATTGAGAGCGGCATAGACGTCACTGACGCCTCAGTGTATTCTGGGATTTGCACTGAGATCTTTAAGGAGGAATCTGTGATTCATCAGAGGAAAGTCTACTGCTTCATTCATCTGAGCTTTCAGGAGTTTCTAGCTGCTTTATATCTGTTTTACTGCCATGTATGTAAGAACATGAAGTCATTGAATTTCCTTCTGGGTATGAGGTCCTGGTTCAAAGAAATCTCCCTGTATGATCTACTAAAATCAGCAGTTGATAAATCCTTACAGAGTGAAAATGGACACCTGGATCTTTTCCTGCGGTTCCTGCTGGGCGTCTCACTGGAGTCCAATCAGAGACTCTTACAGGATCTACTGACACACACAGTGAACAGCTCAAAGACCATCAAGAGAATCACACAGTACATTAAAGACAAAATCAAGGGTGATGAACGTCTCTCATCTGACAGAAGCATCAATCTGTTCCTCTGTCTGCTGGAAATGAAGGATCAGACTCTGTACAGAGAGATTCAGGAGTTTGTGAAATCAGAGAATCACTCAGTGAATCGACTCTCTCCGTCTCACTGCTCAACAATCTCCTACATGCTTCAGATATCAGAGGAGCCGCTGGATGAGTTTGATCTGAAGAAATACAACACATCAGATGAGGGCAGAAGGAGACTGATACCAGCTGTGCTGAACTGCAGAAAAGCTCTGTGAGTATTACTTTAAGTGATTGGAGAAACTGAACTGTTATAATACAGTAACATTGTAATTCCTCTGTCAATTCATGACACTTTTTTGACAATTTAAAGGGAAATCAGAAAGTTTGAAGAGTACAAAACTGTTTAAATGCAAACAGGAATCCAGAAAACATGAATAGTGTCAGTGCAGCAAAAGACAGAGACTGTGTTAAACTGTGAAGATAAATGATCACTTGAATGATAAAGTACTTTATTGCTTGAAGTACAAGAACTGTTACTGTTATTCTTAAATGTTTTGATCGTATTTCATTTAAACTAGGGCTGTCAAGCGATTAACATTTTTAATAAAATTAATTGCATTTTGTGGTGATTAATTAATTTTATAAATTGAATTAATTGCACATCAATTTTGGCTGAGAAATTAACCCCAAAACATAATTTTAATTCATTATTGTGTAAAGCATCTAATAGACATGACAAAAAGTATCTTCAGAAATAAATATTTAATTTGATTCATCATACAATTTATTACACATGAACTTTTGGACCATGAGGTTGAGAAAATGATGACTGAAATTTTGGGTGAACTACCTTTTCCTTGTTTGTTTTGTTTTTTAAAATTGATATGGATATTTGAAATTAATTTTCAATTCAAACGGCTGATTCATTCAGGATTGAAGTAAATGGTTCTCTTCAGGCTTGTAGGACTTGAAGCGGCTCTACACAGAATGATCAGTGTATGATATAAAAGTAGAGAGCAGATGGCTCTGTTCGCTTTTGAATCGCTCTGGCTGTACTTTGATGTCATACACCAATTGGTCTGTGCAGCACCGCTCTGTTCAACAAGTCTTTTATGAATGGCCCGCTGGATCATTGATTTCACTCGGTTCGTTCAAAACGTGGATTCAGAAATGAAACTGCAGTGTATTGCACGGAGACAAATTTCCGGCATTCCGCTGCTAGTAGCTCCAGTCGTGGTATACTAACTGGCTTGTTTGGTGCGAGTCTGGCCTTTGACATCACCAGCCTGCAAGTGTCACCAATCCTGATGTATGAAACAGCACCATAAGCCAGTCCTGAAGCATCAGAAAAGTAATGGAGCTGGGTCGATAATGAGGAACTAGGGGATTTTGGTTTAAGACATCTCGGAATTGTCAGTGCTGACAACAGAGACAAGTCGTTTAACCATCTGCGCCTTTGTGCTGCTATGTCCACCGGTAACTCCTCATCCCAGTCAACTTTCATGCGGCACAACTCTTGAAAGAGCGCTTTTGCTTTGAGCACGAAAATGCTCGCAAATCCTAAAGGATCATAGATTGAACTTGTAGTACTCAATACTCCTCTCTTTGTTGCAGGTTTGTCCACTCACTTGACATCAAATGTGAAACAATCTCTTTCCACATTCCAAAGGACGCCCAGTGTTCGTTCAAATGGCAAATCTTCTTGATCAAGGTTTACCTCAAGTAATGATTTCGCTCAGTCATCAGCTGGTATTGATTTCATCACTTCCTTAGAATTGCTTAGCCACTTGGTTAATCTAAAGCCTCCAAATGTAAGCAGCTCCCTGAGGTTGATACCGACTTAAGACAATCGTCGACGAGAAATTTCGCTTCACCGTTTCCACAGTGAGATTTGAGAAGTTCCCACGGTTGTCTTCCGCCACTCGTTGCAAGGCGAAATTTGCTGCACTAGGACTCCAGACACCTCCAAAGATGTGAGCCGTCATACGATAATGCTTAGGTGGTTTGTCAGGGTCGTTATCTTCCCACCATAGGAAGCGAAGCACATCTCTTTCATCAGGTGGCACTCGGACTTGATTATACATGCTCTCAATGTCCGAATTCAGAGCAATGGGTTCTTGCCTAAACTTAAGAACTCCAAGCAGCTTATTGGTAATGTCTGGGCCTTGGTGAACATGATCATTCAACGAGGTACCTTGGGACCGTGCTGCACAATCGAAGACAATACGAACCTTTTCTGGTTTGCATGGATGTAGCACTGGATGATGTGGCAGGTACCACACGTAACCATCCTGTCTGGTAATGTCAACCATCTTGGTTTGTGACAAAGACAGACCATTTTCTTTGCCCGAATGCTTGTTCCATAGACCCACAACTTGCTCATTGACTACTGACAATGAGTCATTGTTCACATGCACTGGATCATCCAGTTTCCAAAATCATTCAGCAGCTTGTTGTAAAGAGTGGTCAGTTTAAATGAAATTGGCACAGATAGATGTCGAACCATCAGCCACTGGTCCGTGGAGTGTCCACCCCAGGCCAGTCAGAATTGCATAGGGCTCGCCTGACTCACCACAGCGTGTCTCACGAGGCGCAAGTATATCTGGTTGGTCTAAACCTATCAGCAGGTGAACTTCATCAGCTAGATCAACATCAGGTAAACTGATTTCATCTACAATTTCTTTCAGATGTGGCCACTGAAACACCTCTTGCTGTGTGACCAGGTTGTCTAGACTTATGTTCAGATGATCCCGACAGAGCACTCCTTTCATCATGTACGAGTTCTTTTGTTGTGCATCTTCAACTCGTAGATCCACTGCTAGGGTGACTACGTTGAGGTTTTTTGTCTCCATGGTGTTCAGCCTAATGTTCGTTTTACGTGACTCTAACTTTAGAGCATGAACTAGCTTCTTAGAAACAAAAGTCCCATTGGAGCCACTGTCAAGCAAAGCAAAAACATTCATAGAGAATCGGTTATGTCTGTCTGAAACCACCACTGGCAGAATGGGAAGTGCAATCTTCTTTTGATTGGCGTCAATATATTTTCTGGTGGCATGCGCTTGAATGGCTTGTGGTGGGTCAGCAACTGGCTCATCTTCGGTAGCTTGATTAGTAGATTGCCTTTTGTCTTTGTTAGAAGCTACGATAGCAGAGTGCAGCCAACTGTTGTTTCCAGGCACCTTGCATACCCAGCTACGAGTACAGACTGCACTGCGGTGACCTTTCATGAAACAGTTCAGACAGAGTTGCTTTTGTTGAACAAAGATCAGACGCTCTTGAACAGACAGAGCTCTAAAAGCTTGACATTGGTTCAGAAAGTGTCCATCAGCGCATTTGGGACACTTAAAGTTTGATGTTGTCTTTGGTGTGGACAATGTAGTGGATTCATTAGTAACTGACACTGTTGCAACTGTTGGCACTGTTCACTCCTCAGCCTCCCCGGGAAAGTCTATGCCAGGGTACTGGAGAGGAGAATAAGGCCGATAGTCGAACCTCAGATACAGGAGTAACAATGCGGTTTTCGTCCAGGTCGTGGAACATTGGACCAGCTCTATACCCTCTCTAGGGTGCTGGAGGGTTCATGGGAGTTTGCCCAAACAGTCCACATGTGTTTTGTGGATTTGGAGAAGGCATTCAACCGTGTCCCTCGTGGCGCCCTGTGGGGGGTGTTCCGGGAGTATGGAGTCCGGGGCCCTTTGCTAAGGGCTGTCCGGTCCCTGTATGACCGGAGCAGGAGCTTGGTTCGCATTGCCGGCAGTAAATCAGACCTGTTCCCCATGCATGTTGGACTCCGGCAGGGCTGCCCTTTATCACCGGTCCTGTTCATAGTCTTTATGGACAGGATTTCTAGGCGCAGTCAGGGGCCGGAGGGAGTCTGGTTTGGGAACCACAGGATCTCATCCCTGCTTTTTGCAGATGATTTTGTCCTGTTGGCTCCATCGGGCCAGGACCTCCAGTGTGCACTGGGACGGTTTGCAGCCGAGTGTGAGGTGGCTGGGATGAGGATCAGCACCTGTAAGTCTGAGACCATGGTTCTCAGTTGGAAAAAGGTGGCTTGTCCTCTTCAGGTTGGTGGAAAGCTCCTGCCTCTAGTGGAGGAGTTCAAGTATCTTGGGATTTTGTTCACGAGTGAGGGAAGGAAGGAGCGTGAGGTTGTTAGACGGATCGGTGCAGCTTCTGCAGTAATGCGGTCGACGTACCGGTCTGTCGTGGTGAAGAAGGAGATGAGCTGCAAGGCGAAGCTCTCGATTTACCGGTCAATCTTCGTTCCTACTCTCACCTATGGTCATGAGCTTTGGGTCATGACCGAAAGAATGAGATCCTGGATACAGGCGGGCGAAATGAGCTTTCTCCGCAGGGTGGCAGGGATAGGGTGAGGAGCTCGGTCACTCGGGAGGAGCTCAAAGTAGATCCGTTGCTCCTTCACATCGAGAGGAGTCAGCTGAGGTGGCTCGGGCATCTGTTTCGGATGACTCCCGGACGACTCACTAGGGAGGTGTTCCGGGCTTGTCCCACCGGGAGAAGGCCCCGGGGAAGACCTAGGACACGCTGGAGTGACTATGTCTCTCGGCTGGCCTGGGAACGCCTCGGTGTCCCCCCGGAAGAGCTGAAGTGTCTGGGGAGAGGGAAGTCTGGGAATCTCTGCTCAGACTGCTGCCCCCGCGACCCGGCCCCAGATAAGCGGAAGAAAATGAATGAATGAACTGTTGCAAATGTCTGCCTTTTCTTATTGAAACTTGACTTAGCACTTGCTTTAAAACTTGCAGGAGAGTTTCGACTGGCAGCGCTAAGATTCCCAAAGATAGGATCTACCCTCTTAGAAGCTTCTGATTCAACAAGACTGACTATGTTATCTAACTTTGGCAAACGACCAGACTTGATGATTTCGTAATTTATTGTGAGCCATCTTTTCTTGATGTCTTCAGGTAGCTTTTCTACAATTTGTAGCAAAGTGTGTCCGCCATTTAATTCTTCCTCATACTCCATTGCCTTTAAAGTGTCTCGGCAGCTGTGCAGAATGTCAGAGAAGCTTTGAAACTGCTTGTTGTCTTTAATGTCTTTGTAATTAAGCACCTTGTCAACCCATGCTTGTGATATTGCGTATGGATTGCCAAAACGTTCTTTAGAATAGCCATGGCTTCCGTATAGCCCAGGCTAGAGTTGGGGTTGTACAAGCAATGTGAGATAGCATCTCTAGCTTGGCCGACAGTGTATTGATGCAGTCGTGTAAGTTTCTCTTGATCTGGCACTATCTCTTTATCAATCACACAGGAGAACAATCTCATGAACTGCCAGTACTTTAAGGGTTCTCGATCAAACTTGATTATGTCAACAGGTGGTAAGTGCATGGAATCGATGTGTGACTGATATTGTTGCCTTGACAACTCTAGTAGTTGGCATAAAGAATTCTCATTTGCTGTTGAGAATGATGTACGAAAGTTAAGGGATGGGTTACCTGAGACAGGAGTTGAGAAGTCTTTATTTATTGTCGTTAACTCGGCTTTTCAATGATTTTCCTCCATTTCAGCATCTTTGAGTTTCAGTGTGCTTTTCAGTCCATCCTTTTCAAGTTCAGCATGCTTAAGTTGTAATTTGAACTCTGCACATAGATGTTCTTCCTGTTGAGCAATGTGCATGGAAAACTCTTTCTTTTCTTTGTAAGTCTTAAATTTTGTAGCTCTTGAAGCTGGGTAGATAGTGGTTCTACAGAAGAAACAGGAGGGTTAACAGCTTCATCAAGCACTGACTCTTCCTCTTGGAAATTAAATGCATCTGAAGATTCTATATTTGGATCCTCCATTGATAGCTTAAAGTCCTCCAGCCAGCTCAAGACTGTGTGCTGGAAGTCTTGTACATCACGCATGACAGATGTTAAGTAGCCCTTAGAAGCATCAAGGTCATCATCATCTTCTAATGTTTTATGATATGTGTCATGAATCCCATGAAACCACATAACAGCCTCATCCAAAGCAGCAAGTTTCATCTCCACTTCTTTGGGCTGATTACAGTTCATAGCGGTTGTAATCTGTGTCATCAGGCGTGTCACAGCAGCCTTAGCAACTCCACGTTGACGCTTGAGACCCATTTGTTGTTGCTCATGAGTGGTACTTATTTCTGAATCTTCGTCCATGTCGTCATTAATCTTCATAATTCCTCGTGTTTGACTTTAATGTTACCCATAAAACGATAACATTAACTTGAATTTTGACTTTGTCTTTGTTCCTCTCGTGCAGAACTCACAAACATGCACACTTGGTTGTTGTAGTTGTAGTTTAAAGTTTCTTTTCCTTTTATTTAGTATTTCTGCACATCACATGCGCGTGTAGGGCGCGTGTGCATATGTGTGTGCGGTGTACGGTCAAACTGAAAACAATTTACAATTAAATTTACTTTACATCACCATATAACCTCCACAAACATTTCAACATCAGCCTCAGACGGCAAACTTTAAATTACATGCTAGATAAATCAAAATATATCGCATACAAATACTAGCATCGCATTTCTCCGTGAAGATACTATGTTAGCATTAAGCACAATAATGTATGTAATATAATCAACTACACAACCTCAAAACAGTCACTGTGTCATAATCGCTCACTAAACTTATTTTATAAATTCGAAAATACAACATATATTGCGCAAGTGTTTCAAAACAACATAAACACACTATACAAATTAGATTAGGCGCTACAGCGCTAATTACAAACAGTGATTCACATATCAAACATAATAGAAACTAAACTCTTTAAACAACACAAAACCTCACTCACCACGCTGGGAATGTTCAGTCCAAGTCAACAAATTCAACTTAGAAATAGAAATATTGCTCAAACTTCGACAACTTTCTATCAGTGAGTTCTCTCTTTTTCACTTGATCCCATGATCTTAGAATCAGCGTCCTTAAAGGGGCAGCACCCAACACAGGGAACAGGCAGGCTCGTAGTACAAATCCAGGCAAAAGGTCAAAAGGCAGGCAGGTAAACATCAACAGACAAGGAGACAGGCAGAATCAAAACAGGCAGACTAGACTGGTATAAACGCTCAGAAATGTCACCATGAGTTAAACAAGACCTCGCAAATAACATTGGTGGGGAGTTAACTTAAATAGTCCACTAGATTGACTGCAGCTGGGTAGTAATCAGCACCGGTACAGGACTTCTGGGAAATGTAGTATGGTGCATAGAGTCTATGATATGGGAGAGCGACCTCTGGTGGCAAGTATATGGAGGACAATGGACCGAATTCATGACATTGATATAGATCTTATTCTCAGTATCTTTTAATCTTTGCTGTTTTCTGTTACTGCATGAACTTCACATTATTTGTAGCGTAGCCATCCATAATTACAGTAAGATTTGTACTTAACTATCATCTTTAATTTGTTAGTAAATTTTATTAAACGATTAACAAATTTTTGGCTTTTAAATGCTCTGCCACTGTTATATTTTCTTACATTTTCGTTCAACATGTTGAGGTGATGATGTGATTGTAAGCCTGTGTTGGTGTCCGCTGTGCCTGTGACTCTTGATTCGTGTGTGTGACAACGATGCGTTTTAAAACGCAAAGATAATTGTCTCGGGGGCTCCCTAGTGTTCGGGGCCCTGGACTGCAGCCCATTAGAATAACGCGACCCTGTCCAACACGCAGTGAGTTGTTGTCCTGCATCATATTCGTCATCAATTATCTGTATCTGTATAGGTCTGGGGGTGGGGCAAGTCTCTTAAATACATAAAATTTTAAGGCATTATTTTTTTTTACCAGAATTAATCTAAGTAACATGTTAAATCGACAGGCCTAATTTAAACATTTTACTGCACTGTTTTGTCGAATCAGTTGCTGTGGAAATCAAAGTATATCGCAAATTTCATCAAAAAGCTTTACTTGCATAAAATATGACTAACTTGTCTTGAGTCAGTTTTGTGATAACCTTATAATAATAGCTGATTGACAGTCAATATTCAGAGTTCACCCCTGATGAAAAATAGAGAAAGTAGTCTTGATCAGTGTGCAGAAAACAATATTTGAATCCACCATTTTCTTTTTATTGAACCATATTTCATCCTGTGTTACAGACTCGCTGACTGTAATCTCACTGATCAGTGCTGTGAAAGTTTGTCTTCATGTCTACAATCATCAAACTCACTGAGAGAGCTGGACCTGAGTCACAATGACCTGCAGGATTCAGGAGTGAAGCTGCTCTCTGATGGACTGAAGAGTTCACACTGTCAACTCAACAAACTGAGGTAAGAAAAACAGATGAAGGTTGTTAAATAAGTTGTTGCAAAATTCTAACCTTTCACAAAAAACTGATTTTAATGTATTTTATAATGTTTAAATGTGTATATATTCACAAAATATATTTAAAAATGTTGTAATAGAAGCAGTTGGCCACATCCAGAAAAATTAATACATCTCTGTAACCCTCAAAACACTTTGACCTGGTTTCACAGACAAGGCTTAGACTAAACCAGGATTAGGCTTTATATATATTTGGATATTTAAGTGGCTTTTATAAACGTGCCTTTAGAAAAAAAACATTAACGGGTGTGCATCTTGAGACAAAACAATGGCAGTGATATATTTTATATGATGTCAGTACAAGTTGCTTCCATTTCATTTAAAACAGCTCAAATATGCATTTTAGTTTGGGACTAGGCTTACGTCTTGTCAGTGAAACCAGGCATATATTTCTAAAACTGTAATTCTTACAGGTTTTCTTGTGACCAGCAGATGGCAGATTTCTGCCTCTAAAGGACAGGACACACCAATTCAACGTCAAAGAACTAGTAGCAACAAAAGCTCACGGTGTTGTCGCCTCACGTCGGCTGCGTCGGGGGAAAAAAATTATGTGCTTTAACACCAAAAGAACTTCAGCTGACTGTCAACTAACACGTGCGTTTTGCACCTGTGTATAAAGGAGATAACTGTCTATTTAAGCAAATATTTTTGTCTATATTCGTCATTCAAAAAGGGAAAGCGAAACTAAGACTGCATACATACAAACCATAAACAAAGCATCGCTTGCTTATCGTTTTTAATATAAATCATGCTGATCATGTTATTTATTCCACTCCGCTCATATTATGAAAATATTTGTGTATTTGAGTGCTCAGGTTAGACCATATAAAATTAGAACAACCTTCTGTCTGTGCCGCCATGATTTATATACTCGCTTTCATACCATTTGCTTATATTCTCATGAACTGACTCGTTTGATATACTGAACAGCCAATCAGAGTTCTCTCTCTCACCGACGACTCGATGAAAAAAAGCAGATGAGGACCAACTTCAGCCGACAGTGCAGAAGACACTGAGAAAACTTAGTGTGCCGACACACAAAAACTGCCCGACGGTCGACTGTCAGCTTAGTGTGATCCTGCCTCAACACCTAATCAATATCCTGAAAACACTCATTAAATTGAATGAACCAACAAATATATCTTTAAAAAAGTACCACATATCCCTGAAAACAGCGTAAATATATAGTTGAAATAAATAAAAAAATATATAATTTTAATAAAAAATGACAGCAAGTTAAATGTGAATAGAAATCAAATGTGTGGTTTTCCCTATATCCAAATCAAACTATATTACCCAATCTTTCTTTTTACTTTTCAACATTACAACTGACACATTCTGTGTGTGTGTGTGTGGTGTGTGTGTGTGTGTGTGTGTGTAGATTATCTGGCTGTATGGTGACAGAGGAAGGCTGTTGTTTTCTGGCTTCAGCTCTGAGATCAAACCCCTCACACCTGAGAGAGCTGGATCTGAGCTACAATCACCCAGGACAATCATTAGTCAAGCTGCTCTCTGACCCAAACTACAGACTGGACAAACTCAAGTATGTTCAACACTAACAATCATCCTGTCATGTGTGTTTGGACGTGTGTGTGTTATAAACTCATATGTACATGGATCCCTGCATACAGCACATACACACACATACTGCACAGGAACATAAGGATGTCTTGATCAGTGATGGGGATAACAGTGTTATAAATAAATGCATTTCTTTTTTCAGTAACGAGTAATCAAATTAATCCACCGTTACAACGCCGTTACTGTTACTGTAATTGATCTCACTGAAGTGGTTTTCATCAGAGTAGACTCTCTCTCAGTCATAGAACTGGTGAAGTGTTTTCTCTGGTGTGTGTGTTGGAGTGGAACACACTGACTAACTGATGATGATGTGTGTGACTAGAGATGATTGACCTGCAAAGAGTTTAGTTGTAAAGAAATAGTACAGGTTAGTCGTACACAAATATCATTTTAAACTGATAATAATGTAATTATAATTCTTTACATTTATATAGCGCTTTTCTGGGTACTCAAAGCGCTTTACATATGGAAGGGGGAATCTCCTCATCCACCACCGATGTGCAGCATCCATCTGGATGATGCGACGGCAGCCATATTGCGTCAGAACGCCCACCACACACCAGCTGATTGGTGGAGAGGAGACAGTGATGAAGCCAATCAGTGTATGGGGATGATTAGGAGGCCATGATGGACAGAGGCCAGTGGGCAAATTTGGCCAGGATGTCGGGGTTATACCCCTACTCTTTTTGAAGGACATACTGGGATTTTTAATGACCACAGAGAGTCAGGACCTAACATGTACAATGTTATGTGTGTGTGTGTGTGTGTGTGTGAGAGAGAGAGAGAGAGTGTCAGATCATGCGATTGGAGCTCAAGCTCAAACCAGAATGTGAAAACTTTTTTTCTTGTAGACTAGTTGTTCATTTTAGTCATTAGTTGAGTATTCACATTTATATTCATTTAATTTCTTAAATACTGGAAAGAATAAACCATAATAATGAGCATGTATGTAATATAGCACTGAAGCGCACACATAAAGCTTTACATAAAGAACCGGCAAAAGTAATGATTATGAATGTGACAGAAACAGCAAAGACACAGTTTAATTGTTTATTAATAAACTAGTGTTTTCTGAATCAGTGTCGACTGCAAAGATGAAGCTGACATCGCTGACTCTCTTCATCTCATAGTGGACGAGCCTAGAGAGAGAATGGACATTTCATTCAGATTACATAATCAGAGCCTATTTCTTCTCGTTTTGAATGATTTAGTTTAAAAGTAGACATTTCAAGCTTTCTATAGATGTATTTCTCATGTCTGTGAGGGAAGTATTCTGCGCTGAGTTTCAGTTCATTTAGCCTAAAGACGAGCTCCAGTTCACTGTAAGTGATCGTGCCTCCATGTCATGATTATATTGTCTGCTATATTTACTTCTTATTTATTAAATCCAGGCAATTGTTTGATGAAACATTTTTTAGAATTTTTACAAAACAAAATTCACTTTAAAGGAAGGCTTTTTAAAACACTTAATGAAGGTCAAAATCATGTCCACGTCTCCATATGTTGCTCGTCTAATGATGAATCCTATCTTACTCATGCTGTTCACTTTTCATAATCAAATGGATGAAATAAAAAATAACATTTATAACAGGCCTATTTAAACATAAATATTACACTAAATACATTTTCTGTGCAATAAATGTTAAAAGTTGTAAACCATCTATTGTTTAATTGTTCCACTACAGTAATGATAATATTCATAGTAATATATTGAATTTGATCGGTGTCTCACATTGTCCCACAGCGACATTAAAATACTGTAGATTAGTGTACAATGTTTTATAATAATAAATTATTTTATTTATTGTCCATTTCATTCTTTTAACATTTCATCTCTCTGCACTGGCTACCCCTCGCTGCTCGCATCAAGTTCAAAGCGCTGATGCTTGCTTACAGATCCACCACAGGCTCTGCACCTTCCTACCTCCACACACTGCTACAACGCTACGTCCCCAGCAGAAGCCTGCGATCACTAAAGGAGCGTAGGCTTGTGGTACCGTCACAGAGAGGCACAAAATCACTCTCCAGATCATTCTCGTTCACTGCTCCCTGCTGGTGGAATGATCTCCCTACTTTCATCAGGAACGCAGAATCCCTGGCAATATTCAAGAGACAGCTGAAAACTCACCTCTTCCGTGAACACTTGATCCCCTCATAAAAAAAAAAAAAAACCCTTTCCTTCCCTTTTCCCTTCCTACTCCAGCTTATGGTACTGAGCAATGTATGAAACTTGTATTGTGAGCACTTCCTGTGTTATTTGCCAATTCATGAAGAATCGCTTGTTTGTTTTCCTCACTTGTAAGTCGCTTTGGATAAAAGCGTCGGCTAAATGACTAAATGTAAATGTAAATGTTAATATTGGGGGCATTTATTTGACATTTGAATTTTGTATCGTGCCCAACACTGTTCTTGAACTCTGAAGATGATCTTGATTCAGATCAACAGCTGCTTGTGACTCATAACTGACAACAATTGAAGTCATTCACACGTTCCTTATGAGCTCAGATCAGACTTTTCATGTTTGTGATTTAAAATTTTACTTAATTTTCACTATTTTTGATCAGTTAAAATCATTTTCAATTTAATACCCACTTTTCAACATGTAAATTGACTGTGACATTTTGTTTTTATAGTGTGGATCATGGAGGAGAGATCAGGATTACAGCAGGACCACAGAAATGTAGGACACACACACACACACACATACACACACACACTCACACACACACACACACACACACACACTCAATTTAATCATTGTTTTGTTGTGTTATAAAAGTTATAATCTCTCTTGTGTTCAGATGCATGTGATCTCACACTGGATTTAAACACAGCAAACACTCGTCTCGTTCTGTCTGAGAGGAACAGAAAGATGACGTGTGAGAGAGAGAATCAGCCGTATCCTGATCATCCAGAGAGATTTGACTGTCCTCAGGTTCTGTGTAGAGAGAGTCTGACTGGACACTGTTACTGGGAGACTGAATGGAGCAGGAGCTGGGTTAATATATCAGTGACATATAAAGGAATCAGAAGGAAAGGATGGAGTCATGACTGTTGGTTTGGACACAATGAAAAGTCCTGGAGTCTGAACTGTTTCAATGACAGTTTCTCTGTCAGTCACAATAATAAGAGGACAGTCATATCTGCTCGTTCTCGTCTCTCTAACAGAGTAGGAGTGTATCTGAACTGGTCGGCCGGCACTCTGTCCTTCTACAGCGTCTCTGACACACACACACTCACACACTTACACACATTCAACAGCACATTCACTGAACCCCTCTATGCTGGATTTGGGGTTGATTTTTTTGGTAGTTCAGTGTCTCTGTGTGAGATTAAACATGTTCCTGTGAGAAACAACTGAGACACACAGATGAGAGACAGAAACACACTCACATGATCTCTCTTTAACTCTCACAGCTGTAAACTCTTTCTCTCTTCTCATCTTCATTTCAGTGAATATAGAAACACACTCATTGACTTCAGTGTAAATGAGACACACCACAGACTTCTATTGTGTTTCTATAAAGACATTTGAATGAGTCTCTGAGCGCCACCTGGAGGAACATTGAGTTTCTCGCTCACAGGAAACAGTTCTTAGCGAGTGTTTGCTCTGTTACTATGGTAACTGAGGGTCAGGTCAGATCTTTGGTGTTTATTTTCCATCAAAATTGATCATGTGATCATCAAAATATGTGTTTCCATCTCAATCATTCTCTCTTGTCTGGCCTTCCTGAAAACACTCAAAAACGTGTGTAAATCCCGTCTCTTCCAACACTAAATGTCGTCCAGCAGGAAGCGCTGACGCTTAAAGAATGAACTGACCAATATAGTCTGAATGACTGATAATGTAATTGTTAATGATGGTAATGTTGTGGTAAATATAAAATAAACACTTCTGAATAAGACACAAATATTCCAGTCGTCTTTGAGTTTTATTTTGTTGCTAGAAAAGCTCAGCAGTCATTCAGTCCCTCAGAGTGACAGTGAAGGGAGGCTCTTCCTCTCTTATAGTCTCTTCTCTCAGAATCTCTTGGTCAATGATGGTGTTTCAACATTCTTTGTTCATCATTTTCTCCTTGAGTCCTCCTGTCACACACCAACACCTTTACAATAAGCATATCATATCAATAAAGCAGAACATAAAAACTTCTTCAGCAGGAACTACTGCAAACAAATGATGAATTAAGGTGCAATTTTACTAAAAACAGTAACGATGATTTGATGAAGTATCAGAAAGCACTTAGAGGAAAAGTTTATCTGATAATAAAAACTTCCATTAAATATTTTTGCAATGTTTCAAATGCAAAACAACATCATATGAATAAGGAAGAACATGACATAAAATAACTCACCCTCATGCAGTTTCAAACACATTTGTTGTTATTTTTATAAACTAGAAGAGATTGTTGAAAATGTTCATGTGGCTCTTCTTCAATGTCTGTAAAGCCCTGAAAAGGACAAAAACACCAGAAGTAACAGAGTCATTCACTGTATTTCAACTCTTCTGAACTCATTTGATGCTTTGTGTGATGAAATGAATCTTTAAAGAGGATCTTTTACTCCCTTTTACAAAGTCTCTGGTTTTGTTTTTGGGCTTTACTAGAACATGTTTTTATGGAAGCTTGTTTCCACCAATAAATTAAAAAAAAAAGGTAATTCTGACTTTTTGTCTCAAAATTCTGACCTTTTTTTCTCGCAATTGCATGATATAAAAGTCGCAATTGTGAGAAAAAAAGTCATAATGATGTTTTAAATTGTTTTCCGTGTCGGAAACAAGCTTCCATAATGTTTTCATGCTTGAATGTTCAAAAACACATTATGTTCCTCATATTCTCCATTGTTCAGCTCCTCTCTTCCCAGTCTGTCAGTAACGCTCCGTTTACTTCCTGTCTTTATGAAGCCCCTCCTTCTAAAAAAAGCACACTGTGCTCTGATTGGTCGGCTGGAGCAGTGTGTTGTGATTGGTGTTTGGAAAATGCCCCGCCCCTTACCATAACCGCCAGTTTCAACACACTACTGACTAACTCAACCAGGCCCCGCCCCTTTATTCTGCATTTGAATTATTTAAATAAGAAATATTGTGATGAAAACTCAAGATGGAGGCGTTTCAGGGAGTTCAGAAACACTGATATAGAGAATAATAATAATAAGCTTTTTCATGCTCAAACAGCAACATTACACACTAAAGAAAGATGAAGATGTAAAAAAGCAGAACATGACTCCATTAAAGATGCAAAAAAAAAAAAAACTGCACATGGGTTTAGAAAGACATGAGGGTGAATAAATAATGACAGAATCTTCAATTTTGGGTGAATAATTCCTTCTATAAAGCAAGAGCTAAAGTTCATCATGACATTAGAGAGTTTATATAACGGTGAGGCGAGTGTGACGAGTGTGTCTGTAAACTGAAGCGACTACAACCATCACAAACACTTCCTGTTACCAAATCAGCAGAAGAAGATCAGCAGAAACTGCATTTTTTTTTTTATTTTTTAAAAATTTTTTTAAATATAAACATAGGGACAAAGTCATGAATTTGATATGCTGAGGATGAAAGCTGGAGGATGAAACATGAATAAACAAACAAAAAGAACAAACCATGACAGTTTATGGCATCTGTATTCAGTGGCGGTTCTAGACAAATTTTACTGGGGGGGCCAGTGTTTAACCAGAGGGGCACATTAAAAATGATAACAAATTAGATTTAAAGATTATAAACTTTATTTTACTTTACCATCATATAAACATTTATTACAACATTGTACAACATTGTACAAGAATGAGTGCATGTGCAAAAAAGGTAGGTTCATCAATGCTGATGATTATTATCAATGATTTGTGAAGGATCATGTGACACTGAAGACTGGAGTAATGATGATAAATTCAGCTTTGATCATAGGATATAAATTACACTTTACTATATATTCAAATAGAAACAGTTATTTTACATTTTAATAATATCTCACAATATTACAGCTTTTTTTGTATTTTTAATAACATAAATGCAGCCTTGGTGAGCAGAAGAGACTTCTTACAAAAACAAGCAAAATAGTAAAGTTTACAAACTTTTGACTGGTAGTGCATATCTGCATGTATTTCAAAATGTAGGCCAAGTATTTACTTTAAAAAAAAAAGAAAAGAAACAGAGTCATAGTGAAAAAAAAATTATTTACAGGAGAAAGCACCATGTTAAGGACATACAGTAGGCCTACAATGAAATTATAATTGAACTGCATTGCAAATAGTAATAACCTTCTTCATCACAAACCTGATGGTGCAGTACTTGATCCACATGGATCCCCTTTCTGTCCCTCTGGCTGTTCCTCTCTCTGTCCCTGTATGTTTTCTTCCTCCTCACCCTCTTCCTCATCCTCCTCTTCACCCTCTGGAATTTCCCTCTCTGTGTCAGAGTCCTCCCTCTCTCCAGCCTCCACTGACTCCTCTGGCTCTCTCTCCTTCTGCTCCTCAACTCTCTCAATACCTTGATTTGTTTCTCTCACTTTTTTGTTTACTGGGGCAAAAAAACGACGCTATGTCTCTTCTCCGCTTCATGATAACTATCAGAAGAAAAAAAACGTGCATTACATTTCGTTGCCTAACCATCCCTCCCTACTTAACACGGGCAGATAGCCTGTTAATTACTTTACTCAAATGTATGTTATCGCAATGCAACAGCCGAGACAGATGAAGTCACGTGGTGAACATCAGAACATTGTGCAAGAACTACAAGATACGAGTCACTTACGAGATACGAGAACACTTACGCGGCCGGTGCGGCTCTAATTTACCCGTGTTGAACGTTCCGTCGCATTAGTTCCGCTTTTGGCGCTCGCGAGTAAAATCATAATAAATTCATAATTAATTATTTTTTTTTGGTCAGCACAGGGGTGGCCAGGGAGGCAGAGGCACGGACCTCCGTGTAGAACCGCCACTGATTCACATCACATCGGCTATAAAACGATTGCTAGACCCACTAGGATCAAACTACAAAAAAACCCTCATAAAATAAAAAACTAAAATATTTTAAGAAGAGGATACATTTCTACATGGATGAGGTAATGTTTCTGCTCTAGCTTCTAACACCAGATTTACTTACAGGGTAGTTATATAGAATAAAAACAAATGAAATAAATCTCGCAAATGTTCAGATGAAATGTCAAGGTTTAGATTAATAAGAGCATAACGATTCAATATGTTGAAATGAGATTAATTTTAATGTTACGCCATGCAAGGTTGAACATGAAAACGGTTGCCAACTTGCCATGCTGAATTCAGGCAAATATCTGTTATTTTTCGAAAATCGATTGTTTTCACTCATTATTGAAACATTAATGTGTGTGGATGACAGTCCTACCCTTGACATCGAGCTCCGAGTTTGACATCAGAAGTTGTAATCATGACAAAAGAAACGTTTTAAAATACAGGCAAGTTCATAAAGATTTACATTTTGTGCCTAAACGATAGCGGTTCGATTCTTTTGCATGATTCTGCGCTGTATAATCTCATAACAAAAACATTCGAAAAATGCCTTGGCAACCGGCCAACTCTTCAGCGTTCGACTGATTATGACGTCACAGTCCGAGTCGCGCCTATATATAGAGCTCCGCTCAGGTTTGAGCTCAGAACATCTTGTTCCCTGTCTCCTGTAGTCATGCTCTATTTTATTTGCTTTTTCTGTTTAACCCTTGCTTGCTTTATTTTATATGATTTCTCTGTTAAACCCTTGCTTGCTTTATTTTATTTGCTTTCTCTGTTTAACCCTTGCTTGCTTTATTTTATTTGCTTTCTCTGTTTACCCCTTGCTTGCTTTATTTTATATGATTTCTCTGTTTAACCCTTGCTTGCTTTGTTTTATATGATTTCTCTATTTACCCCTTGCTTGCTCTATTTTATTTGCTTTCTCTGTTTACCCCTTGCTTGCTTTATTTTATATGATTTCTCTGTTTAACCCTTGCTTGCTTTATTTTATATGATTTCTGTTTAACCCTTGCTTGCTTTATTTTATATGAATTTCTCTGTTTACCCCTTGCTTGCTTTATTTTATATGATTTCTCTGTTTAACCCTTGCTTGCTTTATTTTATATGATTTCTGTTTAACCCTTGCTTGCTTTATTTTATATGATTTCTCTGTTTAACCCTTGCTTGCTTTATTTTATATGATTTCTCTGTTTAATCCTTGCTTGCTTTATTTTATATGATTTCTGTTTAATCCTTGTTTGCTTTATTTTATATGATTTCTGTTTAACCCTTGCTTGCTCTATTTTATATGATTTCTCTGTTTAACCCTTGCTTGCTTTATTTTATATGATTTCTCTGTTTAACCCTTGCTTGCTTTATTTTTATATGATTTCTCTGTTTAACCCTTGCTTGCTTTATTTTATATGATTTCTCTGTTTAACCCTTGTTTGCTTTATTTTATATGATTTCTGTTTAACCCTTGCTTGCTTTATTTTATATGATTTCTGTTTAACCCTTGCTTGCTTTATTTTATATGATTTCTGTTTAACCCTTGCTTGCTTTATTTTATATGAATTTCTCTGTTTACCCCTTGCTTGCTTTATTTTATATGATTTATGTTTAACCCTTGCTTGCTTTATTTTATATGATTTCTCTGTTTAACCCTTGTTTGCTTTATTTTACATGATTTCTCTGTTTAACCCTTGCTTGCTTTATTTTATATGATTTCTGTTTAACCATTGCTTGCTTTATTTTATATGATTTCTCTGTTTACCCCTTGCTTGCTTTATTTTATATGATTTCTGTTTACCCCTTGCTTGCTTTATTTTATATGATTTCTGTTTAACCATTGCTTGCTTTATTTTATATGATTTCTGTTTAACCATTGCTTGCTTTATTTTATATGATTTCTATGTTTAACCCTTGCTTGCTTTATTTTATGATTTCTGTTTACCCCTTGTTTGCTTTATTTTATATGAATTTCTCTGTTTACCCCTTGCTTGCTATATTTTATATGATTTCTCTGTTTAACCCTTGCTTGCTTTATTTTATATGATTTCTCTGTTTAATCCTTGCTTGCTTTATTTTATATGATTTCTGTTTAATCCTTGTTTGCTTTATTTTATATGATTTCTGTTTAACCCTTGCTTGCTCTATTTTATATGATTTCTCTGTTTAACCCTTGCTTGCTTTATTTTATATGATTTCTCTGTTTAACCCTTGCTTGCTTTATTTTTATATGATTTCTCTGTTTAACCCTTGCTTGCTTTATTTTATATGATTTCTCTGTTTAACCCTTGTTTGCTTTATTTTATATGATTTCTGTTTAACCCTTGCTTGCTTTATTTTATATGATTTCTGTTTAACCCTTGCTTGCTTTATTTTATATGATTTCTGTTTAACCCTTGCTTGCTTTATTTTATATGAATTTCTCTGTTTACCCTTGCTTGCTTTATTTTATATGATTTATGTTTAACCCTTGCTTGCTTTATTTTATATGATTTCTCTATTTAACCCTTGTTTGCTTTATTTTATATGATTTCTCTGTTTAACCCTTGCTTGCTTTATTTTATATGATTTCTGTTTCACCATTGCTTGCTTTATTTTATATGATTTCTCTGTTTACCCCTTGCTTGCTTTATTTTATATGATTTCTGTTTACCCCTTGCTTGCTTTATTTTATATGATTTCTGTTTAACCATTGCTTGCTTTATTTTATATGATTTCTGTTTAACCATTGCTTGCTTTATTTTATATGATTTCTATGTTTAACCCTTGCTTGCTTTATTTTATGATTTCTGTTTACCCCTTGTTTGCTTTATTTTATATGAATTTCTCTGTTTACCCCTTGCTTGCTATATTTTATATAATTTCTCTGTTTACCGCTTGCTTGCTTTATTTTATATGATTTCTGTTTAACCCTTGCTTGCTTTATTTTATATGATTTCTCTGTTTAACCCTTGCTTGCTTTATTTTATATGATTTCTGTTAAACCCTTGCTTGCTTTATTTTATATGATTTCTGTTTAACCCTTGCTTGCTTTATTTTATATGATTTCTGTTAAACCCTTGCTTGCTTTGTTTTATATGATTTCTCTGTTTAACCCTTGCTTGCTTTATTTTATATGATTTCTGTTAAACCCTTGCTTGCTTTGTTTTATATGATTTCTCTGTTTAACCCTTGCTTGCTTTATTTTATATGATTTCTGTTAAACCCTTGCTTGCTTTATTTTATATGATTTCTCTGTTTAACCCTTGCTTGCTTTATTTTATATGATTTCTGTTTAACCCTTGCTTGCTTTATTTTATATGTTTTCTGTTTAACCCTTGCTTGCTTTATTTTATATGATTTCTGTTAAACCCTTGCTTGCTTTTTTTTTATATGATTTCTCTGTTTAACCCTTGCTTGCTTTATTTTATATGATTTCTCTGTTTACCCCTTGCTTGCTCTATTTTATATGATTTCTCTTTTTACCCCTTGCTTGCTCTATTTTATATGATTTCTCTGCTTAACCCTTGCTTGCTCTATTTTATATTTTCTCTGTTTACCCTGGACAGACATCTTGATGAATTCAGATATTGTGTTATAATTGCTGAGCTGTTAGTTTCATAAGCATCCACTGCACTCTTGTGTTGTTGTCATTCCGTGGCACCCTGGACCGGTCCTGTGCTTCTGTGTTTCTGTGCTACATTGCTCACTCAACCTGAAAAGGTTTTCATGCAATATACAATATCCAAATTATTTTATCTCACAGTCTGGGGGTTCGTCCGGATTCTGAGAACCGGGAAGAGAGAAAAGCGCTGGGATGCTGTTACAAATATCTCGTGGACGCATGAGAAGTTTTTTGTAATCACTCTCTAGACCACTACCCAATGAAATGCCGGTTGTTGTTTCATTACGGCTGGCAACAGTAGCTCTCAATAGCTATTAACTCGGATGGTGGTTGGGGGTACAGTACTGATCACACTGTACTTCGGATCACAAAATAATTTCAATTGTAATTGCATGTTGATATATTGTGACTTAAAAGAAGGTGTTTTAGGGGCGACCAAGGATTCTGTTTGGCGAAAGCTGGACGAAGAAGGCACTAGCCCAAAATTAGATTACAACACCCAAACAAAAGAAGGTGATTTTAGAGGCGATCAGGACGAAAGTTTTGTGTGAGCCTAACCTAGGACCATCACCCACGTCGCAATACGATACATGCACAGCAACTGAGGTTGGGCAATTGAGTACCGAAAAAATGCTGCGAGCCGCCACCGACCTCACCCTCCGGGCAACGAAGGTGACTGCGCGCTCGATTGGTCAAGCGATGGCCACACTGGTGGTTCAGCAGCACCATCTTTGGCTCAACCTGGCTCACATGAGGGAGGCCGATAAATATCGGTTCCTGGACTCTCCCGTGTCTCAGGTTGGGCTATTCGAAAGCAGACAGAGGCCCTAAAGCATATCTTGCCCTGGTGTGCAGCTGCGACTCCGGCGACCCGGAGGAGGTTGGAGCTGCTTCTCGGGAGACGGCGAAAGCACCGCTCCCTCCCCCGGAGGAGGGCCGGGTGGAAAATCCTATGTTTCGTTTTCTTTCTGTTCCGCCGCTGGCTCTTTGGAGCCCAGCGGTACCCACATTCTCAGTAAAAGAGCAGTTCACTCATCCTCTAGGTCACAAGAGGGTGTGTCTGGCGGTGTGTCACGCTGTGCCTGGCCACCCTCAGCCCTCTCTCCTTTCGCCAGCAGAGGGCAGTGTGCTGCTCGAGGCCGCCCCCGTGCTGTCTCCCACGCGCACTGTCACTCTGCAGAGCCATACCTCACTTCGGGCCGCATTGCCGTCCGAGTCGGGTCCCCTGGCTCCGCTGGTAGGGCTCCTCACTGCCCTACCGCGGGTCCGTCTATTGTGCTGTTGGTCCTGCTGGTTCGGAGTCTGGGAGCCTGGCTAGTGCTCCCCAGCCTGTCCCACTGGCTCATCTGCAAGATCAGACTTGGCTATGCGATTCAGTTCGCCCAGCATCCCCCAATGTTCAGGGGCATCTATTTCACTCGTGGATCGTGTGAACGATACTCCTGTGCAGCGGGCAGAGATTGTGGTCTTATCCTCTTATGGAGTCTGAAGCATCTGAGGTCACTTGGTGCCATTCACATCCTAGGCGTGCTCAACCGTGCAGCTCCCAGGCGAGCTCTCACGGCAGCCTCCACTTCCGGGAGAAAAGAGACTCCATCCCCAGGCGGTCCAGCTGATATGGCGCCGCTTGGGGACCCCGGACTCAACCCATTGCCAGTTGTTTTACTCCCTGTCCAAGGGCACCCTCGGCATGGACGCACTGGCACACAGCTGGCCCCGGAGCCTCCTCAAGTATTCGTTTTCCCCAGTGAGCCTTCTTGCACAGACATTGTACAAAGTCAGGGAGGACGAGGAGCAGGTCCTGCTAGTTGCGCCGTATTGGCCCAACCGGACCTGGTTTTCAGATCTCATGCTCCTCGCGACAGCACCTCCTTGGCCCATTCCTCTCAGGAAGGACCTTCTGACTCAGAGATGGGACACCCTCTGGCACCCGCATCCGTACCTCTGGAATCTCCATGTCTGGTCCCTTGACAGGACGCGGAGGTTCTAGGTGGCCTACCCCAGTCGGTGGTAGACACCATCACTTCCGCTAGAGCTCCTTTTCCTTCGAGCTTTGCGTGCCGCATTAATTCAATCCACTCAAGCTATTTCAATTCAAACTTTACACTTTACCAGTGTAAAGTCTTCAATTATGTAATAATGGTGTTCAGTGAAGGAGTGATAAAATACATTATACATTTCTTTTCCTTGTTTAGGTTATCATAAACAACCCAGTTCCTAAATTCCTTCCTCATATATGTCACAGTTCCCTGTCAGTGCTTCCCTCACACACTCCACACTCCATTCACACACACATAGTCCAGCCATATCACTCAAAACTACAATTCCCAGCATTCCTCCTGCTCATCATCTGCAGCTGAAAGCACATCCCTCATACACACTCATGGTCTGATCTACACAACTAGGACTACAGACTACGACCTGTATACTTTCCTCCAGCGACTCCTACGATGAGTCCTAGTGAAGTTCCTACTATTCTCCTTACTCCAGCGTTCCCTATCGTCACCTGTAAGATATAGTATTTCCTGTGATTGACCCGCGACTCTCGTCTGTTGAAGTGTGTGCTTCCACAATCTCCTGCATGGTCATGATCTCCAGCCCAACCTGCTTCACAGTGAAGACTGTCATTAATCTCCTGCCAAAGACTGTTTCCTTCTGCATCTGATCGAGTTCTTCCTGTCAGCGTCTCTCAGCCTCTGAGTCTGTGATATTCCCTGACAATAAATGACCAATGATCTTAAAGCAGATCATTTCATGTAGTTCAGTTGATGCTTTAATATTGTAACACAAACTGAAAAGAGAATAAAATATTTCTCTCATCTTTCAGTGTTAAATACTGACGGTGTCGATGAAGGTCAAAAACAAATGACTGACAAGAAAACTAATTAAATAAACAACTAATTTTTAAACTAATATTTAATTTAATACAATGGTTAATATGCATTAATTCATGCTTAATTAATGTAGAGATAATCACATGTTAATCTATGACTCATGAAGAAATAAACCATTAATTAATGATTTCTGCATCAGAAACTAATACAGATTCAATCTGATTAAAAGATTAAGTAAAATATGAACTGCTTAATTAAATGAGTCATCACGCATTAATTACTTAATAACATATTAACTAATGGTGTAAATGAATGTGTTAATTACCACAATGGGTCAAAGCCATGTTTCAACTTCCAGTTTTTTTGCTTTAATTAATAATTAGCTAATGATTTGTAAATGTATCATTATGTTATGACTTTACTTGACTAATTGTTCAGTAATATGTCATTTTGACTTTGACTTTCAGACTAATCCATGGATTTAATTTCCAGTAGCTTGTTGTTCATGTCACTGAACACAACTTTGACAGACATTTTTATGGAAAATCAGTGTTGCTGCTTTCAGCTGAAAGTAAGTAAAACTGGTCATTAAATGTCACTAGATGACGTCATACTGGAGAGTCACAGAATCCAGATCAAGGTTTATCCAAGAAGTTGCTGGATTTGTCTCTAGGCTTTTGAAGAAAAGTCTCATAAGTGGTGGGAAGTTGCAAAATCTAGCGACAAAATCACTAAATTGGAATTTGAACACTGTGGAAAATATTATTCAAAATGTACTTTTTTTCTTGTTTGATATATTACAAATCTCTACCTTTCAGTGAAATAATTTGTGTCATGGATTCCTCTGAGACTTTAATAAGATCCAAGTGCAGCTTTATTGGGATTTCCAGAATCGTAGTACAAAGACAAGCAAGAGTCAAAACACATGAAACCAGTCCAAAAAACAAAACATCAAGAGTGCTCAGAAGTGCAAGTAACAACAGTAAAACCTCGATGACAAAGACTGAAACAAACCGGGTATAAATAGACAGAAACTGACATGAGTGAAGACAGTGTGTGATGATCAGTGACGAGTCCAGCACAAAGGATTATGGGAGATGGAGTCTGATACAGTGAGGCAATAGTTCGGGGTGGAGTGCCCTCTGGAGGCTAACAAGGAAACTCCAGCGGGAGATCATGACAAATTTGATCAATTATTCATTTGTAATTATTAATAATTTGTCTTTGCCAGTTTTACTTTATGATTTCACAAGTTAAATTTCATGTATTTTCCATGTATAGAGCATGTGTTTAAAATAATACTGAAGAAAGTATTCAAAAAATAAAAGAAGTGAATGTCCTGGGGTTATTCCAAAAAGCAGGTTATGTGACATTCCTGTTTAAGTTTAAGGGTAAGCATGCGGATAACCTCAGCTTTTGGTTCCAAAAATGGAGGAAAGTTTCAAGGTATGTAAGTAACCATAGCAACTTAAGCTCTGAACATAATCTGCTCCGGGGCAGGTTTAGTTTCAGGGTTAGTTTGTTTCAGAGCATGTCATGCCCTTTAGAAGACGATCCAGTGGATGTGGAAACACAGATTATACGGAATCTTTTCCACCGTGAGAGGGTGATAAGAACAGGGATCGATGTGTTTTCGTATCCAAATGGATATTTGCGGGAGCGTTACCGTTTTTCAAAAGATTTGTTAATTTATTTATTGAGGTTAACTGGCAAAAAAGGGTAATGTATTGGCTTGTTTTATCAGGTGTAATCCTTCTGGAGCCAGAAGAACTCTGAGCCAAGTCAAAATGAAACACAGAAACGTTCTCCAACAAGGTGATATTTTCTAAATGGTCTCATAGAATATCATAGAAAGGACAAACCCGCCACTCTGTGAAGTTCCTCTTTAATGACTCCCGGTGGTTTATGTCCAGGGAGCTGCACAAAAGTGTGTAGGAACCGTTTGAGTCCAAGGCAAACTGTCCGAACAGCCCTACACACAGTTGCCTTTCCCACATGCTCTTCATCGCCGACGCTATACAAAAAACTCCCCGTCGCACAAAAACGAAGTTCAATGCACAAAATGTGCTCTGTGTTCAGAGCTGATCCGCAATGTGTCACGTTTGATATGTAAGGTTTCAAAAGATTCATTAAATAAATGAACAAATCTTTTGAAAAAAGGTAACGCTCCCGCAAATATCCATTAGGATACAAAAACACATCGATACGTGTTCTTATCACCCTTCACTGTGTTTCCCTCACTCCCGGTGTTTCTCGTCTTTGTTGGAATGTGTGTGAAGTTGTTCTCCTTGTTGCTCATGATTAAAGTCTTCATGTTAATCTTCAACTCTGTGTCTGCCTGTCTCCTACACGTTCTGTGACACTGAGCATACAGATTTCCTGTAGGTGTAACTTTTTAATTATTTTGATGAATTTCTTCATTTTTATCATAAAGAGGCTTTTGTGTGCAGCACATGTTTTGTCCCTCATCTCAAGAATCAGTGACAGTGTTCATGTGTTTCAAGACATGTTGTCATCTTAGCACAGGTAAAGTGAGAGCATTACTGGAAACACACTTTTGTGTTTGTGTTTGGATCAGATGTGGACATATTCAGAAATGAAGAAAAACGCTTCACCTGTGCAGGTGTTTTACACTCTGACAACATTGTTTTTCTCTCTAACAGGTTAAAAAATAAACCGGTTGAACCTGTTTGTCAAAGCTGAAAATGTTTCCACAGACTCGTGATGCTTCCTTCTTCCTTCATTTTGTGAACAACATCAGGAGAGAAAAGCTGTCAGTGAATAATGTGAATCAGTTTAATGCTGTTTTCTACAGACTGAATGAAGTTTGTGTTTGATGATCTTCATTGAGACAGAGGTAGGTTTGAAGAAACACATTTCTGGATTCATTCTCATGCGTTGGTAAATCAACATGAATCTATAAATACTTACATTTCTGTCCTTCTGTAATGTAATATTTTCAGATGCTTTAGTCTCTGCTGAGATTTTCTTGCTCTTGGTCTTTAAGTTCTTGCTGATCAAATTCAGTCTGGCTTTTCCAGTCACAGAAATATAGTCTCAGAAACATCAATCCTGTGACAATGTGTCTGCATTGATAGTTTAGTGAAGCTTTGAATAATTTGAAAGTCATTCAGTAATTGCTGTAAATGTGAAAACTGGAGTTGAACAGATTTTGACAGGTGATTATTCATCGAACGCTTTACAGTTCAGAGTGTGTTTGTGAGGAAAGTCAGAAAATTATAGTTTGTTTTTATATGAATTTTATTATCATGTGGTATAAGAACTCAGTTTTTTTATGATTATTTTACTTGTTTGTCAACTTTATTTTTATTGTTGTTTTTCACAGCACTGCCTGTAAAATGAGTCTCTATGAGAAGAGAGAGGAGGAGGAGGAGGAGGAGGAGGATGTTAAAGCAACATCTCCAGATCTCAGCTGTGTGTCTATGAAGAGTGATGTATCCATGGAAAAACCTCCATATCTCAGTGATGGAGCAGTGACCTCTGACCCTGAGTGAGTATAAACATGATGAACTTGATAAATAAGGTTATTGTCCCTCTTGGGTAAAGCACGTTCTTCATTTGATGTCCAGTGTCCATATTCTCTGTCCCTCAGATGTCTGCTGTGCTTCATTTAACTGCAGTATGTAGTAAAGTTGCACAAGCTGCTCAAAACACGGTGATGTTACAGTATTTTCAAGTGATAGTAGAGTTATGAGTGCTAGTATATTCTCATCCTGCAGCACTGGAGCTGATTTCAGTTGGTGCTCGTGGCTGAAAGATGCAATTTAACAGCATCTTATGAAGCAAAATCACAGATTAATTCTTGTAAAATATATCAACGTGAAAGTAAACCGCATAATCACCTCATGTGATAACTTTGATGGACTTTAGAGAGGTTTGGTGTCATTTGTAGTAATTTGTTATTGAACACATAATTTAAAAACATATTTAAAGTAAACTTCAAAAAAAAGTTTAGACATTATTGTCAGACACGGACAAAATAGCAGATAAGTTCAAACACTTTATTGATAACAGCACTAAGCAGGCGATAGCACAGGTGCGTGAAATAGTCAACAGTCTTTGAGCAGTAGCAAACTCATCTTCTTTAGATCGAGGAACGATGAGGGTTTGGTAGATGGTGCCAAGATGGGAAGCCGTGGAAGGCCACACATCAGGGAGAAGAGCGGGATGGAAGGAGAAGAACTTCGGGCGGAACGGACGGACGGGGTGCAGGCAGGTAGAACGTGGTGGGTGAGTCTGTGGTGTCATGTAGAGACGAGACCAGACACTGACAGAGATGTGAGGTGAGCTTAAGAAGGGTGGCCAGTAACGAGTGACAGGTGAATGTAATTAGTATTGCTGATCGTGTGGGTGGAGCTGGTGCAGACTCGATGAGGGGTGTGACAGTACCCCCTCCTCCACGGCCGGCTCCTGATGGATGAAACCGTCGACGACGGGGATGCCGACGGCCTCTGGGAGCGGGTCGACCGGGGTGGTCCAGGTGAAACTGGGTGAGGAGCATAGGGTCCAGGATGTCATTACGAGCGACCCAGGATCTTTCTCGTTTGAGGAGCAAGACATGGCAAGAAGGTGAGATACGATACGTGGGTGGCAGGTGGGCATGGTAAGTGACATCGCTGAGCTGCCTCTGCACAGCGACGGGACCTAGGTAACGGGGACTCAGCTTACAGCAAGGCAGATGGAGACGCATATCCCTTGTGGACAACCAGACCTTCTGGCCTGGAAGGTAGGTAGGTGTCTCAGCCCGCCGCTTATCTGCTTGTATCTTGTGTCTCCGTACTGCCTGCTGGAGTCCCATACCCTTTCGCTCTGCTGGAACCAGTCTTGGACAGCTGGTGGGCACATAGGTGGACCCTTCTGGACCCCCCAGCTTCCATTCCTGTAGCACAGGAGATTTGTTCGTCGATCTCCAACTCTATGGGAGCTACAATCATGGCTGGAGGGAGTATGGGTTCAGATGTGGCTGGTTCAGTGTCAGAAGAATGAACACGGGACAGGGCTTCGGCCCTTACATTCTTGACTCCAGGACGGTGGGTTACGATGAAGTGGAAACGGGTAAAGAAGAATGCCCACCTCGCCTGGCATGGATTGAGACGTTTGGCTTCACATAGGTATTAGAGATTGTGGTGGTCGGTGATGACTTCAAATTGATGCGTCGCCCCCTCCAGCCAATGTCTCCATTCTTCCAGTGCCAATGGCGATTACCCACGTCATAATTCTGCTCTGCAGAGGAAAGCTTCTTAGAGAAGAAGGCACATGGCTGAGGCCGCTGCGACTCCCCCTGCCGCTGTGATAAGACGGCTCCAACTCCAGTTCTGGAGGCGTCAAACTCGACTATGAACGGGAGGTCGGGATTAGGATGTAGAAGGACTGGAGCGGAGCTGAATGCATCTTTCAGGGTCTGGAAGGCCTGACTGGCCGAGGGACTCCAGAACAGAGACTTCAGTCAATCCTTGAGAAGAGAGGTGAGTGATGAGCTACACAGATGACGTGGTCGTCGAGCGCCTCTGGCGGCCATTACGATGACGTCACATTAGTACGCTACTGATGATTAACGAATAGCATTAAATAATCCACTAAATGATCATCTCTTAAAGTTTAATGAGTTAACAACAATGCCACATATTAAAACATTTTGCTGTTAGTGAAACACATTAATGCCTACATAATATATTTTAATAATATTTTTTAGCTTGTGCTGTTGTCAAGTAGGGTTCGTCACTTTTTGGGGTCCCCCTTGAAACATTTCCGTTGTGGTTTGTGCTGTTTGCAGCGCGTTTTTGTGTTTGCAGTGCGTTTCTGTGTTTGGAGTGCGTTTTTGTGTTTGGAGTGCGTTTTTGTGTTTGCTTGTGTGAGGATTTGCAGCAAATGCGTTGTCAAACTGATGATCACGTTTTTTTATTTGCATGTGTTTTCTTATTTGCAGCGCGTTGAGCTCTCTCGGTTTTGAGTTAAAGTTTTGCACTTTTCAGACGTTCCTTGTCTCGCCGCCGGCTCATAGAGACAATTTTATATATTATAAAGCACATTTGAGGAAAATTGGGTTGTTGTAGCTCATTGTCAAGGTTACTGTTATTGACAATAGCTACATTTGTGTTTTAACAACATTTAGCCCACGAGTTGTCTGCATATTTGAGTCAAACAAGTTCATTATTTGTGTGTATTAATGCACGAGCTGACTGAAACACTACTGCAGCCAGAGGGACATTAAACAGAAAGGTTTTGTCGGAGCTCACAACAGGTTTTGCAAAGGAACGATAATATATTTCCAAAGGAATGCAAAAGGATTTCTTAAAAAAAAAAATTCCTCCCATCCCAATTTTTTCCACCACCACGTCCCTTTAGGGGCTCCGTACTACTGAGATTTTCTTGCTCTTGGTCTTTAAGTTCTTGCTGATCAAATTCAGTCTGGCTTTTCCAGTCACAGAAATATAGTGTCAGAAACATCAATCCTGTGACAATGTGTCTGCATTGATAGTTTAGTGAAGCTTTGAATAATTTGAAAGTCATTCAGCAATTGCTGTAAATGTGAAAACTGGAGTTGAACAGATTTTGACAGGTGATTATTCATCGAACGCTTTACAGTTCAGAGTGTGTTTGTGAGGAAAGTCAGAAAATTATAGTTTGTTTTTATATGAATTTTATTATCATGTGGTATAAGAACTCTGTTTTTTATGATTATTTTACTTGTTTGTCAAGTTTATTTTATTGTTAATTTTACAGCACTGCCTGTAAAATGAGTCTCTGTGAGAAGAGAGAGGAGGAGGAGGAGGAGGATGTTAAAGCAACATCTCCAGATTCCAGCTGTGTGTCTATGAAGAGTGACGTATCCATGGAAAAACCTCCATATCTCAGTGATGGAGCAGTGACCTCTGACCCTGAGTGAGTATAAACATGATGAACTTGATAAATAAGGTTATTGTCCCTCTTGGGTAAACCACATTCTTCATTTGATGTCCAGTGTCCATATTCTCTGTCCCTCAGATGTCTGCTGTGCTTCATTTAACTGCAGTATGTAGTAAAGTTGCACAAGCTGCTCAAAACACGGTGATGTTACAGTATTTTCAAGCGATAGTAGAGTTATGAGCGCTAGTATATTCTCATCCTGCAGCACTGGAGCTGATTTCAGTTGGTGCTCGTGACTGAAAGATGCAATTTAACAGCATCTAATGAAGCAAAATCACAGATTAATTCTTGTAAAATATATCAATGTGAAAGTAAACCGCATAATCACCTCATCTGATAACTTTTAAGGTTTGGTGTCATTTGTAGTAATTTGTTATTGAAGACATAATTTAAAAACATATGTAAAGTAAACTTTATTTAAACATATTTAAAGTAAACTTCAAAATGTAAGTTTTGACATTACAAAGTTTCCTTTTGACTGAATAGGTTTTGTAGCATATTTACAGTGAAGACTGCATTTATTTTTTATTAGATTTTCTTCAATTTCTTTTTCCAAAACCTATATATATTTCTCCCCAAAACCTTGATCTACCTGAAAAATAACTTCAAGTACTATTTAATCTCTCTTTAATTGATTGTGCTTATTTTTCACATTGCTCATAATTTGATTTTTTTATTACTCAATACTTGTTTACTTATTTTTTAAGAAGGTTTTACCTCCATTAGTGTCACATGGAGGTTGCTGTCATGTTTAGTTCAGTCCTGTCTTGTCTAGTTTAGTCTTGTTATTCAGTCATTGTCTGCACCTGTCTCCACATAATCAGTTAATTCCATTCACCTGTCCTTCATTTAGTCTTCGGTGTATTTAAGTTGCTGTCTGTGTATTCATCCCTGTCGGTCGTTGTTTGTGCTTCGCACTCTGTCACGTGTCTGCCCTGTTTTGGATTAAAAACCTGTTTGTATTTGGAAACCTTCGTCTCCTGCCTGCCTTCCTGCCCTCCCGACGTTACAGAACGACCGACCTCTCAACACGAGAAAAAGATATGGACTTACCCGCACTGAACTACCTGATGAGCCCGGAGGCTCGTCCCCACCTACACTACTGGGCCTGGTGGTGCAGCGGCGAACGCTCCGCCTCCGCCTGGCAGCCCGGGGTGCGCTCCGAAGCCGGAGTGGACTTCGACGACCTCGGGGACCCGGTGGTGAAGCGAGCGGAGTGGTCCACAACACCTTGAAGCAGTGGGCTGCGGATCCTTTCCCCACCCATATACCCGCCCGTATAACCTCGTCTGCCCCGTTCCAGTTCGGAAATCTGCCAGTCTCCCCGATCCCGCCTCCTCCGCTGATCCCAGTCAGCCCTCAGGATCCGTGGCCACCACTGCCAATGACCAGCTCCTCGGCTCTGTCCCCGTCGCTCACCCCGTGCTGCTCCTCGCCAACACCTCGGGCTGCCCGTTCACCAGCAAGGCTCGAGGCGGAGTACCCGGCTTCCCTCCAGGCCTCCAGACCCCCGTCACCTTCTGGACCCTCCAGCCCGTCACCTTCACCTCGTCACACAGCTCCCTCATCACCTCCTCGGCCCGTCAGCCCGGAAGCTCCGCTGGGCTCCCTCGACCCTCCAGTTCGGCCTCCGGGGGTCGACGCTCAGCTTCCGCCACGGACTTCCGGGTTGGCGGCTACACCTCCACCCATCACCCCTACACCGTCAGCGAGCTCCTCCCTCCCTTCAACCCCTCTGTCGTCCTCACTCGCCACACCGTCACCCCGGTCATCCAGACCAGCGTCGGCTCCTCGGTCACGCGTGCCAGCGGCTCGGCGCCAAACTTCCGGGTCGGCGGCGGCGCCGAGGCCCGTCGGCCGAGGAGCTCCCCCGGTTCTTCCACCAACTGCCATGGTTCCGCCACCTTCGATCGGTCCCAGCACGTCATCCAACCCCACAGTCTGGACTCCTCCCTGGCCCCTCCCTCTGTCAGCGTCACCATGGCGGTGGCCATCATCCCCTGAGCACTGCCCGTCTCCAGCTCCACGCCCTCCTCCTAAGCCTCCGCCCTCTTCTTCGTACGGCGCGAGGACGCGCCTTTCCGAGGGGGGCGCTATGTCACACTGTCTGCACCTGTCTCCACATAATCAGTTAATTCCATTCACCTGTCCTTCATTTAGTCTTCGGTGTATTTAAGTTGCTGTCTGTGTATTCATCCCTGTCGGTCGTTGTTTGTGCTTCGCACTCTGTCACGTGTCTGCCCTGTTTTGGATTAAAAACCTGTTTGTATTTGGAAACCTTCGTCTCCTGCCTGCCTTCCTGCCCTCCCGACGTTACAATTAGTCTAGTTTTGCTGTGGGATTGAAACTCCTGCTCTTTACTGATTGGAGAAGTTTTGTGTTAAAACATGCTCTTATTCCACAGGTAGTTTCAGTTTAATCACTGTTGTAAATTAATGTGTTGTCATCACTGAGGCACAAACTGTCACGTGTGAGTGTTATAAGTAATCACACGATGAAGAATCATCCAAGGAAACAGTCTTTAAGGAAACAGGAAAACAGGCAGGAGAAACTCAGTAAACAACTACTAAACATCAACCAGACTGAACAAAGAACTGAACAAAACAGGAAGAATAACTACACAGACTAAATGAGATAATAAACTAACGACAGATGAACACAATGATTTGTTACTCCCCTCGAGTTGAATCAAAGGCTCAGGTCGTTCTTGGTCGTAACAGACATTTATTCGGACACTTTATGTCCCAACAGTGCCGTCAGAACTATGAAAGGAAATACATACTTAAATTAACCCTCTAAAACGGTGTTTTACACATAATAATAAACAGAAAATACATACAAAACGAATAAATAAAGTGCACATTCAACACATAGGAAAATACACTTAATTGACTAATTATACATTAACATATGGTCACATAACACACATTCACATACGGCAAACAATCGACACGATGAAACACATCCCTCACTGGCCTCTCCAACTCAAGAGCAATAAACTTGGAGGGTTACAGTTTCTTCTTCTTAAACAAAAAGACAATATAACTTCTTAGCACTTCTTCCAGATGTAACTTTTACAGACATGTTGCGAGTGCAGCACCTCGTGTGGCTCTTCTACATGTAGTGCACCGTAAAAAATATCCTGATAGCAGCAATTAAATAATTCCCTAGTGGAACAAAAAGGAAATAGGTCCCCCCCCCCCCCCTTTCTGTGGTTTAGCTGAATAATATGAAATTAATTGACATGTATTAACAAAAATTATATTACTTATTTATTCTAATGGTTACTCTGATTAAGATTTAAAATATTTATTGACCTTTTAACTATAAAGTGCATATTATGAACTAAAATATTTGAGAGTTGCCTCTGACGGCAGCTACAGATTTATTAAGGGAACAAATGACAAGAGAACACAGGGAAACAGGATCAGAACTAAAATATAATGTAATTAAGCCAAAACAGAATATATACAGTACATCACAAAAGCACACATATAATTATTTAGGAGCACTGAAACTTTGTTGTCAACACTACAGTTTTTATTCTTTTGATCCTTGTCAAAGATTTTCTGTTCATCTCATTGTTTCTGATCAGATCAGTGACGCCCCGTCTGACCTGCACTGACTCTGACTGTCAAACCCTCATGAAGAAGCCTGACACAGAAGCCCTGCAGAGAGTCAAAGACCAACACAAAACCAGCATGAAGAACAAGTACGAGAGCTTATTTGAGGGAATCAAACTAGAAGAGAATCAAACCCTCCTGAACAGGATCTACACACAGCTCTACATCATAGAGGGAGAGAGTGAAGGAGTGAATGAAGAACATGAGGTTTTACAGATGGAGAAAACAGCCAGAACACAAGACACTCCAATCTACTGCAATGACATCTTTAAACCCTTACATCAACCAGGACGTGAGGAGAAAGACCGAATCAAGACTGTTCTTACTAAAGGCATCGCTGGAATCGGAAAAAACCGTCTCTGTGCAGAAGTTCATTCTGGACTGGAGCGAGGGAAAAGCCAATCAGGATGTAGATTTCATGTTTGTGCTTCCATTTCGAGAGCTGAACTTGATTAAAGATCACCAGTACAGTCTTCACAGACTTCTGCTGGACTTTCATCCTGAACTTCAACATCTGGACTCAAAGATTTATGAGGAGTGTAAAGTTGTGTTCATCTTTGATGGTCTGGATGAAAGCAGAATCACACTGATGTTTTCAGATGATGAGAAAGTTTATGACATCAATGAGTCTTCATCAGTTTGTGATGTGGATGAGTCTTCATCAGTGGGTGTGTTGATGTCAAACCTCATCACAGGAGAGCTGCTTCCCTCTGCTCTCATCTGGATCACCTCCAGACCAGCAGCAGCCAATCAGATCCCCTCAAAATTCATCAACCGTGTGACAGAAATTCAGGGATTCAATGAGCCTCAGAAGGAGGAATATTTCAGGAAGAGAATCAGTGACGAGCATCAAGCCAGCAGAATCATCTCTCACATCAGAAGATCAAGAAGCCTCCACATCATGTGTCACATACCCGTCTTCTGCTGGATCTCAGCCACTGTGCTTCAAAACCTCCTGAAACAAGATGACAGTGCAGAAATCCCTCAAACTCTGACTGAAATGTACATCCACTTCCTGCTGACTCAGATCAACATGAGGAATCAGAAGTATGATGAGAGAGATCCAGAGAAACTCCTGATATTCAACAGAGACGTGATTGTGAAACTTGCTGAACTGGCTTTCAAACAGCTGATGAAGGGCAATGTGATGTTCTATGAGGAGGACCTGATTGAGAGCGGCATAGACGTCACTGACGCCTCAGTGTATTCTGGGATTTGCACTGAGATCTTTAAGCAGGAATCTGTGATTCATCAGAGGAAAGTCTACTGCTTCATTCATCTGAGCTTTCAGGAGTTTCTAGCTGCTTTATATCTGTTTTACTGCCATGTATGTAAGAACATGAAGTCATTGATTGTCCTTCTAGGTAAGTGGTGCTGGAAAAACTCTCTGTATGATCTACTGAGAGCAGCAGTTAATAAATCCTTACAGAGTAAAAATGGACACCTGGATCTTTTCCTGCGGTTCCTGCTGGGCGTCTCACTGGAGTGCAATCAGAGACTCTTACAGGATCTACTGACACACACAGTGAACAGCTCAGAGACCATCAAGAAAGTCACACAGTACATTAAAGACAAAATCAAAGGTGATTATGAAAGTCTCTCAGCTGACAGAAGCATCAATCTGTTCCTCTGTCTGCTGGAAATGAAGGATCAGACTCTGTACAGAGAGATTCAGGAGTTTGTGAAATCAGGGAATCACTCAGTGAATCGACTCTCTCCGTCTCACTGCTCAACAATCTCCTACATGCTTCAGATATCAGAGGAGCCGCTGGATGAGTTTGATCTGAAGAAATACAACACATCAGATGAGGGCAGAAGGAGACTGATACCAGCTGTGCTGAACTGCAGAAAAGCTCTGTGAGTATTACTTTATGTGATTGGAGAAACTATGTTATAATACAGTAACATTGTAATTCCTCTGTCAATTCATGATACTGTTTTTTTTGTTGTTGTTGTTGTTGTTTTTTGACAATTTAAAGGGAAATCAGAAACAGTTAGAAGAGGACAAAACTGTTTTAATGCAAACAGGAATCCAGAAAACATTAATAGTGTCAGTGCAGCAAAAGACAGAGACAGTGTTAAACTGTGAAGATAAATGATCACTTGAATAATGAACTACTTTATTGCTTGAAGTACAAGAACTGTTACTGACATTCTTAAATCTTTTGATCTTATTTCATTTAAACTAGGGCTGTCAAGCGATTTACATTTTTAATCTAATTAATTACATTATGTGGTGATTAATTAATCTTATTAATCTTATCTAATCGCAATTTAATCGCACATCAGTTTTGGCTGAGAAATTAACCCCAAAATATCATTAAAGTCATTATTGTGTAAAGCATCTAATAGACATTACAAAAAGTATCTTCAGAAAGAAATATTTTGTTTAACATATAATTTATTACACATGAACTTTTGGACCATGAGGTTGAGCAAATGATGACTGAAATTTCATTTTTGGGTGAACTACCTTTTATTTGTTTTTGTTTTTTTAATTAATATGGAAATATGAAATTAATTTTCGATTCAAACTGCTGATTCATTCAGGATTGAAGTAAATGGTTCTCTTCAGGCTTGTTGGACTTGAAGCGGCTCTACACAGAATGATCAGTGTGTGATATAAAAGTAGAGAGCAGATGGCTCTGTTTGCTTTTGAATCACTCTGGCTGTACTTTGATGTCATACACCGATCGGTCTGTGTTGCGGCGCTCGTCGTTCAACAAGTCTTTTATGAATGACCCGCTGGATCATTGGTTTCACTCGGTTCATTCAAAACGTGGATTCAGAAATGAAACTGCAGTGTATTGCACGTGGGACGAACAGTTTTTGTCTTTATAGTTTCATTGGCAAAATTGGAACAAACAGACAATATTGTCTAAAATAAATATTAACTTCTTAAATAATAACTGCTTATTTACTGAACTGTAGTATAAAATCAGTGGGCTATCACATTTTCACTCATTATATTTGGGACAAAACAGCACTCGTGTAATATTGCACCCTGTTACTTGTGATATTGCTTAACTCACAGTGGAAAAGTTGAGAGACAAAACGATGGAGGCACGTCAATGAACATCTAAGTAATACTGTAAAAGTACAGGAAGGCAGCATCTATTTCGTGCACACAACATGGATAAACTAAAACAGATAAACGTCAGCTGTGTGGATGCAAACTAATCATTAACAATTCTCATTTTTAATTGATACTGATGTGGATCTTATTTTCAATATCTTTTAATCTTTGCTGTTTTCTGTTACTGCCTGAACTTCACATTATTTGTAGTGCAGCCATCCATAATCACAGTAAGATTTGTACTTAACTTTCATCTTTAATTTGTTAGTTAATTTTAGTAAACAATTTTGAGGCAACGATGTCCTGATTGTATGCCTGCATGGGTGTCCACTGTGCCTGTGACTCTTGATTCATGTGTGTTATAAAGATGCATTTTAAAATGCAAAGATAATTGTCTCGGGTGTGGGGTCCCCTAGTGTTCAGGGCCCTGGGTTTCAGCCAATTAGGATTAAATTGACAGCCCCAATTTAAACATTTTACTGCACTGTTTTGTCGAATCAGTCGTTGTGGAATATAAATTAAAGTGTATCGGTCATGTGATTTCAGCAAACAGAGCTTTACTTGCATCAAATATGACTAACTTGTCTTGAGTCAGTTTTATGATAACTGTCACAGTCACGTTTAGTTCAGTCTTGTCTTGTTTAGTCTAGTCTTGTCATTCTTAGTTAATCAGTCATTGTCTGCACCTGTTATCACTTATCAGTTTAACCTCCATCACATGAGTATTATTGTCATCTGTGTATTTAGTTCCTGCCTGTTCCACCAGTCATTGTCTGTCGATGTTTGTGCCATGCACACTGTTACGTGTTTGTTTCATTCATTCATATTAAACCTGTTCTGTTGGATTATACCCTCGTCTCCTGTTCCTGTCAGTACCCCAGTGTTACAATAACCTTATAATATTAACCTGATTGTCAGTCAATTCTCAGTTTATCCCCTGAAATTAGACATGATCAATGTGCAGAAAACAATATTTTAATCCACAATTTCCTCTTTATTGAACCATATTTCATCCTGTGTTACAGACTCACTGACTGTAATCTCACTTATCAGTGCTGTGAAAGTTTGTCTTCACATCTTCAATCATCAAACTCACTGAGAGAGCTGGACCTGAGTCACAATGACCTGCAAGATTCAGGAGTGAAGCTGCTCTCTGATGGACTGAAGAGTTCACACTGTCAACTCAAAAAACTGAGGTAAGAAAAACAGATGAAGGTTCACTTGATTATGAAATTAAAGATGCCCTCTGCTCTGGTCCTGATCTCTTGGGCCCAGTTGATCTAAAAGTTTAATATGGATCAGTAGATAAATACTTTTTCAGATTTCCAAATCTGGATTACTACTGCTCCATGGAGCACTATTTGCTCCAATCTGATAGCAGAAATCCGATCAGGTTACCTTAGAACAACGGAGCACTTGGAGTTTGTAATATATCAGCAGACCTCAGTGTGTCTGAAGACTTTGAGTTTGTATTTGCACCAGCCTGTTTAACTATCATATGGCCTTTAAGGCAGGAACACATCAAGCCAACGGCGACAAAAAAGTTATTTAGTTGTGATGAAAGCAGGCTGCGGGGTTGGCTCACATCGGCAGCGTCTGGGTCCAATGTTGCCATGACACACCAAGACGACCCCGACACCCAACTGTCATCTAGCACGTGTGATCTGCACCTGCGTATAAAGGAGATAACTGTCTATTTTATCAGATATATTTGTCAATATTTGTCATTCAAAAAGGGAAAGCGAAACTAAGACTGCAAGTATACAAACAATAAACAAAGCATCGCTTGCTTACCGTTTTTGAATATCAGTCATGCTGATCACGTTGTTTATTCCCCTCCACTAATATTATTATGAAAATATTCGTGCATTCGAGTGCTCCGGTAAGATAACGTAAAATTAGAACAACCCTCTGTTTGTGCCGTCTTGACTTATTTGTTTGCTTTCATAACTTTTGATTATATTCTCGTGAACTGACTCGTTTGCTATACTGAACAGCCAATCAGAGTTCTCTCTCTCACCGACGGCCCGACACAGATTCAACATTGAATCGGCCGACACAAAGACAAAGAGGACCAACTTCAGCCGACGGTGCACAACACACTGAGAAAACTTAATCGGCCGACCGTCGGCTTGGTGTGTTCCTGCCTTTAGGGTCAGTTTGGACCCAGTTGGATGTTTTCCATCATTAAAAAATGGTTCCCTTCATCTCAATGGCATGAGATTTTGTGACTTTTTTTATATCAAAACTGGGCATGATTCTGTTATAAAGTTATTTTTAAAAAAAGTCACACTCAGTCTACTACATTAAAAATAAATGGGATTGGAATTCATTTTTCAGTAAAATCGGTAAATCCGGCGTAAATCTGAATTTTCACAGAGGAATGAAGGTCTGGTACTAGAACACAAAGTAATGTGGAACACACACACACATAGAGAGAGAGAGAAAGACCGAGACAGATGCGACTCCAACAGACATTATTTGTATAGAATTTGGCAAATGAATGATTTGTGAATACTATCTGACTGTTCAAGTTTTGTTAGTGGTATTTTAGTCATATCTTTGCAAATTTATGAGGCATTGTTGCAAAAACAGACACTTCAGAGCACTTCAAACAACAACAAATCTAACCTTTCACAAAAATAATGATTTTAATGTATTTTTTGTTTAAACATAATATACATTCACAAAATATACATAAAAAAAGTTGTGATAGAAGCAGTTGACCACATTCAGAAAAATTAATAATCTCTATGGTCCTCAAAACACTTTGGCCTGGTTTCAGAGACAAGGCTTATACTAAACCAGGTTTAGGCCTTAGTTAAATTGAGACATTTAAATGGCTTTTATAAACGTGCCTTTAGAAAAAAAAAAAAACATTACTGGTGTGCATCTTGAGACAAAACAATGGCAGTGACGTATTTTATATGATGTCAATTCAAGTTGATTTCATTTAAAACAGCTCAAACATGCATTTTAGTTTGGGACTAGGCTTAAGCTTTGTCTGAGAAACCAGGCATATATTTCTAAAACTAATTCTTACAGGTTTTCTTGTGATCAGAAGGTGGCAGATTTCTGCCTCAAACACCTAATCAATAACCTGAAAACACTCATATTTAATTAGTTCATTATTAAAGTTAAATTTCAGAAATAAAAAATTCATTTCTACGGTAATGGTGTAGATGAGTAGGGTTAGCTAATACCACACTTTCCCCAAAACGCTGCATAAATGTATAATGTGTGTAAATAAAAAATTATCATTTGTTTTAAAAAAATGACAGCAAGTTAAATGTGAATAGAAATTAAAATCTATATTGCCATATCTTTCTTCTTACTTTCCAACACTACAACTGACACATTCTGTGTGTGTGTGTGTGTGTGTGTGTAGATTATCTGGCTGTATGGTGACAGAGGAAGGCTGTTGTTTTCTGGCTTCAGCTCTGAGATCAAACCCCTCACACCTGAGAGAGCTGGATCTGAGCTACAATCACCCAGGACAATCATTAGTCAAGCTGCTCTCTGACCCAAACTACAGACTGGACAAACTCAAGTATGTTCAACACTAACAATCATCCTGTCGTGTGTGTTTGGATGTGTGTGTGGTATAAACTCATATGTACATGGATCCCTGCATACAGCACATACACACACATACTGTACAGGAAAATAAGGATGTCTTGAACAGTGATGGGAATAACTGTGTTATAAATAAATGGCGTTACTTTTTTCAGAAACGAGTAATCAAATGAATTACTCTTTCCCAGAGGTGGGAGTAAGTCACACATGTGCAAGTCACAAGTTAGTCTCAAGTCTTACCCTTCAAGTCTCAACCAAATCCAAGTCAATTTTTGTGTGAATCAAGTCAAGTCACTGCTTTAGGTCAAGCAAGTCACTGGCAAGTCATACAAATATTTGATGATTTAAATGAATTTATATATGCGATATGCATTTCTTCTCAAAAGTTGTCCACAAACTGCTGAGTTGTTAATACTATAATAACTGGCAGTTATTCCATAGATCGTGGGGAGACTGGAGCTAAGCTATAACTTGAATCTAAGCTATCTGATAAAGGCTGATATGAGCACTTGTATCCCATACACCGCACGACCACGAGTGTCTTGAAGAACAACACAGTCAGAACCAACCAGCAGGAAGCAGTATTGTCCACTTTCTACTTTTATTTCTGAACATAGAAATACAAACCACACAGGCAGGGTCATATCACCATGACCCTCCCCAACGCACCTCTCTCTATGACGGTGAGTCACACTTTTTACATAATGCAGTAAATGAACTAAACCCACCCAACCAGCCTGAATTTATGAAACGAGGGTCTGAGGGTAACAGAATTTCAATTCTCTGTATGTACGTGCTGTATATATGGTAGAATTGACAATAAAGCTGACTTTGACTTGACTTGACTTTGACTGAACACATACGCACATAACCTGCCCACGCACAAGCTCAATCATATTGCTTAAACAATGCATTAATGAACTCTACACAAACAATTACCCACAATACATCTGGCTGCCAGTGCTGACAGCCGGGTCATCACAATAGCCAATGATGAGTCAGTTTGGGTGACAACTCCCGCTTCCTCTGGGGGCAGAACACCCACACTTTGTGCCCTAGCCCAATGGTAGGCCCGTGGGCCCGGGTGTCGTATGCCGCTTCTGGCGGGCCCCAGCGTCCTCCAGGGCCTCTCTGGCCAGTTTACAGACCGTGATCAGACGCTCTTTCAATCGCCTGACATAATCCAGTTCTGATCCCCCAGCAATCTCCAGCTTAGGGGGCAACCTGAACACCAGGTCCACGGGCGTGCGTAGCTCCCTCCCAAACATCAGTGCTGCCGGTGTACACTGACTCAACTTCTGCACGGCGGTCCTGTATGCACACAGAACCAAGGACAGATGCTGGTCCCAGTCTCTCTGGTGCTGACTGGTCAAGATGGCAAGTTGTGTGTCCAGTGTGCGGTTGAACCGCTCAACTAGTCCATCACTTTGGGGTTGGAGGGGAGTGGTTCTTGTCGTTTTCACCCCCAATTGCTGACACACCTCACTGAACACTTTGCTCTCAAAGTTACACCCCTGATCACTATGGAGTTCATCTGGCACCCCGGACCGGGTGAACATCTCATCCACTACTCGCTGTGCCGTCATGAAAGCACTCTGATCCGGCACCGCATGCACCTCGGGCCATTTCGTAAAATAGTCCATATCAACAAGAACAAACTGTGATGGGGAACGGACCCAGGATGTCCACCCCAATCCTCTCCATGGGCGCCCCTACTAGGTACTGCTGCAAAGGCGGCATGAGAGTATTGGCTGGGTCCTTTCTGCGCCGTGAAAACATCGCAGCAATGAACATGCAGCTCTGCATCCTGCTGTTGCCTTAGCTGCTCAGTGGTAAACTGCTCCCTCTCTCCACCGTCGTCACCCGGCTTTACTGTTGCCACTGAAGGCTCCAGGTCTCTTTCCTCCTGGCGGCTGCAGTACAGACATTCGTCCACAAAGCATGGACGTCTGGAGAGGGCGTCAGCATTAGCATGCTGCCGCCCGGGTCGATGCTGAACCTCGAAGTCGTACTCTTGGAGGACCAGCCACCTTGCCACCTGACCCTCGGGCTGGTGGAAATTCAGCATCCATGTGAGGCTAGCGTGGTCGGTCCTCAGCATGAACCTGTTGCCCAGGAGACAGTGCCTGAAGTGATAGACTGCAAGGACCACCGCCAGCAACTCCCGCCAGGTGACACAGTAGTTTCTTTCTGGATGACTGAGACTGCAGCTATAGTAGGCCACCACTCGGTCTCCACTCTCCCCCTCTGAGAGAGGACAGCCCCGACCCCCACATTACTAGCATCAGTGTCCACAAGGAATGGTTGGTGGGGGTCAGGGTAAGCCAGGACTGGGGCGTCAATTAGAGCATTTTTTAGCTGCTGAAAGCTAAAAGGACTCCACCACGGAGTCCTCAGACCACCCAAACCGCTGGCCCTTGTTTATCAGCTGATGTAAGGGACTGGTGATGGTTGCAAAATCTCTGACGAACCTCCTGTAATAAGAGGCCAGGCCCAGGAAGCTCCACAGCTCAGTGATGTTGGCTGGTGGAGGCCAGTCCCTCACAGCGGCCACCTTTGTTGGGTCAGTGGCCACCCCGCCCTCGCTTACCACGTGCCCCAGGAACTGCGTTTGGCAGATGAGCAGGATGCACTTGGCCAGGTTCAACCGCAACCCGGCTCTACGGATTCCGTAGTGCCTGGGGTGCAACGATCTGATCTGCAGTGCTCCCCCGAGGCTCCCCCTAGGTCTCTGCAGCTCTCGTGTGGCGGCTGGGGGCTCCGGCCCGACTGGAGTGGCACAGTCTCACTACCCAAGCAGAGGGCGGCCCCCCCTCACGTTGACACGTGCTCCCCAGTGGGCCAACAAGTCTATGCCAACAATGCACTCCTCTCTGATGTCGGTGAGCCAGAACTCGGGGCTTGTCTGGCTCATCCCCACCACCATGGACAACCGCTTCTTCCCAGGCATTACTGTCCTTTCACCCGTGATGGTGAGCAGTTTGGTAATGGTGGGGGTCCAGTCCCTTGGAAGAGGACCGGCCGTTCCTGGCAATAGTCCTTGTCGTAGCAAGCAAATGGTAGACCCCGTATCCACCAAGGCGCTGCAAGTCAATAACACAGTCCTGGTACAGTCCTCTGGCAAGCGCGCAGCATCCCACAGTAGGGCAGGCGTTGTGGAGGGGTGCCGAAGAACGGGGTGAGGATCCCCTTATTGCCTCACTTTGAGATCGTTTCCCGGGGCTGATGGGGGAGGGCAGTCCCTCCGAAATTCCCGGTTCACCGCAGCGGTAGCAGCGATCTAGTCTCGACCTCCATCGGGGGGTCACCGCTGGTTGGACTTGGCTGACCTCCTCCTCCTCCTCCTCTTCCTTCGCTCGCTCGGCCTCTCTCAGCGCCTCACTCAGATCTTGGGGTGACATAAGGCGGAGATGTTGGCGGAGCCGCTCAGGTGTAAGGAAAGCATGGAGGCTCAGCTCTTCCCTCGCAGCCGCTAGGAAAGTAGAGTAGCCAGTAGTGTCAGCGGCGAAGGCACCCATGCTCTCTCCTTCACGTCGACGTCGGTTAGTCAGATCCTCCCTGCTCTTTTCTGCGGAGGTTCTTTGGCCGAAGCGGCAATGGAGAGCAGCGGTGAGGGCCTGGGGATCCTGCCGCTCTTCCGGGGATAGATCGATCAGGACCTGGAGCGCAGGACCCTCCAGGTCGAGGGCCAGGTGCGTCACTGTCTACTCGCAGCTCCATCCATCATGGCGAGCGGCCAGATCAACCTGCGCCAGGTAGGACTCCAGGGGCGTCAACCCACTGTATCGTGGCAGATTAGCGGGTGATCGCATGAGGTGACCTGGCTGGCTGTTGCTTTGACAGGTGGATGCGACGGCCGGAAGTTCGTGACTGGAGGAGTGGTACCCTTCCCGGAGAGCGCTGTTGCCGTCAGGCAGATGCGGAGCCCTGCTCCTTCGTCTTGTCCCGCTCATCAGACGCTCTAGTATGAGGCTGTTTTCTTGAATGGCACGCTCTATTTCGCCTATACTTTGCTCCATAACAGCGTCTTTGAAATGGCCTATATTACACTTCTGACACCACTGTAATAACTGGCAGTTATTCGATAGATCGTAGTCGGACTGAAGCTAAGCTATAACTTGAATCTAAGCTATCTCATAACAGCTGATATGAGCACTTGTATCCCATATACCACATTACCACAAGTGTCTCGGAAATGAACACAGTCAGAACCAACCAGCAGGAAGCAGTATTGTCCACTTTCTCCTTTTATTTCTGAGAAAAAACGAACTACACAGACAGGGCCATATCACCATGAGCCTCCCCAACACACCTCTCTCCATGACAGTGAGTGACACTTTTTACATAATGCAGTAAATGAACTAAACCCACCCAACCAGCCTGAACACAAACGCACATAACCTGCCCACGCACAAGCTCAATCATATTGCTTAAACAATACATTAATGAACTCTACACAAACAATTACCCACAATACACCTGGCTGCCACTCTCGCAGCTGGAGCGAATTTAACTTCATAACATTTATACAAACAGTTACAGACAATACAATTGAAAATTATGTACCTGTCAACAAGTTAACAGCAGTGATCAGTCTCGCATTCACCCTCGTGCATATACTGTATGACGAATAAACTTAAATGTTACCACAATGTAACGTAACATAACACAAATCATGAAATATACATTCAGACACATGTATCTATAAATATTATTCCATGAGATGGTTACACAACCCCTAAAATACATTTTTCTCATGGAACGCCCTCACTCACCGCAGCCGTTCATCTAAATTACCCTACCAGAACCAGTTCAATATCCGGGTGGAGTGTAATTAAAGGGGCCATACATGAAAATGTGTAACAAGTGGAAATACCTTTTTAACCCTGTTACACCTGCTGCATCACGTGGTTTGTGGTGGGTTCAAAAACAGATATTTATTAAACAAAAGACTTTATTTCGAGTCATTTCACTCAAGTCCGAGTCAAGTCTCAAGTCATGAATATCAAGTCCCAAGTCAAGCATTTTATTAATATATTGGTCAAGCAAGTCTCAATTCCTAAAATTTGTGATTTAAGTCTGACTCGAGTCAAGTCATGTGACTTGAGTCCCCCACCTCTGCTGTTTCCCCGTTACAATGCCGTTCCCATTACTGACAATAAGATTCAGCGTTACTATAATTGATCTCACTGAAGCGGTTTTCATCAGAGTAGACTCTCTCTCAGCCATAGAACTGGTGAAGTGTTTTCTCTGGTGTGTGTGTTGGAGTGGAACACACTGACTAACTGATGATGATGTGTGTGACTAGAGATGATAGACCTGCAAATGATTTTGTTGTAAAGAAATAGGACAGGTTAGTCGTACACAAATATAATTCTGTGTCAGATCATACGAGCGGAGCACAAGCTCAAACCAGAATACCCTTTGTGACTAGTCGATTTGACTCTTGTTGACTAGTAGTTGTTCATTTTAGCCATTAGTTGACTATTCACATTTATATTAATTTAATTTCTTAAATACTGGAGAGAAGAAACCATAATAATGAGTGTGTACGCAATGTAGCACTCAAGCGCAGGCTTAAAGCTTTATATAAAGAACCAGCAAAAGTAATGATTATGAATGTGACAAAAAACAGCAAATACACAGTTTAGTGTTTTCTGAATCTGTGTCGACTGCAAAGATGAAGTTGACATCGCTGACTCTCTTCATCTCCTCATAGTGGATGAGCCTAGAGAGAGAATACTTTTTTTTTTTCGGATTACATAATCAGAGAGTCAAACATTTTAAAAAAGGTAGACATTTCAAGCTTTCTATAGATGTATTTCTCATGTCTGTGAGTTTCAGTTCATTTAGCCTAAAGACGAGCTCCAGTTCACTGTAAGTGATCGTGCCTCCATGTCATGATTAGATTGTCTGCTATATTTGCTGCTTATTTATTAAATCCAGGCAATTGGTTGATGAAGATACAATTTTTACAAAATGAAATTAATTTTAAAGGAAGGCTTTCTAAAAAATAAAACTTAATGAAGGTCAAAATCATGTCTGACCCACTCCATGTATCCTGATATGTTGCTCATCTTATGATGAATCCTATCTTACTCATGCTGTTCACTTTTCATTATCAAATGGATAAAAAAATAAAAAAAAACATTTATTACATTTTGTCACACCCATGGACTGTGTCTAGTGATGTCATTCTGTCCATTTGCCCTCCGTGTGTTTTCCTGTGTAGTTAATTACCCGCACCTGTTTCTGTTCTCCCTGATTAGTTTGTCCCTTGTTATCTTCCCTTTATATTTGCCTTGTGTTCATTCAGTCCTGGTCGGTTCTCGTCGATGTATTCGTCTGTCCTTGTATGCTGTGTGTAACCTGCCTGTTGGAAATTTACCCTGCCCGTTGGATTAAAACTATCTTTATATATATATATCTTCGCCTTGTCGTCCTGTTTGCCTGCACTACAGCGGGACAGAAGAACCGACCCACAAAACAGTGTTTGTTAGCAGCGTGTCCTCCGTTTGTTTTCCCGTTTTTTAGTTTCGTTTTTGTTTGTTACTTTTCCCCCTGTCATGGATCTCCCCGGTGTTCGTCTCCTACTGCTGGAGCAGGAGGATCAAACGTTGGAGGACCACACGCGGACCTTCTTAGAACTTTCACATCTAACACACTTCCCGGACGACTGCCTCTGCACATTCTACGAGGTGAGGTTAAACGCCACATGCAGAGCGCAGTTGTCCGGAGAGGGTCCGCGTGTGGATTTCGCTGCCTTTGTGGAGTGGGTGCTGGCGAGCTGCAACTCGCCATTTACCGTCGGCCCGGAAGAGGATCCCGTCAGCCCCACTCCGCACCCAGAGCGTGACCAGCCACCATCTCGCGGCACGGAACGCCCGCATGAGCCATCGCCAAATGGAGCGACAGAGCCCAGGAACGCCACGGAGTCAAACCCAGGAAGTGAGTGTGACCAAGCGCGTGAGCCGGCTACAGCGCTCGTGAGGGAGCCTGCGGTGGAGAGCGAGGGCGAGGAGGAAAGCCCCGCCCACTGCACGGCCGCTGAGGGTGAGCATGGACTGTGCTCAGAGGACTATTTTCTTTCGGTATATTTTGAATCATCTGCCTGTCCTGAATCATCTGCCTGTCCCGATTCGATTGAATCATCTGCCTGTCCCGAGTCGATTGAATCATCTGCCTGTCCCGAGTCGATTGAATCATCTGCCTGTCCCGAGTCGATTGACTCATCTGCCTGTCCCGAGTCGATTGACTCATCTGCCTGTCCCGAGTCGATTGACTCCTCTGCCTGTCCCGAGTCGATTGACTCCTCTGCCTGTCCCGAGTCAATTGGCTCATCTGCCTGTCCCGAGTCAATTGAATCGTCTGCCTGTCCCGAATCTTCTGAGTCGTCTGCCTGTCCCGAAATCCCACCCAGCCTCCCTCTCCCACCTCCTCTCATCCATCTGCCATCTCCGCTGCAGCCAGCCAGCCCCTCTGCTCACCCTCAGCCTTCCATCAATGGCGTGCGCGCGCAGTGGGCCTGCCAGTCTCCAGCTCCATCGGGGCAGTGGATCCTCTGTCTTCGCCTCCCACCTCGACCAGGACTCCTCCTCGGCCCGTCGTTCCACCAGCTCCTCGTTGGCTCCAACCTCCCTCGTCTCCACCGTGGCCCTTCAGTCCACCAGCTACGCCGGGCTCCCTCATCCCTCTGGCTTCGCCTTGGTCGCTCGTCGACCTGCCCTCGCCGCTGGACTACACTCCTCTGGCTGCGCCTCGTCCTTCCGTCCCTCTGGCTCCGTTGGCGTCCTCGCTCCCTCCGACGTCGCCTGGGTCCTCTGTCGCTCCGGCTCCACCGCGGCCTTCAGGATCCCCGCCTGCGCCTCGGTCGGAAGAGCCGCCTACGTCGCCGCGTCCCGCCGGATCCTCGGGGTCGCCCTGGCTCGTCGGCGTTCCAGCTGCGCCCTGGTCTCCTCTACCACCTGCTCCGCCACAGTCTGTCGCCGCCCTGGTGCCGCCTGCCCTTCCTCCACCATGGCTGCTTCCTCCTGCGGCTCCACCATGGGCGGTGGGCGTGACTGTGGCCTGGGTCCCACCATCCTCCTGCTCCAAAACCCGTCTGTCTCCTCCCTGGCTCCTCCCACCATCTACTCCTCCCTGGTTTCTGTTATCGTCTGCCACGTCATCTGCCTGTTGTCCTGTCTGCCCGTCGTCTCCTCGTCCTCCACCTGAGCCCCCTCCCTCCCGCCGCAGTTGGTCCATCTACGGCGCGAGGACGCGCCTTCCGGGGGGGTGGGGGGGGGGGTGTAATGTCACACCCATGGACTGTGTCTAGTGATGTCATTCTGTTCATTTGCCCTCCGTGTGTTTTCCTGTGTAGTTAATTACCCGCACCTGTTTCTGTTCTCCCTGATTAGTTTGTCCCTTGTTATCTTCCCTTTATATTTGCCTTGTGTTCATTCAGTCCTGGTCGGTTCTCGTCGATGTATTCGTCTGTCCTTGTATGCTGTGTGTAACCTGCCTGTTGGAAATTTACCCTGCCCGTTGGATTAAAACTATCTTTATATATATATATCTTCGCCTTGTCGTCCTGTTTGCCTGCACTACAGCGTGACACATTTATTATAGGCCTATTTAAATATAAATATTGAACTAAATATGTTTTCTTTGATGGCACACCACACGTGTGGTCTGTGCAATAAATATTAAAAGTTCTTATTGTTTTATTGTTCCACTATAGTAATGATAATATTTTCAAAAATATATTGAGTTTAATTGGTGTCTCTCACATTGTTGCACAGCAACATTAAAATAGTGTGGATTAGTGTACAATGTTTTATAATAATAATTTATTCTATTTAGTGTCCATTTCATTCATTTAATATATTTAATATTGTGGGCATCCAACTTATTTGACATTTTTGAATTTTTTCAAAAAAAAAAAAAAAAAAAGTTACGCAAAGTGTTCCCAATTGGTGAATGATATGATGGTTTAATACTCTGTGATTCATTGAGTACATTATTACAGGGTTAAAGTTTCGGTTTTGATTAAAACTGAAGTTCGTTTACATTTATTTTTTCTACTTTTCATAGCATTACTCTGAAATAGCTATTAGGTTCACACGAAGCGAAGACAGATTTGTACTTTGTGTAACATAAGGAAGTGTTAATTTAAAGAGTGACTCATTTGGTGGCGATTTAAAAGGCTAACCCTTTAAATGCCTGTGTTGTTGTTGACACAAGAGTCAATCCAACACTGTAATCGAAAATACCAGTTTATTCAGAAGTTAGTTGAAGAGATTTTAGTTATATTTAATTTTATTTGGTTTCAATTCTTTATTTTCTTTTGAATAAATCCATTGTATATTCCAGTTATATGGTGTGGTCACTTTATATCTACAGATAGGCTTAGTCTAAGCAGCTGTAATTAGTTAAAAGTGGTTTTGCAGAGATCTGAGTTGCAATTTGTTCAAAGTAGTGTAAAACCAAGGGTCACAGATTGATTATAAGATCATGTCGAAAGACAAATGAATCTGGGTTCACGCGTCCAACATTCCAAAAGGGGTAGATACACCTAGGACAGTAGGGGGCGCTACTTGAACAAGAGATTTTTGCAGTTAGTAGATGAATATCAGTTATTGATTAAAACACTTGCACAAATGAAAGATAAAGACACAATTGATCAGTGAATGTAAAGGTGAGTCTGTAGATCTTATTCAGTGATCGAGGCTGTGAATCAGGAACTACATCAAATGATGGAGGACAGACAGAAGATCTCAAAGGATCTTCATCAGAAGAGACACCGGCCTGAGTTTGAGAGATAGTTCACTATTTTACAGGTCTTAAGATCTATGATAACTCTTGTGTGACAAACAAAAAAAAAATAAGTTCAGACTTTTCATGTTGCTTTTTCACTATTTTTGATCAGTTAAAATCATTTTCAATTTAATACCCACTTTTTAACATGTAAATTGACTGGAATTTTGTTTTTATAGTGTGGATCATGGAGGAGAGATCAGGATTACAGCAGGACCACAGAAATGTAGGACACACACACACACACACACACACACACACACAATCATTGTTTTGTTGTGTTATAAATGTTATAATCTCTCTTGTGTTCAGATGCATGTGATCTCACACTGGATTTAAACACAGCAAACACTCGTCTCGTTCTGTCTGAGAGGAACAGAAAGATGACGTATGTGTTATATAATCAGCCGTATCCTGATCATTCAGAGAGATTTGATGAGTATCATCAGGTTCTGTGTAGAGAGAGTCTGACTGGATGTTGTTACTGGGAGACTGAATGGAGCGGGAGAGAGGTTTATATATCAGTGACATATAAAGGAATCAGCAGGAAAGGATGGAGTGAGGAGTGTGTGTTTGGACACAATGAAAAGTCCTGGAGTCTGAACTGTTTTAAAAACAGTTCCTTTGTCAGACACAACAATAAGATCACAGTCATATCTGCTCGTTCTCATTGCTCTCACAGAGTAGGAGTGTATCTGAACTGGTCGGCCGGCACTCTGTCCTTCTACAGCGTCTCTGACACACACACACTCACACACTTACACACATTCAACAGCACATTCACTGAACCCCTCTATGCTGGATTTAGGGTTGATTTTGATAGTTCAGTGTGTCTGTGTGAGATTAAACATGTTCCTGTGAGAATCAACTGAGACACACAGATGAGAGACAGAAACACACTCACATGATCTCTCTTTAACTCTCACAGCTGTAAACTCTTTCTCTCTTCTCATCTTCATTTCAGTGAATATAGAAACACACTCATTGACTTCAGTGTAAATGAGACACACCACAGACTTCTATTGTGTTTCTATAAAGACATTTGAATGAGTCTCTGAGCGTGAATTACAAGTGTGAAACGCTCCTTTATCCGGGGTTAAAAACAGTGTTTATAGTGATGATAACTCGGGGTTAAAAACAGTGTTTATAGTGATGATAACTCGGGGTTCAGCGCAGTGAAGCTCTTTTGTGATCATAGTTGTAGTTCAACTTTCGATCTGGTTCAAATCCTCACAACCTTTAACAGAAAGTGATCATTAACTCAATTAACATTATATTTGAGTGTATCCAAAATGGTCAATGTTTTGATAATGTCCATATTAATTTTATTTTATTAATTATTCATTAGATATCATTATTATTTTACATGTACTTAATTTTTGTTTAATCATTTATATATTTTCTACATGATGCTCTGATGTGTTTATTCAAATGTAAGATCTTTGGTGTCTGTCAGATCCAGTGGGATTATTTTCCATTAAAATTGATCATGTGATCATCAAAATATGTGTTTCCATCTCAATCATTCTCTCTTGTCTGGCCTTCCTGAAAACACTCAAAAATGTGTGTAAATCCCGTCTCTTCCAACACTAAATGTCGTCCAGCAGGAAGCGCTGACGCTTAAAGAATGAACTGACCAATATAGTCTGAATGACTGATAATGTAATTGTTAATGATGGTAATGTTGTGGTAAATATAAAATAAACTATTCTGAATAAGACACAAATATTCCAGTCGTCTTTGAGTTTTATTTTGTTGCTAGAAAAGCTCAGCAGTCATTCAGTCCCTCAGAGTGACAGTGAAGGGAGGCTCTTCCTCTCTTATAGTCTCTTCTCTCAGAATCTCTTGGTCAATGATGGTGTTTCAACATTCTTTGTTCATCATTTTCTCCTTGAGTCCTCCTGTCACACACCAACACCTTTACAATAAGCAAATATCATATCAATAAAGCAGAACATAAAAACTTCTTCAGCAGGAACTACTGCAATCAAATGATGAATTAAGGTGCAATTTTACTAAAAACAGTAACGAAGATTTGATGAAGTAACAGAAAGCACTTAGAGGAAAAGTTTATCTGATAATAAAAACTTCCATTAAATATTTTTTGCAATGTTTCAAATGCAAAACAACATCATATGAATAAGGAAGAACATGACATAAAATAACTCACCCTCATGCAGCTTCAAACACATTTGTTGTTATTTTTATAAACCAGAAGAGAATGTTGAAAATGTTCATGTGGCTCTTCTTCAATGTCTGTAAAGCCCTGAAAAGGACAAAAACACCAGAAGTAACAGAGTCATTCACTGTATTTCAACTCTTCTGAACTCATATGATGCTTTGTGTGATGAAATGAATCTTTAAAGAGGATCTTTTACTCCCTTTTACAAAGTCTCTGGTTTTGTTTTTGGGTTTTACTAGAACATGTTTTTATGGAAGCTTGTTTCCACCACTGAATTAAAAAAAAAGGTAATTCTGACTTTTTGTCTCAAAATTCTGACCTTTTTTTCTCGCAATTGCATGATATAAAAGTCGCAATTGTGAGAAAAAAAGTCATAATGATGTTTTAAATTGTTTTCCGTGGCGGAAACAAGCTTCCATAATGTTTTCATGCTTGAATGTTCAGAAACACATTATGTTCCTCATATTCTCCATTGTTCAGCTCCTCTCTTCCCAGTCTGTCAGTAACGCTCCGTTTACTTCCTGTCTTTATGAAGCCCCCCTTCTAAAAAAAGCACACTGTGCTCTGATTGGTCGGCTGGAGCAGTGTGTTGTGATTGGTGTTTGGAAAATGCCCCGCCCCTTTATTCTGCATATGAATTATTTAAATAAGAAATATTGTGATGAAAACTCAAGATGGAGGCGTTTCAGGGAGTTCAGAAACACTGATAGAGAGAATAATAATAAGGTTTTTCATCCTCAAACAGCAACAATACACACTAAAGAAAGATGAAGATGTAAAAAAGCAGAACATGACTCCATTAAAGATGCAAAAAAAAAAAACTGCACATGGGTTTAGAAAGACATGAGGGTGAATAAATAATGACAGAATCTTCAGTTTTGGGTGAATAATATCTTCTATAAAGCAAGAGCTAAAGTTCATCATGACATTAGAGAGTTTATATAACGGTGAGGCGAGTGTGACGAGTGTGTCTGTAAACTGAAGCGACTACAACCATCACAAACACTTCCTGTTACCAAATCAGCAGAAGAAGATCAGCAGAAACTGATAGGGACAAAGTCATGAATTTGATATGCTGAGGATGAAAGTTGGAGGATGAAACATGAATAAACAAACAAAAAGAACAAACCATGACAGTTTATGGCATCTGTATTCAGTGGCGGTTCTAGACAAATTTTACTAGGGGGGCCAGTGTTTAACCAGAGGGGTACATTAAAAATGATAACAAATTAGATTTAAAGATTATACACTTTATTTTACTTTACCATCATATAAACATTTATTACAACATTGTACAACATTGTACAAGAGTGAGTGCATGTGCAAAAAGGTAGGTTCATCAATGCTGATGATTATTATCAATGATTTGTGAAGGATCATGTGACACTGAAGACTGGAGTAATGATGATAAATTCAGCTTTGATTATAGGATATAAATTACACTTTACTATATATTCAAATAGAAACAGTTATTTTACATTTTAATAATATCTCACAATATTACAGCTTTTTTTGTATTTTTAATAACATAAATGTAGCCTTGGTGAGCAGAAGAGACTTCTTTCAATAACAAGCAAAATAGTTCAGTTTACAAACTTTTGACTGGTGGTGCATATCTGCATGTATTTCAAAATGTAGGCCAAGTATTTACTTTAAAAAAAGAAAAGAAAAGAAACAGAGTCATAGTCATTTTAAGGACATACAGTAGGCCTACAATGAAATTATAATTGAACTGCATTGCAAACAGTAAAAACCTTCTTCATCACAAACCTGATGGTGCAGTACTTGATCCACATGGATCCCCTTTCTGTCCCTCTGGCTGTTCCTCTCTCTGTCCCTGTATGTTTTCTTCCTCCTCACCCTCTTCCTCATCCTCCTCACCCTCTGGAATTTCCCTCTCTCCAGCCTCCACTGACTCCTCTGGCTCTCTCTCCTTCTGCTCCTCAACTCTCTCAGTACCTTGATTTGTTTCTCTCACTTTTTTGTTTACTGGGGCAAAAAACGACGCTATGTCTCTTCCTCGCTTCATGATAACTATCAGAAGAAAAAAAACGTGCATTACATTTCGTTGCCTAACCATCCCTCCCTACTTAACACGGGCAGATAGCCTGTTAATTACTCAAATGTTTGTTATCGCAATGCAACAGCCGAGACAGATGACGTCACGTGGTTAACATCAGAACATTGTGCAAGAACTACAAGATACGAGTCACTTACGCGGCCGGTGCGGCTCTAATTTACCCGTGTTGAACGTTCCGTCGCATTAGTTCCGCTTTTGGCGCTCGCGAGTAAAATCATAATAAATTCATAATTTTTTTTTTTTTTTTTGGTCAGCACAGGGGTGGCCAGGGAGGCAGAGGCACGGGCCTCCGTGTAGAACCGCCACTGATTCACATCACATCGGCTATAAAACGATTGCTAGACCCACTAGGATCAAACTACAAAAAAAACTACACAAAATAAAAAAAACTAAAATATTTTAAGAAGAGGACACATTTCTACATGGATAAGGTAATGTTTCTGCTCTAGTTTCTAACACCAGACTTACAGGGTAGTTATATAGAATAAAAACAAATGAAATAAATCTCGCAAATGTTCAGATGAAATGTCAAGGTTTAGATTAATAAGAGCATAACGATTCAATATGTTTAAATGAGATTAATTTTAGTGATACGCCATGCAAGGTTGAACATGAAAACGGTTGCCAACTTGCCATGCTGAATTCAGGCAAATATCTGTTATTTTTCGAAAATCTATTTTTTTTCAATCATTATTGAAACATTAATGTGTGTGGATGACAGTCCTACCCTTGACATCAGAAACCATGACAAAAGAAACGTTTTAAAATACAGGCAAGTTCATAAAGATTTACATGTTATGCCTAAACGATAGCGGTTCGATTCTTTTGCATGATTCTGCGCTGTATAATCTCATAACAAAAACATTCGAAAAATGCCTTGGCAACCGGCCAACTCTTCAGCGTTCGACTAATTATGACGTCACAGTGCGAGTCGCGCCTATATATAGAGCTCCGCTCAGGTTTGAGCTCAGAACATCTTGTTCCCTTTCTCCTGTAGTCATGCTCTATTTTATTTGCTTTCTCTGTTTACCCCTTGCTTGCTTTATTTTATATGATTTCTGTTTACCCCTTGCTTGCTTTATTTTATATGATTTCTGTTTAACCCTTGCTTGCTTTATTTTACATGATTTCTCTGTTTACCCCTTGCTTGCTTTATTTTATATGATTTCTCTGTTTAACCCTTGCTTGCTTTATTGTATATGATTTCTCTTTTTACCCCTTGCTTGCTTTATTTTACATGATTTCTCTGTTTAACCCTTGCTTGCTTTATTTTGTATGATTTCTGTTTAACCCTTGCTTGCTTTATTTTACATGATTTCTCTGTTTAACCCTTGCTTGCTTTATTTTATATGATTTCTGTTTAACCCTTGCTTGCTTTATTTTACATGATTTCTCTGTTTAACCCTTGCTTGCTTTATTTTATATGATTTCTCTGTTTAACCCTTGCTTGCTTTATTTTATATGATTTCTCTGTTTAACCCTTGCTTGCTTTATCTTATATGATTTCTCTGTTTAACCCTTGCTTGCTTTATTTTATATGATTTCTGTTTAACCCTTGCTTGCTTTATTTTACATGATTTCTCTGTTTAACCCTTGCTTGCTTTATTTTATATGATTTCTCTGTTTAACCCTTGCTTGCTTTATTTTATATGATTTCTCTGTTTAACCCTTGCTTGCTTTATTTTACATGATTTCCCTGTTTAACCCTTGCTTGCTTTATTTTATATGATTTCTGTTTAACCCTTGCTTGCTTTATTTTACATGATTTCCCTGTTTACCCCTTGCTTGCTTTATTTTATATGATTTCTCTGTTTAACCCTTGCTTGCTTTATTGTATATGATTTCTCTTTTTACCCCTTGCTTGCTTTATTTTACATGATTTCTCTGTTTAACCCTTGCTTGCTTTATTTTGTATGATTTCTGTTTAACCCTTGCTTGCTTTATTTTACATGATTTCTCTGTTTAACCCTTGCTTGCTTTATTTTATATGATTTCTGTTTAACCCTTGCTTGCTTTATTTTACATGATTTCTCTGTTTAACCCTTGCTTGCTTTATTTTATATGATTTCTCTGTTTAACCCTTGCTTGCTTTATTTTATATGATTTCTCTGTTTAACCCTTGCTTGCTTTATTTTATATGATTTCTGTTTAACCCTTGCTTGCTTTATTTTACATGATTTCTCTGTTTAACCCTTGCTTGCTTTATTTTATATGATTTCTCTGTTTAACCCTTGCTTGCTTTATTTTATATGATTTCTCTGTTTAACCCTTGCTTGCTTTATTTTATATGATTTCTCTGTTTAACCCTTGCTTGCTTTATTTTACATGATTTCCCTGTTTAACCCTTGCTTGCTTTATTTTATATGATTTCTGTTTAACCCTTGCTTGCTTTATTTTACATGATTTCTCTGTTTACCCCTTGCTTGCTTTATTTTATATGATTTCTCTGTTTAACCCTTGCTTGCTTTATTTTATATGATTTCTCTTTTTACCCCTTGCTTGCTTTATTTTATATGATTTCTGTTTAACCCTTGCTTGCTTTATTTTATATGATTTCTCGGTTTACCCCTTGCTTGCTTTCTTTTATATGATTTCTCTGTTTAACCCTTGCCTGCTTTATTTTATATGATTTCTCTTTTTATCCCTTGCTTGCTCACGGCAGCGTATGTTGGTTCGCGGAAAACAAATTTGGAATTTTTGATATTGATGAAAATACTTTTGGCGTAACAGCTGATGAACAGATGTCGACCGCGGCATCGGAAGGTGGGTTTGAGTCAGCTGGAGATGAAGGCTCATACTTCGGGGCGTGTGGCGTATTCCGAGCTTGATCCATAATTGACAGCCATGCTTTCCTAGGCTGCCGGGAGTATCGGGCTCGGGTGGAATCCTCCACCATGTCCCGAACCCTCCCGGCTGGACGATTGGTTTCTCGGGCCAGCCTCTGCTGGTTCTCAGCGCTCTACCCCAGTTCCTTTCTTTCCGGAGGTGCATGAGGAGATGACTAGATTGTGGAGGACACCTTTTTCTGTCCGAAACTGGTCAGGTCCCTCCTCCGCCTTCACCGTCCTGGATGGCGGTGCAGCTAAGGGGTACGTGGGGTTCCCCCCAGTTGAGCGTGCCGTCGCGATGCAACTCTGTCCGGCGGCCACCAATTGGCGGGGCAACCTGCGCCTCCCGTCCCGGGCCTGTAAGTTCTCGTCCAATCTAACGGACAAGGCTTACAGAGCCTGTGGGCAGGCTGCATCTGCCCTGCATGCCATGGCATTGCTGCAGGTCTACCAGGCCAAGAGTCACTCTTGGGTCACAAGAGTCACGCTGTGCCTGGCCACCCTCAGCCCCCTCTCCTTTTGACAGCAGAGGGCAGTGTGCTGGTCGAGGCCGCCCCCGTGCCGCCTCCCAGGTGCACTGTCACTCTGCAGAGCCATACCTCACTTCGGGCCGCGTTGCTGTCCGAGTCAGGTCCCCCGGCTCCGCCTTGCTGCCCTACCGCGGGTCCATCTATTGTGCTGTTGGTCCTGCTGGTTCGGAGTCTGGGAGCCTGGCTAGTGCTCCCCGGCTTGTCCCACTTGCTCATCCGCAAGATCAGACTTTGGCTATGCGATTCAGTTCGCCCAGCATCCCCCAATGTTCAGGGGCATCAACTTAACTCGTGGATCGTGTGAACGATGCTCCTGTGCTGCGGGCGGAGATTGTGGTCTTATCCTCTTATGGAGTCTGAAGCATCTGAGGTCACTTCGTGCCATTCACCTCCCAGGCGTGCTCAACCGTGCAGCTGACAAGCTCTCACGGCAGCCTCCAGGAGAAGGGGAGAAGGTGACTCCATCCCCAGGCGGTCCAGCTGATATGGCGTCGCTTGGGGACCGCACAGGTAGATCTGTTTGCCGCCCCGGACTCGACCCATTGCCAGTTGTTTTACTCCCTGTCCAAGGGCACCCTCGGCATGGACGCACTGGCACGCAGCTGGCCCCAGGGCCTCCTCAAGTATGCGTTTTCCCCAGTGAGCCTTCTTGCACAGACATTGTGCAAAGTCAGGGAGGACGAGGAGCAGGTCCTGCTAGTTGCGCCGTATTAGCCCAATCGGACCTGGTTTTCAGATCTCATGCTCCTCGCGACAGCACCTCCTTGGCCCATTCCTCTAAGGAAGGAACTTCTGACTCAGAGATGGGGCACCCTCTGACACCCACATCCGTACCTCTAGAATCTCCATGTCTGGTCCCTGGACGGGACGCGGAGGTTCTAGGTGGCCTACCCCAGTCGGTGGTAGACACCATCACTTCCGCTAGTGCGTCATTCCGCCCCGTGAGCGGGTATAAATACAGAAGTGGTAGCGCTCGCACTTTGTTATTCGCTGAGGAGACGAGCAGTGGTTGGAATTGAGGTTGGAATGACTAGAGTATAAGAATGACTCCATCTTTCACTACTAAATTCTCACCATTTGAAATACTAAAGGGTAGGCCTTTCCCGACCCCATGGGTCAAAGGCCGCGCAGGCATTACAAACGAGTGTCTATTCATTTACTTACAATGATCTAACTATTAATTGATAAAACTGCTCAAAATGATAAGTAACTGTTGCATTACTCTTAATGCATAGTTGTATGGAAACAGACAAACAATCTTCCATGTTTACTATAAATCATGAAAGTTTCAAGATAACGAGATTCATTGACACCAATTAGTGTGGAGCATGAACCAATTAGACTACAATATCCAAGGATGATGCCTGCAATAACATCACAGCAGACCAGTGTCAGGCCTGGATTCGCCATGCCCGAAGGTTTTTCCAAGATGTTTGGCTAATGAAAACACCCATTGTGATGTAGATGAGAACCTGTGGCCAAATCCACAACACAGAGTTGATGACAATGTAGAAGTACAGCAGTCACTCCTGTTTTGTTTCTTACAGTACAAGCAAGCAAGTCGAGGAACACTGCATTCGATGTTTTACAGTACTGTCTTTTCCTTTCTATTTCATAGCTAATTATTTTTGCTTTGATCCAAATAAACCTATGTTGTGATTGTACTGTAGTGTTTTGCATCAATATATTACAAACTTTGTTCAATGATTCCACTGTGTCTGTTGTATTCTCTCTACTACTGCAGTACTTTTACAGAGATGTGTTTACTGTACATGTAGTACCATAACGAAACCCGTATCACCTATTTTGTTCTACAACACTTAATGATTGTACGAACAATGACACAGTGAAACTATCGGTTGCTTGTGTGTGGGTGATCTATAGTTATGTTTCAATGGTATTTCACAGTAAATTTATGTTTTGAACCAATGATTGTGCAAGTGCAAGATTTCTTTAAAGATGTGAATGCACAATGCACTGTTTTGAACATTAGACAGCCTGTGTTACAAGTGATAACCGATTTGAGTTTTGTGTCTAGAGTTTTGAAAAATGACATCAAGGTTCTGAAAATAGAAGCAAAGTGATTGTAAAAAACTGTAACTCCTCACACACTCCTGTATGCACTAAGAGCCAAATTCTTATTAGTGGATATTCCACCTCTAGAGGGGTTTACACAGTATTCAGTTGCAGTGTTCAGAGAAAGTATTGTTACAAAGTTTGGAACTCATTAATTGAAGCTCATTTTAAATAAATAGTGTGAGTGAGTGTGAGAGTTTTTTTTGTCAGTAATAAAATGATGTTGATTGAATGCTTTTTCTGTTATATGACTGACAGGGAATCAAAATGATAATAATAAAAGTATTTTTCTTCTTATGCTGGTTTGATAAACCGCTGGAAAACACTTCAATATTGTGCAGTATTTTGGTAGAGAATGAAATGCAGGTAAGGAAGGATCGCAGGAGAGGACAAAACGCGAGAGAGATCTGTTCCAAACCCTGAGCAGAAGGTGGCGGTAATGAACACGTTACGCTGTTAAAAAACAAGAGGAACGTGAGGAAGATCACAGGTGAGTTTGCTGGAGAAAAAAAAAGTGCTCGCAGAGAAAATCATGAAATCGCCGTAATGGTCATTTTCCTTGTTCAAGGCGGAACAGACTGAACTGAGGTGTGTTTATATGTGTGATGAGTGACAGGTGTGTCGGAGATCAGAACTGATGATTGTGATGAAAACGGGAAACTTTTTATGCATAAATTTTGTCCGTTCATTCACACGACATCGGAGACATCTCCGTGTAAACTGCAAAAACGTTGACGTTATATCTAGTCTGTCCACCGTGTTTTTCATCGCAGAAATTGTGCTTTCTGTGAATGTGCGAAACTTAAGTAAAGTGGATTGGCATGTTTGGTCCTGCAAAAGAATGCGCAGGTGAGTCTCTTTACAAAATGAGCGCCAAATACTGTAATAACAGCGTTTTTAGTCGTTCGCGCGGATCCGTGTGTTCGGGGATGGTTTAGAAAACGTTGTCATCTGTACAAAGAACAACCTTTAATGTTTTTAGTATATTGTTGTCGTGTAAACGTAATGCATCGAAAGTGAAACTGTTTCCACTCATTCAGACTACATTTTGTGTCATGAAGGAAGAACATGAACATGATGTTTGTGAACTGATCAGTTTAATGTTATTTAGACTGAAGATTTATGAACATAAGTTTGTTTGATGTTCATTGTTGAGGAAGGTTTGAACACATTTCTGGATTAACTCAATATATTCCTGCTTGTATAAAAACTCATATTTCTTTCCTGTTGATGTAAGAACAGCCTTTAACCCTGTTAACAAAAATAAATTATTCGATTGTTTGGCTAACATTCCCATTAAGATATGAAAATGTTATTTTTGAATATTTTTAGAAGTTCAAGATTGTTATTATTATTATTATTATTATTATTATTATTATTATTATTATTTAAAAAAAACAATATATTGGTTATCTGAACATTAATGGAATATTCCAGTTCATCAGGGAATGTTACTTAATGTTACTCTTAGCGTTGTGAAACAAATAGTAACATAAAAAAAAAACATTTGACTAATGGGCTATTATAAATGTTCCATGAACAATGTATAAATGGCTTTTGTGCAAACATTTTGAGAACATTATTGAAGTCCAGATAACTGTGAATGAACTTTATGCTGAATTATGTTCTGTTTATGTTAAGTAAATTTGACAACCTTTCCAGAACATTCACCAAAGAAAACTGATCAAATTCAGTCTGACTTTTACAGTCACAAAAACAACAATCCTGTGACAATGTTTCTGCACCGATAGTTTATTGAAGCCATAATTCATAAGTCCTACAGTAATTGCTGTAAAGGTGAAGTGATTTCTCAGATGAAATGAGCTCATCAGACTGAATCTCAGCTGTTCATAAAATCAAGGCTGATTTGAGGAATCAGGAAATAAAAGTTCAAAATATCAAAATCCTGACAGTCGTAAATTAATCAAACTCTCAGATTGATTCTTGTTTAACAGGGTTTGCTGAGTGCCTCTGAAATGAGTGTTTGAATGAATGATTCAATGACAAAACTTCACCTGTCGACATCGACTGGTGTGAAGACGTAATCGAAATCTGTATTTGAAGCATCAAATTATTTTCAAAAGCTGCTTTACTGTATTTTACTCACTACTAATGTAGTGATTTTATTCAAACTATAAACGTTTATATAATTATGTGACAATTTGAATGTGTGTTACAGAAATAACACTGTTTTCTCTGAGTCAGATTGTAGATCTGAAGGTTCGTTGAAGTTCAATCGCTGTTTTTAAGGAATAATATCATGCCAGTGTTTGAATCAAGATCACAATCTTTTACTGATTGATTTTGCAGCTCAAACTTATAGTAGGCTACAATATAAAAAAATACTATACTTGTAGTTCAAACATTCAAACAATTATACCACAGGAAACGTGTTCAAAAGCAGCACGTCCACTACAATATTTTATTTTAAAAAATGTTGTGACTTCTGGATAATGATTTCATATTTCAGTGCTTCACTCCATTAGTGGCATATTTAAATGTTTATCAGATTCAGATGTAAAATACTTTAAAATCACTCTGTTTACCTCATTGCTTCACTCACTCCAGTAATAGAGTCTAGAGAGTCCATACGGTGCACACATAGTTACGCCTGGTTTATTTTTTATAAATTTCACACATTTCTGTGCCCATTTTGTTCATATACAACTTTTATTCGTCAGGCCTCCGATGAAGTCTTACAACTGTTCAGCATAATTGAGAAATTCTATCTAACTTTAGATTACATTTCTTTCTTTTGCGTACCACAGATGAGAATCCTGCAGACACTCCTGCCACAACATTCATTGTTGTTCATTTCTGTTCTGTGTTTCAGGAGCACTGCCTGTAAAATGAGTCTCAATGAGAGGAGAGAGAAGAGAGTTTCTGTTCGGAAACATAAAGCAGCGTCTCCAGAACCCAGCTGTGTGTCTATGAAGAGTGACATATCCATGGGCCGTCCACCTGACCTCAGTGATGGAGCAGTGACCTCTGACCCTGAGTGAGTACAATGTGATTTCACTGCTAGAGCGAGACATTTCAAAGACGATCTTCAATTGGTACCTGGAAATGAAATCAAGTCAGTTTCATTTCTGCAGTGCTTTTCAAGATATATATTATTTCAAAGCCCCTTTAACTGATCATTTTACAGTGACAAGCTGCAAAGACAGAAGTCTATATGTTTCTGTTCAGACAAAAAAAAAGTTTTTAATCTTTTGTAGCATATAAATAAAAATAAAACACTTGAAATTGGAAAGTTACAAGCCTGATCCAAGACATTTTCAAAATCTGAATTAAAATCAGATTGTTTTAATGCGTCTCGTCAGAATGATCAGAACAGATGTCATGTTTTCACAGCCTGCAGACACCACTGCAACAAACTTCATATTATTATTAATGTTTTCATTCAGTTTGTCTAAATTATATTTCATTTCTGTTCTGTGTTTCAGTAGCACTGCCTGTAAAATGAGTCTCAATGAGAGGAGAGAGAAGGGAGTTTCTGTTCAGAAACATAAAGCAGCGTCTCCAGAACCCAGCTGTGTGTCTCTGAAGAGTGACATATCCATGGGCCGTCCACCTGACCTCAGTGATGGAGCAGTGACCTCTGACCCTGAGTGAGTACAGTGTCACTGCTAGAGCGAGACATCAAGTCAAATCAGTTTTATTTGTGAAACATAATCACATAAACACATTGATTACATAATCAAGGTGAAAACGTTCATTGCTGAAGTCTCACACTGGTCATGTGATTATATTATACAGTGATAACCATTCTGGATAAATGTTCACAAAAGCGACTGCAGTCTGAACAGAAAATAATCAGATGGTTTTTTCCTGCAGTATGTTCAAAGACGTTTACTTCAGTGTTATTGTATCTGGTTGTCAGTTTATGACTGTTAATTATTCTCTGATTGATTGAGGATCTGCTGATCTATACTAATACAAATGAAACCATTTGAACCATGTCATAATAGATGTGCAACAGATCAATAAACCCATGATTCAGATCATATTACGGATTTTGAGTCCCAGATTGAATCCTTTTTGGATCAGCAAAAAAGAAAAAAGGGGAGTAACTGCTACTAGCCTAACTAATAAAGTTTAAACAATGAATGGTGAACAGTCAGTAATAAAATAACAAACTATGAGCGTAGATAAATACAAGAGGTCGATCGATAGTGTTTAGGTGACGTTGTTACGTTCTTGCCGGTCACAACAGCGGAGAATCACAGGAACAGGGTTTAATAAAGAACATGGGAATACACCCAAACAAGACACTAAACTTATACAACGACAGACAAGGACTGAATGAAACTCGGGGCTTAAATAACAGGAACACAAGATGATAATGAGGCAAATGAACAAAACACAGCTGATGGGGATGAACTAATGATGAGTGGCGGGTGAAAAACCAAAACAAGGAGCACGTGTGAGACAATGAAAACAAACAGGTAAACATGTAACAGATAGTGGATTTTACTGATTTAACTTAGTTGGACCGCTCTTACCGATAACCGATTAATAAACTGATAGTTTTTAAAATGGGATTCTTAATGAAAACAAACATAACACTCCAAGTAAAATTGTGTTGAACTTTATTACGAAATAAATGGTAATGGTAAATGGACTGCATTTATATAGCGCTTTCACAGACCTATGGCCACCAAAGCGCTTTACAATTTTTGCCTCACATTCACCCATTCACACACCAACGGCGACGTCAGCCATACAAGGCGCCATCCAGCTCGTCGGGAGCAGCTGGGGTTAGGTGTCTTGCTCACGGACACCTCGACACTTGGTCAGGTGGAACGGGGATTGAACCACCAACCTTCCGGTTAGTAGACAACCCACATGAACCACTGAACCACTGCCACCCAATAAATAAAACATACTGAACCATGAAAATGTGCTGTACTTTAAAAAAATAAATAATTAAAGGCACAATATGGGTTTTTTTTCATCGTTAGGGGGGGGCGCTAAACTCTTCAAAACAATAACAAAGGCATAGATTGATGATGCAGTGAATATGGGATCATGGAACTTGTCGTCATGCTGATGGATCTAATAATATTTATGTGGAAATAATGTTTATGGATGAGTGAATGCATGTTTTTATCATGACTGTGGTGTGAAGCGGGACGTGGCCGAAAATCACGGACGCGATTACTAATGAGAGACAGATCAGTGGCACACGTGAATCCCGGGATATAAAGAAACGAGGACATTTACTTCTACCGAACTACTCACAAGTGCTGAAATACTCAGTTTATTTGATGAATTAAAACTGTGAGTAGTGTTTTAAAACTATGAACACAGCGCTGTTTCACTTGGTCTAATGTTACACTATCATACTAAACTGCATTTGAGTGTATTAAAAGTTGTAATGTTTAGTATTAGTTTGTTGTCTGTATCAAGTCAAGTCACCTTTACTTATATAGCGCTTTTTACAATGCAAAAGAAAATGGTGTCATTCTCCTAATATGTCATATTCTAAATATTTGTATTCATTCATTCCATTGCAAAGATTATTAATATTACTAATTAATTATTGAGTTCATAATTAATGATTAAGATTACTAATTGTTATTAGTCTAGTTAATTTATGTATATCAGCACTGGAGAAAACAGTGATGTAATCGTCCGGCTCAGCTCAGTTCACATATAACGGCGCCAATGCAGGCATATCAAAAACACTGCTGAATATCAAGCAAGTGTCCCCAACTAAGACGCCATTCTTCTTCTGATGTACCGAGTACATCTGGAGTTATAGGAAGTGTTCCCGGTTCCGGCTGACCTGATCTATGGAGCCTAACAATCCTTTAACGGATATGAAGACAAAAGTTTATAGTGTGTCATGTGTATGACAGGTTAAATAGATGCGTTTTTAGTCTAGATTTAAACTGACAGAGTGTGTCTGCTTCCCGAACAATGCTAGGAAGATTGTTCCAGAGTTTAGGTGCCAAATAGGAAAAGGATCTACCGCCTGCGGTTGATTTTGATATTCTAGGTATTAACAACTGGCCAGAATTCTGAGAGCGTAATAGACATGAAGGACTATAATGCATACTGGGGAGCTAAGAATTCCCTTGTAATTTATTAATTACAATCATCACAATTACATTGAATGAGGTTTTGAAAAATAGAAAAAGCTGAAAACACTCTTCCTGAATTGTTTTATTGCTTTTCTTTTGCATTAAGCCTCTAATGTCAACTATACATCGGTTAGGTTTCTTTTTTAAATAAAAGATAAACAAATGCATGTAATAAACATGTAAACTTTCGCACCATGTTGCTCTAGGAACTAGTGACAAGAGTGGTTGACTTTTATTTTGACGGCGCTGAGAACAGCTCAGCCAGAGCATTCTTCATCTTCATTAATTTACAATCTGTTTAACAGTCCTGTCTAATATATTAGATAGAACTGTTGGGAAAAAGTATTTATACAGCTTTTGTCTTGTGGTTGATGCCCAATGTCGCTAGTTGAGCAGAAATACATAATCATGGTTTGCTTGGTCCAAGCAAAGTCGCACTGGATTTTCTCCTTAGAGTAATGTTGAGAGGTCCATCCATGTTCATCTATGAGAGGTCCTCTTTCCATGTTTGTAGAGTTCGTTCTCAGAGAAAATATAGAAAGTTAAAAAATATATATAGTAAATGTCAACATGATAAGCTGTGTACATGGCTTTTTAAAAATGGTGGATTCAGATTTGTTTTAGTCTGATTTGGCTGCATGAACATGTCAGTTTGCTTTCTCATATCACTAGTTTTAAATATGCAACTTTGCTAGCTAACAAATGCATAAACCTGACCAGCTGGAAATAAACTAATGCAAATGATAACAATTGTGACATTAAACATTTGGGTTGGACTTGTGTGCATTTGTGTCACATTGTATTAACCACTTGAGTTAATGTTAGCATCCTCTGGTATCGCTGATTTTCGCACTTAAGTGTTATACGTGCGCTTCCTGCAGTTGTTTCGATTTGGCCCATTCACGGCGATATGCTTTTGCTGAGATAATTGTTAGGATGGCCACAGCTGTTTTCACTCATTCATTGGGAAGCAAGATATTTATTTAGTGTGTGTGCACTGCCGCGTGTCACAGAGTCAGTTAACACGCCTACCACACCGTCAGCACCACGATCACCATCACCTGAATTCTAATCACCTGCACCCATCATCATCTGCACTCCCCTCAAATACGCACCTCTCAGTCAGTTCTTCATCTGGTCTCGTCTATGTATGACATTACAGACTCTCCTGGATCGACTTACTCGCCTACCTGTCTGTCCGTTCACTTTTCTGTTCCCATGGTCTTCATCTCGTCCTTCTGTCTATGACTCCGTGTTCATCCGTCTCGTCATCCCTCCCTGTGTTTCATCTGTAATTCAGGACATTGACTATTGCTAAGTCGCATTCTTTCTTGGACTGCCTTAACCCCCTGCTTATCTGTTCATATTCTGTTGTCTGCCAATAAACTTTGTTATACTCACCATCATTCCCTGTCTGTGTCTGACAAAAGACCAGACCGCACAATGCAGACAACACCCGCTGAAGCCAGAGGAGAACGATCGGGCGATCGGTTCACAGAATCTATTCAGGCCATTCGCCACTCTCTTCTGGTAACACCATCTACTTCGTGAGCTGCCTCTGCTGCTATTGTATGTTCCTACCAACTGTCATCAACCCCTCATTGACTCAGCTCATACATCACCAGGCTCTGGACACCCAGGTAGACGGCGAACCCTCTCGTTCCTCCGTCAGCATTACTGGTGGCCCTCCATGTCTCAGGATATCTCCCAGTATGTCAAGAGCTTCTCAGTCTGTGCCATCACCGATACCCCACGACAACTCCCCACAGGCAAGCTAGTACCACTCCCTATTCCCAGACGTCCCTGGTCCCATCTCGGAGTCAATTTAATGACTGATTTACCTCCATCTGATTCCCACACCTGCATCCTTGTCATAGTAGACGGGGTCTCGAAAGCGTGCAAACTCATTCCCCTAAAAGGACTTCCCACTGCCTTCCAAACTGCAGAGACTCTCTTCCAACAAGTGTTTCGGCACTTTGGTTTGCCCGAAGATATAGTCTCGGACCGAGGTCCCCAGTTCATTTCCCGAGTATGGCAAGCATTCTTCCAACTCCTGGGGGTCTTGGTCAGCCTGTCATCCAGTTACCATCCGCAAACCAATGGCCAGACTGAGCGGAAGATCCAAGAGGTCGGGAGATACCCGAGAGCATACTGCCACCAGAACCAGAATAGCTGGAGCCTATACCTACCCTGGGTTAAATACGCACAAAACTCCCTAAGACAATCCACCACCATCCACTCCGTTTCAGTGTATTTTCAGATATCAGCCCCCATTGTTCCTTTGGTCTGGGGAACCATCAGAGTTTACAGCTATTCAAGACTGGTTCCAACCGAGCGAGAGGGTGTGGGACTCAGCTCATCTCCAACGGGCAGACTCAAGCAGACAAGCATCGCTCTGACTCACCCACTTATCTCCCTGGCCAAAAGGTGTGGTTTTACACCAGAGATATCCGTCCCCGTATGAGTCCCCGCTACATAGGTCCCTTCGAGATCCAGAGGAGGCTGAACAAAGTCACCTACCATCCACGTATCGTATAACACCTACATTTCATGTTTCATTACTAAAACCATTCACTACCCCCACAGAGCCTGGTAACGATGGAGTACCCCCTCCTCCGACCCGAGGACGAAAACATCTACCAAGTGCGAACCATTCTGGATTCTCGACGGCGGGGACGAAACTTGGAATACCTCATCAACTGGGAGGGGTTTTAGACCTGAGGAAAGATCATGAGTTCCTCGTGATGACATCCTGGATACCACGGTACTTACCCAATTCCACCAGGACCATCTTAGCCAACCTGCCCCAGAGGTCGTGAATATCCCCGTCGTCGACAAGGGCGGTCGTCAGGGGCCGCCCATGGAGAAGGGGGTACTGTCACGGAGTCAGTTAACACGCCTACCACACCGTCGGCACCACGATCACGATCACCTGAATTCTAATCACCTGCACCATATTCTGTTGTCTGCCAATAAGCTTTGTTATTGTCACCATCATTCCCTGTCTGTGTCTAATACTGCGGAAGCATCAGTGGAAGCATTCAGCCTCCTCTTGTGAAGACTGACTAGGGTAAAGACCTGTGACTCTACCCGCGCAACTACACCGAGCAAGGACACCGACAAGGCACTTAAGTATCTCCCTTCCCCTTCTTCTTTACTGTCATACTCAGCATGTGCTTTCAACACAGGCAGCACAACGCTACTAACCTGTGTCCTATTTATTCCTCTGCAAACATACCCCTCTCTGTCTCTGTAGGTCTATGGAATTGTCAGTCAGCAGTTAACAAAGCTGACTTAATTCCAGCTTTTGCCACTAACTCTACTCTCAACATCTTAGGCTTGATTGAGACATGGATTCGTCAAGAAGACGAACCCCTGCTGCACTCTCCAATAGATGGGGGATCAGGTTTCCTCATTTCTAACAACTGGAAATACTCAACTCACTCTTCTCTATGCAACAATTATTCATTTGAATTTCATGCCATTACTATTGTAACCCCTGTCAAAATTCATCTTTTACTCATTTATTGCCCCCCAGGTCAATTGGATACCTTTGTTGAAGATTTGGACATGCTGCTGTCCTCATTTCCAGATGACGGCAGTCACTTGTATTATTTGGCAACTTCAAAATTCACCTGGACAAACCTTATGCTTCTGACTTCCTCTCTCTCCTAGACTCATTTGATCTCAACCAACTCATCACCACAAGCACCCACAAATCTGGCAATCAACTGGACCTGATCTACATTTGTAACTGTATCACTGATAACATTCTGGTAAAACCTCTGCATGTTTCTGACCATTTCTTTAACTTCTTCCCTAAACAGTATCTGTCCTCTGTCATCCAGGTCAGTATGTGCTACTCCTTTCAACCCTTGGCTATCCGATGCTCTTTGTGAAAACCGGGCCAAACTCAGGGCTGCAGAAAGGAAATGGCGCAAATCGAAAGACCCATCTGACCTTGGTTCGTATCAAGACCTGCTATCATCTTTTTCTGGTGGAGTCCAGGCAGCCAAGACCTCATACTTCCACAACAAGATCAACAGCGCTACGAACACACGTTCAAGACCTTCAATGCACTTCTCTGTCCCCCCTCCACCACCACCCACTACATCTTTGACTGCTGATCAATTTGCCAGTTTCTTCACGGACAAGATATCTTCCATCAGCAGCCAGTTCTCAGCACCACTCACACAGGAACTCAGCCCCTCCTCATCCACTAATCTTCTCTTCCTTCTCTCTTCTCACGGAGGCAGAAGTATCAAAACTTCCCCTCTCCACTCATCCCACCACCTGCCCCCTAGACCCCATCCCTCACACCTTCTACAAGCCATCTCTCCCACTCTTTTACCAGCACTTACACACATTATTAACTCGTCTCTCCACACAGGCACTTTCCCTACCACTTTCAAGCAGGCTCAGGTAACCCCACTGCTAAAGAAACCCACATTAAACACATCCCTTGTTGACAATTACAGACCTGTCTCTCTCCTACCATTCAAATCAAAAACACTTGAACGAGTTGTATTCAACCAGTTGTCTTCATTCCTCACACAGAACAACCATCTGGACGACAACCAATCAGGATTCAAGAGCGGCCATTCAACCGAGACTGCGCTACTGTCTGTCACGGAATCCCTGCGAATTGCAAAGGCTGAGTCCAAATCATCTGTTCTCATTCTACTGGATCTAATTGCTGCCTTTGACACCGTGAACCATCAAATTCTTCTGTCCACCCTCTCGTCACTCGGTATCTCAAGTACTGCGCTTCAGTGGTTTGAGTCCTATCTTACAGGTAGGTCTTTCAGAGTCGCCTGGAGAGGGGAGGTATCCAAACCTCATCAACTGATCACTGGGGTCCCTCAGGGTTCTTTACTTGGTCTCCTCCTGTTCTCCGTTTACACCACATCACTGGGTCTCATCATACAGTCACATGGTTTCTCCTAGCATTGCTATGCTGATGACACACAACTCTACCTGTCCTTCCAACCAGGTGATTCCACAGTAGCTGCATGGATCTCAAGCTGGCAGACATCTCGAGGTGAATGGAAGAACATCACCTGCAGCTCAAAGACTGAGCTTTTAGTCTTCCCTGCCACTCCAACTCTACAACATGACTTCAACATACAGCTTGGAACATCCACGATTACCCCATCAAATTCAGCTAGAAATCTTGGAGTTATGTTCGATGACCAACTGACCTTCAGAGACCACATCTCAAAGACGGCGCGGTCATGCAGATTTGACTCTACACAACATCAGAAAAATTGGGCCCTTTCTGACTGAGCATGCAACAACTTCTCGTCCAGGCCCTGGTCATTTCAAGGCTTGATTACTGCAATGCTCTTCTGACTGGACTGCCGTCAAGTGCAATCAAACCTCTTCAAATGATCCAGAATGCTGTTGCACGTCTTGTCTTCACTTGAACGAGTTGTGTTCAACCAGGTGTCATCCTTCCTCACACAGAACAACCATCTGGACGTCAACCAATCTGGTTTCAAGAGCGGGCATTCCACAGAGACTGCGCTACTGTCCGTCACGGAATCCCTGCGAATTGCAAAGGCTGGTTCCAAATCATCTGTTCTGATTCTGCTGAATCTATCTGCTGCCTTCGACACCGTAAACCATCAAATTCTTCTGTCCACCCTCTCGTCACTGGGTATCTCAGGTACTGCACTTCAGTGGTTTGAGTCCTATCTCACAGGTAGGTCTTTCAGAGTCTCCTGGGGAGGAGAGGTATCCAAACCTCATGAACTGATCACTGGGGTCCCTCAGGGTTCAGTTCTTGGTCCCCTCCTATTCTCCATTTATACTACATCACTGGGTCCCACCATACAGGCACATGGTTTCTCCTACCACTGCTATGCTGATGACACACAACTCTACCTGTCCTTCCAACCAGATGATTCCACCGTAGCTGCACGGATCTCAAGCTGTCTGGCGGATATCTCCACATGGATGGAAGAACACCACCTGCAGCTCAACCTGGCAAAGACTGAGCTTTTAGTCTTCCCTGCCACTCCTACTCTACAACACGACATCAACATACAGCTTGGTACAACCACCATTACCCCATCTAAGTCGGCCAGAAATCTTGGAGTTATCTTCGATGACCAACTGACCTTCAGAGACCACATCTCAAAGACGGCGCGGTCATGCAGATTTGCACTTCGCAACATCAGGAAAATCCGTCCCTTCCTGACTGAGCACGCAACACAACTGCTTGTCCAGGCCCTGGTCATTTCAAGGCTTGATTACTGCAATGCTCTTCTGGCTGGTCTGCCGTCAAGTGCAATCAAACCTCTTCAAATGATCCAGAACGCTGCTGCTCATCTTGTCTTCAACGAGCCTAAGAGAGCCCACGTCACGCCCCTCTTCATCTCTCTGCACTGGCTACCCCTCGCTGCTCGCATCAAGTTCAAAGCGCTGATGCTTGCTTACAGATCCACCACAGGCTCTGCACCTTCCTACCTCCACACAGTGATACAACACTATGTCCCCACCAGAAGCCTGCGATCACTAAAGGAGCGTAGGCTTGTGGTACCGTCACAGAGAGGCACAAAATCACTCTCCAGAACATTCTCCTTCACTGCTCCCTGCTGGTGGAATGATCTCCCTACTTTCATCAGGAACGCAGAATCCCTGGCAATATTCAAGAGACAGCTGAAAACTCATCTCTTCCGTGAACACTTGATCCCCTCATAAAAAAAAAAAACCCTTTCCTTCCCTTTTCCCTTCCTACTCTAGCTTATTGTACTGAGCAATGTATGAAACTTGTATTGTGAGCACTTCCTGTGCTATTTGCCAATTCATGAAGAATCGCTTGTTTGTTTTCCTCACTTGTAAGTCGCTTTGGATAAAAGCGTCTGCTAAATGACTAAATGTAAATGTCTTCAACGAGCCCAAGAGAGCCCACATCACGCCTCTCTTCATCTCTCTGCTCTGAATACTCCTTGCTGCTCGCATCAAGTTCAAGATGTTGATGCTGGCTTACAGATCCACCACAGGCTCAGCACCTTCCTACCTCCACACACTGCTACAACTCTACGTCCCCACCAGAAACCTGCGATCACTAAAGGAACAAAGGCTTGTGGTACCGTCACAGAGAGGTACAAAGTCATTCTCCAGAACATTCTCGTTCACTTCTCCCTGCTGGTGGAATGATCTCCCCTCCTTCATCAGGAACACAGAATCCATCCCAATATTCAAAAGACGGCTGGAAGCTCAACTCTTTCGTGAGCACTTAGCCCCTTATTAAAAAACAAAAAAAACAAATTCCTATCCTTTCCCTTTTCCCTTCCTACTCTAGCTTATGTTACACTAAGCAATGCATGAAACTTGTATTGTGAGCACTTCCTGTGTCTATTTTCCTCTTCATGAAGAATCACTTGTTTATTTCCTCACTTGTAAGTCACTTTGGATAAAAGCATCTGCTAAATGATTAAATGTAAATGTAAATGTAAAATCATGTCTGACCCACTGCATGTCTCCCAATAGATTGCACATCTTATGCTGTAGGCCTGGTGTCTGACTCATGCTGTTCATAAAAACAATATAATATTTAAACATAAATATGAATCTAAATAGGCTATGTTTTCTTTGGAAAGGCATGAGTGTAAGTAAATAATGACAAAATTTTCATTTTCAGATGATCTCACACAACTCTGTCCTCATGTTGCATCTTAAAGGAGTCTGTTAAATTGTGGCTTCTGTATAAATGTGGGATCACACTGGGTTTTAGTGTTTTGGTGTTCTTGAAATATTTGCAAATGCATTTTATGGATTTTAATGCTTTTTCAGTTTTTTTCTTATTTCATCTCACTGTTTCTGCAGAGTTAAAGGAGATGATGAGATCAGATCAGTGAAGCACCATCTGACCTACACTGACCCCGACTGTCAGACCCTCATCAGAGAAAGAGTCAAAGACCAACACAAAACCAGCATGAAGAACAAGTATGAGAGCTTATTTGAGGGAATCAAACTAGAAGAGACTCAAACCCTCCTGAACAGGATCTACACACAGCTCTACATCATAGAGGGAGAGAGTGAAGGAGTGAATAAAGAACATGAGGTTTTACAGATGGAGAAAACAGCCAGAACACAAGACACTCCAATCTACTGCAATGACATCTTTAAACCCTTACATCAACCAGGATGTGAGGAGAAAGACCGAATCAAGACTGTTTTTACTAAAGGCATCGCTGGAATCGGAAAAACCGTCTCTGTGCAGAAGTTCATTCTGGACTGGAGCGAGGGAAAAGCCAATCAGGATGTAGATTTCATGTTTGTGCTTCCATTTCGAGAGCTGAACTTGATTAAAGATTACCAGTACAGTCTTCACAGACTTCTGCTGGACTTTCATCCTGAACTTCAACATCTGGACTCAAAGTTTTATGAGGAGTGTAAAGTTGTGTTCATCTTTGATGGTCTGGATGAATGCAGAATCACACTGAGGATTTTAAATAATAAAGTTTGTGTTGTGAAAGACTCTTCATCGGTTTGTGATGTGAATGAGTCTTCATCAGTGGGTGTGTTGATGTCAAACCTCATCACAGGAAATCTGCTCCCCTCAGCTCTCATCTGGATCACCTCCAGACCAGCAGCAGCCAATCAGATCCCCTCAAAATACATCAGCCGTGTGACAGAAATTCAGGGATTCAATGAGCCTCAGAAGGAGGAATATTTCAGGAAGAGAATCAGTGACGAGCATCAAGCCAGCAGAATCATCTCTCACATCAGAAGATCAAGAAGCCTCCACATCATGTGTCACATACCCGTCTTCTGCTGGATCTCAGCCACTGTGCTTCAAAACCTCCTGAAACAAGATGACAGTGCAGAAATCCCTCAAACTCTGACTGAAATGTACATCCACTTCCTGCTGACTCAGATCAACATGAGGAATCAGAAGTATGAAGAGAGAGATCCAGAGAAACTCCTGAAGTCCAACAGAGACGTGATTGTGAAACTTGCTGAACTGGCTTTCAAACAGCTGATGAAGGGCAATGTGATGTTCTATGAGGAGGACCTGATTGAGAGCGGCATAGACGTCACTGACGCCTCAGTGTATTCTGGGATTTGCACTGAGATCTTTAAGGAGGAATCTGTGATTCATCAGAGGAAAGTCTACTGCTTCATTCATCTGAGCTTTCAGGAGTTTCTAGCTGCTTTATATCTGTTTTACTGCCATTTAGTCAAGAATGAGGAATCACTGAAGTTGTTTTTGAATGATCACCGGTACAGTTGTGAAATCTCTCTGTATGATCTATTAGATGCAGCAGTTGATAAATCCTTACAGAGTGAAAATGGACACCTGGATCTTTTCCTGCGGTTCCTGCTGGGCGTCTCACTGGAGTCCAATCAGAGACTCTTACAGGATCTACTGACACACACCGTGAACAGCTCAGAGACCATCAAGAGAATCACACAGTACATTAAAGGCAAAATCAAGGGTGATGAAAGTCTCTCAGCTGACAGAAGCATCAATATGTTCCTCTGTCTGCTGGAAATGAAGGATCAGACTCTGTACAGAGAGATTCAGGAGTTTGTGAAATCAGAGAATCACTCAGTGAATCGACTCTCTCCTTCTCACTGCTCAACAATCGCCTACATGCTTCAGATATCAGAGGAGCCGCTGGATGAGTTTGATCTGAAGAAATACAACACATCAGATGAGGGCAGAAGGAGACTGATACCAGCTGTGGTGAACTGCAGAAAAGCTCTGTGAGTATTACTTTATGTGATTGTTTTGTTATAGTCAAGTCATCTTTATTAATATAGCACTTTTTACAATGCAAATTGTGGCAAAGCAGCTTTACATTAATAAGAAAATGGTGTCATTGTGTAGCTTAATCTATATATTATTGATTCATTCTGTTGCAAATATCAGTAGTTATTAGTCTAGTTAATTTATGTATATCAGCACTGCAGAAAACAGTGACGTAATCGTCTGGCTTAGCTCAGTTCGCATACAACGGCGCCAATGCAGGCATACTAAAAACACTGCTGAATATCAAGCAAGTGTCCCCAACTTAAGCAAGCCAAAGGCAACAGCGGCAAGGAACCAAAACTCCAACAAATGGAGAAAAAAAACCTTGGGAGAAACCAGGCTTAGTCGGGGGGCCAGTTCTCCTCTGGCCAACAGTGAACACTTGTCTGATACTCAGGCAGAGTTACAGGTCATTAAATCGCAACAGTCAAAATATTCAATCTAGTTCCATCTAGTTTAAGATCTTTTGATCACGCCAGTATGGGACGGTTTGTTGGGATATGTGCCACTGGCTGATGAGTCGGTGAGGTCTTAACAAAGGATGAGCTAGTTCACACAGTGTCCGCCGACACCCCAGGGCCACATTGCTGCCGCACACAGGCACCGGTTCGGACACGGCCCGGATCCAGCCAATCACGATAATTGGTAAACCTCGGGATAAGCAGAGAGACAAGAAATTAGTGTAGATGCCATTCTTCCGATGTAACGAGTACATTTGGTGTTATAGGAAGTGTTCCCGGTTCCGGATGACCTGATCTATGCAGCCTTACAATCCTTTAACGGATATGAAGACAAAAGTACGTCATGTGTATGCCAGGTTAAATAGATGCGTTTTTAGTCTGGATTTAAACTGACAGAGTATGTCTGATTCCCGAACAATGCTAGGAAGATCGTTCCAGAGTTTAGGTGCCAAATAGGAAAAGGATCTACCGCCTGCGGTTGATTTTGATATTCTAGGTATTAACAACTGGCCAGAATTCTGAGATCGTAATAGACGCGAAGGACTATAATGCATTAAGAGCTCACTCATGTACTGGGGAGCTAAGCCATTTAGTGCTTTGTAAGTAATTAGCAAGATTTTAAAATCTATACGATGTTTAATAAGGAGCCAGTGCAGTTTTGACAGAATCGGGCTAATATGTTCATACTTGCTGGTTCTAGTAAGGGCTCTAGCAGCTGCGTTTTGGACCAGCTGTAATTTGTTTATCACGCGAGCAGGGCAACCACCCAATAGAGCGTTACAGTAATCTAGTCTCGAGGTCATAAACGCATGAACTAGCTGTTCCGCATTTTTCATTGAGAGCATATGTCGCAATTTAGATATATTTTTTAAATGGAAGAATGCGGTTTTACATATGCTAGAAATGTGGCTTTCAAATGAAAGATTGGTATCAAAGAGCACACCGAGGTTCCTAACTGACGAAGACGACTTAACAGAGCAGCCATCAAGTGTTAGACAGTATTCTAGGTTATTATGTGCTGAAGTTTTTGGTCCAATAATTAGAATCTCTGTTTTTTTCTGAATTTAGTAGTAGGAAATTACTAGTCATCCAATTTTTTATATCAGCTACGCATTCTGTTAATTTTGAGAATTGGTAGGTTTCATCAGGGCGCGAGGAAATATAGAGCTGAGTATCATCAGCGTAACAGTGAAAGCTAATTCCATGCTTCCTAATGACATCTCCCAAGGGTAGCATGTACAGAGTGAAAAGCAACGGTCCTAGAACTGAGCCTTGTAGTACTCCATATTTAACTTGTTACCGAAATGACGTCTTTTCATTTACTACTACAAGCTGATAACGGTCAGAGAAGTATGATCTGAACCATGCCAATGCAATTCCACTAATTCCAGCATAATTTTCTTGTCTATTCAAAAGAATATTGTGGTCGATAGTGTCAAAAGCAGCACTAAGGTCTAGTAACACTAATAGAGAGATACAACCACGATCTGATGATAAGAGCAAATCATTTGTAACTCTAATGAGAGCAGTCTCAGTACTATGGTGCGGCCTAAATCCTGACTGGAAATCCTCACAGATACCATTTCTTTCCAAGTAGGAACTAAGTTGAGATGATACTGCCTTTTCTAGTAATTTTGACTGAAAAAGTAGATTGGAAATCGGTCTGTAATTGACTAATTCACCAGGATCAAGTTGTGGTTTTTTAATAAGAGGTTTGATAATAGCCTGCTTAAAATTTTTCGGTATGTAACCTCGTGATAAAGATGAATTAATGATCTTAAGAAGAGGATCTATGACCTCTGGAAGCATCTCTTTCAATAGCTTAGTTGGTAAAGGGTCTAACATACATGTTGTTGATTTTGATGATTTAACAAGTTTAGAAAATTCTTCCTTTCCTATAGCAGCGAATGAATGGAATTTTTCCTCAGGGATACTACAATCCACTGTCTGATGTGAAACTGTAGTAGACAGTTGCATGGCTATAATTTTCTCTCTAATGTTGTCAAGTAAAGAAGTTCATAAAGTCATTACTACTGTGCTGTTTGGAAACATCAGAAGTTGAGGCTGTATTTCTCGTTAATTTAGCCACTGTATTAAATAAATACTTAGGGTTGTGTTTATTTTCTTCTAAAAGATTTGAAAAATAAGCACATCTAGCGGTTTATACGGCCTTTCTGTACGCCATCATTTTCTCTCTCCATGAAATCCGAAAAACTTCTAGTTTTGAATTCTTCTCCATTTTTCTTGCTGCTCTCTTAAGGGCCCGAGTGTGCTCGTTATACCATGGCGTTGGACTAATATCCTTAATCTTTTTTAAGCGCAAAGGAGTGACAGAGTCTAGAGTGTTCGAAAAGAGAGCGTCAATAGTTTCTGTTGCAACATCGAGTTCTTCTAAGCTGTCTGGTTTGCTAAGTTGATGAAACTGATCAGGAAGATTATTTATAAAGCAATTTTTAGTGGTAGAAGTGATGGTTCTAACATATTTATGGCAGACAGGCGGTTTTCCAGCCTTGGTTAAATGTAGCATGCATGAGACTAGATAATGGTCTGAGACGTCATCGCTCTGCTGCAGAATTTCAACGGCATCAATATCTATTCCATGTGACAATATTAGATCTAGAGTAGGATTACGACAATGAGTTGGTCCTGACACGGGTTTGTCTAACTCCAATAGAGCTTAGAATATCTGTTAATGCCAATCCCAAAGCGTCTTTTTCATTATCCACATGTATATTAAAATCACCAACAATAAGGACTTTATCCACAGCCAGTACTAACTCCGATAGAAAATCAGCAAATTCTTTGATGAAGTCTGTATGGTGCCCTGGTGGCCTGTATACAGTAGCCAACACAAATTTCAAATGAGATTTGTCACTTACATTATATAACGTTACATAAAACACCATCACTTCAAAAAGAGATATATTTGAAAGACTTTTGAGTAATACTGAAGATATTACTATAGATTACAGCAACACCTCCCCCTTTACCTTTCTGATGAGGTTCGTGTCGATAATAGTAACCTTGAGGGCTAGACTCATTTAAAGTAATGTAATCGTCTGGTTTTAGCCAGGTTTCTGTCAAACACAGCACATCTAGATTATTTTCTGTCATAATCTCATTTACAATAAATGCTTTTGAAGAAAGGGATCGAATATTCAGCAACCCAAGCTTTATCATTTGTTTATCTTGATAATCTCTGTTTACTACTTGTTGAACATCAATGAAATTATCACCCGTAAATGGGTTTGGAAGTTTTCTGTATTTATTAGTTTGGGGTACAGACACAGTCTCTATGTGATGATATCTAGGTGAAAGAGTCTCTATGTGTTGGGATTTATCTGAATTCTGTGACGTGAGACAGCTAGCAGACGGTCAGTTTAGCCAGTCTGTCTGCTTCCTGGCCTGGCCCCAGTTAGTCAAGGTTGAGCTCTAAGACTATGTGCCATATTACTAGAGAGAAGAGCAGCACCACGCCAGGAGGGATGAATACCATCTCTTTTCACCAGGTCAGGTCTGCCCCAAAAACTTTTCCAATTGTCTATGAAACCTATATTAGTCCTATGAAACCTATATTATATTATTAATCCACCATTTCCTCTTTATTGAACCCTATTCCATCTTGTGTTACAGACTCACTGACTGTAATCTCACCGATCAGTGCTGTGAAAGTTTGTCTTCATGTCTACAATCATCAAACTCACTGAGGGAGCTGGACCTGAGTCACAATAACCTGCAGGATTCAGGAGTGAAGCTGCTCTCTGATGGACTGAAGAGTTCACACTGTCAACTCAACATACTGAGGTAAGAAAATCAGGTAAAGTTCACTTGTTTATGAAATTAAAGATGCTCTCTTCTCAGAAGCATTTCAATGCTTTTTCATTCTCAGAAAAGTTTCACATAGCTTTCATCCAAGAAACTTTGCATTCACTAGCAAACAAATTTTGACTGGTTCATCTCTTATGATTGTGCCAGTGTAGTTTTAAAAAAACACTTTAAATTAAATATAACAACCCATTTTCAAAATTGTATACAAAACGATAGCGAAAACCAATCAGATTATTTTATAACAAAAGGGCAGTAGATGTTTTTAATATATCAGCAGAACTCAGTATGTCTTAAGACTGTGAGTTTGTATTTGCTTCAGACTTTTTAACCCTCATATGGCCTTTAAGGACCCAATTTGATGTTCTGACCCCCAAATTTTTCCCTTCATCTCAGGCTCAGATTTTGTGACTTTGATCGAAACACACAAAAAACTCGGCTTGATTCAGTTGTTCTGATGGTATGTAAAAAAATCAATCAATACATTTTTTTAAAAAAAATCACAATCAGGATCTTCTAAAATGAAAATGATCGGGAAATGTGCAGAATGTGTCTGTTTTCAGTAAAATCAGTAAATCTGGCATGAATCTGAAAATTTTCACACAGGAATGAAGGCCTGGTACTAGAACACAAATGTAATGTGGAACAAACATGCTCATTCACACACACATGACTACAACAGAATTTGTATAGAAAGGGGTGAGACTTAACACACTCACACATGCTCTAACACAACGCCTGTTCATTACTGCTTATTGCTATTGGTTTCATTTACAATTTAATATTCTAAAATTAGTGATTTTTTTACATTTGGTTTATTGAAATAGATGGATTTGTGAATACTATCGGTCTCAAGTTTTTTAGTGGAATTTTATTTATATCTCAAAAAATTTTATATTGCAAAAACCGACACTTCAGAACACTTCGAACAACAACAAGAAATTCTAACCTTTCACCAAAAGACTTAGGAGCAGTTGGCCACATCCAAAAAAATGAAAGGATCTCTATGGCCCTCTGCTGGATATATATGGTTAAAACACTATTTCTAAAACTGTATTTCTTACTGGTTTTCTTGTAACTAGTGGCAGAATTCTGCCTCAACACCTAGATCAATATCCAGAAAACACCTTAGAGGATAATTCACCCAATTAATGTCCAGGGACTAAGAGAGGAGTAAAGACGCCAGAGTCATGGATCTGATTCAATGTATGTATTGCTTGATTAAATGAAAGAATGAGTTATTTGCTCACAATGTTAACAAATGTAAATATTTCTCAGATAAACCACCGCAGGCCTACACAAATTAACCAAACAATATAATAATGTGCTCAAAGATACAGTTATGGTTTTGAGATCAGACAATGAAGTGATGAAATAGGAATACTCAGTCTTTGCAAGTGTTTCAGAAAAGTCCGATGCAAAGACGGTGCAGATATCCTCCAATGTCGATCCTCACACGCGATGCATTGGGAAAATGGAGCTCGCACAGGTGGTTATAGATTACGATGTATCATCTGGTCCTGAGAGGCTTAATGTGATGTGGTATTAACAGTGAGGTGCTGTAGCTTTGTGTTCTGCGGTGTTCTGCATGTCTTTGGGAGCTGCTGTGCAGCCAAAATTATTTGCCAATTATTAATGTAAAGCTGCTTTGCCACACTCGTGAGACTTCCGATTAAACTCCGCCTACTCACCAGATCCAATACTTGAACAGAGCACTATACAGCTACTATAATAATGTAAGTTGAACTTAAACATAGCCTTTTGCACACCATCATTACAATTTTTTCCAACCGCTTACACACACAATTCTACTGTTACCGAGAGAGCTCAGCGCGCTGCAAATAAAAAACACATGTAAATAGAAAAAACACCAACAAATTAAGAAAATGTGATCATCAGTTTGACAACACATGTGCTGCAAATCCTCACACAAGCAAACACAGAAACGCGCTGCAAACAGCACAAACCACAACGGAAATGTTTCAAGGGGACCCCAAAAAGTGACGAACCCTACTAGACAAGAACACAAGTTAAAAAATATTATTAAAATATATTATGTAGGCATTAACTCAATGTAATGTGTTTCACCAACAGCAAAGTGTTTTAATATGTGGCATTGTTTTTAACTCATTAAAGTTTAAGAGATGATAATTTAGTGGATGTTTTAAAAATATTCCTTGATCATCTATAGCATACTAACGTGACGTCATCATAACGGCCGCCTGAGGGCGCGCGACGACCACGTCATCTGTGAGCGTGAGTTTCTAGCAAACTAAAAAACACTTTATTAAAAATAAATAAATACATGAAATAATGTACACTTGTTAATGTGTGTTTATTTTTGTTTGCTTTTTTTTATAGTATTTAATGATTGTGAACATATTGTGCACTCAAATGGCGTACACTATATAGGTTTTAGTGAATGAGTGAAGGGAGAGTGGTTTCAGACACAGCTAATACGGAGGTCCTAGTAGGGTTTGTCACTTTTTGGGGTCCCCTTGAAACATTTCCGTTGTGGTTTGTGCTGTTTGCAGTGCGTTTCTGTATTTGCTTGCGTTGTGAGGATTTGCAGCACATGTTGTCAAACTGATGATCACGTTTTCTTAATTTAAGTGTTTTTTTCTATTTGCATGTGTTTTCTTAATTTGCAGCGCGTTGAGCTCTCTCGGCCACCGTACAATCCTTACTTGTCACACAATTTCTGAAACCTGACACACAAACACCAGAACCACACACCAAATCTACAAAATCATACACTAATTCTCAGACTTCAACTGTATGTGGACTGTATGAGAAAAGTGAAACCTTACACTCAACCCGGGTCTGTGCAAATATAGATTCGCCATTAAATGCATGCTTTATTTTCTCTCCACAAATTTTTACTCTACTATATTCTGTTTAGAATATGTTCTGTTTTCAGAGCAATATGCAACCTTTGGGAATGCATGGATGTATTAGCTGATTTTACAATGTGGAGTGAAATAAATATTTTCATCAATGTCTATGTAACAAAGTTCGTAAATATGGGAAGAAGGAGGCGGGAACCGGCGAACATTAAACAAGTTTAATCAACAAATAAACTGACAATAAAACCAAAAAGTATAAGGGCGGCAGTATCTCACGGCGACTGCCGCCCACACAAACCAAATAAAACACAACATAAAATCCCAGGCCTGGTCCTCTCTCCTCCTTCACTGTCGTCGCTCCTCCTCCTTTATGCTTCCGGAGCTCCTCCGTGAAGGACTCGAGACCGGTGCACCGAGCACCTGACGCTCGTTAACACTCGCGTCACCGGCCTCGCGCCGTTCCCTCACGGCTCTCGCCCGCCCTGCTCGTCACAGTCTAGTACTAATTTTGTGTGGTCAAGTTATCCATTTACTATACTCCAAGAAGTGGAAATGTTACAAATGTTTAAGATTGAGCATAGCAGTGTGTAAGTGGTTCAAACAGAATCCGACTGTATGAAACTGTATGTGCCATATAGTGCCAAAATTGTGCTTTGTTAAAATATTGTAAAGTTTTGAAAGCAGTGCTTTGTTTTGTAAAAGATCTAAAGTGTTACCGAGATCAATTCTGTCCCATCATCACTATGACATTTGCTGTGTTCAAAATCGTCCCCTATACCCTTAAATAGGGCACTCTTTGAGGGGACAGCCATTTTGTCCGAAACCATAGTGAATGTTACTGAGTGCACTTATTCAACTCCATGATACCACGCAATAAGGAGTGTACAACCTCTGTACACTCAACAGCTAGAGAAACCCATAATGCAATGTAAGAGTTGTCCTGCTGGCCGAATGAATTCCCGTGTCTGACAAAAGGATGGCACCCGGGGCTATCCATCCACTTACCAATGTGGCTACAGTGTAATTTCATAGTATAGATTTTTTTTTTTCATTTATTCATTTGGCAGACACTTTTATCCAAAGCAACTTACGTGAGGCAATTAGGGGTTGGTGTCTTGCTCAAGGGCACTTTAGTCATGCTATCAAAGGTGGAGAGAATGCTGTTTATTCACAATCCCCACCGGCATGGGAATCGAACCAGCAACCTTCAGATTACAAGCCCGACTCCCTCACCATTAGGCCACGACTACCCCATAGTTTTTACTTGATTATTGAGTTGTTTAAGGTTTATACATGCTAGTTTTCATGACACAGTTTTTATTTCTTACTGCTCCTGCCAGTTTATCTAAGTTTCAAATGATTTATTAAACAGCAGCACAAACTATACAAAAGCGCCAAGCCCTTCCGGCGGACTCATGCTGTGTCCGAATTCACTCCCTTGTTTTCATTCACTCCTTCACGAGGACAATATTAGTGGACTAATGTAGGGAATAGTGAATGGGGGTGATTTCGAACACAGAAATTGAGTAAAACATTGAACCCAGAGTTAATCTAGCTAAACTGAACCTGTAATCGGTGATCTGGGGAGAAAAGATGACACACTGAATAAATGAATCATTTTATTTAAAGCAGACTTACAGGAATCACGGCAGATATTAATTACACAGGTAGTATATTTATTTCCTTTGCTTTTTCTACATGACAAGACGACAAGTTCAATTTGGATGAATAGAAATCAAAAACTGGGGTTTTCCCTATATCCAAATTAAACTATATTGCCCAATCTTTCTTTTTACTTTCCAACAACTGATACTGTCTGTGTGTGTGTGTGTGTGTGTGTGTGTGTGTGTGTGTCTGTGTGTGTGTGTGTGTGTGTGTGTGTGTGTGTGTGTGTGTGTGTGTGTGTGTGTGTGTGTGTAGATTATCTGGCTGTATGGTGACAGAGGAAGGCTGTTGTTTTCTGGCTTCAGCTCTGAGATCAAACCCCTCACACCTGAGAGAGCTGGATCTGAGCTACAATCACCCAGGACAATCATTAGTCAAGCTGCTCTCTGACCCAAACTACAGACTGGACAAACTCAAGTATGTTCAACACTAACAATCATCCTGTCATGTGTGTTTGGACGTGTGTGTGTGTGTGTGTGTGTGTGTGGTATAAGCTTATATGTACATACAGATCCCTGCATACAGCACATACACACACATACTGCACAGGAACATAAGGATGTCTGGAACTCTGAAGATGATCTTGATTCAGATCAGCAGCTGCTTGTGACTCATAACAGCAGCATCTGAGAAACAGACTCAATCTCTGATCCCAAAACATCAATTCAAAGCTTGTTGCTGCTCTAGAAAGTCAATTCTCAGTTCTGTCAGAGACATGAAGAAAAACATCCAACATACAGACTCAGAGATCACAGTCTGAGTGAGAAGAAATGATGTTTGTCCTCATGACACTGAATAAAGCAGATCATCTGAACAAGAGATTTCTGCAGTTAGTAGATGAATATCAGTTATTGATTAAAACACTTGCACAAATGAAAGATAAAGACACAATTGATCAGTGAATGTAAAGGTGAGTCTGTAGATCAAGACTTGAGGATCTTATTCAGTGATCGAGGCTGTGAATCAGGAACTACATCAAATGATGGAGGACAAACAGAAGATCTCAAAGGATCTTCATCAGAGGAGACACCGGCCTGAGTTTGAGAGATAGTTCACTATTTTACAGGTTTTAAGATATATGATAAATGTTTGTCTGTTAATCACAAAAGTGAAGTCATTCACATGTTCCTTATGAGCTCAGATCAGACTTGTCATGTTTGTGATTTAAAAATGTTACTTAATTTTGTTTGTTTTTGATAAATTAACTTAAGTGTTTAGATGAAGAAATCATTTACTTTATTAGATTAGTTTTTATTAAAAAAAATCATGAAAATTGACTGACATTTTGTTTTTATAGTGTGGATCATGGAGGAGAGATCAGGATTACAGCAGGACCACAGAAATGTAGGACACACACACACACACACACACACACACACTTTATTCATTGTTTTGTTGTGTTATAAATGTAATAATCTCTTCTTGTGTTCAGATGCATGTGATCTCACACTGGATTTAAACACAGCAAACACTGATCTCGCTCTGTCTGAGAGGAACAGAAAGGTGACACGTGTGGGAGAGAAGCAGCCGTATCCTGATCATCCAGAGAGATTTTGTTGGTATCCTCAGGTTCTGTGTAGAGAGAGTCTGACTGGACACTGTTACTGGGAGACTAAATGGAGCGGGTGGGTTCATATATCAGTGACGTATAAAGGAATCAGCAGGAAAGAATGGAGTGATGACTGTGAGTTTGGACACAATGAAAAGTCCTGGAGTCTGAACTGTGTTAACAGATTCACTGTCAGACACAATAATAAGATCACAGAAATATCTGCTCCTCCTCGTCTCTCTCACAGAGTAGGAGTGTATCTGAACTGGTCGGCCGGCACTCTGTCCTTCTACAGCGTCTCTGACACACACACACTCACACACTTACACACAATCAACAGCACATTCACTGAACCCCTCTATGCTGGATTTGGGGCTTATTATTTTGGTGGTTCAGTGTCTCTGTGTGAGATTAAACATGTTCCTGTGAGAATCAACTGAGACACACAGATGAGAGACAGAAACACACTCACATGATCTCTCTTTAACTCTCACAGCTGTAAACTCTTTCTCTCTTCTCATCTTCATTTCAGTGAATATAGAAACACACTCATTGACTTCAGTGTAAATGAGACACACCACAGACTTCTATTGTGTTTCTATAAAGACATTTGAATGAGTCTCTGAGCGCCACCTGGAGGAAGATTGAGTTTCTCTCACAGGAAACAGTTCTTAGCGAGTGTTTGCTCTGTTACTATGGTAACTGAGGGTCAGAGTTCATCTTCTAATCTTCTAATTCCAAATTAAGTCTGAAATGTTTCTTTATCCGGGGATAAAAACAGTGTTTATAGTGATGATAATCCGGGGTTAAAAACAGTGTTTATAGTGATGATAACTCGAGGTTCAGCGCAGTGAAGCTCTTTTGTGATCATAGTTGTAGTTCAACATTCGATCTGGTTCAAATCCTCACAACCTTTAACAGAAAGTGATCATTAACTCAATGAACATTATATTTTAGTGTATCCAAAATGGTCAATGTTTATGATCATGTCTTTATTCATTTTATTTGATTAATTATTCGTTAGATATCATTATTCTTTGACATGTTCTTAATTTTTGTTTAATCATTTATATATTTTCTACATGATGCTCTGATATGTTTATTTCCAAATGTAAGATCTTTGGTGTTTATTTTCCATCAAAATTGATCATGTGATCATCAAAATATGTGTTTCCATCTCAATCATTCTCTCTTGTCTGAACTTCCTAAAAACACTCAAAAATGTGTGTAAATCCCGTCTCTTCCAACACTAAATGTCGTCCAGCAGGAAGCGCTGACGCTTAAAGAATGAACTGATCAATATAGTCTGAATGACTGATAATGTAATTGTTGATGATGGTAATGTTGTGGTAAATATAAAATAAACTATTCTGAATAAGACACAAATATTCCAGTCGTCTTTGAGTTTTATTTTGTTGCTAGAAAAGCTCAGCAGTCATTCAGTCCCTCAGAGTGACAGTGAAGGGAGGCTCTTCCTCTCTTATAGTCTCTTCTCTCAGAATCTCTTGGTCAATGATGGTGTTTCAACATTCTTTCTTCATCATTTTCTCCTTGAGTCCTCCTGTCACACACCAACACCTTTACAATAAGCAAATATCATATCAATAAAGCAGAACATAAAAACTTCTTCAGCAGGAACTACTGCAAACAAATGATGAATTAAGGTGCAATTTTACTAAAAACAGTAACGGTGATTTGATGAAGCACTTTGTAAGGTCCACCATCATGACGGTCTGGGTGAAGATATAATGTGTGGATCTCTTTTCAGCATCCCGGTGAAGTTCACTTAAATTTTAAAATTTAGTTTAAATTTTACTTTAGCTGTTCACTTAAACTGACTTCAATTTCAAATTATCATCACTTTTAAATCATGTTTCTAATTAGGAGTTTTCTTGATCATGATACTGCAACTTTCTAAGTCAATGATAGACAGAAATCAAAAGGTCCCACATGATCCTTTCATTGAGCCTTTAGTTTGACCAATCCTGACTCAGATTTACAGAAATACCAGAAACCACTTGATCTACTGGTCATAATGATTTCAGGAAAGTCAAGAATTAATCAAAAATAACATTTTATTTGTCAGGTAGAAATTTATCACTGCTAATTACACAATTACACAATTAGAAGCCAATTCAGACATAATAAATACAGAACACCAATTACTCAAAGAGTCAGAAATGCACACGGTGGAGGGAGAATGTTTTAAAGTCGTTGGGGATAGTTGGGCTTTTAACCTGAAGGTTGCTGGTTCGATTCCCATGCTGGCAGGAATTGAAAGTGGGGATTGTCAATAAACAGCACTCTCTCCACCTTTGATACCGTGGCTAAAGTTCCCTTGAGCACCAAACCCCTGATTACCTCACTTGTAAGTTGTTTGGATAAAAGCATCTACTAAATGTAAATGTAAAGACACTCGCCCATCTCTGTACTGAATGTATTAAATGCCTCTGCCTTTTCCCTTAAATACTTAAACCAGAACATTGGGGGGGGGGGGGGGGTGAGGAGTGAGGAGGGTTTGGGCAGGGTTTTGTCCTGTTTCTCTGAGATCTTCTCTCCAGATGACTTTTATTGCTTTATTACAGGACGCTTGATCTCAGCTTTTGTCTTGGCAGGAAAATCAAATCTCACAAGTTTCACTGTTTACAGCTTAACAGAAGTTACACCCATAATTCATGCAAAGCATCATGGGGTGCAGGAATAAGGATTATTAAATTATTCAAATATTCTTCACAGAAAAAAATGAGAAAAAATGGTTCTTCTGGCGTTGCTGTGAAAACACCCGTTTAGAACCTTCACTTTTAAGAGTATATAAGGGACACCGGGGCTAGTTGTCACACAGGGATTGTGAGGTTTTGAGTCAAAAGTCCAGTTACACAAATGCTTAGTACTTTTATTTGAACTCTTTTTTTATAAAATATGAAGTAATACTGATATTTTGTATGTTACAGTTTAGATTGTTGCCATTGTGTTCATTATTTTGTCTTTAATTTTGCTGAAAAAGTTCATTTCTACACAGAAATTGACTCTCTTTAGAAATAACTGGTGTGACAACTAGCCCCTACGTCACTTATATTCATGCATTTGTCAGACATGCACTGCATTCAAGATTATATCCGTTCATCCTGTGGAACATCATCACAGAATCCCTGTACAAATGTGTGGAAAAGCGATCATAAGCTTCTCCTCAGGGGTTTTGGCTCAAATCACGTGTTGTCCTCCTCCAGGTGAAGGAGTTCGATTCGATCTCTCGTCTCGACCAGTGGCAGACCACCATGTTGCTGCGTATCAAGAAGACCATCCAGGGTGACGCCGGTGACCTGAAGTGATGCGGCGCTGGACAAATACTGTGGCATAATATCTAGTTTAATTTCTTACCGTATCGTGTGTGTGTGTGTGTGTGTGACAATCTGGTTGAACATTTCTGTAGTGATACTAGCTCAAATATCAGCCGTTTCTTGGAAAGTTCAGGGGGAACTTGCGTTGCAATTGCAGAAAATAGAGGTAAATACAATATTAATGTGGATAATTCTCTGGTGGAAGGCATTTCTCTATCCCTTTACTTCTCCATGAGGAAATCTTTCCCGTACACCTTGTTTGTAATTGTGTGTGGCATGCGAGACCCGTAGAGCTGTTCTCTTTCTAATGTTCACCTCAGTGTTGTCACTGCCATTGTCATGCATGATAAATGTGTATATGTTTTTTTTACTACCTTATGAAGGTTTTCCACACTTATTCCAGGTTTATTTACCGGACCACAATTGCTTTAAACAAAATCAATGGCTTAGCATGGCAGGTTTTATCATTGGAGAATGAGACCGCCACGCATTAGGAGTGATTGAGCTAAAGAAAATGAGAGAAGCAGTCATTCAGAACAGATTCATTTTGGACATGTTGACGTCAGAAAGAGGAGGAGTTTGCAAAATGTTGGATATATCTTGTTGATTTTATATTCCAGATAATCCAGACAACATCACGAATATCGTCCATCACATGAGGGAATCCATCCCAGAGCCAAAGAGAGATGAATCTTGGTTTGACTGGCTCAACAGTCTTTGGGGTGGATGGGGAACCAGGATTTTCAAAATTCACATTTTATCTCCCAACTGCTGTTCAACCGAATGAACTGGAGTTTGATACTGATACCAGTGACGATGCTTATGCGCATACTTACCAATTATAAGTAATTAGTGATGATTTTTACTAGTTATAACTATAATCAGGAGATCAGCGAGTTTTTGTGAGTAACTTTAAAGTCAAAGTCGGCTTTATTGTCAATTCTGCCATATATACAGAGAATTAACAATTACAACAACAGTTCAATAACAACATAAAACAACAATATCAATGACAACACAACGAGAAATAAATAAGTAATCAGAAAAGTAGAATTTAATCCTTAGAAATTGTTTTAGTAACCAGATTTTTTAAAATATTTTGATACGTATTTGAACCAACGCAGAAAAAATATGAGTTTATATGTTTACAATAATCAAGTTTTTATATGTGCACAATGAACATCCTGTCTTAAAGTGGCCATTTGTTGAACTAAAGTTGAAGTTGAACAAAAGAGCACTTCAAACTGTCGATTCAGATTCACAGATTCACAAAAGGTTTGTTTCTTTACTGGCTAACAAAAGGATTTTGTACTCTCTTGGAATTTGTTCAATGAATTAATTGTAACCCATTCTTACAAAAAAACAACTTTTTTCTCTCTTCCCTTGGAGAACAGGTGTCCGTGTTGTAAGTAGGCTGCTCCTCTCTTCATTTCTTACTCTCAGAGTATACGGTCACATTAGCGATAGGATCGTGTAGTGAAATTTTGAACTTATTTTAGCATATGAACTTTCAAACTAAGCAGCGGTGAATGGCAACAAATCCTCCGTCCACCGTGCCAACATAGTGAAATGACCATAAACGTATTAATATGTCTATGGAAATGACTACTGTCCTTCTTGTTACTTGAATGAAGCAGTTGGACGAAGATGACCGCTGGTGGTGATCTGAGGAGGGGTGCTGGTAAACTCTCAGACGATCAGAGGTGAGTCCGCTGTATTTATTCCTCTTGTCATTGATTGAGTTGATTAACTGAATCCACTTGTGCTGATGAGGTTAATTATCTGCACCTGATCCTCCCGAACTTTGTTAATTAAACATTATTAAACAGAAACAATGTATTGTTGTGTCTGTTCTTTATTACAGGTCTGACGAGGACTCCCGATTGGAACCCGGCCTGTTCCCTCTCTTTCCTGTCTGCCTCTATACTGTCCTTTCCCAAAAATAAGGCCTAAAAATGTAGACGGATGAAGTGAGTAACTGAAGACACAGAGAACGCGTCATGAATATCTGTGACGTCCAATTTAATTGTTATCATTCATTTAATAGGTATTTTTAGTAATCTGTTAATGTGGGTATTATTGTTTGTCAGTATCTTAAAGAGGATCTCTGTGTCTGTGAAGTTTCAGCTCAAAATACCCCACAGATCATTTATTATACCATAAATGTAATTGTAAATGCCCATTTGTGAGTGAAATTAAAGATCATAGAAGGAAATCTCATGTAAGATTAACAACATTGATTGAATACACAAAAGAAAATAATATTTCCCTTGCATTCCCCCATTTGATTCATTTGCGAATCACAATCACAAAAAGGTTTTTTCTTTAGAAGGGGTTTAAATCAAACACATACTATTCTCATCCTCATTTGCAAACGGCGGTTGCCAATCTTCTTTTACGCCACTATTCTCAATATCCAACTGTTGATATTTATCAAAGGAAATTGTCCAGCGACTGCTCCACTGCTCCATCTATGCATCATCGCTCTCGCACAAGCTAAAGCACAAAAATAAACCACCAGAACGACAGGAAATAAAATCTGAAATACCATTCGATCCCAAGGACCAAATCTATCCACCAACCACTTATTTAAACTGAAACCTGGTCCAAATGCATCTCTAATCTTTTCCAAAGCTCTTTTCACACTTGTGATATTTCCCGAATGATCTGGCAGCAGTTTTACACAAAGTCCGCCTGTTCTATCCATAAACTAGTCTAATGTCATTTCATGTGTCATGCGATGGGATTTGTCATTATCACTCAGAACACGGAATCCCTTAATTGTGTCGTTTGCAAATTTGGACATAGTATATGAGAAATCAATGTGGTCGGCTAGAAATGTCATCCCATACTATGGAAATATTTCTATTTCCCATTTTTCTCAGAGAGATTCGGCAATGAAATGATTCCATGTGATCAAATACCGCCATAGCTCGCTTAGTTCTGTGTGTTTCCTCCTTTTCACTCCTCAGCATTACTATATTGTGCAGTTTCAATTTGACCAAATAACATCCACTCCAATCAGTCGGCAACCAATCAAAGCTCTGGTTTTCACATTGACAATACAGTAAATCCCATTCCTAAGTTTACATGATATAATGATATTTTTTGCAGTAATAGTTTTATTTCTGATTCTCATTGTTACACTTTTATCTGTGCTCTCTGTCACTGCCATTGATATGCCGCCAGTATCGTGGCTCAGTTTCATGATACCAGTCAAATGCTCCTCACATTTGGATTGCCCCACAAATTGTCCTGTACCGTTATTGCAAATACATGTCATGTGTTCTAATGTTTTTATCCCTGTAAACATTTCTTTAACTTCATTTTGGTACTGAGGGTTAAAGCTATCATTACAAATCATTAACCAACATCTCTTAGTGTCTGGTGGGGGTCTGCCATTATATGAACCGTTTAAAAACAGCATTGCTGTCCTTCAACATCCTTCCTCAGTCTGTTCCCATCTTATTCCATTTCATTTCTTTAGTGTATTAATTTGACCTGCAAACTCTCCGCCTTCGCCCGGGAAAAAAGACAGTTTTCTTCATGCTGGTGACCTGATATCATGAGCACATTAAAATACTTTTTCACTTTTCATCATTTAGCAGACGCTTTTATCCAAAGCGACTTACAAGGGGAGCGATTAGGGGTTAGTTGTCTCGCTCAAGAACACTTTAGTCATGGTATTGAAGGTGGAGAGAGTGCTGTTCACTCACAATCCCCACTTTCAATTCCTGCCGGTGTGGGAATCGAACCAGCAACCTTCAGATTACAAGCTCCCTCACCACTAGGCCACGACTACATAAATAATTAATAAAATAACACAATTAGTATATAGTATATTACAATTAAAACTTTAGTAATGTTTTTTATAACTGTAATATTGTGAAATATTATTATAAATTAAAAGAAATGTTTGTGTATAATTAAGTGCTAATAGACACATATAAATAAGTGTGCTAAATATAAATAAGTGTGTATGTATGTGTAGGTAAATTATATACACACACACACATTTTATAAGCTCAATGAACAAGCATTTAGTTATACCTAAAGTTTGAATCAAGTTTGGCTTACTGTAATTTTTTATTAATTTAATTTTGCTAACAGAATAGCACTTGCTAAGTAAACATCACAAACCATGCAAAACAACAAACTACACGATTATATGATGATAACAACAACGTCAAATTATTTCCCAAAAAATAGTACTGAATTCATCTGCTGGGTTTGTCAGTTTATCGCGCTGATCTCTGAGGTAAAATCTGAAGACTTTTGAGAAAAACTATAGCTCAGTTATGTAGTGATTTGGTTAATAGAACCGCGTATTTTTTCTTTAAGTATGTGTTGTACAGAACAAAACAATGCAATCTTTTTGCTAAACAACTTACGATCGTAAAGCGCGTCTCCTCTCTTCCGCTGCAGCGAATGATTGACAAATGACACTCGCTAATTCAATGTCCCGCTCCGGAAAAGGCGAAACAGCGCCATGAAATCTGCCTGTGGTCAAAACTATATTGCATCCGTAGTGTTAAGCACTGCCATAGAGAATGAATGGGAAAAGTTAAGGGAAGTTAAGCTTAACTATTTTCGTTATGAAAAATAACTGTCATGTTCACACTGAACCAACAAACAAACAAACAAGCCACAACGAATTCATTTAAAACTAAATTTAGGTTAAACCTGCGTTGCTCTCACGCTTATACCTCGCTCTTTCGGCACGAATCCAAATATTTCCATTTCGCAAAGTATTTGGATGCTCTAGGATACTTAGTATTTATGATGTAAAGTCCTTCACGCGCGCGTTCCAGTATTGATAGAAAAAACAATCCTCTTCACATGAGTAAAAATGACAAGCAGAGGAGCAGCATTCTGCTGAACGGCACGGATTACGCTACAGACTATTTAAATTGAGTTTCGTAACTTTTATATTGACTGCATTTTATTTTTTACAATGAACAAACTGCGACGTCACGTTTGCAGCACTTTGCTGTGTGCGCGTGAAGCGCGGCGCGATCAAACCGCAGTCTTTGATAGGGACTTGCCTCGTCGTCATGGTAACGGTTCGCGGTCATGTCAGATTACGTCAGAGTTTGTTGCCGACCAGACATTCCACGACCCAACAAACGCCGATTAAACATGTTCAGTCGGGTGAAAACAGACTCCGACCAACTCCAACAGACGCCAACAGGGGAATCACACCGATCCAACAAACTCCAACTGACGTGTTTGTATGTGTTGGTTGGTGCGGTGTGAATTGGCCTTAAAATCTCATAACAAAAACATTCGAAAAATGCCTTGGCAACCGGCCAACTCTTCAGCGTTCGACTGATTATGACGTCACAGTGCGAGTCGCGCCTATATATAGAGCTCCGCTCAGGTTTGAGCTCAGACGCTAGACATGCTCTATTTTATTTGCTTTCTCTGTTTAACCCTTGCTTGCTTTATTTTATATGATTCTGGGGGCTTGTCCGGATTCTTCCTGAGAGCCGGGAAGAGAGAAAAGCGCTGGTAGGATCCTGTTACAAATATCTCGTGGACGCACGAGAAGTTTTTTGTAATCACTGGTAGCTAGTGGAATTCATTTTCCATTGTTGTTTCGCTACGTCTGGCACCAGTAGCTCTCAATAGCTATTAACTCGGATGGTGGTTGGGGGTGCAGTACTGATCACACTGTCCTTCGGATCACGGCAGCGTATGTTGGTTCGCGGAAAACAAATTTGGAATTTTTGATATCGATGAAATTAATTTCAATTGTAATTGCATGTTGATATACTGAAGGTGACATAAAAGAAGGTGTTTTAGGGGCGACCTGGATTCTGTTTTGCCAAAGCTGGATGAAGAAGGCGAGAGCCCAAAATTAGATTACAACACCCAAACAAAAGAAGGTGATTTTCGAGGCGATCAGGACGAATGTTTGTGTGAGCCTAACCTAGGACCATCACCCACGTCACAATACGATACATGCACAGCAACTGAGGTTGGAATGATAGAGTATAAGAATGACTCCATCTTCCACTACTAAATTCTCTCCATTTGAAATACTAATGTAGGCCTTTCCCGACCCCATGGGTCAAAGGCCCCGCAGGGATTACTTCCCTAGGTGATCTGGAGGTGATACAGGAGGGCTACATGACTGCTCTCATTGAGAAACTGAATTCTGTATGTGCTGATGTTTCTCTGTGTCTTCCTCTTCCCTCAGAAAAGCCTAATCACCCTTTTGTTCCAGGAGAGAATGTGTTGATCGAAAGCCTGAAACCGCCGAAGGTGAGAGAGCCGAAGTATCTTGAGTGTGTGTGTGTGTGTGTGTGAATGCGTGAGAGAGTGTGAGTGAGTGTGAGTGAGTGAGTGTGTGTGTGAGACTGTGTGAGTGCGTGAGTGAGAGTGTGTGTGTGAGTGCGTGAGTGAGAGTGTGTATGTGTGTGAGTGTGTGCGCATTTTTGTGACATATCAGGACACAAATGTGTATAATGTCATGGGTATGACACTGGTATTACAACTTCAACGTGAAATATGAGGACATTTCACATGTCCCCACTTTGCAAACAGCTTTAAAAACATACTAAACAAGGTTTAATTAAAAATGTAAAAATGCAGAATGTTTTCAGTGAGAGTTAAGTTTAGGGGTGGGGGGGTGGGGGGACAGAATGCACGGTTTGTACAGTATAAAAACCATTACGCCTATGGAATGTCCTCACTTTGATAGCAAAACGAACATGTGTGTGTGAGACTGTGTGTGAGTGAGTGAGTGAGTGAGTGTGTGAGTGCGTGTGTGTGTGTGTGAGGGTGAGTGTATGTGAGAGTGAGTGAGAGTGTGCGTGAGTGTGTGTGTCTGTGTGAGAGAGTGTGAGTGAGAGTGTGCGTGAGTGTGTGTGTCAGTGTGAGAGTGTGTGAGTGTGTGTGTCTGTGTGAGAGAGTGTGAGTGAGAGTGTGCGTGAGTGTGTGTGTCAGTGTGAGAGTGTGTGAGTGTGTGTGTGAGAGTGAGTGAGAGTGTGTGTGTGTGTGTGAATCCGGCCTGTTCCCTCTCTTTCCTGTCTGCCTCTATACTGTCCTTTCCCAAAAATAAGGCCTAAAAATGTAGACGGATGAAGTGAGTAACTGAAGACACAGAGAACGCGTCATGAATATCTGTGACGTCCAATTTAATTGTTATCATTCATTTAATTTGTATTTTTAGTAATCTGTTAATGTGGGTATTATTGTTTGTCAGTATCTTAAAGAGGATCTCTGTGTCTGTGAAGTTTCAGCTCAAAATACCCCACAGATCATTTATCATAAATGTAATTTTAAATGCCCATTTGTGAGTGAAATTAAAGATCATAGAAGGAAATCTCATGTAAGATTAACAACATTGATTGAATACACAAAAGAAAATAATATTTCCCTTGCATTCCCCCATTTGATTCATTTGTTAATCACAATCACAAAAAGGTTTTTTTCGATTCGATCTCTCGTCTCGACCAGTGGCAGACCACCATGTTGCTGCGTATCAAGAAGACCATCCAGGGTGACGCCGGTGACCTGAAGTGATGCGGCGCTGGACAAATACTGTGGCATAATATCTAGTTTAATTTCTTACCGTATCGTGTGTGTGTGTGTGTGTGTGTGTGTGACAATCTGGTTGAACATTTCTGTAGTGATACTAGCTCAAATATCAGCCGTTTCTTGGAAAGTTCAGGGGGAACTTGCGTTGCAATTGCAGAAAATAGAGGTAAATACAATATTAATGTGGATAATTCTCTGGTGGAAGGCATTTCTCTATCCCTTTACTTCTCCATGAGGAAATCTTTCCCGTACACCTTGTTTGTACTTGTGTGTGGCATGCGAGACCCGTAGAGCTGTTCTCTTTCTAATGTTCACCTCAGTGTTGTCACTGGCATTGTCATGCATGATAAATGTGTAAAGTGTGTTTCTGTGCTGTAGGATATCAGGATTTTGTGAGTGCACTTTATTTCAGACGTCATCAGCTGTCGGTAAACACGTCGCCTTTGCTCACTTTAACCATTTTTGTGCCGTCGGCCTCAGAAAAGCTTCCTGGCGTTGTCTTTGTCGATGTGGCGCTGTCAGTTCTGTCGCAGTATTTGCTTTAGTGGTTGAATTCAGCGTCGTACGTGTTTCATAACCAGTAGAATAGTGTCTCTTGCTCACTAATGAGTGATTTTTCACAGTGTGATGTTACTCTAATGCAGATCATGCTGAATATGTACATGGAAGTTCTGATTTATATTATTATTTGTAATTTTATGTTTAAGCGGTTGTCGTTTCACATGGATACGGGGCATTTGTTGTTTTGGGCATTCAGACCTTATGAATTATTATTTGAGTTTTTGTGCTTTGAACTTCTTTACACTGTTGTTGATACTTTAATGAAGAATAAACAGCTTTACTCTTTGTGTCAGTAATAAAATGATGTTGATTGAATGCTTTTTCTGTTATATGACTGACAGGGAATCAAAAATGTGTTAAAATGTACTTTAAAATAGGCAAGACGTTTTATTAAATGTTCAAAGAGAAATGAATAAATTATCATCACATCATGTCTGAAGTTTATGGTCATATTTTATATTCATTCGAGGAAACTCTGGACTTGATTCAGTTCAAACAGCAAAAATCTGCGGTAAAACATTTTTCTGACAGGTTTATGTGATTCAAATGCTGTAAGTATGAATATTTATTCAGAGGGAATAATGAAGAAATATCATTTAACTTCGACCGATGCTTTAATCTTTGTAATATTTACTGGATCACTGGAAGAGAGAGTCCTGCAGCAGGAATGAGGGTCCAGAACACAAAATGGTACCAGTTCAACATTTATTAACATTAATGCATTTGCTATAGATATAATTAATCCTTGTTAATGTTAATAAATAATTGTTTGTTGGCTCACAGTGCATTAATGTTAACAAATATAACCTCAAAAATGTATTAGTAAATCATATATGGCTCAGCAGCATCCATACATGCATTTTTGGATATCTATTTTTGTACAGTTGATAATATAATCTTTATAACTTCATGTTGATCATGATGAACAAGAAAGTTTGTGGAGGAGTGGACAGTGTTTTCTTCTGGCATGTTGCAGGATTGTGAGGGCAGGTTTGGGGTAGATGTAGATGTTAATAAAACACAATTTGATAATTAACGCATTTAATTTACTATTATTTATCCTGAGATTTTGCCTCACTTGCAGTAGCTGCATCCCTTCTAGACACAACCCACTTTCAGGACAAGAGACAGTCTTGCGCACTTACTTCCTGTCGCGTGCACGCGCTCTCAAGTGGCCAAGACCGAAGTTTTTAGGTAAGTGTTTCGAAATCGCACATCTGTAGCAGCAGCTGGATTGTGACTCGCTTCTCGATTTCCCTTTGCGCGCTCTGGAGATTATCACGAGAAATGAAACACTCAAGACGAACATGTGAAGTCCATGTTCGCGTCTCAATGATTTATTTAAACATTTTTTTTTTTCTAAACATCTTTTATTTTTTTGTTTGTATCTGGATTAGATGTGGACATATTATTAAATAAAGGAAACTACTTTACATGTGGAGGTGTTTTACACACAACCAGCGTTGTTTTTCTCTTTTACTTGTAAATAAACCGGAACCGGTATGGCAAGCCGTTTTGACTTTTATTCAGTCTCAGGATGTGAACTTTCACTAGTTAAAATGTTCATTCTTGATATCAGGAATTAGATTTCCACTAGTAAAAACTATCATTCTTGATATCAACAATTGTATTTTTACTAGTGAAATCTCATCATATGCCAATCAAATTCAATTGTTGATATCAGGATGCATTTCTTACTAGAAACAATGCAAATATCTGATATCAAGAATTACATTGTTACTAGTGCAAATGTCTATTCTTGATATCAACAATCGAATTGCTACTAGTAAAAATGTTCATGAAATTCATGAAAATGAATTCCTGATATCAATATAATTTCTGATATCTAAAACGGCTTTCTTACTAGTAACAACCACATTCATGATATCAGAAATGAACATTTTTACTATAGTAGCAATTCAATTGTTGATATCAAGAATAGACATTTGCACTAGTAACAATGTAATTCTTGATATCAGAAATTGTCATTGTTACTAGTAAGAATTGTATTCCTGATATCAACAATTGAATTTGAATGGCAGCCTATGGCAAGATTTCACTAGTAAAAATACAATTGTTGATATCAAGAATGATAGTTTTTACTAGTGAAAATGTAATTGTTGATATCACAAGTTCATATCCTGAAAATGAATAAAAGTCAAAACGGCTTGCCATAAACCGGTTTAACTCAAAAGTGAAACTGTTTCAACAGACTCCATTTTGTGAGACGAACATGAACAACATCAGGAAAGAAGCTGTTTGTGAATAATATGAATCAGTTTGAGATCAGATCAGTTGTTATCGACAGACTGAATGGATTTATGAACAGAATGAAGTTTGTGTTTGATGATCTTCATCATTGAGACAGAGGTAGGTTTGAACAAACACATTTCCGGATTCATTCTCAAGCATTACTAAAAGTCAATAGCATGTGTAATTATGTCATAATCTACTGTGATGTCAGTCTTTGGATGCTTTATTCTCTGTAGTTTGTGTGAAAGTCTTTAGTCTGACTTCTGTGGTCACACTGAAAATGTGCTTCGTTGGTTTCTCAAGAAAAATCTTTGTTTCCTACTCATTATGGATTCATAAACTAGTTTCCTCTGTGAGCAGATTCTGTGACCTGATGTAAGCATGACCCTACATGATGAAGAATTTGCTCTATTAACTAGTCCTATTTTAATATTGTGTCTACAAGTCATTTCTAAATCATCGTCAGTATTCATATGTGTCAATATTTTTGAAAACTGGGGGTGACTTTTCCTTTCCTATATTCGTCATTTTCTGTTAAGAGAAAAAATACAATTTTGTGACGGCCTTACTTATGTAACAATTCACCCTGACTACAATAGTCAGAAACCATAACACTCCAAGCCGGCGGTAGACCGTCGGGCCGTTTTTGTTCGTCGGCCAACGAAGTGTTCCCAGTGTGTTCCGCCCCGTCGGCTGTTTTCCGGACAATTCAACATGTTGAATTCGGTGAGTGAGAGAGAACTCTGATTGGCTGTTCAGTAAAGCAAACGAGTCAGTTCACGAGAATATAAGCAAAAGTTATGATAGTAAATAAGTCACGACTACACAGACAGAAGGTTGTTCTAATTTTACGTCATCTTACCGGAGCACTCGAATGCGCGAATATTTTCAGAATAATATGAGCGGAGTGGAATAAATAACATGATCAGCATGACTAATATTAAACGATAAGGAAGGGCTGCTTTGTTTATGGTTTGTATACATACAGTAGTTTCATTTTCTCTTTTTGAATGACCAATATAGACAAATATATCTGCTTAAATAGACAATTATCTCCTTTATACGCGGGTGGGGTGGGTTTGGTGTGTCAGGGTAACTTTGGACCCATGAAGCTCCCGGAGAGCCGACTCCGCAGTCTGCTTTCATCGCCACTAGCTCGTCGTCGTCGTCTTGGTGTGTTCACGGCTATAGACGGATGGACGACACGTCTCTCTCTCTCTCTCTCTCTCTCTCTCTCTCTCTCTCTCTCTCTCTCTCTCTCTCTCTCTCTCTCTCTCTCTCTCTCTCTCTCTCTCTCTCTCTGTTATTAAATGCTTGAAAAAACAAGAACAAACAACAAAGCAAAAAAAAAAAAAAAACAGTAACAACAATTCTCATCAATATAATATGATAACAATAAAACTATACACCGGAGTCCAACAGTTTTTCAGTCCAGATTAAGTGCAAAGTCCTAAAACACAGTACTGTTTTCATAGCTTTCAGGTTTTTAGAACAATAAATAGATTCAAAATACATTTTCATCGCATATTTAAATCTATAAAAAAGAGGTTTGCGTTTAGAAAATTTACATTTATGGATGTCATATTTGACTAAGAGAAAAAAAGGGTTATAAAGTAAATATCATTTTTCTTTTCACATTCATGAAAACCAAAAATTACATTTCTGTATGTAAATTTAAAATTAGGATTCATGTAACATTTAATAAAATCACAAATATCACACCAAAATGTCAGTGTGTTAGAACAATTCCAAAATAAATGTAAAGTAGTAAGGTTTCTCTAGACAGAAAGACCAGAGGGTATTAATATCATTCTTGAGTCTTTTGAGAGAGCACTTATCTGGGTAAAACCTATGAATTAAGTTAAAGTTTATTTCTCTCATTTTGTGAGTTATGAGATACTTGTGAGGTAATGTCCAAACTTCCCTTTAAAGGGAAGCTCACACTGCGTCGTGAGCATGTGTTGAAGCATGTGTAAAATCAGCCCAAAACAGTGACGTCACGATCAGGAAATAAAAGGCATGCTCAAACAGAACCTCATTAGCTTCTATGTCTTCAATAGCGCTGTGTGTGTACAAACGTCAGTCTTACTTGGTGTTGTTTGTCTGCTTTTTCTAAGCTCTATCGTTTCAGTGATGGCATCCCAACATTTCAGGCTGTGTGTTCCTCCCTGTCTGCATTAGATTACGGGTGGGGATACACACGGTTTGTATGTTATTTGTTTGGGAGAAGAGCACTGTGAGCAGCATTGTGAGCAGCTCCCGCTGCGAACGCTCCGATCCTGCTTGACACTCTTTGTGGAGGGTGATCAGGCTCGCGTTCCCCACGGTGTGGGTCCCGCTGCGGCCGAGGCTCAGCGGCGATCCAAGTCATGGGGATCGCAAATGGATCTGATGGAGGGGTTAGAGACGGGCGCTGCCTTATCTCTGCCCTTACCGGCTGGATCTAGCACTCTTTCTCAGTCCTCAGAAGCACGCGCTGCAGTTCCTTCCGAGCTGGGTGGAGTGCCGGTGTTTTTTATGTCCAGTTCTGAGGAGCTGGATGTAGAGAGCATCGATGCAGGGAATGATTTGCCATCCCAGTCCCCTGCATATGAGACGCTGCCCACCAAGCCGACACATACAACATCGTCACTGGTGGGCAAGGCCTATACAGCCTCGGGTCAGGCTGCAGCATGTCTCCACACTATGGGCGTGCTGCAGGCCTACCAGGCTGATTTCTTGGGTGAGACTGAGGAAGATGGGGGAATCGGCCCTGACAAGGTCAATGAGCTGAGGAGGGCCGCTGATCTTTCTCTCCGTGCCACCAAGGAGACGGCCCGTTCAGTCGGCCGCACTATGGCAGCCCTGGTGACCACGGAGAGACATTTGTGGTTCAACCTCAGTGACATTAAGGAGAAAGATAAGCACATTCTCCTGGATGCCCCGCTGTTACAGCCTGGCCTCTTCGGCGACACTGTTAATTCCGTCGTCAAGAGGTTCCAGGAAGCAAGAAAGCAAGCGGTGGCATTCCAGAATCTCCTCCCCCATCGGACTCATTTCACTGGGGCTGCTGCACAGCAGTCCCAACCAGCAAAGGCCAGCTCCTCCCACAGGGCCACCCAAAAACAGAGCGTGGGAGAGAGAGGGAGACTCAGGGAAGCGCTCTCACCCCCAGCCCCCTAAAGGTAAGACGGATCTGAGGGCCGTCATTACTGCTAGGAAGGCTGCGGAGAAGAGGTCCTGACGCTATGGGTGTCAGGTCCCCGAGGACAGCCCCCTCCGGAGAGAACTGGTGCTCACCTATGCCTTTGGTGCCCGGTTCTCTTCGGTGCCCTTGGGGGGTGTTTTGCCAACCCTGCCACCTCGTGTGCTTCAGGCACAGCGGTCCCCAGCAGGCGTGGGTTTCAGTGTCCGCCCGGAAATGTAGCGGCACTGGAATTCTCGCCCCCTCTAAGGAGGGTCTCAAAGCAGTCAGTTCAGGTGGTCCCTGCCGATTCGTCTTGTCAGGGCACCAAACTGATCGCTCAAAAAACACCAGAGGCCAGTCTCGAGAGGCTAGTTCCCCTAGTAGAGTTTTTGGCAGCGTGGAAACTACTGCCAAATATCTCTCAGTGGGTCCTGCATTCGATCGAAAAGGGCTATGCAATTCAGTTCGGGTTCCGCCCGCCCAGATTCATGGGGGTCCTGCCCACAGTGGTGGGCCCTGAGCAGGCTCTGGTAATGGAACAAGAAATAAAAACTCTGCTGGGGAACATGTACTCCCTCCAGACAGAGACAGCGGTTTCTACAGCCGTTACTTCATTGTTCCGAAGAAGGATGGGGGGTTGCGTCCCATTTTGGATTTGCATCATCTGAATCTGTCAGTTATGAAGCTCAAATTCAAAATGCTCACGGTGAGACAGATCGTGTCACTGATCAGATCCAAGGACTGGTTTGTCACGATAGATCTCAAGGATGCATACTTCCATATATCCATCCTTCCACATCACAGGAAGTTCCTGAGGTTTGCTTTCAGGGGCGAAGCAATCCAGTATCAGGTTCTTCCGTTCTGTCTAGCGTTTTCACCCCGCACCTTCACTAAATGTGTGGACGCAGCGCTGGGTCTACAGGGCATTCGCATTCTGAACTATATCGACGATTGATTGATTTTAGCTCAGTCGCGTCAGCTGGTGGTTCGGCATCGAGATGTCGTTCTCGCTCACATGAAGATGTTGGGGTTAAGGCTCCAGCTCAGAGCACCACTTTTCTAGGCGTGGTTTGGAACTCTGTTGCGAAGCAGGCACGACTCGCTCTTGCTCGCATAGAGTCAATCCTTACTACAGTAAGCCAGATAAAGCTAGCCCAGTCACTCACTGTGAAACAGTTTCAGAGACTGTTGGGTCTGATGGCAGCAGCGTCCAACATGATACCTTTTGGCCTGCTGTACATGAAACCTTTGCAGTGGTCAGGCTCAGGACCAGGGGTTTTTCCCCCGAGGGGAAATCCTTTTCGCATGATCAAAGTCACGCGGCAATGCCTACGTGCTCTGGTTATGTGAAAAAAGCCTTGGTTTCTGTCCCAAGGACAGCGTGCCGTCGCAAAATGTTAACGACAGATGGTTCCCTCACAGGTTGGGGAGCGATCCTAGAGGGTCGCTCAGCTCAGGGTCTGTGGAGAGGATACCATCCTCTCTGGCACATCAATTGCTTAGAGATGATGGTTGTTTTTCTTGCTTTCAAGAACTTCCTCCCAGACCTCATGGGCCATCACGTGCTCGTCCAATCAGACAACACGTCGGTGGTCTCCTATATAAATCACCAGGGGGGTCTGCGCTCGCACCCACTCTGCAGACTGGTGCACCAGATCCTCCTATGGGCCCAGGGGATGGGCATCCTGTCGAATCAGGGGCTGAGGTCTAGGGAATGGATGCTCCACCCGAGGTGGTGGAGCAGATATGGAGGGTTTTCAGCCCGGCTCAAGTGGATCTGTTTGCGTCTCGAGAGACGTCTCACTGTCCACTCTGGTTTTCCCTCACAAAGACTCCAAAGGAGCTGGATGCCATGGTGCAGACGTGGCCGAGGCTGCGTCTGTACACCTTTCCCCCGATCGCTCTGCTCCCGGGAGTTCTGGAGAGAGTTTGCCGGGACAGAGTTCGACTTCTACTCATCGCCCGCGGTGGCCGGACAGAGTTTGGTTCGCCAATATCGTGGCTCTTCTAGACGGTTCTCCTTGGGAGATTCCGATCAGGGGAGACCTTCTGTCCCATGTGGGGGCTCCCTCCATGAGGAAACTGTACGCCCTGAAGTGGAGACTTTTCACTTCTTGGTGCAGTGACCACCAGCTTGACCCAGTTAACTGCCCAGTTGGTACATTGCTGGAGTTCTTGCAGGATCGGTTCGCTGCAGGGTTATCCCTGTCCACATTAAAGGTCTATGTGGCGGCCTTAGTTGTCTACCACAAGCCTTGTGGTGGATGTTCTCTTGGGAGACACCCTCTAGTTACACATTTCCTTCGTGGCACCCTGAGGCTGAGGCCTGCAGTGCGCTCACGGGTTCCGGCATGGGACTTGTCCTTGGTTCTCCAGGGCCTTGTTCTAGTGCCTTTTGAGCCACTGGAGGAGGTGCCAGTCAAGTTTCTAACTCTGAAGACTGTGTTCCTCCAGGCTATTACGTCTCTGAAGAGGGTAGCAGACTTACAGGCTCTGTCGGTAGCCCCGTCGTGTCTTGAATTTGCACCCGGGATGGTAAAAGCTTTTCTCCACCCCAGACCTAGGTACGTTCCTAAAGTTCCCACTTTGGTGCCGAGTTCCATCGTGCTGCAGGCTTTCTGTCCCCCTCCCGTCAGGGGTCCAGACCAGGAAAATAGTAATCTGCTCTGCCCAGTACGGGCGTTAGATGCTTATGTCCACAGAGCTGCCCTGTGGCGAAAAAAGGGTCCCCGGCATCTAAGCAGAGAATGAGCAAGTGGATAGTCGAGGCTATTTCACTTGCTTATGAGCCGGCCGGACAGCCATCACCCTTGGCAGTCCAGGCCCACTCAACTAGCGTCTCGTTCCCTCTTCAGGGAACTAAGGTTTCAGTCGTAACCGAGACGTTTTTTCCTGGGAATGTCACTTACAAGCCCATTCCAGTAAGAAATTACACATGGCACAGAAACAGATTCCTGCTGAAACAAGACTCTAATTTTCTTATTGTTTTTTTTATTTAGATGAAGAAAAGCATTGTTTACCTACAAATGTTTTACAGAGATCCACTGAGTGACAAAAAGAAGAGAAAGAAACCCCTTTAAAAAGCATAAGAACTCCTCGCGGCACTGCATCAGCCACAATCGCAAATTCTTTTGGAGTAACAGGAATTTCATGCTTTACTAAAAACTCAGAATAATTACAAATTGAACCATTCTGATTGAAAAGTTGAAATACAAAAATAATTCCATTCTTAAACCTACTATCAAAGAAAAGATTTTTATGTTTATACAGTAGGTCCTTAATATTCTAAATTATATATGAGTGAGGTATGAAGTTGTGTTTAAAAATGAGGGACCAAGCTAATAACATTTTCCTATGAAAAAGGGATAATTTGATAAGGATTTTCATTATGCTATAATGACAGGTTAATAAGAATTTTAAGCCACCTAGTTTTGAAAAAATGACATTCGGGATCAGATTCCAGATAGATGTGGGCTTATTGATGAAGTTCTTTATCCAATTTATCAACTTTATTTGTATATCTTTGGAGGAAAAAACTGAAAATGATTAGATGATTTATACTTATCGAAAGCTAGAGGTGCTTATGTGAGATCCAGGAAAAGATGGCTTGAAGAAGGACAACTTAACTCTGCATTATTCTTTAAGCTTGAAAAACGTAATTTTACCCTTTCAACAATCAAGCAATTATGTATTGATGGCAAAATTGTAAAAGATCCAAAGGTTTTAGCTAATTTCAGTGCCAGTTTTTATAAAAATCTTTATAGTTCAAAATGTTCAAAGCAGAAAACAACTTTGTTTCTGGATTCAGTAAAGAATGTTCAAGTTATCTCTGAAAGTGATAGAAGGTGTTGTGATGATGTTGTTACTCATGAGGAAGAACAAAGCGCAATTAAGAGCTTGAAAAACAATAAATCCCCAGGATGCATTTGGCTCACAGCTGAGCTGTACGAATTATTTGCTGATGAGCTTTCTCCTTTTTTAACTAATGTTCTTAAAGAGAGTGTTGATAAACAAGATTTACCTCCTACGTTAATGCAGGGTATCATCACTCTCATGCCTAAACCAAAGAAAGATCTTACTAATTTGGACAACTGGCGACCCATCACGCTCCTTAATAACGATTTTTTTTTTTTTTCCATAGTTTTTGCTAGAAGACTTAAAGAATGCTTTGATAGAATTATAGATGAGACTCAGTCTGGATTTATGAGGGGCCGGCACATAATGAATAACGTTAGATTATAGTTTTAGACTTTCTTGATTATTGGGATTTTATTCTTTTCCTGGATTTTTATAAAGCCTTTGATTCAGTAGAGCATCATTTTATTTTTAAATCATTGCAAAAGTTTGGCTTTGGTGAATATCTTTGTAAGGTGGTAAGAACTCTTTATTACAGCTGTAATAGTGCAATCAAATTAAAATATGGTACTTCTCCTATAGGTTTAACTTGTCACATGGAATTAGACAAGGGTGTCCAATATCCCCTTATTTGTTTTAACTAGTTTCCCAGATATTTGCTTCTTATATTTCTAATTGTAGTCTTTGTGGTATCTCTATTGCCAACAAACAGATTCTCATCAGTCAGTTGGCTGATGATACCACACTTTTTTTTACACACGATGCTAACCAAGTTTCGTTAGCGCTAGAGAATATCCAGCAATTCTCCAAAGCTTCAGGCTTATCCTTGAACCTTTCTAAATTTGAATTGATGTCCATCATAGAGTGTAATTTATCAGAAATGTGTAATATTAAAGTTATCAGGAGATCAGGAATCATATTTAGGTATTATTATAACCAAAAATGAACTGGGAAGATGCTCGATAAATTTTAATCCACTGACTGAGAATACACAGAAAAAACTTTGTATATGGCTCCACCGAGATCTGTCATTAAAGGGCAAAATTTTACTAGCCAAAGCGGAGGGCTTGTCAAGATTATCATACGCTGCTCTTTCATTGAGTGTAAACACTGCCATTCTTAAAAAAAATGATACAATCCTCCTCAACTTTGTTTGGAGGAATAAAACTCATTTTGTTAGGAAGTCTGTACTTATGAACACCTTTGAGAAAGGAGGTTTAAACTTTCTTGGCTTTACCACTTTAAACAACACCTTTAAAATAAATTGGATAAAGAACTTTATCAACTTCTGAGGAATATTAGCATTAGGTTATTTTATTCTGTCATTTCATTCAGATCACTTTACTGCAGAGCTTGTTTACATTTTTAAGAAGACATGCTGTTGTCATCTTAGCTCAGGTAAAGTGAGAGCATTACTGTAACACGATTATGGTACATTTGTACAAACTGAGAGATGAGTCAATATTATTTTCTTTTGTAATCGACAGCTGGACACAGATGCTGTCAATAGAGCTTCAGTTGAATCCAGAATATTCCTTGAACAAATGACTCGCTGAACTCACTGGTCACGTGACCTCGTCAAAAGTGAAACTATTTCAACAGACTCCATTTTGTGAGACGAAGATCATAAACAACGTCAGGAGAGAAGCGGTTTGTGAATAAGTTTTTGAATCTGTTTGAGATCAGATCAGTTTAATGCCGTTAATGGATTTATGATCAAAATGAATTTTGTGTTTGATGTTCTTCGTTGTTGAGACAGAGGTAGGTGTGAACAAACACATTTCTGGGTTCATTCGCATGCGTAAATAGGCCTACATATATCCTACTGTAATGTAGGAGTATTTTAAGGTGCTTTACTGAGAGTTTCTCTAGCCAAACAGCTGTTCTGTGTGACAGTATTTTTTTATACAGGCATATATACTTACACATAGTTGTTCCATTGTCGGTCCAGTTTTAATATAGGTAGTAAAACATTGAAATTAATGAGTAAATAATGGAGGCTAAAAAATATAAGAAAGTTACATTCGTTGATATTTCCTCATAGAGATGCGTCTGCGCGTTGAGTGTGGGACCCTCACAGGAAAGAGATCGCTCTTTTCTTCGTTTTTTCCTGATGTTATACTGTTATGGGGTAAAATGGTCCCATACCTCCGACTTTCCTCCAAACTTTCTCAAAGTTAATTCTCCTGTTTTTATTTTTTTTTCTTTACTTCTTGACGCTCCATGTTGCACTTAAGCTACACAATACAGCTGTCCGGTGTGATTCGGGTGAGACTGAGTGGAGGAGACACAGCCGCTGCGAATGACACGTGACTGCATTTAGTATTTTTTTATTTTACTAGTCTAACTTGTTCAAAGTTGTCCGCATTTGTAACTTAGTTGTAGTATTAGTATTTACTTTGCTAATATATATATATATATATATATATATACAGGGCTGGGTGGGTTACTTTTAAAATGTATTTCACTACAGATTACAAAATACATGCTTTAAAAAGTCATTTGTAACGTATTTCGTTACATTACTCAAGTTTAGTAACTTAATCGAAATACTTTAGAATACTTTTGGAATACTAATAAGTGTGAAACAAACACAAAAAAGTTTTTATCTCACAATTCTGACTTTTTCCCTCAGAATTGCGTGATATAAAGTTGCAATTGTGAGTTATAAAGTCAGAATTATGAGATATAAACTGACAATATTGAGAACAGTCAAAATTATGATAAACTCACAATATTGAGAAAAGTCAGAGTTATGAGATATAAAATCGCAATATTAAGAAAAGTAAAAAAATATGAGATATAAACTCGTAATATTGAGAAAAGTTAGAACTATGACATTTAACTCGCATACTAAATTCACAATTGCAAGAAAAAAAGTTAGAATTGCAATATCAGTTCTGAGAAAAAAAAGTCAGAATTGTGAAATGGAAACTCACAATTGTGAGGGGAATAAACAAATTGTAAGAAAAAGGTGCAGTGACCTTTTTTACGATTATAAAATGACTCACAAAACATGAAAACAGTGGAAAACATGAAACTGAACTCGTCTTTTTCAGACGGTCAGAGTCAGAGAATCACCAATCGCTGTTTAAATGACATTAAAACTCAAAGTAATCACTTTGGTAATCTAAAACACTGTAATCTGATTACCACCCATTTCAAATGAAACACAGTGACTCAAATTTAGTATTTTAAATACGTCACTAAGTTACTTGTATTTCGTTACTCCACAACCCTGTATATATATATATATATATATATATATATCATATATATATATATATGATATTTCTGATTATGGTATAGCTTTCTCCCCACCCAATTGGGCTAAAGTAATGATTTTAAAAAACACCAATACCAATACTTGATCAAAGGGACCGGCCCGGCCTGGCCCGAGGATAGTGCCGGGAAATATCGGCCCGACCCGTCGGGTCAAGTTCGGGCTCGGGCAGAGAATCTAAACATCTAGCATTTATTTACGCATATGTTAGCCATTTCCTGTAATAGTTTTTCACTCAGTTTTGCTTTTGAATAATTAAACATTTTAAAATCACTAGGTTTAAAAATACATTTTGTCAAGGTGAAGTATGAAGTACTCACAAAATCTCTGAAAAACTTCTTGTGAATGAATTATACAGAAAGCAAGAACAACGCACAAGTTTGTCAGACTTAAGAAAACTCACATTTTATTCAATGAATCTAAATAAAGTGCACAATAAATATAATTTACAGTGTGTTGACACTTTTTCACACATCAAAAACACCACCATAAAGGACATCCACACGGCTCCAGAGTTTGTACAAGAGAAATATCCATATTTAAAACTTTAAAAACTAAAATAACTATAGCCTGAACGATGTTTTTATACGCCCCTGCCACGACATTTATAATTTTCTCATTCTGTTTGTCTGAATTGTTGTACAATTCTGTTCTGTGTTTCAGTAGCACTGCTTGTAAAATGAGTCTTCATGAGCAGATAAAAGAGAGAGATTCGGTTTGGGAACATATAGCAGCATCTCCAGAATCCAGCTGTGTGTCTATGAAGAGTGACGCATCCATGGGCCGTCCACCTAATCTCAGTGATGGAGCAGTGACCTTTGACCCTGAGTGAGTACAATGTGATTTCACTGCTAGACCGAGACATTTCAAACACTCTCTTCAATTGGTAACTGGTAAAGCAAGTCAAATGTGTTTTATTTGTGAAACACAGGGTTGGGGAGTAACGAACTACAAGTAACTTAGTTAGCAAAATTTGAGTAACTGTATTTCATTTCATAAATGGGTGGTAATCAGATTACAGTTACATTCGAATAGTATTTTAGATTACCAAAGTGGTTACTTAGAATTTTAATGTCATTTAATGTGGGTAGTCGTGGCCTAGTGGTGAGGGAGTTGGGCTTTTAATGTGAAGGTTGCTGTTTCGATTCCCACGCTGGCAGGAATTGAAGGTGGGGATTGTGAATGAACAGCACGCTCTCCACCTTCGATACCATGACTAAAGTGCCCTTGAGCAAGACAACTAACCCCTAATTGCTCCCCGGGCGCTGTAGCAATAGCTGCCCACTGTGTGTGTGTGTTTGTGTTCACTACTCAGTGCTGTGCAATTTTACTGTCATTTAAACATGTAAACTGTGACGGACAAATAATATAAAAAGCAATTGATGCTTGTCCGAATCTGACCACCTAAAAAGCGGAAACATTTCTGTTCAGAAGGTTCATACCCTTGCAGAACAATATTACATACAATATTACAATATAATAACAATTTACATATTGAATCTTTACTGTTGTCACATTCATGTCTGTCTGTTTATCTGTTAACCTGTTCCCCGGTCTTGTCTGTGTCACATGTTCTTTGTTTTCATTTCGATCCGTCCTGTCTGTTTTGCCATGTGGTTCTGTTTTCATTCAGCGTCCCTATTAGTTCATCGTCACCACCTGTGTCTCGTCTATCAGTGTTGTCTTCACCTGTTCCCCATCAATTATCCTCGTGTTCTCCCTGTATAAATTCCCTCCGTGTCAGTCCTGTCCTTGTTCGTCTTTAGAGTTTCGTGCTCGTGTTTTCTGTACCTGTAACCTGTCTAGCTTAAATAAATATCCGTGTGATCTTTATCTGTCCTGCGTCCGCGTGCTTCCTCCACGCACCCCAAGCGAGCCGTGACAGAAAGACGAACCCAAAGAACTACATCAACGACGATGAATTCCGCCGAAGCAAGTCATCGTCTGTGGAGCATCCGACAGCGGGGACGCCCGCTGGAGAGGTATGTGGGGAAGTTCGTTGAGCTTTCCCATCTGGTGGGCTGGTCGGATGCCGCACTGAACACCGTGTTTTGGTTAGGACTGGACGAGGACATGATTCGCCCGAACGAGCCCATGGGCCACTACACTCCGGTCGAATTGATCAATGTAGTGCTTGAGCTAAACGGTTCAGCGTTCGAGGTGGAAGAGTGTGATACCCGTCCAGTGCCGGCCAGAACACCCGCTCCGCCAGTCCCGCCTTCTCCGAGTCCCCCCGCATACCTCTGCAGCGGAGCGCTTCCTGTCTGGCCGTGTAACCCGTCCTCGGACGAGGAGGAGGAGTTTGCGGATCTCCTCAATTCGGCCCACTGCGAGCTACCGTATAAAACCGTCCTCAATCCTGCCGCTCGGGAATCTCATCGCAGGCCGCCGCGCAAAGGCGCTGCACGTAAGCCACGCCCCCGAAAGACCGCGAGGGCTCCGCCTACCCCGGAAGAGTGGCTCCCAGAGCCTTCTCCAGCGCTCGCCGCCCGAGAACCGTCTCCAGTGCTCGCCTTCCCAGAGCCGTCTCCAGTGCTCGCCTCCCCTGAGCCGTCTCCAGTGCTCGCCTCCCCTGAGCCGTCTCCAGTGCTCGCCTTCCCAGAGCCGTCTCCAGTGCTCGCCTTCCCAGAGCCGTCTCCAGTGCTCGCCTCCCCTGAGCCGTCTCCAGTGCTCGCCTCCCCTGAGCCGTCTCCAGTGCTCGCCTCCCCTGAGCCGTCTCCTGTGCTCGCTTCCCCAGAGCTGTTGGAGCTCCCGGACTGGCCCGAGCTCCCGGACTGGCCCGAGCTCCCGGACTGGCCCGAGCTCCCGGACTGGCCCGAGCCCCCATACTGGCCCGAGCCGCCTGAGTTCCCTGAGCTTCCCGAGCTCCCTGACCCGCCTGAGCTTCCCGAGCTCCCTGACCCGCCTGAGCTTCCCGAGCTCCCGGACCCGCCTGAGCTTCCCGAGCTCCCGGACCCGCCTGAGCTTCCCGAGCTCCCGGACCCGCCTGAGCTTCCCGAGCTCCCGGACCCGCCTGAGCTTCCCGAGCTCCCGGACCCGCCTGAGCTTCCCGAGCTCCCGGACCCGCCTGAGCTTCCCGAGCTCCCGGACCCGCCTGAGCTTCCCGAGCTCCCTGACCCGCCTGAGCTTCCCGAGCTCCCTGACCCGCCTGAGCTTCCCGAGCTCCCTGACCCGCCTGAGCTTCCCGAGCTTCCCGAGCTCCCAGACCTCCCAGACCTCCCAGACCTCCCAGACCTCCCAGACCTTCCAGACCTCCCAGACCTGCCACCGCCAGAGCCGGCGCCTGACCTGCCACCGCCAGAGCCGGCGCCTGACCTGCCACCGCCAGAGCCGGCGCCTGACCTGCCACCGCCAGAGCCGGCGCCTGACCTGCCACCGCCAGAGCCGGCGCCTGACCTGCCACCGCCAGAACCGGCGCCATCCGGCCCACTGAAACGGGGGACTCCTCCCCTGAAAATTTTGGGGGGGGGCCCAGTATCCCTGCCTGCAGCAGCCAGAGGGAAGGAGGCCACGCCCCGGACTCCACCATGGCCGCCTGACCTCCTGGCACCCGCCAGGACCCTGCCCCGGACTCCTCCCTGGCCGCCTGACCTCCTGGCACCCGCCAGGACCCTGCCCCGGACTCCTCCCTGGCCGCCTGACCTCCTGGCACCCGCCAGGACCATGCCCCGGACTCCTCCGTGGCCGCCTGACCTCCTGGCACCCGCCAGGACCATGCCCCGGACTCCTCCCTGGCCGCCTGACCTCCTGGCACCCGCCAGGACCCTGCCCCGGACTCCTCCATGGCCGCCTGACCCCCCGGGAGGTCCAGGAGACACCCTGGAGGCCACCTGAACTGCCTAACCCTGACCACGGCCTCCAGGGTGCCCGCCCCCCCCTCCCGGATCTGCTCCTTCACGGCGCGAGGTCGCGCCTTCCGGGAGGGGGGAGTAATGTCACATTCATGTCTGTCTGTTTATCTGTTAACCTGTTCCCCGGTCTTGTCTGTGTCACATGTTCTTTGTTTTCATTTCGATCCGTCCTGTCTGTTTTGCCATGTGGTTCTGTTTTCATTCAGCGTCCCTATTAGTTCATCGTCACCACCTGTGTCTCGTCTATCAGTGTTGTCTTCACCTGTTCCCCATCAATTATCCTCGTGTTCTCCCTGTATAAATTCCCTCCGTGTCAGTCCTGTCCTTGTTCGTCTTTAGAGTTTCGTGCTCGTGTTTTCTGTACCTGTAACCTGTCTAGCTTAAATAAATATCCGTGTGATCTTTATCTGTCCTGCGTCCGCGTGCTTCCTCCACGCACCCCAAGCGAGCCGTGACAACTGTCTTGTCATTACTGGATGATCCACAACTGTTTTCATGTTGTGTGATAGTTGTTTGTGAGTCCTTTGTAGTTGTAAAAAAAGGTAATTGCGACTTTTTATCTTTTTATCTTTTTATCTTGCGACTTTTTTTTTTATCTTGAATCGGGAGATATTCACTCATAATTGCAAGTTATAAATAGTTATATAAATTATATAAATATAATAAGTAATAATTGCAAATTTCTATCTCAACCTCTTTGCTTGCAATTCTGACATTTTTCAATTACCCGAGTTTATATCTCATAATTCTGACTTTTCTCAATATTGTGAGTTTATATCTCATAATTCTGACTTTATATCTCATAATTCTGACTTTTCTCAATATTGTCAGTTTATATCTCATAATTCTGACTTTTCTCAATATTGTGAGTTTATATCTCATAATTCTGACTTTTCTCAATATTGTGAGTTTATATCTCATAATTCTGACTTTTCTCAATATTGTGAGTTTATATCTCATAATTCTGACTTTTCTCAATATTGTAAGTTTATATCTCATAATTCTGTGTCTAACTTTAGATTATATTTTCTTTATTCTGCGTACCATAGATGAGAATCGCGTGTGCGCCCCTGCCACGACATTCATAATTTTCTCATTCTGTTTGTCTGAATTGTTGTACAATTCTGTTCTGTGTTTCAGTAGCACTGCTTGTAAAATGAGTCTTCATGAGCAGATAAAAGAGAGAGATTCGGTTTGGGAACATATAGCAGCATCTCCAGAATCCAGCTGTGTGTCTATGAAGAGTGACGCATCCATGGGCCGTCCACCTAATCTCAGTGATGGAGCAGTGACCTCTGACCCTGAGTGAGTACAATGTGATTTCACTGCTAGACCGAGACATTTCAAACACTCTCTTCAATTGGTAACTGGTAAAGCAAGTCAAATGTGTTTTATTTGTGAAACACAGGGTTGGGGAGTAACGAACTACAAGTAACTTAGTTAGCAAAATTTGAGTAACTGTATTTCATTTCATAAATGGGTGGTAATCAGATTACAGTTACATTTGAATAGTATTTTAGATTACTTAGTTATGGTTACTTAGAATTTTACTGTCATTTAAACATTGATGTAAACTGTGACGGACAAATAATATAAAAAGCAATTGATGCTTGTCCGAATCTGACCACCTAAAAAGCGGAAACATTTCTGTTCAGAAGGTTCATACCCTTGCAGAACAATATTACATACAATATTACAATATAATAACAATTTACATATTGAATCTTTACTGTCCTGTCATTACTGGATGATCCACAACTGTTTTCATGTTGTGTGATAGTTGTTTGTGAGTCCTTTGTAGTTGTAAAAAAAGGTAATTGCGACTTTTTATCTCACAGTTCATCTTTTTTTCCTCAGAAATCCAAGATTTAAACCCTAAATTACATTTTATAAAATCAGAATTGGCAGATATTCACTCATAATTTCAAGTTGTGAATAGTTATATAAATTATATAAATATAATAAGTAATAATTGCAAATTTCTATCTCAACCTCTTTGCTTGCAATTCCGACTTTTCTCAATATTGTCAGTTTATATCTCATAATTCTGACTTCATAACTCGCAATTGCAACTTTATATCATGCAATTCTGAGAAAAAAGACAGAATTGAGATAAAAATTCGCAATTACTTTTTTTATTTATATACTTATTAGTATTCCTGTAACGCGCTTGCTAGGGTGCGTGGAGGAAGCACGCGGACACAGGACAGATACAGGGTAATCAGGAATTTATTCATACAGGACAGGTTCAACGAGCCACGAAACTTTAATGACGAACAAGGACAGGACTGACACAGAGGGAATTTATACAGAGGGAACAAGAGGATAATAGATGGGGAACAGGTGATGACAACACTGATGACGAGACACAGGTGGTGACGATGAACTAATAAGGACGATGAATGAAAACAAGGGCACATGGCTAAACTGACAGGACAATAACAAAAGAACATGAGACGGATGACAGGACAGGAAAACCGGATAAACAAAAGAACAGATAAACAGACCGACAGGAAACAGGCACGATTATGACATTACACCCCCCTCCCGGAAGGCGCGACCTCGCGCCGTGAAGGAACAGATCCGGGAGGGGGGCGGGCACCCTGGAGGCCGTGGTCAGGCAGTTCGGGTGGCCTCCAGGGTGTCTCCATAGCCTCCAGGAGGTCAGGTGGCCATGGAGGAGTCCGGGGCTTGGTGCTGGCGGGTGCCAGGAGGTCAGGCGGCCAGGGAGGAGTCCGCGGCATGGTGTTGGCGGGTGCCAGGAGGTCAGGAGGCCATGGTGGAGTCCAGGGCATGGCCTCCTTCCCTCTGGCTGCCGCAGGCAGGGATACTGGGCGCCCCCCCAAAATTTTCAGGGGGGAAATCCCCCGTTTCGGTGGGCCGGATGGCACCGGCTCTGGCGGAGGCAGCCCAGGCTCAGGAAGGTCTGGGAGGTCTGGGAGGTCAGGGAACCCTGGTGGCTCGGGCGCAGGAGAGTCCGGCGGCTCGGGAGGTGGCAGATCAGGCGTCAGGTCTGGGAGGTCTGGAAGGTCTGGGAGGTCTGGGAGGTCTGGGAGGTCAGGGAGCCCGGGAGGCTCTGGAGGGTCAGGGAGCCCGGGAGGCTCAGGAGGGTCAGGGAGCCCGGGAGGCTCAGGAGGGTCAGGGAGCCCGGGAGGCTCAGGAGGGTCAGGGAGCCCGGGAGGCTCAGGAGGGTCAGGGAGCCCGGGAGGCTCTGGAGGGTCAGGGAGCCCGGGAGGCTCTGGAGGGTCAGGGAGCCCGGGAGGCTCTGGAGGGTCAGGGAGCCCAGGCGGCTCAGGGAACTCAGGCGGCTCAGGGAACCCAGGCGGCTCAGGGAACCCAGGCGGCTCAGGGAACTCAGGCGGCTCAGGGAACTCAGGCGGCTCAGGGAACTCAGGCGGCTCAGGGAACTCCCGGAAGAGTTGGAGCCCGGGGAAGACAGGGAGCTCTGGGAGGTCAGGGAGCTCAGGGAAGGCTGGAAGCTCTGGGAAGGTATGGAGGCCGGGGAAGACAGGGAGCTCGGGGACGATATGGAGCCCGGGGAAGACAGGGAGCTCTGGGAGGTCAGGGAGCTCTGGGAAGGTATGGAGCCCGGGGAAGACAGGGAGCTCTGGGGTGGCGAGCACAGGAGACGGCTCTGGGGTGGCGAGCACAGGAGACGGCTCTGGGGTGGCGAGCACAGGAGACGGCTCTGGGGTGGCGAGCACAGGAGACGGCTCTGGGGTGGCGAGCACAGGAGACGGCTCTGGGGTGGCGAGCACAGGAGACGGCTCTGGGAAGGCGAGCACTCGAGACGGCTCTGGGAAGGCGAGCACTCGAGACGGCTCAGGGACGGCGAGCACAGGAAACGGCTCGCGGTGCGCTGGAGCGGGCTCGTGGTGCGCTGGAGCGGGCTCGCGATCCCTCGCGGCCTTTCGGGGGCGTGGCTTGCGTGCAGCGGCCCCTCTTGGTGAAGGCCCGCGAGGAGATTTCCGAGCGGCGGTCCAGATGGGCGGCCGCTCACGCTCGCGTTGTGGCTTGGGAGCGCAGGTTGGAAAAACCGAGGGAGAGAGGACGGTGTCATAGGGCAGGGTGTGATGGCGCGGATCGAGGAGATCAGGGAGCTCCTCCTCGTCCGAAAACGGGTAAGGCGGCCAGACCGGAAGCGCTCCGCTGCAGAGGTATGCGGGGGAACTCGGAGAAGGAATTTCTTGCTTCGGCGGAATTCATCGTCGTTGATGTAGAGTGGTTCGTCATTCTGTAACGCGCTTGCTAGGGTGCGTGGAGGAAGCACGCGGACACAGGACAGATACAGGGTAATCAGGAATTTATTCATACAGGACAGGTTCAACGAGCCACGAAACTTTAATGACGAACAAGGACAGGACTGACACAGAGGGAATTTATACAGAGGGAACAAGAGGATAATAGATGGGGAACAGGTGATGACAACACTGATGACGAGACACAGGTGGTGACGATGAACTAATAAGGACGATGAATGAAAACAAGGGCACATGGCTAAACTGACAGGACAATAACAAAAGAACATGAGACGGATGACAGGACAGGAAAACCGGATAAACAAAAGAACAGATAAACAGACCGACAGGAAACAGGCACGATTATGACAATTCCAAAGTATTCTGAAGTATTTAGATTAAGTCACTAAACTTGGGTAATCTAACAAAATACGTTACAAATGACCTTTTAAAGCATGTATTTTGTAATCTGCCGTGAAATACATTTTAAAAGAAACCTACCCAGCCCTGGTGGAACATAATCACATAAACGCCTTGATTACATAATCAAGGTGAAAACGTCCATTGCTGAAGTCTCACACTGGTCATGTGATTATGCTATACAGTGACAACCATTCTGGATAAATGTTCACAAAAGCGACTGCAGTCTGAACAGAAGAAAATATGACCTGTTTTTACCCCTGCAGTATGTTCAAAGACGTTTGTCACTGTTATTGTATCTTGTTGACCGTTTATGACTGTTAATTATTCTCAGATTGATTGGGGATATACTAATGTATACTAAACAAATGGAACAGTTTGAACCATGTCATAATAGAGGTGCAACTGATCACAAAACCCATGCTTCAGATCATTACGGTTTTTGAGTCACAGATTCAATCTCATTTGTATCAGCAAAAAAAAGGGGGGGGGGGGTAACTGCTACTAGCCTAACTAATAAAGTTTAAACAATGAACAGTGAACAGTCAGTAATAAAATAAGTGACCCCTTTTACAATGACAATTTAAAAAAGAACTGAAATCAGAAGTGTTTCTGATTTGCTTTCTCAAGTTCAATTTCCTTTCTCACATCACTAACTTTTAATATGCAACTTCACCAGCTAACAAAGGCATAAACGTGACCAGTGGGATATAAACTAATACAAATCGTAACGATTGTGACATTAAACACATTTGGGTTGGACTTGTGTGTTTTTTTGTCACATTGTTTTATATTTACATCCTCTCAGCTTTGAGGGTAAAACACTGCTGTTCTTTCTCTACTAGTGCAGCTTCTAGTCATCAAATGATATGAAAACATATGCTGCAGTGTACTGTATACATAACGTTTCGCTGTCTATTTTGAATCCGTATCTGAAGTGTCCCGCTCCGTGCAGCATACAGTGTCATCATCAGTCCAGTCCAGTGAATCGGTCCAGCAGACATACAAAAAACTCCACGAGGTGTCAGTGATTTGGCCTCATAATTTAAAGCAATCGTGTCTCTTCAAAAAAAACTGGAACAAAACCACTGAATTCATACAGATTAGATTTACAATCTCTAAAAGAGCTTTTTGAAGTGTTTAAGTGGTATTTGCGTAGCTGTCAACGGAGGGACAGAAAGCTCTCAGATTTCTTTAAAAAGATCTTCATTTGTGATCTGAAAATCAACAAAAGTCCAAGGTTTGGAAGGACATGAGGGTCAGTAAATAATGACAGAACTTTTATTTTTAACCCTTTAATCAAGAGTTCTGAGGGTTCGCGCACAACTCTGTCCTCGTTCATCTGTAAGTGATGTGAGACTGTTTAATATTAGGATTTTGTTTAAAATCCTCCACTACAGCATCGCTCTGCAATATCAAGCCCCGCCCCCAACACTCCCTAATAAATGTTCCTGCATACATGTTGCATCTTAAAGGAGGCTGTTCAATTGTGGCTTCTTTATAAATATGGGATAAAATTAGGTTTTAGTGTTTTGGTGTACTCGAAACATTTATAAATGCATTTTCTGGATTTTAATGCTTTTTCAGTGATATTCTTGTGTGTGAGTGTCTTGTTTCATCTCACTGTTTCTGCAGAGTTAAAGGAGATGATGAGATCAGATCAGTGAAGCCACATCTGACCTGCACTGACTCCAACTGTCAGACCCTCATCAGAGAAAGAGTCAGAGACCAACACAAAACCAGCATGAAGAACAAGTACGAGAGCTTATTTGAGGGAATCAAACTAGAAGAGACTCAAACCCTCCTGAACAGGATCTACACACAGCTCTACATCATAGAGGGAGAGAGTGAAGGAGTGAATGAAGAACATGAGGTTTTACAGATGGAGAAAACAGCCAGAACACAAGACACTCCAATCTACTGCAATGACATCTTTAAACCCTTACATCAACCAGGACGTGAGGAGAAAGACCGAATCAAGACTGTTCTTACTAAAGGCATCGCTGGAATCGGAAAAACCGTCTCTGTGCAGAAGTTCATTCTGGACTGGAGCGAGGGAAAAGCCAATCAGGATGTAGATTTCATGTTTGTGCTTCCATTTCGAGAGCTGAACTTGATTAAAGATCACCAGTACAGTCTTCACAGACTTCTGCTGGACTTTCATCCTGAACTTCAACATCTGGACTCAAAGATTTATGAGGAGTGTAAAGTTGTGTTCATCTTTGATGGTCTGGATGAAAGCAGAATCACACTGATGTTTTCAGATGATGAGAAAGTTTGTGATGTGAATGAGTCTTCATCAGTTTGTGATGTGAATGAGTCTTCATCAGTTTGTGATGTGAATGAGTCTTCATCAGTGGGTGTGTTGATGTCAAACCTCATCACAGGAGAGCTGCTTCCCTCTGCTCTCATCTGGATCACCTCCAGACCAGCAGCAGCCAATCAGATCCCCTCAAAATACATCAACCGTGTGACAGATATTCAGGGATTCAATGAGCCTCAGAAGGAGGAATATTTCAGGAAGAGAATCAGTGACGAGCATCAAGCCAGCAGAATCATCTCTCACATCAGAAGATCAAGAAGCCTCCACATCATGTGTCACATACCCGTCTTCTGCTGGATCTCAGCCACTGTGCTTCAAAACCTCCTGAAACAAGATGACGGTGCAGAAATCCCTCAAACTCTGACTGAAATGTACATCCACTTCCTGCTGACTCAGATCAACATGAGGAATCAGAAGTATGAAGAGAGAGATCCAGAGAAACTCCTGAAGTCCAACAGAGACGTGATTCTGAAACTTGCTGAACTGGCTTTCAAACAGCTGATGAAGGGCAATGTGATGTTCTATGAGGAGGACCTGATTGAGAGCGGCATAGACGTCACTGACGCCTCAGTGTATTCTGGGATTTGCACTGAGATCTTTAAGCAGGAATCTGTGATTCATCAGAGGAAAGTCTACTGCTTCATTCATCTGAGCTTTCAGGAGTTTCTAGCTGCTTTATATCTGTTTTACTGCCATTTAGTCAAGAATGAGGAATCACTGAAGTTGTTTTTGAATTATCATTGGTACAGTTGGAAAAACTCTCTGTATGATCTATTAAAGGAAGCAGTTAATAAATCCTTACAGAGTAAAAATGGACACCTGGATCTTTTCCTGCGGTTCCTGCTGGGCGTCTCACTGGAGTCCAATCAGAGACTCTTACAGGATCTACTGACACACACAGTGAACAGCTCAGAGACCATCAAGAGAATCACAAAGTACATTAAAGACAAAATCAAGGGTGATGAAAGTCTCTCAGCTGACAGAAGCATCAATCTGTTCCTCTGTCTGCTGGAAATGAAGGATCAGACTCTGTACAGAGAGATTCAGGAGTTTGTGAAATCAGAGAATCACTCAGAGAATCGACTCTCTCTGTCTCACTGCTCAACAATCTCCTACATGCTTCAGATATCAGAGGAGCCGCTGGATGAGTTTGATCTGAAGAAATACAACACATCAGATGAGGGCAGAAGGAGACTGATACCAGCTGTGCTGAACTGCAGAAAAGCTCTGTGAGTATTACTTTATGTGATTGAGAAACACTTTTTTTTGGACGATTTAAAGGGAAATCAGAAAATGTTTGAAGGGGAAAAAGTGTTTTAATGCAAACAGGAATCCAGAAAATATGATTAGTGTCAGTGCAGCAAAAAACAGAAACTGTGTTAAACTGTGAAGATTAATAAGGACCTGAATGATAAAGTACTTTATTGGTTGATGTACAAGAACAGTGACTGCCATTCTTTAATGTTGTAAGCGAATTAAGCTCAAACAAAATTATTAATAAATTTATTTATAGAAATTTCTAAACAAGTCACTTATTTTACGACCGAGCAAATGAATCGTCCAGCGTAGACATTACAAAAAATTTTCTTCAGAAAGAAATGTTTGATTTGATTTAACATTATTTATTACACATGAACTTTTGAACCATGAGGTTAAGTAAAACTTGAACTGACTGAAACTTCATTTTTGGGTAAACTGCCTTTTATTTTTTTATTATTATTTTTTTTTTAAATTGATATGGAAATATGAAATTATTTTTCAATTCAAACAGCTGAGTCTTTCAGGATTGAAGTCAATGGTTCTCTTCAGGCTTGTTGGACTTGAAGCGGCTCTACACAGAATGATCAGTGTATGATATAAAAGTAGAGAGCAGATGGCTCTGTTTGTTTTTGAATCGCTCTGGCTGTAATTTGATGTCATACACCGATCGGTCTGTGTAGCGCCGCTTCATGTTCAACAAGTCTTTTATTAATGGCCCGCTGGATCATTGGTTTCACTCGGCTCGTTCAAAACGTGGATTCAGAAATGAAACTGCTGTGTATTGCACGGAGACAAACAGTTCTGCTTTTTTCTGTCTTTATAGTTCAATTGGAAAAAATGGAACAAACGGACAATACTGTCTAAAATAAATATTAAATTCTTAAAAAATAACTTTTTATTTACTGATCTGTAGTATAAAATTAGTAGGCGATCGATCGAGCGCAAAAATACACACAGTGAGGATCAGCTTTCCACGGCAGAAACGCATGTCAAGCCAAATCAGTATCTTTTTCAAAGCCCTCATCTGCAGCCCATGTTGCCCATTAGAATAACGTGGCCCTGTCCATCACACAGTGAGTTGTTCTGTATCATATTCGTCATCAATTATCTGTATCTGTATAGGTCTGGGGGTGGAGCAAGTGTGTTAAATGCGTTAAATTTTAACGCATTATTTTTAACCATAATTAATCTAATTAACGTGTTAAATCAACAGCCCTAATTTAAACATTTTACTGCATCGTTTTGTTGAATCAGTTGCTTTGGAATATAAATCAAACTATACTGGTTATGTGATTTCAGCAAACAGAGCTTTACTTGCATCAAATATGTGACTAACTTGTCTTGAGTCAGTTTTATAACCTTATAATAATAACCTGATTGTCAGACAATATTCAGAGTTCACCCCTGATGATAAAGAGAAATTAGACATAATCAATGTGCAGAAAACAATATTTTAATCCACCATTTTCTCTTTATTGAACCATATTTCATCCTGTGTTACAGACTCACTGACTGTAATCTCACTGATCAGTGCTGTGAAAGTTTGTCTTCATGTCTACAATCATCAAACTCACTGAGAGAGCTGGACCTGAGTCACAATAACCTGCAGGATTCAGGAGTGAAGCTGCTCTCTGATGGACTGAAGAGTTCACACTGTCAACTCAACACACTGAGGTAAGAAAAACAGATGAAGGTTCACTTGGTTATGAAATTAAAGATGGCCTCTGCTCTGGTCCTGATCTCTTGGGCCCAGTTGATCAAAAAGTTTAATCTAGATCAGCATGATCTGGATTTGGAAATTGGATTTGATCACCCTGATCCAGGGGATAGTTTTTCAGATTTCCAAATCTGGATAATCAGTGCTCTCTATATGAATTGTTAAATAAGTTGTTGCAAAAACAGGCACTTCGAAACACTTTCTAACAACAGCAAATTCTAACCTTACACAAAAATACTGATTATAATGTATTTTATAATGTTTATATATATATATATATATATATATATATATATATATATATATACGTTGTGATAGAAGCAGTTGGCCATATCCAGAAAAATGAATAGATCTCTATGGCCCTCAAAACACTTCAGCCTAGTTTCACAGACGAGGCTTAGACTAAACCAGGATTAGGCCTTATTTATACTGGGACATTTAAGTGGCTTTTATAAACATGCTTTTAGATAAAAAACATTACGGGTGTGCATCTTGAGACAAAAACAGCTCAAATATGCATTTTAGTTTGGGACTAGGCTTAAGCTTTGTCAGTGAAACCAGGCATATATTTCTTACAGGTTTTCATTTAACCAGCAGGTGGCAGATTTCTGCCTCTAAAGGCCGACACACACCAACCCAACGTCAAAGAACTAGCAGCAAAAAAAGTCGACGGTGTTGTCGCCTCACGTCGGCTGCGTCGGGGAAAAAAATGTGCTTGAACACCGAAAGAACTTCAGCTGACTGTCAAATAACATGCGCGTTCTGCACCTGCGTATAAAGGAGCTAACTGTCTATTTAAGCAAATATTTTTGTCTATATTTGTCATTCAAAAAGGGAAAGCGAAACTAAGACTGCAAGTATACAAACCATAAACAAAGCATCGCTTGCTTATCGTTTTTAATATAAATCATGCTGATCATGTTATTTATTCTACTCCGGTCATATTATGAAAATATTTGTGCATTTGAATGCTCAGACAAGACCTGGTTAAATTAGAACAACCTTCTGTCTGTGCCGCCATGATTTAAATGCTTGCCTTCATACCATTTGCTTATATTCTCGTGAAATGACTCGTTTGCTATACTGAACAGCCAATCAGAGTTCTCTCTCTCACTGATGAATCGACGAAAAAAAGCAGACGAGGACCAACTTCAGCCGACAGTGCAGAAGACACTGAGAAAACTTAGTCGCCCGATGCACAAAAACTGCCCGACAGTCGACCGTCAGCTTGGAGTGTTCCTGCCTCAACACCTAATCAATATCCTGAAAACACTCATATTTAATTAGTTCATCATTAAAGTTAAACTTCAGAAAGAGAAAAAAAATTTTATTTGCAAGCTAATGAGTTTAAAAAAGTACCACATATCCACGAAAATGCAGCATAAATGTATAGTTGAAGTAAATAAAAAATTATAATTTGTATAAAAAAGACCGGTTAAGTGTGAAATTAAACCAAAATTGTGGTTTTTCCTATGTATCCAAATTAAACTATATTGACCAATCTTTCTTTTTACTTTCCAACACTACAACTGATACTGTGTGTGTGTGTGTGTGTGTGTGTGTGTGTGTGTGTGTGTGTGTGTGTGTGTGTGTGTGTGTGTGTGTGTGTGTGTGTGTGTAGATTATCTGGCTGTATGGTGACAGAGGAAGGCTGTTGTTTTCTGGCTTCAGCTCTGAGATCAAACCCCTCACACCTGAGAGAGCTGGATCTGAGCTACAATCACCCAGGACAATCATTAGTCAAGCTGCTCTCTGACCCAAACTACAGACTGGACAAACTCAAGTATGTTCAACTCTAACAATCATCCTGTCATGTGTGTTTGGACGTGTGTGTGTGTTATAAACTCATATGTACATGGATCCCTGCATACAGCACATACACACACATACTGCACAGGAACATAAGGATGTCTTGAACAGTGATGGGAATAACAGCGTTATAAATAAACGCATTACTTTTTTCATTAACGAGTAATCAAATGTTACCGTTACTGACAATAAAATGCCGTGTTACTGTAATTGATCTCACTGAAGCAGTTTTCATCAGAGTAGACTCTCTCAGCCATAGAACTAGTGAAGTGTTTTCTCTGGTGTGTGTGTTGGAGTGGAACACACTGACTAACTGATGATGATGTGTGTGACTAGAGATTATAGACCTGCATAGAGTTTTGTTGTAAAGAAATAGTACAGGTTAGTCGTACACGAATATCATTTTAAACTGATAATAATGTCTCTGTGTGTTTATCAGATTATGCGATTGGAGCTCAAGCTCAAACCAGAATGTGAAAAGTTTTTTCTTGTCGACTAGTTGTTCATTTTAGCTATTAGTTGACTATCCGCATTTGTATTAATTTAATTTCTTAAATACTGGAAAGAATAAACCATAATAATGAGCGTGTTCGTAATATAGCACTGAAGCGCACACATAAAGCTTTACATAAAGAACCGATGAAAGTAATGATTATGAATGTGACAGAAACAGCAAAGACACAGTTTAATTGTTTATTAATAAACTAGTGTTTTCTGAATCAGTGTCGACTGCAAAGATGAAGTTGACATCGCTGACTCTCTTCATCTCATAGTGGACGAGCCTAGAGAGAGAATTCACATCTCATTCAGATTACATAATCAGAGAGTAGTCTATTTCTTCTCGTTTTGAATGATTTAGTTTAAAAGTAGACATTTCAAGCTTTCTATAGATGTATTTCTCATGTCTGTGAGTTTCAGTTCATTTAGCCTAAAGACGAGCTCCAGTTCACTGTAAGTGATCGCGCCTCCATGTCATGATTATATTGTCTGCTATATTTGCTTATTATTTATTATATCCAGGCAATTGTTTCATGAAACTTTTTTCAGAATTTTTACAAAACGAAATTCACTTTATAGGAAGGCTTTCTAAAACACTTAATGAAGTTCAAAATCATGTCTGACTTTCTCCACGTCTCCATATGTTGCTCATATTATGATGAATCCTGTCTTACTCATGCTGTTCACTTTTCAAAAAACATTTATAATAGGCCTATTGGAACATAAATATTGAACTAAACACATTTCCTTTAATGGCTACCAACCACAGTGTGGTCTGTGCAATAAATATTGTTTAACTGTTCCACTGTAGTAATTATAATAATTTACTATAGTGGAACTATAATTTAGTAATTTATAATAATATATTGAAATTAATTGGTGTCTCTCACATTGTCCCACAGCAACATTAAAATAGTGTAGTTTAGTGTACAATGTTTTATAATAATAACTTATGGTTAATGAATGAAATGGACACTAAATAGAATATTTAATTTTGGGGGAATTCAAGTTATTTGACATGAACTTTTTTTTTGTAAAAAGAAACTCATCGTGCCCAACACTGTTCTTGAACTCTGAAGATGATCTTGATTCAGATCAACAGCTGCTTGTGACTCATAACTGACAACAATTGAAGTCATTCACATGTTCCTTATGAGCTCAGATCAGACTTTTCATGTTTGTGATTTAAAAATGTTACTTCATTTTCTCTATTTTTGATCAGTTAAAATCATTTTCAATATAATACCCACTTTTCAACATGTAAATTGATTGTGACATTTTGTTTTTATAGTGTGGATCATGGAGGAGAGATCAGGATTACAACAGGACCACAGAAATGTAGGACACACACACACACACACACACACACACAATTTAATCATTGTTTTGTTGTGTTATAAATGTTATAATCTCTTCTTGTGTTCAGATGCACGTGATCTCACACTGGATTTAAATACGGCACGCACTGATCTCGCTCTGTCTGAGAGGAACAGAAAGGTGACGCGTGTGAGAAAGAAGAGGTCGTATCCTGATCATCCAGAGAGATTTGATGAGTGTCCTCAGGTTCTGTGTAGAGAGAGTCTGACTGGACACTGTTACTGGGAGACTGAATGGAGAGGGAGCTGGATTCATATATCAGTGACGTATAAAGGAATCAGCAGGAAAGGATGGAGTCATGACTGTAGGTTTGGATTCAATGAAAAGTCCTGGAGTCTGAACTGTGTTAATAACAGATTCACTGTCAGTCACAATAACAAGTTCACAGAAATATCTGCTCGTCCTCGTCTCTCTCACAGAGTAGGAGTGTATCTGAACTGGTCGGCCGGCACTCTGTCCTTCTACAGCGTCTCTGACACACACACACTCACACACTTACACACATTCAACAGCACATTCACTGAACCCCTCTATGCTGGATTTGGGGTTTATCCTGATAGTTCAGTGTGTCTGTGTAAGATTAAACATGTTCCTGTGAGAATCAACTGAGACACACAGATGAGAGACAGAAACACACTCACATGATCTCTCTTTAACTCTCACAGCTGTAAACTCTTTCTCTCTTCTCATCTTCATTTCAGTGAATATAGAAACACACTCATTGACTTCAGTGTAAATGAGACACACCACAGACTTCTATTGTGTTTCTATAAAGACATTTGAATGAGTCTCTGAGCGCCACCTGGAGGAAGATTGAGTTTCTCGCTCACAGGAAACAGTTCTTAGGGAGTGTTTGCTCTGTTACTATGGTAACTGAGGGTCAGAGTTCATCTTCTAAACGCTTAATTACAAATGTTAAAGGCTGTGGAGCTCATCTTACTATATAAAAGCAATCAATTACTGTAATTTTCAACCAATAATAAAAGGGTTGAGGGTTAATAATCAATAAAAGGGTTTTAAAAATATATATTCAGAGTGTAAATACATGAACAGACAACTAAAAAAAATTTTTCTGTAATGCTGTATTTAACAACTTTTTTATTTTTGGAAGACTTACTATATGTTTAAATGTAAATTGTGATATGAGTTTACAGGTTGACTTCATTCCTGCATTTTCAAGCCAATCAAAACAACATTTTGGTTTGATTGAATCATCTTTACTCTGATCTTCACATCTTCATCTGTTAAATACAATATTCTGGACTTTATTATGAACTATTATTTACTTGACTGATTTGTCTCTATAATTTTACATTGTTATTAATAAAAGCAGTTAAAGAAAACAGATGCGTAGCGTTATTGTTATGGTACATGCATATAGAAATCCAGACTATAATAAACTTAGGGAAAACCACGCTTACACAAACATCCAAACCGACAGCAACTGAAGGAGAACAGGGAATATATACAAGAACCAATGAGAAATAATGATTCATAATAATAATGATTCATTTATTTACTTGGTTTTGTTATTATTAGGCTACTTTTATTATTAATGTTACAATTAATTTGCCCCGCAACAATTTCAAATCGCATCACTGCATAACCAACACACCCCAATGATAAGATGTTACTCCCTCCACATTTAAAAAACAACTTGTTTAGCAAAATATAGATTTTTTCTTTTTCTTCCACTACGTATGGGTCACAAGAGAAATATTAAGAAAATATACAAGTAGGTAAAATACCCCCCCCTCCCCCTAACCCTCCTAATTTTTGACAGTAAGAGTTTAGAGCTTTAAAATGAATGAATTCCGTCTCTTTTGTAAAAAAAAAAAAGAAATAAACAGAACAAGTAGAAATATAGATCTATGATATGATGCAAATTACCCATGAAATAAAAGGAAGGAGAAAATAAACTAACAGCAGAAGTGTCACGGATTCAGTCACGTCACCACAACCAGCTCCACCCACTCGTTCATCTCCAGAATACTAACCTTCACCTGTCTCCAATCACACTCAACCCTACTTACACTCACCTCACCTTCAGTTCTGCGTCTGATCTCGTCATTACAAGACCACACAGACTCACCCGGATTCTGTCTCCTATCAGTTCCACGTTCATCGTCTGCTTACCTGTATGTTCCTCGTCAGCTCATCCTTCCTCGCCTTTCCGGATTACCCTTGCTTCTATCCATTCTCCTACAAGACTGTTACCCATCAGCTAAGTCACCTGTTTGATTCAAACACTATTATAACTCATACCCAGCCTGTGAACTTACTTTTGTGTTGTTTACAAATAAAGACGCTAAAACTAATATCCATCCCTGTCTGTGTCTGACAAGAAGTCCCTACAGTCTACAAGAACCGCAACTATAAACCAAAAAGCAACAACCACAAAAAAGTAATGGAAAATAATGTAACGACATAATGATATTAAAACAAATAGTTAAAAAAGAGAGATTTTTTTTAAGTCTTTATATTTTTATTAATTATTTAATAAAAATATTTTAATTATGTAATATCTGTTAATGTATTTAAAAGTACACTACTTATTATAATGCAATTTTAAATTAGTAAATCATTAAATTTTTCAGACATCCTTTCTATAGTCACATCGTTCTGCCAGTAGGTGGCGACATTCATTCAACCTTATTGATTCATTCAAGAACTTTCAAGAATTCATTATTTTTGTTGAAAGACCAAAACTAGACAAAGTGACAGTGAATATTTGTTTAACCTTTTTATGATTTGTTGTATGAAACTTGAACACAATCGTTCTGTTTGTCCATCATCAACCGACAGCAGAGAAAGTGAGGGAGATTCACACATTTATTTAGCAAACTTCTGTAAATACTTTGACAAATATAAATTTACTGCTAATAATTGATTTTTTTCAGACTTGAGAGCAACAAAATACAACTTCTGAGGAACATTAGAATTAATTTATGATTTCATCCTCATCTGTCACTTCATTCATATCACTTTACTGCAGAGATGACATTTTCTGTAAATGAGAGATATCACTGATTCTTGAGATGTTAGTTTTTATTATTTAATAATACATTATTATAACTGGATATATGTGAAGACAAATGTATCTGCTATTGAACCATGAAAGAGAACAGGTTTTTCTAAAAATGTACATTAATTTACATCACAACTTAATTTGTGTAAACTTAAATGAACTCAAATAATCAAGCTATTTTAATTCAATCCATCAACAGTGTAAAGTCTTCAATTATGTAATAATGGTGTTCAGTAAAGGAGTGATAAAATACATTATACATTTCTTTTCCTGGTTTAGATTATCATAAACAACCCAGTTCCTAAATTCCTTCCTCATATATGTCACAGTTCCCTGTCAGTGCTTCCCTCACACACTCCACACTCCATTCACACACACACAGTCCAGCCATATCACTCAAAACTACAATTCCCAGCATTCCTCCTGCTCATCATCTGCAGCTGAAAGCACATCCCTCATACACACTCATGGTCTGATCTACACAACTAGGACTACAGACTACGACCTGTATACTTTCCTGCAGCGACTCCTACGATGAGTCCTAGTGAAGTTCCTACTATTCTCCTTACTCCAGCGTTCCCTATCGTCACCTGTAAGATATAGTATTTCCTGTGATTGACCCTCGACTCTCGTCTGTTGAAGTGTGTGCTTCCACAATCTCCTGCATGGTCATGATCTCCAGCCCAACCTGCATCACAGTGAAGACTGTCATTAATCTCCTGCCAAAGACTGTTTCCTTCTGCATCTGATCGAGTTCTTCCTGTCAGCGTCTCTCAGCCTCTGAGTCTGTGATATTCCCTGACAATAAATGACCAATGATCTTAAAGCAGATCATTTCATGTAGTTCAGTTGATGCTTTAATATTGTAACACAAACTGAAAAGAGAATCAAATATTTCTCTCCTCTTTCAGTGTTAAAAACTGACGGTGTTGATGAAGGTCAAAAACAAATGACTGACAAGAAAACTAATTAAATAAACAACTAATTTTTAAACTAATATTTAATTTAATACAATGGTTAATATGCATTAATTCATGCTTAATTAATGCACAGATAATCACATGTTAATGTAAGACTCATGAAGAAATAAACCATTAATTAATGATTTCTGCATCAGAAACTAATACAGATTCAATATGATTAATAGATTAAGTAATAAATGAACTGCTTAATTAAATGTGTCATCACGCATTAATTACTTAATAACATATTAACTAATGTTGTAAATGAATGTGTTAATTACCACAATGAGTCAAAGCCATGTTTCAACTTTCAGTTTTCTGCTTTAATTAATAATTAGCTAATGATTTGTAAATGTATCATTATGTTATGACTTTACTTGACTAATTGTTCAGTAATATGTCATTTTGACTTTGACTTTCACACTAATCCATGGATTTAATTTCCAGTAGCTTGTTGTTCATGTCACTGAACTTTGACAGACATTTTTATGGAAAATCAGTGTTGCTGCTTTCAGCTGAAAGTGTGTAAAACTGGTCATTAAATGTCACTAGATGACGTCATACTGGAGAGTCACAGAATCCAGATCAAGGTTTATCCAAGAAGTTGCTGGATTTTAACTCTAGGCTTTTGAAGAAAAGTCTCAAAAGGGCGGGAAGTCGCTAAATCTAGTGGCAAAATCACTAAATTGGAATTTGAACACTGTGGAAAATACAATTCAACATTTACTTTTTTTCTTATTTGATATATTACAAATCTCTGCCTTTCATTGTAATAATTTGTGTCATGGATTCCTCTGAGACTTTAATAAGATCCAAGTGCAGCTTTATTGGGATATCCAGAATCGTAGTACAAAGACAAGCAAGAGTTAAAACACATGAAACCAGTCCAAAAAACAAAACATCAAGAGTGCTCAGAAGTGCAAGTAACAACAGTAAAACCTCGATGATAAAGACTGAAACAAACCGGGTATAAATAGACAGAAACTGACATGAGTGAAGACAGTGTGTGATGATCAGTGATGAGTTCAGCACAAAGGATTATGGGAGATGGAGTCCGATACAGTGAGGCAATAGTTCGGGGTGGAGTGCCCTCTGGAGGCTAACAAGGAAACTCCAGCGGGAGATCATGACAAATTTGATCAATTATTCATTTGTAATAATTCATCATTTGTGTTTGCCAGTTTTACATTGTGATTTCACAGGTTAAATTTGAAAACTTTTTCAAGTATAGTACATGTATTTAAAATAATACTGAAGAAAGTATTAAAAAATAGAAGCAATGAATGTCCTGAGCAAACAGATTTCCTTTAGATAACATTAAATAACATTTTAAGTGTTTTTATTTTGATGAATTTCTTCATTTTTATCATAAAGAGGCTTTTGTGTGCAGCACATGTTTTGTCCCTCATCTCAAGAATCAGTGACAGTGTTCATGTGTTTCAAGACATGTTGTCATCTTAGCACAGGTAAAGTGAGAGCATTACTGGAAACACACTTTTGTGTTTGTATAAGATGTGGACATATTCAGAGAATTTACACTCTGACAACATTGTTTTTCTCTATAACTATAATCCGGTTGAACCAGTTTAAGGGGAAAATGTTTCCACAGACTCGTGATGCTTCCTTCTTCCTTCATTTTGTGAACAACATCAGGAGAGAAAAGCTGTCAGTGAATAATGTGAATCAGTTTAATGCTGTTTTCTACAGACTGAATGAAGTTTGTGTTTGATGATCTTCATTGAGACAGAGGTAGGTTTGAACAAACACATTTCTGGATTCATTCTCATGCACTCGTAAATCAACATGAATCTCTAAATACGTATATTTCTGTCCTACTGTAATGTAATATTTTAGTCTCTACTGTACGGAGCCCTTAATGAGACGTGGAAAAAAAAATTTGGCATGGGAGGATTTTTTTCAAAGAAAATCTTTTGCGTTCACTCTCAAAGATATAAGGAATTGCGGTCAGTGCTTAAGGAGTGCAGTAAAGTTGGTCTCTAAAGAGACAAGTCCAAAGGAACCGTCTGAAAAGGTCAAAATCAGAAAAGCATTTCTACAAAAATAGTCATTAATAACTTCAATGTTACACACTGTAGAGTAACCAAATTCAGTTAATCATCACTGCTCTCCTGCTGGTTACACTTCAACACTTAAAGGCTTTCTTTACACAAATGATGTTACTCAGCTTACATTCTGACAATCAGCTTTTGCATGATAATTGTTTACTGCATTTGATGGCATTTGATTACAATTTATTAAATGTTTTACTATTAACGGTGAAGTTATTGATTTTGTTTCATAATAATCATAAAAGTTATAAATAATTTTTTTTTATCAAACTGAGTGTTCCAGTAAAACCAGCAGGAGAGCAGTGACGTGTTACAGTGAAGTTATTGAGTGTTTTTCATAATATAAAATGAGCAAAAGGGTTTGGGGTTTTGTACGGTGGCCGAGAGAGCTCAACACGCAGCAAATAAGAAAAACACATGCAAATAAAAAAAAATAATGTGATCATCAGTTTGACAACACATGTGCTGCAAATCCTCACAACACATGCAAACACAGAAACGCGCTGCAAACAGCACAAACCACAAAGGAAATGTCTCAAGGGGACCCCAAAAAGTGACGAACCCTACTAGGACCTGCTTATCTGTGTCTGAAACCACTCTCCCTTCACTCATTCACTAATCCCTATATAGTGTACGGCATTTGAGTGCACAATGTGTTCACAATCATTAAATACTGCAAAACAGCAAACAAAAATAAACACACATTAACAAGTGTACATTATTTCATGTATTTATTATTTTTGACAATACATTAGTGTGCTACAAATGATTAACAAATGTTATTGAATCATCCACTAAATTATCATCTCTTAAACTTTAATGAGTTAAAAACAATATTAAAACACTTTGCTGTTAGTGAAACACATTAATGCCTACATCATATATTTTGATGATATTTTTTAGCTTGTGCTGTTGTCAAGTAGGGTTCGTCATTTTTTGGGGTCCCCTTGAAACATTTCTGTCGTGGTTTGTGCTGTTTGCAGCGCGTTTCTGTATTTGCAGCACGTTTCTGTGTTTGCATGTGTTGTCAAACTGATGATCACGTTTTTTTTAATTTGCATGTGTTTTTTTTTTCATGTGTTTTCTTACTTGCAGCATGTTGATCTCTCTCGGCCACCTTAGTTTTGCACTTTTCCTTGTCTTGCCGCCGACTCGTAAGTCAGAAAAGTATATTTTGTTTTTATATGAATTTTAGTATCATGTGGTATAAATACTCTGTTTTTTTATGATTATTTTACTTGTTTGTCAAGTTTATTTTTATTGTTGATTTTTACAGCACTGCCTGTAAAATGAGTCTCTGTGAGAAGAGAGAGGAGGAGGAGGAGGAGGAGGAGGATGTTAAAGCACCATCTCCTGATCCCAGCTGTGTGTCTATGACGAGTGACAGATCCATGAATTATCCACCTTATCTCAGTGATGGAGCAGTGACCTCTGACCCTGAGTGAGTATAAACATGATGAACTTGATAAATAAGGTTATTGTCAGTAAACCACGTTCTTCATTTGATGTCCAGTGTCCATATTCTCTGTCCCTCAGATGTCTCTGTGCTTCATTTAACTGCAGTATGTAGTAAGGTTGCACAAGCTGCTCAAAACACGGTGATGTTACAGTATTTTCAAGCGATAGTAGAGTTATGAGCGCTAGTATATTCTCATCCTGCAGCACTGGAGCTGATTTCAGTTGGTGTTCGTGGCTGAAAGATGAATTTAACAGCATCTTATGAAGCAAAATCACAGATTAATTCTTGTAAAATATTTCAATGTGAAAGTGAACCGCATAATCACCTCATGTGATAACTTTGATGGACTTTAGAGAGGTTTGGTGTCATTTGTAGTAATTTGTTATTGAGCACATGAATGAATGAATGAATGAATGAATAAATTTTATTTTTCTTTCTTTTCTTTTTCCTCTTCAGAACATGATCATTAGTAACAGAACATATTTTAACAATAAATAATAAAAACAAAAATCTCAGCATGTTCAAAAGAAAAGAAACAAAAGAAACAAAAAGGGAGAAGGAAGAAGCTAACTTATATTTGCCTTCCCCTTTTACACATCTAGCTTTGAAACTGCTACTGTTTACTCTTTACAAAATATCATAATTTATCCTTATTGAGAAAAAACTTCATCATTTAAAGTACATTTATCAGAAAATAAATCACACAATACAGTATATAAAAATAGAAAAAGAAAAATAGAGAAAAAATAACAATAATAATAACAATTTAAATATATACAAAAAATGGCAAGAAACAGATTGTATGGTAATTCAACTCGACCTCTTGAAGAGGAAATAAGACATTTGTCCCATGTCCACCTTAATTTATATACTTTTCTAATATAGACATTTTAAACCTTCTTTTGAATTGCACAATATGTTTACTTTCCTTAATTGTTACAGGTAAATTATTCCACAGCCTCACCCCGTTGACAGATATGCACATGCTTTTGAGTGTAGTGCGTGCCATTGATTGAGAGAGATTTCCTCTCCTTCTTAAATTGTATCTACTATCTCTTTCCTTAAACCATTTTTGAATATTACTAGGGAGTACTTTGTTTTTAACTTTGTACATAATTTGTGTGGTCTTAAGATCCACTATATCTTTAAATTTTAATGTTTGCAATTTTAAAAATAAATCATTTGTATGTGCATGATAGCCAACATTGCAGACAATTCTAATTGCCTTTTTCTGCATAGTGCATATCGTCTTAAGGGTGGTTTTATAGGTATTGCCCCACACTTCTGTACAGTAGTACAAATAAGGAAGAAAAAGCGCGCAGTATAAAATATACATTGTTTCCTGGTTCAATATGTGTCTCACTTTACAAAATATACCATTGATCTTTGCCAATTTAGAAGTGACACAATTGACTTGTGGTTTCCAGCTGAGCTTATGATCAATTATTACTCCTAAAAAGGAGTTTTCATAGACTCTTTCTAATCTGGTGTTATCACACAGTACTTCAATAGTTAAATCTTCAGGAATTCTACGTTTCCCAAAAATCATAAATTTAGTTTTCTTTACATTAAGAGATAATTTATTTAAATCAAACCACAATTTAAGCTTAGCCAACTCTTCAGAGACGATCTTCAACAGATGTTGGAGATTCTCTCCTTCACAAACTATATTTGTATCATCTGCAAAGATTACAAATTTCAACAAATCAGAAGTTTTGACAATATCATTTATATATAATATAAATAGTTTTGGTCCTAGTATTGAACCTTGTGGTACACCATATATTGTATTTTGGAGCTTCGACTTTTCCTCTCCCATCTGCACAAATTGTTGTCTATGGTCTAAATAGCTTTTTATCCAATTTAGCCCTATTCCCCTGATTCCATACATTTCCAATTTTTGAAGCAAAATATGATGATCTATTGTATCAAAGGCCTTTTTAAGGTCAATAAATACTCCTATAGCAAACTTCTTGTCATCAATACTAGTTGTTAATTCTTCCACCAGGTCAATTAGAGCCAGAGATGTAGAACGATTTGATCTAAAACCATATTGACTATCATTTAAGATCCCATATTTATCAATAAAACTATCCAATCTGATGGAGAATATCTTCTCCAGAATTTTAGAAAATTGGGGAAGCAATGAAATTGGCCTATAGTTGGTATAAAGATTCTGTTCACCAGCTTTAAAGATAGGGACAACTTTAGCTATTTTCATACTTGTAGGAAAAGAACCCAATTTCAGAGAGAGATTGGAAATATATACTATGGGATCTACTATTACTACAATTAATTGTTTAATTAAAAACATATCAATATCATTACAGTCTCTTGATGTTTTATTCTTAAACGTATTAACAATATCTAGTACTTCGGTTTTATCAGTATCTTTCAAAAAAATAGTTGATGGATTTCTTTCTCCAAAAAATTGTGGGACATCGCCCTTTTGTGGGGGTATTATCTCATCAGCCAAATTAGGGCCTTCGTTCACAAAATATCCATTAAAGCCAGCCACGACATCATCCATGTTTTTAATTATTTTACCATTCTGAATAAATTCTTTTGGAAATCCAGTACTTGTTTTTTTCCTTCTAATAATTGAATTTAAAATGTTCCACGTACCCTTTATATTATTTTTATAAGTTTCCAGCAATCTACTATAATAGTCTTTTTTACATTTTCTTAAGATAGCTGTTAATTTATTTTTATATGTCTTATATTTAATTTCTTTCTCTTCAGTTCTATGTTTAACAAAGTCTTTATATAAAGTATTCTTTTTTTTGCAAGCGTTCATCAGACCCCTTGTAACCCAGGGTTTATATGGACGTTTAGATATTATCTCTGATTGCTGGATTGGACAATTTTTATAATACAAAGTCAAAAAGGTATTTAGAAATAAGCTATAAGCTAAATCAACATCCCCTTCTTCATAAACATGCTTCCAATCTTGAGCTAACAAGTCATTTTTTAATTTATTCAGGGTGTAATCTGTTCTTAATCTCCTCTGTATATTTATTTTGCTGGTATCTAAGTTATAGTGTTTGCATTCATGGAGTACAAATATTGGCAGATGGTCAGTGATATCATTTATTAACAATCCACTTTCTAAATTACCAATGTTATTTGTAAAGATATTATCTATTATCTATCTGTTGCTGAGTGGGTGGTAATTCTGCTCGGTTTGGTTATACAGTACATGGATATAGACCTGCACTGTACATTGCATCTATAAACTCTACTATTGCAGGTGATTTACTCGGATTTAAGAAATCTATATTATAATCCCTACAAAAATAAGTAACCTTCTGCTTGGCATTCAAAACCATGGCCTCAAACACTTCTTTAAAACTTTCAATGCCAGAGTTGGGTGCTCTATAAAGACAACTAACGATAACATTCTTCATTTTACCCATATCGATCTCCACCGTTATACACTCACAAATGTCATCAATAACAGTCGTCATACTTTCAACAATCATATACTTTAACCTATTATCCACAAACATTGCAACTCCCCCACCCCTTTTGTTTACTCTATTCACAAAATGTGATTGATAGCCTTCTAGTTCAAAATGAATCCCTTTGTCATGACTGAGCCAGCTCTCAGAAATAGCGACTATATTAAAATGCATGGTATTATGTTGCAAATAGTCTCTGATCTTATCAAAGTTTGCATATAGACTCCTGCTGTTAAAATGTACAATTGATATACCATTCTCCAAGTTGAATTTTTCCTTAAATTGGGGTTCAGTATAATAAAAACAATTTCTAATAACTTGGTCAAAAAAGTTTCTTTCCGGGTCTATATCTCGTTCATGCATAGTAATTGTTCAATGTGGTCGCGAACATTCTTCCCAATCTCACACATTTTAATCAGTGCACATACACACCAATGAAAGCGATAATAGAGCAATTCATCCAAGAGAAATCCAACAACAACAAAAAAAACAAAAAAACAAAACAAAAAATAACAAAAACAATTTTGAAAAGTTGTAATATAAAATGTCGACTGGTAGGCATATTGTAATAGGAAAGTGAGTTCAATATAAATCTCTGGAACATAAAGAAATGCACTTGGAAAAACAATAAATCAACCCACAATCTCAACCAAAAAGGGAGAAAAAAACCTTCAGAATTTATAGCAGGGTTGTTCCAAGTAAGTGTAGATCTGCTCACCACCACCAAGTTGGGCTCTTTATGTGTGAAACAAACCTCTATCAGATAAATCTGGGCCTCAAGAGAATGTTCTTGTTGGCTAAACAATGCCATATTTCTCCAGGTCTTTAAGGTCCTGGATTAGCAGGACCTTCATCTCCTCACCAGATAAAGCATTTGTACGTATCCAAATTTTGCAATCCCTTGTCCAAGTTGAATGGATTTTCCTTTGTTTCTTCAGTGCCCTTGCATGTTTAGCTATTTCAGCATTCCTTTTCGTGAGATGTTCATTCACATACACCTGCGTGTCCTTTAGCTTTTTTCCTTGTTTCAATAGTTCTATTTTCTGTTTTCTGTTTACAAATCTCAAAATGATGGTTCTTTCCATTTGTCCATTTCTTTTGGGGAGGGTATAGCAAGCAGCGATACTCTCCTTGTGAATAGAGATGTCCCTTCTATTGAAAAACTTAATCACCTGCTCCTCCAGCATCTGTTTTTCTCCCTCTGTTATATCAACTTCGCTGTTTTCCCCTCGGATGACATTGGAGTAAGTGCGGTGTGTTGTTTTTAGGCCACTGATGACCACATCTTCTTTTCTTGCATATTGCTCCAAGTCATCAACTCTTTTCTCCAGCTCTGCAATTTTCTCATCCTTCTGTGCAAGTAGGTTATTTAGTTTCTTCACATCCTCTACTAAACCGCTTATCTTGCCCACATTTCCAGCCATTCCATCAATTTTCTTTGCCAGTTCTCTCAAAGCTTTCTTGACATCCTCCATTTTGATTTTGACTGGTTTTCACACTCTTGACATGTATTATCAAAAGTGCCCCAAAACATCAAAATAATGGGAAATACTCATGCAAGTTAAATCTCAATGTCCATATAAAGCCATAAACTTCACTTATCTGCTTGGATGTCAAGTAGTTTTCATGATTTTTGACGGATTGTTCAAGCCAAACAAATCAGGCCTCCTCCCTCCAAGGACTAGGAAATGTTCCAATAATTTAAAAACATATTTAAAGTAAACTTTAAAATGTAACTTTTGACATTACAAAGTTTGCTTTTGTAGCATATTTACAGTGAATACTGCATTTTTATATATAGTATACATTTGATTTTATTAGGTTAGATTTTATTCCGATTAGATTTTATTCAATTTCTGTTATATTTCTTACCAAAATGCTACACTATATCTATCTGAAAAACAACTACTATTTAAGTACTATTATTATATTACATTATTATATTACAACTACTATATAAGTACTATTTAATTTCTCTTTAATCTATTGTGCTTATTTTTCACATTGTTCATAATTTGGTTTTTTATTACTCAATACTTGTTTACTTATTTTCTTGAGAAGGTTTTACTTCCATTAATCTAGTTTTGCTGTTTGATTGAAACTCCTGCTCTTTACTGATTGGAGAAGGTTTGTGTAAAAACATGCTCTTATTCCACAGGTAGTTTCAGTTTAATCACTGTTATAAATTAATGTGCTGTCATCACTGAAGCACAAACTGTCACGTGTGAGTGTTATAAGTAATCACATGATGAAGAATCAGTTGAGGAAACAGGAAAACAGGCAGGAGAAACTCAGTAAACAACTACTGAACATCAACGAGACTGGACAAATAACTGAACAAAACAGGAAATATAAATACAGAGATTAAATGAGAATTAATTGAATGACAGATGAACACAATGATTAATTAAGGGAACAAATGAAAAGAGAACACCTGCAAACAGAATCAGAACTAAAATACAATGAGATTAAACCACACAAGAACACATATAATTATTAAATTAAAGTTTTTCTGTTCATTTCACTGTTTCTACAGAGGGAAAAGACTCAACGTGATCAGATCAGTGACGCCCCGTCTGACCTGCACTGACTCTGACTGTCAAACCCTCATGAAGAAGCCTGACACAGAAGCCCTGCAGAGAGTCAAAGACCAACACAAAACCAGCATGAAGAACAAGTACGAGAGCTTATTTGAGGGAATCAAACTAGAAGAGAATCAAACCCTCCTGAACAGGATCTACACACAGCTCTACATCATAGAGGGAGAGAGTGAAGGAGTGAATGAAGAACATGAGGTTTTACAGATGGAGAAAACAGCCAGAACACAAGACACTCCAATCTACTGCAATGACATCTTTAAACCCTTACATCAACCAGGACGTGAGGAGAAAGACCGAATCAAGACTGTTCTTACTAAAGGCATCGCTGGAATCGGAAAAACCGTCTCTGTGCAGAAGTTCATTCTGGACTGGAGCGAGGGAAAAGCCAATCAGGATGTAGATTTCATGTTTGTGCTTCCATTTCGAGAGCTGAACTTGATTAAAGATCACCAGTACAGTCTTCACAGACTTCTGCTGGACTTTCATCCTGAACTTCAACATCTGGACTCAAAGATTTATGAGGAGTGTAAAGTTGTGTTCATCTTTGATGGTCTGGATGAAAGCAGAATCACCCTGATGTTTTCAGATGATGAGAAAGTTTGTGATGTGAATGAGTCTTCATCAGTTTGTGATGTGAATGAGTCTTCATCAGTGGGTGTGTTGATGTCAAACCTCATCACAGGAGAGCTGCTTCCCTCTGCTCTCATCTGGATCACCTCCAGATCAGCAGCAGCCAATCAGATCCCCTCAAAATACATCAACCGTGTGACAGAAATTCAGGGATTCAATGAGCCTCAGAAGGAGGAATATTTCAGGAAGAGAATCAGTGACGAGCATCAAGCCAGCAGAATCATCTCTCACATCAGAAGATCAAGAAGCCTCCACATCATGTGTCACATACCCGTCTTCTGCTGGATCTCAGCCACTGTGCTTCAAAACCTCCTGAAACAAGATGACAGTGCAGAAATCCCTCAAACTCTGACTGAAATGTACATCCACTTCCTGCTGACTCAGATCAACATGAGGAACCAGAAGTATGAAGAGAGAGATCCAGAGAAACTCCTGAAGTCCAACAGAGACGTGATTGTGAAACTTGCTGAACTGGCTTTCAAACAGCTGATGAAGGGCAACATGATGTTCTATGAGGAGGACCTGATTGAGAGCGGCATAGACGTCACTGACGCCTCAGTGTATTCTGGGATTTGCACTGAGATCTTTAAGCAGGAATCTGTGATTCATCAGAGGAAAGTATACTGCTTCATTCATCTGAGCTTTCAGGAGTTTCTAGCTGCTTTATATCTGTTTTACTGCCATGTAGTCAAGAATGAGGAATCACTGAAGTTGTTTTTGAATGATCACCGGTACAGTTGTGAAAACTCTCTGTATGATCTATTAAAGGCAGCAGTTGATAAATCCTTACAGAGTGAAAATGGACACCTGGATCTTTTCCTGCGGTTCCTGTTGGGCGTCTCACTGGAGTCCAATCAGAGACTCTTACAGGATCTACTGACACACACAGTGAACAGCCCAGAGATCATCAAGAGAATCACAAAGTACATTAAAAACAAAATCAAGGGTGATGAGCGTCTCTCAGCTGACAGAAGCATCAATCTGTTCCTCTGTCTGGTGGAAATGAAGGATCAGACTCTGTACAGAGAGATTCAGGAGTTTGTGAAATCAGAGAATCACTCAGTGAATCGACTCTCTCCGTCTCACTGCTCAACAATCTCCTACATGCTTCAGATATCAGAGGAGCCGCTGGATGAGTTTGATCTGAAGAAATACAACACATCAGATGAGGGCAGAAGGAGACTGATACCAGCTGTGCTGAACTGCAGAAAAGCTCTGTGAGTATTCATTTATGTGATTGGAGAAACTATGTTATAACACAGTAGCATTATAATTTCTCTGTCATGACATTTTTTTTTTTGACAATTTAAAGGGAAATGAGAAACTGTTTGAAGAGGAAAAAACTGTTTTAATGCAAACCGGAATCCAGAAAACTTGAATAGTGTCAGTGCAGCAAAAAACAGAGTTAGTGTTAAACTGTGAAGATGAATGATCACTTGAATGATAAAGTATTTTATTGTTTGATGTACAAGTACGTCTTGAGGTTACCTTTGTAACCTTTGTTCCCTGAGAACAGGGAGCGAGATGTTGCGTTGTAAACGCCAGGGGAACTGCCTCCGCGGGAACCGGTGTCTGAAACAAATATCCAATCTCAGCAACATCATATTGACCAGCAACAGCCGATGACATCATAACAATCCGCCCCACATGTATATAAGGGGCGCAGATAACATGTCATCCGCTTATCGTCTGAAGGGACTGTAAGCAGGCGGGCCCCGACGCATGGCAGGGAGACGCAACATCTTGTTCCCTGTTCTCAGGGAACAAAGGTTACATACGTAACCTTGAGACGTTCCCTTTCGAAAAGGGAACTTCGAGTTGCGTTGTAAACGCTAGGGGAACGATATACCCACGCCGCCATGCTGAAGGGAAAGTGCATGCCATCGTATGGCAGTGACTACTGTCAGAATCTGGCAAATTCAAATGAAATGACAGACCCACTCACCCTGCGGGTCCCACTGGGCTGTCAGTGACAGCGCCCCCAGCAGTCAAAACCTCCGCACTAAGCCTCAAAGCGGCCTCCATATCTTACATATAGAGGCCTGTCAAGGCCGCACCAAGGCCTGGAACCAACAACTTCCACAGAAGGGGTCCCTTTAAGGGAGCGTGGCTAGGGGGCCCGAAGGCAGCCCAGCCAGTCACTTCTCAGGGGAACAAAGTCAACCCTGAATGCCACCAGGGAGGCTGACCCGGCCTCTAGCTGTACTATTAGCCTAGTCTGCCAACAACCTGTCTGTTTCCTCAGAAACAGAGTCTCTAGACACAGAAGTCTCACAAAGAGACATCCAGAAAGAGGGACCGCAGAAAGGGCAGTAGACTAGCTCAGACCGGATCTTAGAGACGGGCATCCTGAAGAGCAGAACTCAGCGAAGTGCTATCGACCCTTGCAAGCGAGGGGAGTTACTCTGCTCGATCCTAAGATCTACACAGCACCGATGTTTCAAGGCGCCATGGAGGCCCTGCACTCTACAAGCGAAACCTCGCAAGGGGAGTGCTCACAGCCTAAGGGCTGATCCAACTGGGGATGCCCCGAGGGTAGCCTTCAACCTCTGACCAGACTCAGGGAGCTCAGTACGGCCATGAAAGAGAGGGGAGTACACGCTCGACCTATTACCGATACCCAACTGCTTGGGACTTGCATCAGGGAGGCCTACAGTGGCCAGCTACCTGGCATTGAGTCTTCACTGGCAGAGAAGTAACCATACTGTGGATAATTCGCCTCCAGAGGGGCCTACGAAGGCCAAACATCTTAGTGGCAAACATTTAGTCAAGTCAAGTCAAGTCAAGTCATCTTTATTTATATAGCGCTTTTTACAATGCAAATTGTGGCAAAGCAGCTTTACATTAATAAGAAAATGGTGTCATTGTGCAGCTTATTCTATATATTATTGATTCATTCCGTTGCAAATATCAATAGTTATTAGTCTAGTTAATTTATGTATATCAGCACTGCAGAAAACAGTGACGTAATCGTCCGGCTCAGCTCAGTTTGTATACAATGGCGCCAATACAGGCATATCAAAAACACTGCTGAATATCAAGCAAGTGTCCCCAACTTAAGCAAGCCAAAGGCAACAGCGGCAAGGAACCAAAACTCCAACAAATGGAGAAAAAAACCTCGGGAGAAACCAGGCTTAGTCGGGGCTGTATGTATATGTATATTTACTGGCTATATGTAGTCAGTGCTTGCTGCCATGGACCCACTTATTAGGAGCTGGCTTTCAGGGAGGCCTGCTAAGGCCAGCTACCTGAAAGCTTGCTGTCTAGGGCCTGCAACACTAGGGCTCGCCCACAGGGAGGCCTGCTAAAGACACAGGGGCGGCCTTCTAAGGCCAGCTACTTGACAGCTAGCTGTCCAGGGCCCGCAACACTGGGGCTCACCCACAGCAAGGCCTGCTAAAAAACAGGGCGGCCTGCTATGGCCAGCTACCTGATAGCAAGACTAACTAGTTGTCCGGGGCCTACAACCTTGGGCTTGCCCACAGGGAGGCCTGCTAATTCCCAGAGTGGCCTGCTAAGGCCAACAAACTAAAAACAAGCAATTGCTGACTGCCAGATACCCACATTACTGGGGATATGCTCTCAGAGAGGCCTGTTCATACCTACACTCCGAAGCAGAGCTATGCACCTCTACTGGACCACAAAGCACCCGCACCAAAGGGGACTTACTCACAAAGAGGCCTATAACGCCTACTTCACAAAGCAAGTCAATCCTAATGCTTAGACCCAAAGTGCTGGGGGCTCGCCCACAGAGAGGCCTGCTAAGGCCAACTACCCGGAGCGTGTCCTGTTGCTACAACATCCACACTGATGGGGCTCACCACAGAGAGGCCTACTAAGGCCCACTATCTGAACGCAAGCCAATAAACTACCAAAAACCCAATTATTGGGGACTGTTTTACCGGGTGGCCTGCTAAGGCCGGCTACCTGACAGTGCATGTGCTGACTGCTAGGGGCCCCAAAATGGTGGAGACTCACACTGAAGGGAGGCCTGCAAAGGCCTACCACCTCTTAACAAGTCTAGTAGCAGTGATAGATTCCTAAATGGCGCCTAAGCCTGGGACCTATTCACCACACACCTGTCCTGGAGGAGTAAACAGGGGTATGTGGCCAAAGCCATAACCGAGGCATTCGACCGACCTTAGAACCTATAGGGAAGGGCCAACCTCCAAGACTCTAGCTCGACAGAAACCACTCTGTCATCCACCCTCGGGGAGTGGAGATTTCCCTCAGAAAACCACCCCACAAACAACCCACACTCGAATCTCATTCGGCGGGCTTAAGCAGAGTCTAGCGATGGCCCAACAGTATCAAATGCGGGGTGCCTACCACAGCATTACCTGCCTCTCTCGCTACACCTGTTTTTTTTGTTTTGTTTTTTTTGCTCGGCCTAAAATTCTCACAGAGAGGAGGCCAGCGCTGGGATGCTATGCTCGCGCCAGCCTAGGCTATCTATCAGGGCGGCCCTGTTAAAGGCCTGCTCTGAAGCTACCCGGCACTCCCAGGGGCAGGGGCCTCAACAAACCACAGAGTGGAGACCTACCCACTAACTCTAGTAGTAGAGGAGATGCCTTGGTAGGACACGTCAGGCGGCCCATGGGCCGACGCTGGACTTAATATTTCTAAGATTAAAATAGAGAAATTAGTCATGATCAATGAGCAGAAAACAATATTTTAATCCACCTTTTTCTCTTTATTGAACCATATTTCATCCTGTGTTACAGACTCGCTGACTGTAATCTCACTGATCAGTGCTGTGAAAGTTTGGCTTCATGTCTACAATCATCAAACTCACTGAGAGAGCTGGACCTGAGTTACAATAACCTGCAGGATTCAGGAGTGAAGCTGCTCTCTGATGGACTGAAGAGTTCACAATGTCAACTCAACAAACTGAGGTAAGTAAAACAAATGAAGGTTCACTTGGTTATGAAATTAAAGATGGCCTCTGCTCTGGTTCTGGTCTCTTGGTCCCAGTTGATCAAAAAGTTTAATCTGGATCAGCAAGATCTGGATTTGGAAATCACATGTTTTGCTTTCCAGGATCAGGTAAATCATCTTACCTTTTTTCTGGTTTTTCAAAGCAAAATTGGATTGGATCACCCTAATCCAGATAAATATTTAATACTTAAGTTGTTAAATAAGTTGTTGCACAATTCTAACCTATAAACCATTATATATATATATATATATATATATATATATATATATATATATATATGTTCACAAAATATATATAAAAAAGGTTGTGATAGAAGCAGTTGGCCACATCCAGAAAAAATGAACTCATCTCAATGTCCCCCTGTAGATTATCTGGCTGTATGGTGACAGAGGAAGGCTGTTGTTTTCTGGCTTCTGCTCTGAGATCAAACCCCTCACACCTGAGAGAGCTGGATCTGAGCTACAATCACCCAGGACAATCATTAGTCAAGCTGCTCTCTGACCCAAACTACAGACTGGACAAACTCAAGTATGTTCAACACTAACAATCATCCTGCCATGTGTGTTTGAACGTGTGTGTGTGTTATAAACTCATATGTACACGGATCCCTGCATACAGCACATACACACACATACTGTACAGGAAAATAAGGATGTCTTGAACAGTGATGGGAATAACGGCGTTATAAATAAATGGCGTTACTTTTTTCAGTAACGAGTAATCAAATAAATAACCGTTTCCCTGTTACAACGCCGTTACTGTTACTGACAATAAAATGTGGCGTTACTGTAATTGAGCTCACTGTAGCGGTTTTCATCAGAGTAGACTCTCTCAGTCATAGAACTGGTGAAGTGTTTTCTCTGGTGTGTGTGTTGGAGTGGGACACACAGGCTAACTGATGATGATGTGTGTGACTAGAGATGACAGATCTGCAAATGATTTTGTTGCAAAAAAATAGTTCAGGTTAGTCGTACACAAATATCATTTTAATTTCATGATAATAATGTACAATGCTCTGAGTGTGTGTGTCAGATCATGTGACCGAAGAGCGAGCTTAAACCAGAAAACCCTTTGTGGCATGCCTGATCGAGAATATGTGAAACTTTTTTTTCTTGTCGATTAATAGTATTTCATTAAATACTGGAGAGAAGAAACCATAATAATGAGCATGTACGTAATATAGCACTCAAGCGCACACATAAAGCTTTATATGAAGAACCGGCAAAAGTAATGATTATGAATGCGACAAAAAACAGCAAGGACACAGTTTAATAGTTTATTAATAAACTAGTGTTTTCTGAATCAGTGTCAGCTGTAAAGATGAAGTTGACCTTGGCTGACTCTCTTCATCACATAGTGGATAGAGAGTGCACATTTCATTCAGATTACATAATCAGAGAGTAGCCTATTTCTTTTCGTTTTGATTTGTTTTGTTTAAATGTAGACATTTCAAGCTTTCTATAGATATATTTCTCATGTCTGTGAAGCAAGTATTCTGCGCTGAGTTTCAGTTCATTTAGCCTAAAGACGAGCTCCAGTTCACTGTAAGTGATCGTGTTATGATGAATCCCATCTTACTCATGCTCTTCACTTTTCATAATCAAATACATGAAATAAAACATTATAATAGGCTATTGAAACATAAATATTAAACTAAATATGTTTTCTTTAATGGCTACCAACACGTTTGATCGTTTCAATAAATATTAAAAGTTCTAAAAGATCTATTGTGTTTTTTGTTCCACTATAGTAATGATAATATTTATAATAATATATTGAATTTGATTGGTGTCTCTCACATTGTCCCACAGCAACATTAAAATAGTGTAGATTAGTGTACAATATTTTATAATACTTTATTCTATTTAGTGTTCATTTCATTCATTTCATATATTTAATATTGGGGGCATCAAAGTTATTTGTCAATAGTTGCTTCCCCGCCTCGGGCCGCCTCACAAAGAGAGCCTCCCGGGCCGCGTCCCTGCGTTCCACCTCGCTGCCCCACGGAGGGTACGCCTGCGGTCCCTTTGGTCCCGCATGTACGGTCTCTGCGAGCCTGGTTAGCGCTCCCCAGTCCGTCTCGCTGGCTCATTCGGACCATCAGGCTCGGCTATGCGATTCAGTTTGCCGGCGTCCCCCGAGGTTCAGGGGCATCCACTTCACTTCAGTGAAAGCTGCCGATGCTCCTGTCTTGCGTGCGGAGATCGCGGTCCTACTGGCAAAGGACGCGATAGAGCCGGTCCCTCCAGCCGATGTGAAGTCGGGGTTCTACAGCCCCTACTTCATTGTACCCAAGAAAAGTGGTGGGTTTCGACCAGTCTTGGACCTGTGAGTGAATCGGAGCCTTCACAATCTACCGTTCAAGATGCTCACGCAGAAACGCATTTTCGAGTGCATCCGTCCCCGAGATTGGTTTGCAGCGATCGACCTGAAGGATGCGTACTTTCATGTCTTGATCCTTCCGCGACACAGGCCATTCCTGCAATTTGCGTTCGAAGGTCGAGCATATCAGTAAAGAGTCTTACCCTTTGGGCTGGCCCTGTCTCCCCGCGTCTTCACGAAGGCCGTGGAGGGAGCCCTTGTTCCCAATGAGAGAATCGCATCCTCAACTATCTAGACGACTGGCTCATTTTGGCTCAGTCACGGGATCAATTGTGCGAACACAGGGATTTGGTGCTCAGACACCTCAGCCGGCTGGGTCTTCAGGTCAACTGGGAAAAGAACAAACTCGCCCCCGTGCAGAGGATCTCTTTTCTCGGTATGGAGTTGGACTCGGTCGAACAGACGGCACGCCTCACAGAGGTACGTGCTCAGTCGGTGTTGAACTGCCTGAATACGTTCAACGGCAGGATGGCGGTCCCACTGAAATTCTTTTAGAGGCTCCTGGGGAATATGGCGGCCCCAGCAGCAGTAACTCCGCTCAGTCTGCTTCATATGAGACCGCTTCAACACTGGCTCCACTGCCGAGTCCTGAGATGGGCGTGGCAACGCGGCACTTTCCGGGTGGCAATCACTCCAGAGTGCCGCCATACCTTCAGCCCGTGGTCGGACCCCTTGTTTCTTCGGGCCGGAGTGGCCCTAGAGCAGGTGTCCTGGCATACTGTGGTTTTCACGGATGCCTCGGCCACCGGCTGGGGCGCCACGTACAATGGGCATGCAGTGTCAGGGGTATGGAAGGGCCCCCCAGTGGCACATCAACTGCCTCGATTTGTTGGCAGTACGTCTCGCCCTGAGCCGCCTCAAGGGGCCGCTTCAGGGCAGGCATGTACTGGTCCGTACGGACAACACTGCGACCGTTGCGTACATCAACCGTCAAGGTGGTCTACGCTCCCGTCGCATGTCACAACTCGCCCGACATCTCCTGCAGTCTTTTTCGGTCGACGAGTCGTGCCTAGAGTTCAGGCCGGGTGACAGCCCCGTGGTAATGAGACCCACGGCCTGGCTATGTGCCCAAGGTTCCTACCACTCCCTTCAGGGACCAGATAGTGAGCCTGCAAGCGCTGCCCTCGGAGGAGGCAGACCCAGCCCTGCCTTTGCTCTGTCCAGTTCGCGCTTTGCGACTGTGCGTAGACAGAACTCAAAGCTTCAGGACCTCAGACCAGCTCTTTGTCTGTTACGGAGGCCAGCAGAAGGGAAAGTCTGTCTCCCAGCAGAGGATGGCCCACTGGATAGTGGATGCCATCGCTCTGGCTTACCAAGCTCAGGGCGTGCCCTGCCCGCTCAGGTTGCATGCACACTCCACAAGAGGTGTTGCATCCTCCTGGGCGCTGGCTCGTGGCGCCTCGCTGACAGACATCTGTAGAGCTGCGGGCTGGGCGACACCTAACACGTTCGCTAGGTTCTATAGCCTTCGTATTGAGTCGGTCTCCTCCCGTGTTCTCGCCTCAGGTCAGAGGCATGGAGAGGCCCCGGCTTAATGTCGGCTTGCTGCACTTATATGTGCTTATTCTCCAGAGAGTCCCTACAAGGCAGACCCTGTTGAGTCCTCCATTCTTCCTTCGGCAGCTGACGTGGCGGAGCGTCTGGCGCCAGGCCTATACTCCGCTGCATTCTTGAGAACCAGATTTTGGCTGGGTTCCATATGAGTGACCCTACGGGGATCCCATATGTTTAGTTCCACGGTTGCTCCTAATCGAAGCCCGTGTCTTTCCCTCTGGGAGAACCCACCTCTCATCGAGTGGAGTCATCCCAGTTCTTCCATATGACAACCCCACGGTTAGTCCATTTTTCTTCCACATAACTCCTTCGGGGAAGGATGTGGCTTCCGCAGCGTCCCTTTCACACGAAGGGTGTTATCCAATAGTCTCCAGTGTTATCCAATAGTCTCACTGAATGGGTTTGGGAACAGCAGTGATTGACACTCTCTGTGTTAGCCCTGGCCCACCGTCCTCAGAGCGCTGGAAGAGGGCAGCTCCTGTGGCGCTTTGGTAGGGATTCCTATTCGTCGGTCATCTGATGTACGTCGAAGTGACCGACTGAATGGGAACGTCTCGGTTACATAGGTAACCCTCGTTCCCTGAAGGAGGGAACGGAGACGTACGTCCCGTCGCCACAGTTGCTGTACCCCGCTGATGCTGCCGCCTATCTGGTTCGGCTCCTCAGCGAAAACCTAAAGATGCAACGCACCTGCTGCTCATTATATACCCACACTGCAAGGTGAGCAGCTGTTGCATATGATTGCATGCCAATATGCATTGGCTCGTTTTAGTTACACTCGAAGTAGATTGTCCTCTCTAGCGAGATTCCTATTCGTCGGTCATCCGACGTACGTCTCCGTTCCCTCCTTCAGGGAACGAGGGTTACCTATGTAACCGAGACGTTATTGATTAAAACAATTGCACAAATGAAAGATAAAGACACAATTGATCAGTGAATGTAAAGGTGAGTCTGTAGATCAAGACCTGAGGATCTTATTCAGTGATCGAGGCTGTGAATCAGGAACTACATCAAATGATGGAGGACAGACAGAAGATCTCAAAGGATCTTCATCAGAAGAGACACCGGTCTGAGTTTGAGAGATAGTTCACTATTTTACAGGTTTTAAGATATTTGATAACTTTTGTGTGAACAGACAACAATTTAAGCCATTCACATGTTATGGTATACTATTTTTAAAATGTTAAAATCATTTTCAATTTAATACCCACTTTTTAACATGTAAATTGATTGTGACATTTTGTTTTTATAGTATGAATCATGGAGGAGAGATCAGGATTACAGCAGGACTACAGAAATGTAGGACACACACACGCACACACTTTAATCATTGTTTTGTTGTGTTATAAATGTTGTAATCTCTCTTCTTGTGTTCAGATGCATGTGATCTCACACTGGATTTAAACACAGCAAACACTCTTCTCACTCTGTCTGAGAGGAACAGAAAGGTGACGCGTGTGAGAGAGAAGCAGTCGTATCCTGATCATCCAGAGAGATTTGATAAGTATCCTCAGGTTCTGTGTAGAGAGAGTCTGACTGGATGCTGTTACTGGGAGACTGAATGGAGCGGGTGTGTTAATATATCAGTGACGTATAAAGGAATCAGAAGGAAAGGATGGAGTGATGACTGTTGGTTTGGATTCAATGAAAAGTCCTGGAGTCTGAGATGGTTTAATAAAAGATTCACTGTCAGACACAATAATGAGATCACACTCATATCTGCTCCTCCTCGTCTCTCTAACAGAGTAGGAGTGTATCTGAACTGGTCGGCCGGCACTCTGTCCTTCTACAGCGTCTCTGACACACACACACTCACACACTTACACACATTCAACAGCACATTCACTGAACCCCTCTATGCTGGATTTGGGGTTGATTTTGGTAGTTCAGTGTCTCTGTGTAAGATTAAACATGTTCCTGTGAGAATCAACTGAGACTCACAGATGAGAGACAGAAACACACTCACATGATCTCTCTTTAACTCTCACAGCTGTAAACTCTTTCTCTCTTCTCATCTTCATTTCAGTGAATATAGAAACACACTCATTGACTTCAGTGTAAATGAGACACACCACAGACTTCTATTGTGTTTCTATAGAGACATTTGAATGAGTCTCTGAGCGCCACCTGGAGGAAGATTGAGTTTCTCGCTCACAGGAAACAGTTCTTAGCGAGTGTTTGCTCTGTTACTATGGTAACTGAGGGTCAGGTCAGATCTTTGGTGTTTATTTTCCATCAAAATTGATTATGTGATCATCAAAATATGTGTTTCCATCTCAATCATTCTCTCTTGTCTGGCCTTCCTGAAAACACTCAAAAACGTGTGTAAATCCCGTCTCTTCCAACACTAAATGTCGTCCAGCAGGAAGCGCTGACGCTTAAAGAATGAACTGACCAATATAGTCTGAATGACTGATAATGTAATTGTTAATGATGGTAATGTTGTGGTAAATATAAAATAAACTATTCTGAATAAGACACAAATATTGCAGTCGTCTTTGAGTTTTATTTTGTTGCTAGAAAAGCTCAGCAGTCATTCAGTCCCTCAGAGTGACAGTGAAGGGAGGCTCTTCCTCTCTTATAGTCTCTTCTCTCAGAATCTCTTGGTCAATGATGGTGTTTCAACATTCTTTCTTCATCATTTTCTCCTTGAGTCCTCCTGTCACACACCAACACCTTTACGATAAGCATATCATATCAATAAAGCAGAACATAAAAACTTCTTCAGCAGGAACTACTGCAAACAAATGATGAATTAACGAGCAATTTTACTAAAAACAGTAACGATGATTTGATGAAGTAACAGAAAGCACTTCAAAGAATAGTTTATCCAATAATAAAAACGTCCATTAAATATTATTTGCAATGTAATATGTTATATATTTTTTCCATGTTTTAGATGCAAAACAACAGCAAATGAATAAGGAAGAACATGACATAAAATAACTCACCCTCATGCAGTTTCAAACACATTTGTTGTTATTTTTATAAACTAGAAGAGATTGTTGAAAATGTTCATGTGGCTCTTCTTCAATGTCTGTAAAGCCCTGAAAAGGACAAAAGCACCAGAAGTAACAGAGTCATTCACTGTATTTCAACTCTTCTGAACTCATATGATGCTTTGTGTGATGAAATGAATCTTTAAAGAGGATCTTTTACTCCCTTTTACAAAGTCTCTGGTTTTGTTGTTGGGCTTTACTAGAACAAGTTTTTATGGAAGCTTGTTTCCACTACTGAATAAAAAATAAAAAAGGTAATTGTGACTTTTTGTCTCAGAATTGCATGATATAAAGTCGCAATTCACAATGATGTTTTGAATTGTTTTCTGTGCCGGAAAAAAGCTTCCATAATGTTTTCATGCTTGAATGTTCAGAAACACATTATGTTCCTCATATTCTCCATTGTTCAGCTCCTCTCTTCCCAGTCTGTCAGTAACGCTCCGTTTACTTCCTGTCTCTGTGACGCTTCTCCTTCTGAAAAAAAGTACTATGTGCTCTGATTGGTCGGCTGGAGTGATTGTGTTGTGATTGGTGTTTGGGAAATGTCCCGCCCCTTACCATAACCGCCAGTTTCAACTAACTCAACCAGGCCCCGCCCCTTTATTCTGCATATGCATTATTTAAATGAGGAATATTGTGAAGAAAACTCAAGATGGAGGCGTTTCAGGGAGTTCAGAAACACTGATATAGAGAATAATAATAATGTTTTTCATGCTCAAACAGCAACACTACACACTAAAGAAAGATGAACATGTAAAAAAGCAGAACATGACTCCATTAAAGATGCAGAAAAATAAACAACAGCACATGGGTTTAGAAAGACATGAGGGTGAATAAATAATGACAGAATCTTCAATTTTGGGTGAATAATTCCTTCTATAAATCAAGAGCTAAAGTTCATCATGACATTAGAGAGTTTATATAACGGTGAGGCGAGTGTGACGAGTGTGTCTGTAAACTGAAGCGACTACAACCATCACAAACACTTCCTGTTACCAAATCAGCAGAAGAAAACTGATTACTACATCTGAACCGCTCACAGACTCAAAAGATGAAGAACTACCATAGTACATGTCCACAACTACACAGGATTACCATGATATTATGACCAAAAACAAAAACCCAGATAAAACTCATAATAAATCTTTTTTATATTAAAAAAGTCACCTGACTGAATATAATGCTACTTGTAAAAAAAAACCTAACAAACAAAAACATGGTATTACCATCCTACACTTCCACAAAAATCATATATAACATAAAAAAAAAAACGTGCAAAATGGCGGGAATATGCATGCGGATTAGCTTCATCCAACCTGAAAAATGACATTTTTTGTCATGATTCAAGAGTTTAGAAACACAATTTCTGAAACAGTTGTTGTCGGATTTCATTGTTCATTTCAAATATGAAATTTAATTGAAAGTTTTGGAGAATTTGATGTTTCCCCATTCAAAGAGAGAGAAGCTGTACTTGCACGACCGAGAGGCGTTTCAAAGATGGCCGCCGAGTGAAATGACGTGTCTTAAAGGGACCTCGTCCAAAATAATAACAAAATAATACAAATAAAAAAAAATCATGGAAATACGACTGTTTGTTCTATTCTGTCAAAATCAATAAATAAATGACTGTGTAAACAAGGAAAACAGCACAAAATAATATTTATAATTTAATATGATGATTTGGTGTCTGTGTTTCTTGAATATTCTTATGCATTTCCCCGCCACATGAAAAAATAAAATAAATGAATCAACATGGATGTAAATATGACACATGTCCAAAATGAAAAATATTCTGTTCTGTCAAAATAAATGTATGTGATTTATTCCGAACAAACAAGGTAAAACAATCATTCATCCCATCATAGTGCAGATTTATATTGCGACTCTGTGTTTCTAATGTAGAACAGAATGGAGCTTTTAATATGTTGGTTTGGTGTCTGGGTTTCCTCAACGTGTTTATTTTTAATGTGTGGTTTTGAAGAACACCATAGTTTTTACTTAAGCATTAACATGCTAAAAATAACGCAATAAAAACATAGTAATATCATGGTAGAAAGTAAATAAGTTGCAGAAGTTGTTTAGTTTCGGTGGCAGAGAGCAGTCTTGAGCGTTTCTGTGGAAACTTCAGAGGTTTGCTGGACTGTGGTGAGGTCAGGAGAGCTGGCAGACTCTTATTGTGTTAGCAGGAGTTCAGTCAGAGACAGACGGCATCATAAAGCATTATGCCGAAGAAACCAGCTGAAGATGACTCCATGCCGTCCAGACACGAGCACGTTCAGCGCTCACACCCACAATCCCAAACATGTTCCTGGACTTTAAATGCGACTCTGTGGCTTTGAGTGATGCTGAAGAGGGGAACGTCTCGGAAAACTGGTGGTTCATTCGTCTGGACAATATTTAAATGCAAATAAAAAATGTACTTTATTTTTTTATTTCCATTGGATTATGAAAAACAGCGTAATTTTGAAGAATAAGCATTGCTGTCGTATGGAACATGTTTGTTAAAGACCCTCATCAAGTGTTTTAATGTTGTTTACACACTGTATAATATAATTAGTTAGATTTACTTTGAAAAAAAAGCATGCAAAATGATTGCACTGAAAAAAACTAAGTGAAATAGGAATAGTGTGTTGTACTGACAAAAGCTTAGTCAGTGTAGTTGACTTACACATGAGTTCTAGTCACTAAAAATGAACTGTGGAGTGAATTTGATAATATACTTTAAATCAAATTTAATTGTTACCATTATTGTGTTTAGCATGCTGAATGTTGAAGTCCGTGTGACTCAAGTTTAGTAAATTGCGAGAGATTGTTGCAAATTGTATCAACCCAATTCTTCTCAAACTGTTCATGACATAAGTGCTACTCACTTTGTAAAAGATCATTATTTGTCATAAAATGTTGAGTTAAATTTCAGGAATGTGTTTTAAAGAACTACACTTCCCAGAATGCACCAGCAGCAGCAAACTGGCTGATATCACCAGATCAGTCATTGTCACTGATGGAGAGCACCTGTAGAATTCATTCAGACAAAGAAACTTCAGAGAGAAGACACTCCAAGTTAACTCGAAGCTTCAGTCCAAAGACGCCAACGGTCGGTGAAATGTTTATTTGATTTCATGGTGTTTGACATGCAAGTGTGTTTAGCTACTGTGTAGATTAGTGAAGGAAAACATTGATTTTGTGTTTAAATGAGTTTGCTCAAATAATTTCATTTTGAGTTTAAATGTATAAGATACAAAAGGATAGTACAAGTAAAAACTGTTAAAATTCGGTTAAATGTTAAAACTTTACTAAAACATTTGAAAATGTTCAGTTAAATTGGTAACTTTTGTTTCTCTGTCTTTAAAGGTTTACAACCTAATTTATTGGGTCAACTAACAAAACCAAAAATAAAATTAAAAGTGATTGAGTGAAAAATTTGAGTTGTCCATGTGTCCTTTGGAAGTTGAACAAGAGGAGGACTTGGTTATGTTATCATATATATATATATGTGTGTATTCTGATTTTTAGCTGCATATGAATATATGAACAATGATTTCTTGTTGCATCAATAGAAATTACAATAATATAAATGAAGTTGAAGTGTCCAAGCGAAGAGAAGTTTCGAGTTCACAATTAAACATTTTAGGAAAATCAATGTCAATTTATGAAGTCAGCTTATGTGATTTTTCTCTCAAATATTTCGGTTGAATTGACAACTAAACATTTCAGATGACTTTGGCAAATCAGTGAATGCAAACAGCGGAAGATAACAGCAGAAGTGGAGGAAAAAAGTCTATTAAGAAAAGCCCAGCCTCAAAAACGTTTTCTTTTTGCTTGACAAAATGGTACTCAAACCAATCAATTAATCATAACTTGGGGGTTTATGAGTAAAAATAAATGCATAGTATGTGAATAGTACAGATTATTATTGCATTTAAGTTAAGACATGAAGTAAAGTTAACTAAAAAGCATCAGTTAAATCACTTGGATTTACAGTGTCTCTGTGGTGTTTTTAATATGCAGTGTTTGAAACCGCCAGTTAAAACGCATTACCATTCTGGTACATTGTAGACGAGCCTGTATAATTCACTCTTCCTCTTCTTCTTCTGAATCAGTTTCTAGTTCAAACATATATGGCTGATTTAAACCAGTATTTCCACTTGTTATTGTGTAGCGTTTAGTTTTGAGTGAGTGGAGGCGGGGCTAATTTGCATATTCAAGATTACACGTATACTAAATGAAGCAAGGGTGTCGAGTTACATTCACAACAAGCTATTTCAACGCATTTTCACATATAAAACTTTAAATTTTGATAATAAAAGATGAGTTTTAAGGATAAAGTATTCACTGCAGGGTGACTTCAGATTACTATTTCTAAATAGATATTTTTATATTTAATATTTTATGTCTTACTTCATGTTTTAGCGATTATGATGTTGTTTTTTTTAAATGATAATAACGTTGGTATACTAGCCTTCATGTTTGTGTAAGTCTGGGCGTCTAACATGTCGACACGTTGTGTTTTGAAAGCTGAGATGTGCCCTAAAACTTTCCACCGCTCGAGACCATTTAAAAACCACACTTTAAAAATATATTCCTGAAGAGACGCAGACACCAAATCAACACCATTAAATGCTCCGTTCTGTTCTGAAACACAAACTCAGAGCTGCTTCATAAATCTGATTGTTTTCCCTTTATCGGTTACTTAATTTTTACTGACACAATATCACAAATCATCCTAATTTCTTACGAGTTCTGATCATTTTTCTCTACTGCCTCTTTTATCAAATGAAAATAAATATCAGACATGTTGGGGAGAATATCCACCGTACTGAGCTCATTATGTTTTATTTGTCTGTGCTTGATCTTTTTGATAATTATTCCATTAAAAAGAGAACGTTCTGCTCTTTTCCAGTTAATAAAAGCAGATTCGAGCTGTAAAAAAGGACCCAAAAAAGTACAATAAAAACACCAGCAAATGACATAATTTTTATGTTTGTGTTGAATATTCCTTTGAAATGTCCTGAAGCTTTTATGTCTGAACTACATCCGTTTAATTGTCTGGCTTTTTCTTCTCCATTGTTTCACTGGTATACAAATATGCGTATTCATGCAAGAACAAATGAACAAAAAGATTTATAATCGAATCCTTTTAAACAAACCATTATCCATTATTCGACTTGAGAGTGTTTCGTATTAAACTGCTTTGATCAGGTTTGTAAACGGAATGTAAATCAGTCCCTTAAAGGGATAGTTCAGCCAAAAATGAAAATCTGCAGTTAATTTACTCCTGCTCAGGACGTTCAAGATGTAAGTGACTTTTTTTTTTTATCAGTTGTCAAACAGTAAAGAAGATTTTTAGCTGAAACTGTGTTCGTCTGTGATTCATGCAATGGAAGTCAATGGGTGCCGTCCCTTTAAGAATCAAAAAAACATACGCAGACAAATTAAAATTAATACCCGCGGCTCCTGACGATACACATTGAGGTCTTAAGAAGCGAAACGGTCGGTCTATGCAAGAAACTGATCATTATTTACAACGTTTTTACTTCTAATCCACAGAAGTTTACTGTAAAATAAATGTACTGTATTGTATACAAAATATGTATTCTGCAAAATAATATTTACTCAAAAAATCAAAGCCATATGTCTAAAACCAAGTTGTGCTCCGAATTTGAAGTTGATATCCCAAAAATTAAAGTTCCCATGAGATTTTATTTTGGCGCAATACCATTAACAGCCACCGGGTGACAACCACGTTCCATTGAATTTTCCTGTAACAAATGAATACATTTCTGTCACAATTTCACTAATATCACAAACATGGAACCTCGAGTCTCGCACATTTCCGACGATATGCTTTTCGTCAAGATTAGAAATTTTTTTTTTATAAAATAGATTTAAAATAAATGTTGTAATATGAAACATGACACCGCCCACTAGGGGGAGGAGCCTATTAAAAGGTTTTAAAGTACTGTTTTTGTAAGGTCCACCCGTCAGCCCAATGGCGGAGTCTGACGGCCTGGGCGAAGGTATAATGCGTGTATGTCTTTTCAGCGCCCGCGTGAAGTTCACATAATTTAGTTTAAGTTTTACTTTAGCTGCTCGCTCAATCTGACTCCAATTGTAAACGATCTCTAATAGGTAATGTTCCTGATATAACATTAATAGCTGATCGCGCAATTAAATATGAATTCATTTAGATCTTTGATTCTTTAATTTCTCTTAATTTCAATTGTCCTTTCATTCGGGCGTCAGAACTCTAGTCGCGATCCATGTTCTTTCGAGCACAATCCGATTAGTTTAGAATCAAAACAGAGGAATATAGCGTTTACTAAAAAACACAAATTATGGAATCGCCTCATGCTTATTCTCATAAAAGTGCCATTCGATTTAGTCACGATACTATAACATGTCAAGTCATAATAGTCAGAAATCCAAAATCCTAATATCGTGCACATGCTCCGTATATTACGATTTCAGTATGATCTATCCTGACAACTAGAATTGCGGAAGTGAGAAAACCACATAAATCTACCGGTGACAAAGATTTCAGACGAATTCAAAATAAATCAAGATGTAACAATTTATTCATCAGGTAAAAATGTTTCAATGCCAATTACACAATTATAAGCCAATCCAAATATAATAAATACATAACATCAGTTACTCAAAAGATTTCTCTAAGAGTGTGTAAAAGTTATGCATTCACACAGAGATGGTGGATGAAAGTCTTAAAGACATTCACCATCTCTATGTGGGGGTTCTGGTTACAGAATGTCCCGTTTTGCTGCTGTTTCTTTTCCCTTAAATACCCAGACCAGAACAAAAGGATTGTAAATATTTATTGCCCCCGCACCTGGCTTTGGGGGAGAGGAGGTGGTTTGCTCAGGACAGAATTCTCCTAAGTTTTCAAACTTTCTCATAATACTAGTGACTGCTGTGAAACTGAGACCATTTTACCAATCGCACTGAGACGTTTAAAATGATACTAAACATGAAATTGGAAAATAATAGATTCACAAGATGCATCATACACAGTACATATGCATCCTTGGAGAACTTCAGTGACTTGAATCAGAGGGGAGGGAGGGAGTGGAGGGAGGGAGTGGAGGTCACATAGATGAGTCAGGACAGTTTGGGCAGGGTGTTGTCCTACTCCTTTGAAATCTTCTTTCCAGATGAGTTTTATTGCTTCATTGCAGGATGCCTGATCTCCGCTTTATCTTGGCAGGAAAATCAAACCTTACAGTTTCCATGGTAATGCAATGTCCGGTTTTCACAGGATGAATTTTAAGGTTTCAAGCTTTCGATTGATACCTAATTCATGACGATTACTATAAATAAAATAAAAAAGAGTGCCATTCATTGTGACACATTTGGTATGTGTGAAGTTTCCTCAGTCTGAGCCGTGAAAGTGACCCTTGTGATCCAATGTTTACTTATGAGAAAAACATCTGGGAATTTCCTACGGACATAATGAAACATTTATCATGTAAATTCAGATAAACATTTACACAACACATTCGCTGTGGTCAAGCGTTTGCGTTTGTTAGCGATCCAAAGCACTTCAGCAACTGTGATTCTAGCTTGAAAACATGATTTCCCTGATTTCACTTCGTAAATCATTTCCATCTGCTCAATTTGTCCTGGAATGTCCTGGAATTTCTTTCTGATGAACGTTCTGAGCTGATGTCCGGTTGTCTGAATGTCACTGATATTGACTCAATATATTACAGTGAAATCAAACAAAGATTAAATATCTGTCCGTTCTATGGTTTTACAGTAAAGGGCCGTAAAATGCCTTCATAATCTTTCAATCAAAATGGAATAACTCGCTTTCCTTTTCTACAAAAATGTTGCACACCGTAAAACTATAGCAAACACACTTTTAAATGCACGTTCATGGGTTCATTTCTTTAAATGCTCTGCTCGAGAAACTTGCTCCATCTTTTAAATGACTTCCTTCTAGTAATTAACAGCCACTTTTCATGATCCAATCAATTCCCAATGGATAATTAAGTCCGGACTTGCATGTTCTCCTCAATGAACATCCTCTTTAACTCATAAATAAATCAGACTACGGAAGCAGAAATGATTTTGAACTAAGTGTCTTTCTCGAGGGAACAGTGATGACCATGAACTGTGATTATTGGCGTTTGGATCTACAGACTTAATCTACAGCACATTATCTAAACATTAGCCTATAATCACACTGTTCAGAATAACACACACCACTAACACATTTGATTGTCACGATTCCTCGATTAAATTTACCCCGTGATGATTAACCGGAAAAATACCGCATTCCAAGAACGAGAATCTATGAACCGCTTTATTTTATAAGGCTGAACAATATATTTAAACCATTTAAGAATCATAATATTGTGAAAGTCGGCGATGTGAGTTTCAGATTGAAGCAAGTTACTCGTCTCCATGTGCTGTGAGTTTGTGTTTCAAATAACGTGTATTTTGGGAATGCATACATTAAGTCTGATGCGCTTAATGTTTCATAGCAAAGTGTCGCACTTTTATTATCTATATGCGTGGAGCGCGTCGCAAACTCCATCTGCACATGTGCTGTGAGTTTGGGTTGCGGTTGATTTCACAACAAATCTGCCCAATTGACCGTTCGCAAAGCCCCGCCCCCTCTAGTTACTGTTGCTATGTCCGCTGTGACGCCACACATCATGTTCTCACGCAGTGAAAACTACATCGCGGAGCAAAGAGGACACTGACAACGTATGAAACAGTTTCATATTTAAAATGTTGAAATGTTTTAAAGAAGTTTAATCAATAAACAGCGTCTAGTGTGTCTTTAATGTGTCGCTCTCGATCATCTCTTCACACTAGTTCATTTATAGCATCAAATAAACATGAATGAACATCAGAAGGAATGTTGTTTCAAGACGTGATTCAAGTTCACCAACGTTCATCTACTAACTCCCCTGACCGCTTTGACAGACAAAATGGTGGATTTGGGGTTATGATCGGTCAGATCACCTGTCAATCAAACTGCAGGCGAAAGGTACTCAAAAACAGCCCAATCATAGAATTCCACGGTAAAAATCCGGTTTTTGGTTAAATATCATGTTTTTGGGGTCGCCTCAACCTGCGGACATGAGAAACAACCCGCGGCGACAGTGTTAAAGTCGCCTAATTCCATGGGAAAACCGCTTATAACGTTCATCTGAGAACGCAACATGTTATTTCATCAGATTTGTAGCGTAAATCATTTATAAACCGACGTCAACACAGGAGAATATAAGCTAAATCAATGTGTTTCTAAATATGCGAATTGTTGTTCATTGCCATTTCGAAATAAAAGTTTAAAGCCTCGCATTTCTATCTTAACGAAGTGGCCAAATATTAAAGATTCATCAACATTTAAATTAAATGTTGTTTGACCAACATTAAACAAGGATTCGATCATGATGGAAAGTGTAACAATCGTCAGACCGTTGGCGCCCCCTGCAGGCATTTGTAATAATACGAAATGTACATAAATAGATTGTTTATATGTATTTTAATTGCGTTGTTCAATGAAAACCACATTGCTTTCGATACTTTATTTGAACCAATTGTTGCATCGTTGTTACTATATATGTATTTTAAGTCATTTTGTGTCAATTACTTGATTAATCGTCAAAATATTCAACAATTTACTCGATTACCAAAATAATCGTTTTCAACATTGTTAATAATCATAAATGTTTCTTGAGCCTCAAATCATCATATCAGAATGATTTCCGAAGGATCATGTGACACTGAAGACTGGAGAAATGATGCAGAAAATCCAGCTTTGATTGCAGAAATAAATTACACTTTACTATATATTCACCTAGAAAACAGATATTTTATATTGTAATAATATTTCACAATTTTATGCTTTTTATTGTATTTTTAATCAAATAAATGCAGCCTCAGAAGAGACTTTTAATCAAACTTTGGCTAATACTACTGTTTAAATGTTTATTGCATTATGTATTAGGCACTATAGATGTCACAGTACAGTATACAGAGATACATTAGTGTGATTTACATTAGTGAATCAGCTGCATTTCCTCAAAAGAGCGATGAACCACCACCGTACAGTAAGTGTGCAGTAAAAGCGAAATGACGCTCATTTGGGCCTTTGAGACACTTTTAAATTTTAATCTTGAGGTCCATAAACTAACAGCTCGACCTCAATAATGGTTTTGCGGCGTCCGCTTCCCTCCATTGTGTTTTATAAATGGAAATGTCTTGGAATTGATTCAAGCACTGACTCTTATTGGATTCAGACCTCCACTGTCCATCAGTGCTGGGCTTTCATTTCAAAGCTCACAAAGCAACGCTCTGGCAACCATATTAAAACCTACTTAGACATTTGTTGCATTCGGATTATTAATCACTGATTCAGATGTTTCAGACACAGATTTAAAGAAGTGAGATGATCAGCTTTACTGTGAAAATGAACTAGATTTTTACATATAGTCTGAATAAAATTTGATAATAATGTCATAGCATGTTGTGGGTGGTTGCCAAGGTGTTGCTATGCTGTTGCTACATTTGGTCCCTCTCTAAATAGTGTTAAAGTCACACTCTTCAGAGATTGAATGTCTTTTATCTTCAGTTGATTCCATCAGTTGTAGTTCTTGTGTTTCTCTATTCTTCAGTGATTCTGCTTGTTAACAGCAGGCGTTCATCATTAATGTTCAATCATCGCTTCATTAATTGCTTAATTATCTCATTAACTTTAACTCTGCTTCAGTGTTACTTTAACTCTATTTAGAGAGGGACCAAATGTTATCTGAGCAGGGTTGATTTAACTCTGGGGTTTTTGGTTGCTATCTGGTTTCTTACAGTCTGAATGGCAAAAGTGTAAAATAAACAACACAAAAACAGTCGCTCCACTTTTCTATGTTCACCCCCATAATGATGTCAGCAGCAGCTGGGATGTCGGCGGATTTATAAACACACTTTCCCAGGGTTACAACCTCATTATTCTGATTTAGAGCATGAAATCTGACAAATAAACTGTCAAGCAAGATTTAAAAAAAAGCATTGAAGAAAGACTTGACACCCCTGGACCCTTCTGACCACCTCAGACCAGTTCAGGGAAATATGTGTCTATTTAAATCCAGACGCTGTTTCTGAGGATTCCAGTAACAAACAGGAGGAAAAAAGCTGGAGGGTGGAGAGCAGGTCTGACATCAGAGTAACGCGGAGCTCCCACTCTTTTAAGAGTCGGGCGTTCACTATAAAGCACAGCGCGCAGGAGAGCAGCACATCCGCAGAAACACACATCTGGATTTGCTTTTTTGGAGGAGTGAGGTACGTACAGCACTGATTCAATTACGAAACCATGAGTAGCGCTGCCGTCTGCCAAACAACGTCAGTTGAAATGAAATTTACTTGATGTATCGAATGCATTTCTTAAGCTCATGTTTTGATTTACAGCAATTTTGAAAAACTAAAAAAGCCTGTTTGCTCAAAGGAACAGCATGTTCTGCTCCTACAGGACACAAAGCCGGAGAAAAGGCTGTTTGAACATTCATGTCAGACTTTTCTAAACGTTTAAGTCTAGATAGAAATCAAATCATGCATATTATTGTCAAGTATCGGTTGGTCTGAACGTCTGAAAAGAGAAAAGTGTCAGCATAGAAAATCACTTTATGTGTTTTTTTCACTCTTTCAAATGTATTTGCATCATGTAAATCAAGAATAATGTATACTATAAAAAAATGTTTGGGTCAAAAATGGACAAACCCAACCGTAGGAAATTTAAACGAGTGGTTGGTAACTTACTTGAACACTAACTTGTGTATGCAAGTGTATATTTAAAATAAACTAAAATGAAATTAAATGTTTGAACTTTGTTGCTGAAAATGTTTGACTTTCAAAGCTTCAAAAATCTTGCCAACCCTAAATTTTTGAACGGTAGATGGTGAATATATTAGAGTCTTAATCATTAGGTTCAGACAGTCCCATAATTCCCGTCCCGGGAGAAACATACATAAACAAAACACTAAAAAACTTAAAATACCTAAACAGCTTATCTCACCATCTTTGTTGCTTAGTCATGTTTCACTGCAATTAGTGAGTCTGACTAAAAAGATTCAATGTTCTGACCACTGACTGATGAAGGGGAAAAAATCAATGCCGTTTCCTAAGTTTCTTCATTTCCTTCCCCTGCTTTTTTGTTCCTAATCTGCAGCCTGACAGACAGTTTCCCCTGAAAACACTGGAAATATTGCGCAACTCTGCTGTCATATTAAAAGATGCCACTTCCAGGATTCACTCACATGTCGTTCCAAACCAACCTCTGACTCATTTTATTATATGGATCATAAAACTGCTTTTCTACATGCAATGAAAGCAAGACACAGGAGTTTAGACTGACACGTCACATGAGGCTTTTCAAATGTGGGTAAAATTGTAAAGGAACACGACAAGTCAAAAGTTAGGAATAATTAAGATTTTTTTTAATGTTCACTTACTGGATCAAAAACACAGTAAAAAAGAGTAAAATATTAATATAATGTAAAATAGCTATTTTCTGTTTTAATATATTTTACATTACAATTAGATTACATTTCTTAGTATTTTCAATATTGAAAAGAACAACAAAATATTTTGGTGCAAACCATGATACATTGTTTCTTTGAGGAATGGGATATCAATGCTTGTTTCTGCAACAGAATGAAACAAGTTAAAAGATAATTGCAACTTTTTATCTGACAATTCTGACGTTTTTTTCTTCACAGTTGCGAGTTTACATCTCGCAGTTCTGGCTTTTTTTCTCAGAATTGCAAGATATAAACGAATTGTTGACGCAATTTTTCCCATCAATTTTGACTTTTTTTAATCAAAATTACAAGTTATAAAGTCAGAATTGCGACTTAAATCAGAATTATTACTTTTTATAGCAAATTCTGACATTTTTTTCTCGCAATTTGGACTTTTTTTCTCGCAATTTTGACTTTTTTTCTGGCAACTGTGAGGTTATATCTTGCAATTATTGGTTTTTTTCTAGCAAATTCTGACTTTTTTCTCGCAATCTTGACTTTATTTCTGGCAACTGTGAGGTTATATCTTGCAATTATTACTTTTTCTAGCAAATTCTGACTATTTTCTCACAATTTAGACTTTTTTTATCAGAATTGTGACTAAAGTCAGAATTGCGAGATGTAAACTCGGAACTCTGACTTTTTTTCTCACAACTTCGCGTTTATATCTCACAATTATTACTTTTTCACGAAAATTTTTTGTTTTTTCTCACAATTGTAAGTTTATATCTCACAGTTCTGACTTATTTTTATAATAAATATATATAAACTCACAATTGCAAGCTATAAAGTCCAATTCCGAGGGGAAAAAAACTATCATGCTATAAAGTGAGAATTGTGAGATAAAAAGTTGCAATTAACTTTTTTAGTTTTTATTCCTTGGCGGAAACAAGCTTCCATAACAGGAAGTTCAAAAGAAATAGAAGTATAATTTGTGACTTAATAAATATCATTACTGTCACTTTTGGTCAATTTAATGCATGCCTGCTGAATAAAAGTATTACTTTCTTAAAATCCTCCTTTTGAATGGTAGCGTGTCACGGTTTCCACAAAACTATTGAGCAGCACAACAGTTTTCAACATTGATAACAATCAGAAAAAGTCGTAATTACTCCAAACAGTAAGAAAAACTGCCACTAAACTTCTCTTGTCTTCACAGAAACATGGAACACGACATAAAAGCGACAACATTGTCGATCCTTTCCACAATCCCTACGACCGCGTCCTGGAACAACCTGACCAATGACACCCAGTGTCCGCATTGGGAAGTGTGGGACTGGTTGTACATCATGCAGCCGGCTTACATGTTCATCATCTGCGTGCTGGGAATTCTCGGGAACGTCTTCGTCCTGCTGGTCTTCGTCCTGCATAAGAAAGCATGTACGGTGGCGGAAATCTACCTCGGGAACCTGGCGGCCGCCGACCTCCTGTTGGTTCTGTGTCTGCCGTTCTGGGCGATCAACATCGCCAATGGGTTTGAATGGCGATTCGGGTCGGTTATGTGCCGTCTGGTCAACACGGGCATCAGAATGAACATGTTTGGCAGTATTTATTTACTAGTGTTGGTCAGCGCAGATCGTTACGTCGCACTCGTCCACGCAATGTCGCGAGGTAGAATGAGACGACCACGATACGCCAAGCTCAACTGCATCGCCGTTTGGTGCTTCGGATTGATACTCAACATCCCAACGCTTCATTTCCGGGATACTAAATTCATCCCAGAGCTGAACATCACAGCTTGCATTCTGGACTATCCGAGTCCCCATATCGGCCTCGTTTGTGACATCCTTCTCATCTTGCTCGGCTTCATCATCCCGGTCTTGGTGATCTCCTACTGCACGCTGAAGATCATTCGAGCCCTGAGCGAGCAAGTCGTCGACCGCTTTAATGCGGAAAACACGGAAAGAAAAGCCACCATATTGGTGCTGGTTGTGCTGTTGGTGTTTCTTTTATGTTGGGTGCCGTTTCACCTCGTGACCCTCATGGATATCCTGATCCGCTTCGGCGTCCTCGGCGGATGCGACATTCAATCCGGTCTTGACATCTCCAATCAGATATTCACCTACCTGGCTTTGAGCAACAGCGTGCTGAACCCGATACTCTATGTGATCGTGGGCAAGAACTTCAGGAAGAAAGTCAAAGAGCTGATGAAGCAGCTTACCGAGAAGAAAACGGATTCGACAAACGGTTCTACAAGATCACAGCTCTCGTCAACCTTAAAGACCTTCACAACATATTAAAACCATTATGTATACAATGTTCATAGGTAATTATAATTTATAATGATTATGTTTATGTGTCACTTTTTATGTATGCTGTAAAAAAATTGTTTTTAAAGTTGTAAATAAAACATATTATTGGAGTGTTTTACAAGGAAACACTATTTTAGTTTTTCTACTTCAAAATTTAACATTTAATTCAATGCCGTTTCTTTGTAATTATTTGTGAAATTTCGCAATTTTTGGGTGAAAATTGTTTGCGTAAATTGTACACAATTTTTTTCCAGGTTACAAACTGTGTATTCATCTTATGTTCTGAGATGGTGGTGTTTTTTGTATCCTTATGTTAAAAAACTCATTAAGCTCTGAAATTAATGGAAGGATATCGCAATCAAACTCACAAATCTCCAGATTGTTTGCATGCCACGACATATCGAGCAGCTCCTCCCCTTTTTAAAAAATAACCAATAGCGTTTCGTTTATATCAGAGCTGGCCAGAGCTGTTGAACTTGGTAAAGCCTCATTTTCAACTTCTAACTGTTTCTCCTCTCCTTCATATCACTTTAAAATATAGCATTCTGTGTATAATTCAAATAGATCTTATATATTTTGTGGTCTGCGCCGGCTCGCGCATATGATCCGTGCCTTCGTGTCTCTGGCAGTTCATTCAACCATAAATGAGAGCTGTCTGAACTTTTCTCGACTTTATTAAGCATCACACAAACGTCAGAGGGCTCAATGTCTTTCTACGGCAAGCACCAAAGGGAAAATGGATTGCACACGTCCAGAATTAATGCGTCATAAAAGAATCAAATATGACTGTATAACATGTCTGTTACAACACCATCAGCGGAAACAGACGATTAGTCACTTGGGTTTAAAGTTTTCTGCATCAAAATTTGCTGTTTCCATCTCCATTATTCGCATTAATGCTTTTTCGCACAAATCAAAAAGTTCGGACCCCCGTACGACATGCAAGAAAAAAAAAAAAATCATGCACACGATTTATTAATTCTTACCTCGATTTACTAGATGGCGTGCATGATTTACTGTTTCATTCCCTCGATTTACGTACGAAAACGTGCACACGATTTATAAATCAAGGGAGCGAAATAGTAAATCGAGCTCAAGATTTAGTATACTATTTTTTTCCTGCATGTCAAGCAAGCGTAAACATTATGTGAATTTTTTTTTTTTTTTTTTTTTTTTTTTTTCAATTTTCATTTTGATTTTCCACTCGTTTGATGTGAATAAAAAAAAAAAAAAATAAAAAGGGGTGATGGCATAATAGCTAATGACTTCCATATTTTTTTTATTCCTTCTCCTCCATATTATGGTGGGTGTGTGGGGTTCATCAATTGCTTGTTTACACACGAGTGACGACAGGGGGGGCGCGAGAGCCCGTGAGGAAACGGCGAGAGGCCGGTGACGCGAGAGATAACGAGCTTCAGCTGCGCGCTACACCGGTCTCGTGTCTCTCACGGAGGAGCTCCGGAAGCATAAAAGAGGAGCGTCGAGAGATGACCAGGCCTGGAATTTATGTTGTGTTTTATTTTGTTTGTGTGGGCGGCAGTCAGCTGTGAGGAACTGCTGCCCTTCGACTTTTCGTTTTATTGTTTGTTTATTTGTTTATTAAAATTACGTTGAATGTTCGCCGGTTCCCGCCTCCTCCTTCCCAAATTTGCGAACTGTGTTACACCCACATTCTTTAAAATATGTTCTTTTGTGTTCAAAAGTAGAAAGAAATTCATTCAGGGTTGAAACAACTTGAGGGTGAGTAAATTTTCATTTTTGGGTGAACTGTCCCTTTAAGACCATTCTGTATACAATGTTCATAGGCACAAATTGTTTGTCAGATGTTGGTTAAATATGTCAGGATGATGTATGTGGTGTTACTCATTTTAAAATGGTGTACGTTTAAATATCTGAAAGATCTAAAATTTTAAAAGCATTTTATTATCCCTATGAAATACTGTGGTTCTTGTTTTAAAAAACATGGTACTATCATGGAACTTTTTGTCTGTGCAGTGCATGTAAACTATCAGACACTCTCTCGAGCAGTGATGAAGTCTGCAGACGGTGTCGGTTTCCAGTGTTTGTTTCCAGGGTCAGAAAATGACTGGTTGGTCAAATTAAAGAATGTGCGACAGACTTTCCAGTAATGACTCTTCACCCGTTTCTCTCTGTGCTTCTATGAATAACGCCCTAAACAGTGTTTTCGCAGTGAGACCTCAGACATGTTTTCAAGAAGCCTGCGGCCTGTAACAGCAGTGGGACCGTCATGATCGCGGGTGGGTGGCTGTAATCCATCAGTGTTCCCTCAAATACAGCATGGTATAAATTCATCATAGTCTTTTAAACAAAACCACTGCCTTTAAAAGTAACATCTCTTTGCTGCATTTCCAGTGCTTGAAAGCATTTGTATGCATGGAGGTATTTTTTTTTACCTTTATGAAATATAAACATGTCAAATACCTTCAGTGAATTAAATAAATTCTCACTCTGAATCATTCTAGCAGTTTTCTCCCCATCGAAATCCACTTCAGCTTCACATTAAACAACACTCGCCTCTGGAAATGTAAACAAAAGAAGTCATCTTAAAAATGAAGCCACCGGCTGCAAAGCTTACTCAACTTTAGTACTTTTGTCTGACAGCTTGTTAAACTACCGTTTTAAATTCACCACTGGAGTTATTCTGAAGCATCGCTTCAACTTTCATCAAAAGTCACACTGCATATACTGACAGAGTTTGCAGAAGCACTAATAACAGATCACAAGGAATTGCAGGTATATTTTGGCCATCACACTTTAAATATGTGAGTCATTTTGTCACTTTTCAGGGACAAATCACTATCAGTCACTATCAGCTGACTCTCACAGCAGAAACAGATCTCACACTGACCTCTGCTGGTAGAAGAGCTGCATTACAACTGTATTTTATATCTGAAACCATTTACCCCTCTATATATCTATCTATCTATCTATCTATCTATCTATCTGTCTATCTGTCTATCTATCTATCTATCTATCTATCTATCCACCCACCCACCCACCCACCCACCTATCTATCTATCTATCTATCTATCTATCTATCTATCTATCTATCTATCTATCTATCTATCTATCTATCTATCTATCTATCTATCCTATATTTATCCATCCATCTGCCAATCCATCCATCCATCTATCCGTCCACCCATTTATCTAGCCGTCCTTCCATACATCCATACATCCGACCATCCATCTGTCCATCCATCTATCTAGCTATCCATCCCTCCATCTGTCAATCCATTCATCCATCCATCTATCTAGCCGTCCGTCCGTCCGTCCGTCCATCCGTCTATCCATCCATCTATTCATCTTTCAATCCATCCATCCATCCATCTATCCATTGATCCATCCATCTAGGGAATCATCTATCTATCAATCCATCCATCCATCCATCCATCCATTCATTCATCTGTCAATCCATCCATCCATCCATCCGTCCATGTAGGGGAACCATCCATCCATCCATCTATCCATCCATCCATCCATCCATCCATCCATCTATCCATCCATTCATTCATCTGTCAATCCATCCATCCGTCCATCTAGGGAACCATCTATCCATTCATCCATCCATCTATCTAGCTGTCCATCCATCCATCCGTCTATCCATCCATCTATTCATCCATCCATCTAGGGAACCATCCTTCTGTCTATCCATTCATCTTTCAATCCATCCATCCATCCATCCATCTATCCATTGATCCATCCATCTAGGGAATCATCTATTTATCAATCCATCCATCTATCCATCCATCCATTCATTCATCTGTCAATCCATCCATCCATACATACGTCCATGCAGGGGAACCATCCATCCATCCATCCATCCATCCATCCATCTATCCATCTATCCATCCATCCATTCATCTGTCAATCCATCCATCTGTCCATCTAGGGAACCATCTATCCATCCATCCATCCATCCATCCATCTATTCATCCATCCATCCATCCATCAATCAATCCATTTATCCATTAATTTACAGAAGTACAAGTATTTCAACTCTCAATTAATACGATCTCTTATAACTGCACGTATAATAAATATAGATTATAATAGCTTCACACTGCGTGACATCGCAACTGCCCAAATTTGTGTCATTTTAGTATTTTATGTACTATTAATATTGTGAAGTATGTAATATTTTCTAATAAGGAAACAAATCAATCCGCAAATAAATCAAGCCTAATATCCAGAGTTGTGGGCCGCGGATGTTGTGTTTGCAGAACTCTGAAGTCTTCATCTGTCTCTCTTCAGGGCTTGTGTTCATCTAGAGAAGACACAGTCTGAAGTGTAAACAGATTCTCCTCAGCAGGCTCTCCATGGCAGTGAAGGAATGCAGTTGTATAGACAGAGCTGTTCTTCCTCTCCACTAAACGTTCCTTCTACAAGAACAAGATTGTGAGGACAAAGGGAGGAATAGAAAAACTCACCAGAAAGTCACTCCAGGAGTAAATGTAAGTAAACGTCATTATTATTTAAGATTTAAAGTGGCTTCAAATAGTATTTGGATGCTTTTATAAGACTTACATTAATGTTAACACCACTGCATTAGATCAGGCGCAGACACGATGCTTTTTAATGCTGGATATTTTGTTTTATCATTTCAAACTAAACTAACTTATGAAATGTCTTGCTTGTAAATTGTAAACAGTAAATCGGTTTCCCAAATTGGGGTTTATGTGTTGATTTAAAAAAGCGAATATTTGAAAAATGTCATATTAAAGTAAATAATTTAAAAATAAAAAAAAAATAAAAATCTATTACTTACTAAAAAAGATGAAATATTTTATACGTGTGCCTATGCAAATATTTTGTTTAATTATTATATAAATGTAAAATATTAACTTAAAATCTCAGAAAATATTTTAGCTTGGATGACAAAAATGTTTGAGAATATAATGCAATAAATGACACTTTTTTAATATACATATCTAATGCAATCACATGCAGACATTATAACGTGTAACTCAGGAGTCTATATGTTTTGAAGTCACTCAGGAATGGATTAGACACCAAAATGTACATCATTATTAGAGTATATTTCACTAGAAAATTAATTTCACGTTTAATTCAATGCGTTACTTGTAGTTTCTTAGTGATTGTTTGTAAAATTTACTATTTTTCAGAGTGAAAACTGTTTCAAAGTAAACCCTACACCAATATTTTTCAGTGTAATATCATTTCAGAACTACAGAAAAGACACTAAACTAGAATTTACACTAATGTACATGATAAGGATGTTTTCTATTTAAAATGTAAACGTTATGATCAATAAGTCATGGCAACATACATTTTTTAAAGTTATACGAGATTCAACTAGACAAAGATTTTAAAAGAAAAAATGTCGAAATGGCTCGTAGCTAATCTGATTATAATTGAAGGCAGCTGATTACTTTTTTATAGTGCATAATATTAAAATTTCAAATTTGAAATCAAAGTAAAAGCTTACTGAATAAAAAAATAAAAAAGATAATTTCCCCAAAAAAAAAAAAAATTCTCAGAATTGCGAGTTTATATCTTACTCACGATTTTGACTTTATGACTCACAATTCTGTGTTATATATTCAGATATAATATCACAATTCTGAGAAAAGTCAGAATTGCTGAATATAAACTCGCAATCGCGAGAAAAATATCAGAATTCGAGTTTGTATCTCACAATTCTGACTTAATATCTTGCAACTGTGAGGAAAAAAAAGTCCGAATTGTGAGATAAACTGTCGCAATTACCTTTTCAAATTTTTGTTATTCCGTGGCAGAAACGATCTTCCATTAAAAGCAGTTGAGCAGCTCTTTTATCTTCTAGGATGCAACCAGAACAGCTTGTCTCAATGGCGACACTTCAGCCCCCAAACGCCTCGGTCACTCCAGCATATATGGACATATTCAACTCAACAGATTGGAAGCTAGTCCATGCCATAATTCCACCGTACATCTTCGTCGTGTGCTTGACGGGAATTCTCGGAAATTCTTTCGTATTGCTAGTGTTCTTGCTCCAGGGTAGCCGATGGTCCATCCCGGAGATCTACCTTGGTAATCTGGCGCTGGCTGACCTCATCCTACTAGTCTGTCTGCCTTTTTGGGCTATGAACATCCTTAATTATTTCATGTGGTCTTATGGGGAGTTCATGTGCAAGGTCGTCAACATGTCCATCAACGTCAACATGTACACCAGCATCTACATGCTGGTCATGGTGAACGTGGACCGCTACCTCGCGCTCGTCTTGACCATGAAGGCCAGATGGCTGCGGCGGAAACGCTACGCCAAACCCATTTGTGTTGTTATTTGGCTGTTCGGCGTGGGAATGGGTTGTCCGACCGCTGTGATGCGAACGCTGCAAGACATTCCGGCTCACGGAGCCGTGAAATGCACACTGGTGTATCCCAGCACAAGTTGGAGAGTGGCTCATCTCGCGCAACTAAACCTGGTGGGCTTTGCTCTCCCGTTCCTAGTCATCACATTCTGCTGTTTCAACATCATCCGAGCCTTGAGGCGAAGGAGAGACACCTGTAACTGGGAAGACCGAAACGACAGGAAGGCTACGGTCCTGGTCTGCGCCGTCACCTTGTTCTTCCTCGCCTGCTGGGGTCCGTTTCACTTCGTAACTTTCATCGACATGCTCTGTGATCTGACGGTTTTGGATGAGAACGAGTGGGAGAACTTCTTAAATATCGGAACCCAGTTTTCCGTGTACTTGGCGTTCTCAAACAGCTGCCTGAATCCGGCGCTCTACGTCTGCACAGGAAACTATTTCAAGAGGAAGCTCAACAGCATCTATAACAGAAGAAAACGCTCCTTGGATGTGACTACTCAACAGCGGACGACGTCTACGATAACTGGCAATCAAATCAAACCTGTCATGTTGGATGGGAAAGACTAGGATCAATGGACCTTGTGGCTCCAATATTAGGGGCTTTCACACCGGAGGAACCATTTCATAGAACTAATGGCAGATGTACCCACTTTTTGGTGTGTTCGCACCACAGGAACTGGGAACGAATTTAGTTATAGTAAATTGAAGTAAAAAATATAGGTCTAGCCCAACACAATAGGAACTACCAGTGACGTAAGTGTACGTTGATTGGCCAAACACATGCCAAACGAAACATCACCCGCCAAATGTTTTTAATGTTAACGGCATTTACCTGTCGTCTTTGTATGCGCCGTTGTGTTCTTTTCTCAGCCTCGATGAAATGTAGTTGTTGCAGGTATAGGGTAGTTGTGGCCTAGTGGTGAGGGAGTTGGGCTTGTAATCTGAAGGTTGCTGGTTCGATTCCCACGCCGGCAGGAATTGAAAGTGGGGATTGTGAATAAACAGCACTCTCTCCACCTTCAACACCATGACTAAAGTGCCCTTGAGCAAGACACCTAACCCCTAATTGCTCCCCTTGTAAGTCGCTTTGGATAAAAGCGTCTGCTAAATGAGGAAAAAAATTTTAAAAAGTAGCACTGTTAGAGATTTCTTTTGCTCTTTCCATCGCATAACGAATACGTCTACGTTACATTTCTGTTATCACGAATCCCCAAACAAAAACGGCTCCGATCTCAGCGTCCTCCATTCTCCAGTTTTGATGTTGCTGACCACCCGTCCCGCATTTTGCAGGACAGTCCTGAAATTGGGAGCTTTATCCCGCGTCCCGCAAGTCGTGTCCCACATTTCAGCTATGTCTGTATTATTATCAGTGTTGGGGAAAGTTACTCTGAAAAGTAATGCATACACAGTAAAAACCCCAGAGTTAAATCAACTCTGCTCAGAGAACATTTGGTCCCTCTCTAAATAGTGTTAAAGTAACACTTAACTAGTGTTAAAGTAACACTCTTCTGATTGAATGAGATTGAGATTGAATGTCTTTTATCTTCAGTTGATTTCATCTAAGACTGTGGCTGAAGTCAGTTGTAGTTCTTGTGTTTCTCTATTCTACAGTGATTCTGCTTGTTAACAGCAGGTGTTCATCAATGTTCAATCGTCGCTTAATTAATTGTTTAATTATCTCATTAACTTTAACTCTGCTTCAGTGTTACTTTAACACTATTTAGAGAGGGACCAAATGTTATCTGAGCAGAGTTCATTTAACTGATTTACTGTGTAGCAATATTGCGTTACTCCCTTAAAAAGTAACTAATTGCATTGCTAAAAAGGTTTTGGGCAAATGTAAAGACCCTTTCACACCAAAATTGAAATAAGAAGCCTCAGGCCAAAGGAAATGCGAATTGACTTGTGTACAGTAGGGGGCGCAGCTCAAACAAACCGTTCAGCTGTTCCGCCATTCTGGATTACAGAAGAATAGGATGCGGGAGAAAAAAGTTTAACATTTAAAAAATCTAAAGCTCATGATTTAACTGAACCATCGAAGGTCAGCAGCAAGTACACTGGTCAATAAAGTGAGATTAAATGCATAAAAATGGTTTGCATAGTTGCATTTCACTGTTTTGTACAAGTGAGATTAGTAAATGCATGCTCACATTTAGTCAAAAAACTACAATAACCATCATGTTTACACACGCCTCGCGATTTTTCTCAACATAGGCACAGGAGAGCTGTCGGTCAATAAATGGGAAAACAAAGGAACTGGCGTTACTTATTTGAAAAAGTAACTCCGATATTTTGTCGTAAATTACTAGTTACTTGAAAAAGTAATCTGATTACATAACTCAAGTTACTTGTAATGTGTCGCCCCCAACACTGATTATGATTTTTTTCATCCCTGAAATTACAATACTACAGTATATAATAAAAACTGTAACTGGCATTTAAAAATCAATTAGTGCAGTCTTAATGTTCTAGCTGTGAAAATAACCAATGCAATTGTAGAGAGATGTTTTCCCACTGATGACAACTGAGTGGCCTCATCATAGTCGGTAAACACGGCTAAACCAGCATTTCATCTCACATACTGGGAAGGAACCTCAAGAGCTGATCAAAGCTGCCCCAATTGATTATTTAAAGCATGTAATCATCCATTCTAATGGCAAATATTTCCAACGAACATGCGCCAATCCCGTGGATGCCACCCACGGAAATGGTCGAAAACCTAACGAAAAACAAGATATTATCTATTCAGATTAACTTTCAGACATGACTTTCTTGTCACGTTAATAGCTCATTTATGTGGTTTCTGCGTGTTAGTATAATGTCAAATGTCGAAAGCGCATCAAATGATCTCACTGGCGGATTCCCTTCTCGCACAAAACTGGACGCGCTCTCTCTCGCTCAGATATTATAGGCCTCATGCGTGCGCTCCTACTGCATGTGAACTAGTGAGTCTAGAATTCTCTTCTCTAAAGGATTTAATGTTGACAGAAGATAAACATTATAGTGTGGGCAAACATTTAATCGCCGCAGTATGCCAAGTTTTGCCAATGAATGTAAGGGTGTGTTCACACTTGTAGTTTGGTTCGTTTGGTCCGGACAAAAAACAAAAACAGAACATATAGTCCTGGTCCGCTTAGCGTTCACTCTGGCATTTTTAACAGCGAACCTCAAGTTACCGAACCAAAGGCATAGAGATACGGTCACAACCTGATTGGTCGCTTTTATGACGTATATTTGGCGACGAATCTCGCTTACCGGACATTCAAAACAACGCTGTGTTCTGGATTAAACGCCATCATTTTATGCTTTATTTTCACCAGCTGAGAATCACGAAGAGCTCATCAAATGTTCAAAACATTCAAAACAGCAGCAGGATTTCCTCCATTGTACTCAGAAACAGAAACTTCACCTCCTCGTTGCTCCACGTTTGCCCTCGACTCATTCTGGATACGCCGATCTTTCCACGTCGTCAAATCAGCTGACTTGTAGCGTCGCATCTTGAGGCATCACGTCCTCTCTTTGGTTCGTTTACATGTCTTTGGTCCGTGTTGCGTTCATATATCAATGGAACCGCACCAGAGTTCGTTTGGAAGCGGACCGAGACCCGTCTTTTTAGCGGTCTCGGTCCGCTTGTTTGGTCCGCACCAGGGTTCGGATGGCAGCGTTCACATGTGTTCAAACGAACCGCACTAACTGAGCAATCGCACCAGGGTTCGTTTTAATCCAACCAAACATGACAAGTGTGAACGCACCCTAAATCAATATTTACATAGCATAATAGTAGTAAATGTATCTGTCAAATGTGTCCCACATTGTCCTGCAAAATCACATCTACTGTCCTGCAACAGATCAATAGGCAGGTGGTCAGCCTACTTAAACGACATCCCTGTCGGCCGGCTTACATCACTTCAGAGTTCCTACTGGCGGTGCTAATGCAAGCAGGAAAATGTGGAACATTTAGTAATCTGGGAACCGGTTCCCATAACTTAAGTTTCTATATCTACCCGGTGCGAAAGCCTCTATTATTGAAATTATGGTTCCCACTCTCAAACTTTTTTGATATGCATATTAGATATTACCCCAACAATTTTTATTTTTTTAACGTAATTAACTATATGTGTTATACATATATACGAGTGTGTGCGTGTGTGTTTATTCAGATGCAAAAGTAGCACAAGAACGGCAGAATTATGGAGCTGGATAAGGATAAAGGATAAAAACTTCATTCGATTCAGTTCCGTGAACTTAGAGGCTTTTGCCGACAAAGGGAAGTGGCTTCTCCCAATGGGCCGAGGCTGCGGATTTGAAGCGAAAGAATATGATGAACGTAAACTATGTACGGAGAGCATTCGCTCAATATCTTTATCACATTTTTGACGCAGGTGGCGTTTAGTGGCTTTTGCATCTTGAAGTCTTCATATATAATTCCCTGATTTCCCAAGATCTGATTTAAGACATTTCCCTCCTTACCTGATTAAATAAATATGTAAATAAATACATGTCTATGACATTTATTGACCTAATATTCAATAATAATAATCACACTTTTAAAATTCCAATGATTATACAGACTACAAAACTAATTCTAATGGAAAACACCGCGTTTAACATTTAACATAAGGCAAGAATATCCCAACAATACTGTGAGTAATTCTGGACTGAACTTAGCCTACATATGTAGTTAAAAACCTTTGCTGCATCTGTTCTCGACACTAGATCTCCTTTCCAAAACCCGTGTATTGCCTACATAGGGAACTGCCTTCTAAGGGGACATTCACACAGGATGCACGTTTTTTTTTTTAACTTGACAATATGCAGCATTTACTGAATATGGTGCAAAAGACACAGTGAAAATGAAAGGCCATGTGAAAGCCAAGTATGATAACCTATTCTCAGAATTTGTCATTTGAATTTCACACACACCCAGTGAACGGCCGTTTTTGATGTGGCGCCTGGGAGCAATTGGTGTTAAAATGCCTTTCTCACCCACAACCGTTTACCACATGATTGCATAGACCAGCAATGAAACAACAACAGCAAACAATGTATGTTTCCAGTATTGGAAGAAATGTATTTGTAATCAAAATTTCTCTTGACTCTTTTCTGAGGTGGTTGCAATGCATTCTGGGATTGTCTTCCCCAAGAAGGATGCATACACATTTTGGCCAAAGAAGATGATGTTCCTGTCTATGACGTGTTTGCGGCTCTGATGTCTGTCCCACGCTCTATATTCTCCGTGTGCGTGTAACACGTGTGTTCTTTCATTCTGTATCGACACGTCCGCTTCAAATTGTAAGTGGCTGTACATTTTCACACATCTAAATATTTGACATAAAGGTATCCACGGCAGGCGAGGATAAATATTTGTTTCCAATAAACTGTTTGGTAAATATTTAAATTTGGCTTTTTCTCTTCAGATTTAGGGGAAGAGATTAAATGTAAACAGGAAGAGCTGGTTTAGAGGAAGCTGCTTTAGATAAATAATGCGACTTCTTCAAATCATCTCTTCTGATATTTTTCTCTTCTGCAACTTTGAAGCACTAAATTGTGAGCGCATTAGTTTCTTAACTCTTATGCGCTGTTGGATTTCTGTGTCCACTCGGGTCAAATTGACCCTAATTGAATTCAATACAATTCCTCAAAAATCACACTATGAAAAACAACAAATATTCAGGTACAAACTGTAAACTTTTAATATCAACGTTTGTCAAATATTCCAAAAAATACATATCTGAAGATATGATTTAATGAAAAGGTTTTTTGTTTTGACAAAATTTGGCTGTTTTGTAAACTCATTTCATAAAGTCAAGAGCTTTCTGGATCAGAACTTCACACACGTGCTGCTGGTTAAAACATGTTTCTGTATTGAAATAAGTGTGGAAAACCTCATTTTTTAGCTTCTTAAGGTAGTAAAAAAATAAAACAACAAAATATAACCAAGAAATGCTATTATTTTGGGTCAGTACAGTTGCTTTAGAGCGTTAAAATATGACCCGGCGAACGTCACGAACGTAACAGTCATTGTGTTTGAATATGTCAAAAAACACCAGCATGTTGAAACTTTGCATGATGACAAATGAGAAAAAGTCACAAAATATCAAGAAAAAAAAAAGTATTTCCAACAACTAGAAAATCTAAACGGGTCAAATTGACCCGGAACAGAACATGAGGGTTAATATCGACACAGCAAGAGCCGAGTGGGACGTTGAACATCATTAGAAGAGCACGAAACATTCATTTTGAAGGGAACTTCAGTGTGCAGCGCCCATCACTGCTGGTGTTAGTAAACTGTGCTGAAACCGCTCTGATGTCATGGGACTGCTAAACCAAATATGGCGAAGAAACAGTTTTAAGCAAAATATTTACATTAAACTGAGAAATGAACTGTCTGCCCAAATATCATCAAGTTCATCTTAACATTTAAGCTACGACAGCCTGTTTCCTTTACATTACTCGAGGGGCTGAAAATTTGTAAGTTAATAAATGAAAATGTCACAAGTTGACCACTTAAATGGGTCAAAAAGAATGAAGCTAAATGTGGATACATAAAAGTCGCCACTGGTTCCCTCAAGATACTTTTTTTTTACATTTATGAGTAAAAGTAAGCCTGTAGTAAACAATACTTTGACGTTTTGTTCTACAACACAAGCTGCACACACGCACTCTTATCTAGTTACTTGTTAGAAACATACTTTAACAAAAATATACACATAATTTGCATTTTTGGTATGGGTGTGTGTGTATACTTAAAGCAATACATTCAAGTTATGTTTACCACAGACTTTACTTTACTCATAAAATGAAGAAAAAAAACCTCGAGGGCGAATTAGTCTTCTGGGTTTTGACGTCATTCCTTGACCGCTCTATTATTCTTATCAACTGTGATCTTGTGTTTGTATGTTTGTTTTTTTTTGTGTCTCAAACTGTAGTCAGCGGCATGAGATCCAATTGCAGGCTTTATTATAAAACAGAATGGTCGTAACAGGCAGGGTCAAACAGGAATATCGGAGGTAAGCAGGTTTAGGGTCAGTAAACAGGCGAGGGGTCGGTATAGGCGGCAGGCAAACAACAGTCCAGTAATCCAAAGCAGTGAGTCAAACAGGATAGGCAGCAAACAATCAAAACCGGGACAGACAGACAGGAAACAGAACCAGGAAAACAAGACACGGGAAATAACGCTCAGAACTGACAGGGAACCAAATCAAGACTTCGCACTGAATGGAAGCGTGAGCAGTGCTTATATGGTGTGGGTGATGAGTTACAGCTGGTGCGGTAATCAGTGACTGGGTACGGGGCTTATGGGAAATGTAGTCTGTGTGAATGAATGAGAGTGTGAGTGTGTGGTGTATAGTCCAAAGTGAAGCGCCGTCTAGAGGTTGTCCCGGGCACTTCAGCTGACGATCGTTACACAAACCCAGGGAAAGTATGAACTGATCAAATGTAAATGAGTATCTTGAATGTAATGCAAGTCGCTTTGGATAAAAGCATCTGTCAAATGCATGAATGTAAATGTAAAAATATCTTGGTGCCAACTATATATAAAGATATAAACAAATACTCTTCTATTAATCAAATGATTTTCCAATGAAAGCTGGCTGGGAAATTTATTATGAACGGCAACATAATATAAAGAGTTCAAATTACAACGGTCTAATCCTCACTGATATTAGTGATTCAAATGAAAGGGGTATAAAACGGAAAGCATGGCATGCCACGCTTTTACCTCAGTGGAAAATTTCCAGTATTTTATCCAGGATGCGAGGAAGTTTTCTTGCGAAATATGGTTATACTGTATATAGAGTTTATAAAGAATGAAAAACAACTACAGAAAGTTAAGCAACAAGAAATTTGAATCCATTGCATTAAACATTAACATGCATCAAGCATCCAGACACTATTTTATGATGTGTTATATGCCTTTTTTACATATTAATTACTGCGTACTCAGTGCAGACCGCACCACACTTCTAGCACGCAGTTCAAGTATGTGAATTGGGATGCAGCCAAGATCTGATGTAAGAATCTCTTGACACATACATCTCATTTTCACATAAACCACCACTCTCATTTCTCGTAATACATCAGCTCTGTGAAGATGTTATCTGGTTTTAATCCAGTGGTTTAAACTGTCCATACGTACGGTACGATAACACATGATACAGCTGCAGTTCATCAGCCTTAAAGGAATTTGTGCAGAAAGACTTTCCGTCATGTGATGGTGAACAGATTAGAGAAAGATTCAGTTTAAGCAAACACACAAATACTGTAAAGGAATGCTGCAAATCCTATCTGTTTAATCAAAAAAAGAATCATAATTGAACTGCTGATATAATACAATGTAAAGAGTTTACATTAAAAAAGTACACAGGCAAAGACAACCAGGACTTTTTATGTTTGCAATGAAAATCAGTAACTTAATCGTGTCTGTTTTGGTCAAAACATGAGAGTTTAGATTCGAGATTGCAATAAATTTATTCTGCGGACGTTTCTTTGACACGTACCACCTATCTAAACAGTGTTGCAGACCATGTACAACCTTTCATGGAAATGGTATTCCCTGGTGGCCTCCTTCAGCAGGATAATGCGTCCTGACACAAAGTAAAAATGGTTCAGGAAAGGTTTGAGGAGCACAACAGCGAGTTCGAGGTGTTGATTTGACTTCCAAATTCCCCAGATCTCAACCCAATCGAGCATCTGTGGGATGAGCTATAAAGATATCTATAAGAAAACTGGGTGGGCTTAATAGAATTATTTCCCCTACATTTAAAGAATTTAAAGACTTAAAGTGTTAGTTCAACCAAAAATGAAAATTGTCATTAATTCCTCTCCCTCATGTCGTTCTACATCTTCAGAACACAAATGAAGATATTTTTGATGAAATACGATCCCTATTGACAGCAAGATGATGAACACTTTCAAAAGATACTAAAACATTTTTTAAACAGGTCATGTGACTACAGTGGTTCAACCTTAAAGTTATAAAGTGATGAGAATACTTTTTGTACTCCAAAAAACAAAATAACAATGGAACACAGTTCATAAGAACGGGAAGAAGGAGGCGTTCAACATAACTTTTAATAATAAAATTTATTCTAAACAAAGAATAAAACAAAAGTAAAAGGGCGGCAGTGCCTCACGGAGACTACCGCCCACACAAACATAATAAAACAAAATCCAGGCCTGGTCCTCTCTCGTCCTTCACTATCGTCGCTCCTCTTTTATGCTTCCGGAGCTCCTCCGTGAGAGACACGAGACCGGTGTAGCGCGCAGCTGACGCTCATTATCACTCGTGCCATTCCCTCACGGCTGTCGCCCGCCCTGCTCGTCACAAACGACTTTTCAACAATATCTAGTGATGGACGATTTCAAAACACTGCTTCATGAAGCTTTTGATTCGAACCAGTGATTCGGTTTGCATATCAAACAGCCAAAATCACGTGAACTATTGAAATGTTGAATCACTTATGACATGACGAAGCCTCGTTTACTGAAATAACGTGACTTTGGCGTTCCGAACCACTGATTCGAAACAAACGCTTCGAATGAAGCAGTGTTTTTAAATCAGCCATCACTAGATATTGTTGAAAAGTCGTTATTTAGTATTTTTTGGAGCACAAGAAGTATATTACCTTAAGGTTGAACCACTGTACGCGCATGAACGGTTTTAAATATGTTTTAGTATCTTTCTGGACATCTGAAAGTCTTCATTATCTTGCTGTCGTCCATCGGATTTCATCAAAAATATCTTCATTTGTGTTCTGAAGATGAACGAAGATCTTACGGGTGTAGAACGACATGAGGGAGAGGAATTAATGACCGAACTATCATTTTTCATTCCCTTTAAAGCTGCAGTCCGTAAGTTTTGCCTCTGTCGCCCCCTCTGTTTGAAACCTGGCATTGCACTTATTTGCAGGATTATCATCTCTACGTGGGTTGTGCATCGGCACGACTCTGCTCCGCGGATGAATCTAATGTTTGCTGTCGGTGACCACATCGGTGTGGATACTGTACTTTGGAAACACTGTTTGTAGTCTTAGAAGTATGACCAACATAAGAATTTTCACTGGAAAAAGTAAGTAAGATGTCTGTCACATTTGTTCTGTATTGACGAGTCAGCGGGGTAGATCCAATTGTGAGCTTTAATGACAAAAACGTGGTCAAACAGGCAAAGGTCAATGAAACAGCAGACAGTAATGGCAGAGAACAGGCAGGCTCGTCGTGAAAATCCAGGCAATAGGTCAAAAGGCAGATAGAAAAACATCAAAAGACAAATAAAACAGGTTTAATCAAAAAACAGGCAAACAAGATGGGAAAGAACGCTCTGAAATGTTACTCAGGGAAAACCAGACCTCGCAACTGACATGGGTTCGAGGATAAGCTTAAATAGTGTGCTAGATAGCCTACAGCTGGGCAGTAATCAACATGAAGGGGCTTATGGGAAATGTAGTGTGGTTCAGGGAGTCCATGATACGGGAGGGCGACCTCTGGTGGCAGGTGGATGGAGGACAACGGACCGGATTCCGGAGGAAAAAAGCATTGCAAGCGTGCTGTCGCTTTGCTCATATCACGCGCAAATTATTATTATTGTTATATCAGCATTGTGTGACTAAGTGTATTTAGTGTGTATTAGTGTTACCTGTACATTTCAATTTCTGTAGCCACTCCGCAGTCTGAAATGTTTTGCTTTTGACTACAGGTGAATCTCCAGTTACCATTTGGATCTTTTCAGTACCAGTATCGCTCTTATAATAATACATTATTACAAGTTTACCATTGGGAATTGAGCTGAGGTCACTGGCTGGTTATGAACTTGCTCCAAAATTGATTTTGGATCATTTTTAACCGAAACAAAAGCTACAGACTGCAGCTTTAATATATAAATAACAGCGATTATGCACAACAGTCCCTCCGTACCTGTTCATCCTGGAAATCAGCAGTCATGCCGAACTGATTTGCATGGCTTATTTTTCCACGAAGTCACAGTGTATGTTGAGAGGATGAGAGCTGCGTTCAGCTTCTTTAGGACATCTACCATGGCCCTCAACGCTTCTTTAAACTGGACGAACTGCACACATGGAAACACGGTGGAGCGGTACATGTACCCGTCGGCTTACTCGCTGTTCTTCATCGTCGGATTTCCGGCTAACTGTCTTTCCTTGTACGTGGCTTGGGTTCTGATGAAGAAGGGCAATAATTTGGCGGTTTATCTGATTAATTTGTCTGTGGGAGACCTGCTGTACATCCTAACTCTACCCGTGTGGATCACGATGGCACTCGGGCAGGCGGTGAGCGACAGTCTGTGCAGCGTTATTGCGGTGGTCATGTTCAACAGCTTCTACGTGGGTTCAGGGTTTCTGTGCTGCATCTCTATGGATCGATATTTAGCCATAGTGTTTCCGCTGCACTTCGCGCGGGTTCGAGAGGTCAGAACCGCCGCGCTGGTGAGCGCCGTCGTATGGCTGGTGGAGATCACGCTTCATCTCGGTCTTCTGGCCTACACGGATGCCATCTTGAACTTTTCCGCCCGTCGAATGTGCGAGGAGCCGATGATCATGACCAGCGCCGCCGGCGCTGTGGCCATCACGCGCGCCGTCCTGGGATTTCTGGTTCCTGCGCTCATCATGATCTTCTGCTTCATGGAGATCATCAGGTCGCTGCAGAAAAGCACGTCGACGGTGGTCAGCGAACGGAGAAAGATTGGCTTTCTACTCCTGTCTCTTGTGTTCACCTACTTAGTGGCTTTTACCCCGTTTCAGGCGGTGATGTTCTTCAGAGGACTGCTGGAGCCCGGAGACTGCAGCGCTGCACAGAAGCTGAGAGAGCTTTACATGGTGTTTGTGGCCACCACCACAATAAACAGCGTTTTAGACCCCATCATTTATTGCCTGATAAGTGACAGTGCCAAAACTGAAATGAAAAACATTTTTAAGTGCTGTGGGAAGCAGTTCAGCAAGATTTATTCATCTGTGGTGAAACCCTGAGTTGATAATAACACTGGAAGACTGCGAATAATATCTTTTTGACACACTAATCTGGACACAATTGACTGAATTGAGGTTTCTCGCGATTTTAACCCTGTTGAGCTTGCCATATGAAATCGTAGTCATAAAAATCGTATTTCAAAACTGAACGGTTAACTGAATAAAAAGTGTCTTTATGTGGTTTTTGTTGAGTATTATATTTGATACATCAGGCTTTTATGGCTCATATATGATGAGAATATAGACCGAGCAATTGGGTTGTATTAACCCAGCGAATGGGTTGCTTTAACCCAGCGAATAGGTTGTTTTAACCCAGCAAGTGGGTTGTTTTAACCCAGCGAATAGGTTGTTTTTAACCCAGCAAGTGGGTTGTTTTAACACAGGGATTGGATTGTTTTAACCCAGCAATTGGGTTGTATTAACCCAGCGAATGGGTTCTGTTGACTGTTGACTTCTGTTTAAGTTAAATAAAACTGCCCAGTTATGTTGGGCAAACATTTAACCCATCCGCTGGGTTAAAACAACCCTATTGCTGGATTTGTCCATTTTCAACCCGACATTTTAGTGTAACATATAATGCAATACAGTGACGATTGAAAGATCACATTTCAACATGATTTCTCTGAAAAGCGAGTAAAGTAAACCGAAGTAAATGATGATCTTGAAATATTACTAACAATATAAAAGTTATTCTTATGTTTACTTGATAAAAATCGTTAAAGATGAAGCACGAGGAGGATGTTTGTACAATTATACCTTTACTTGGCAGTGCCAGTCAGACGACAGATGGCGTGTAGTAGATTGTGGGCAACAGGATTTTCACCAGTTTCGATCATGCTGATCATTTAGAGGTCTTAGAAATGTGGGCATTAAAGATAATATGGGGTTAAAAACTTAAAGGCTTCAGCTAATATTGTTCATGGACAAATATAAATCACACATGCCTGTGAACTGTTCAGATGTGGAAAATAGTCATATTAAAAACGAGCAGGTGTTCAAACTCGAGTGCATTTCGGTGTGTGTGTGTGTGTGTGTGTACGTGCTTCCAGCAACTGAATTGCATCTGTCAAATTCATAGATCTTATCTGTTTCACAGCATGCAAACCTATTATCGGAACATCGTCTGTGGTTTCTGTGAAATGTTTGTCTTCGCAAAAGCATCCAGGAAATTCACAAAACAAACCGCTGGGTTTGGAGAGAATGTCAGGCAAATACCAGGAAGCTTTTTTATTTGATCTTTTATACACTTTAACCACTAACAGAGTGTTAAAATAAATTAACATCTGGTAAGTGAAAGTGAAAACTCGTTCTGTCGTTCCTTCGAAAATACAGCGCGCGTGACATTGCGCAACTCAAGAAATTAGTAGGCTAATGCAGGGGTGAAAATTATGTTACAAAAATTGGGTATTTCATATATAGAATTAACAAAATATTGGTGGTTAATCCTGTAACAGCAAGGGAAAGAGTTGAGATGGAGATGGTGAGTCAGTAAAGATGCTAACGCAAACGGCGACATGCTCAAATTTCCCGCGAAAACCTACCAGTACCGCCCGAGTTACAAAACATTATTAAGCTTACCGTTGTGAATCGGGTTGAGGTAAGGAGAAAGTTTTGAACACTGGCTGGTTCCCTTACAAAAAATTACTGCAGTTTTTTAGAAGTAATACTGCAGTTTTTGTTACATATAGAAAAATGCAGTTTTTTGGACACGAAAAAACTGCAGTATTGCAGCATAACCTCAAATTTCTGTAGTTTTACTGAAGTACAACTACTGCAATACATCTAAAGTACTAGTAAAATAAAAATGCAATACAACTGCAGTTATACTGTGTTCATACTTCATACAACTTTCAATTGTACTCCATTTTACTGCAGCTGAACTAATACTACAGTTTTACTGCTATTGAACTTCAATGTACTGCAGTTTTACCGTGACTATACTTCATTTTACTGCAAATCTATGGTTGAGCTTAATTAAACTGCAGTTTTAATGCAGTTCAACTTCAATATACTGCAGTTCTTTTTGTAGGGGAATTTAATATGATTTGTTTAATTAACCCTATAATTAATGCTTCTTGTTTGGTTCTGTGTAACTTTTTTGATGCTCTTTGTTCATGGTCCAGAAGTCATACTGGCTTCATCCAGAACACTAGCACAGGGATCACTCAATTATTAGTGTGATTAGAATAGCAGCTGGCATGCCCTCAACCTAAGCACAAGCTCAACACTTCACCACAATGGTAACCCCAAAACTATTAACATAACAGAAACTTTTAAATATCAACATAATAGAAAAGTAAACATTAAAAACATCTCTCAATTTTCTCATCTTGCTAAAAACGGTTTAAAATAACACTTTATTTCAACATTTACTCTCCCAGTTCAGCCGCTTTGCAAAGCATGATGGGAAGTGAAAGTCCTGTTTGATTGAGTCCTGGTTGAGTTTACTTGAGTGAAACATGTTATTTTAAAATGAAAACATTACGTTAAGTCAAAAAGTAATCATTTCAAGTCAATTTAACATGAAGCAATCACGTTTGAACCTAAAACCAATATAATGGTGTTGAATCAAAATAAGTTGTTTAAATAAAGTGAACAGCATCCAAAAATCTTTTTTTTTGAGTGTGCAATACAACTGCAGTTATACTGCTTTTATACTTCATGCAACTTTCAGTTGTACTTCATTTTACCGCAGCTGTACTTATACTACAGTTTTACCGCTGTTGAACTTCAATGTACTAGTTTTACTGCTGTTGAACTTCAATGTACTGCAGTTGTACTGTGACTATACTTCATTATACTGCAAATTTGAATTAAACTGCAGTTAAACTACTTGGTACTGCAGTTTTATTGCAGTTCTACTTCAATATACTGCAGTTCTTTTTTGTAAGGGTTATGAACATGTGTAGTGGGTTTTCTGCTGCGTTGTGTTTATTTTTAAGGGTAATGATAAAAGAGCCCACACAGAGATGCAGTTGAAACAGTCTTTCTTTAGTCATTTCAGTCACGGTTTCTGTGACAAAACAAAACAGACACCATCAGACACAATCCATCAACAAATCTGATCTAGTTGTGCCTCTCTCCATGACATACAGCGACAGAGAGCGCGCGCGCGGGAATTGCGTCAGCTTTCCCCTCACACTTGCGCATGACGTCACTTTTTACAGCTTAACAAATAAATCAGTAAAACAAAAACCCGAAATACAGATATGCAAATATAAAGAAATGAAAGTACTTAGTAAATTATAAGCATATTATGATCACATGACTATAGATCCTACTTTTCTTCGAATACAAATCTCAAAATAAAAGATCCCAAAATTAAGGGTTAATTCTTATTTCAATAATCTAGTGTAACAACATACACTCGTTACACATGCTCAAAAATTGATTTTGGATCATTTTTAAGCAAAAAAAAAAAAAGTTACAGACAGCAGCTTGTTTGCTGTTTCTTTATTTTTAGAGCATTTCTGGAATTTAATGGTCTGTAATTACACATTTTTCCAGCACTTCAAATGTTATTTTTAATATGATGACCAAAAGCATTATTTGCTGATTTATCTGAGATTCTGACCCAAACATTTCAAGATGTACGAAATCCATTTGATAGAAAAAAAAACTTTTATATAAAAATTAAAAAAGATATTAATTACCATTATAGCCATCAGATGGCAGCAGAGAAGCATTTATTGGCTCATATTAGCTAATATATTAGTTTAATATAATTATTAAACTTTATAAAATTACTAGGTTTAAAAATACCTTTGATCAAGGTGAAATATGAAGTACTCACAAAATTTCGTGAAAAATAACTTTAGTTTTTCAATGAATTACACAGAAAGCGAACTAACGACTCTTTACGAATCTTTTGTGTTGAATCAGTGATTCGGATCGCCAAAGTCACGTGATTTCAGTAAACGAGGCTTCGCAATTTTAATAGTTGACGTGATTTTGGCAGTTTGATACTCGAACCACTGAAAGATTCGTAAAGCTTCGTGTTTTGAAATCGTCCATCACTAGATATTGTCAAAAAGTCGTTATTTTGTTTTTCGTTGCACTAAAAGTATTCTCGTCACTTTATAATATTTAAGGTTGAACCACTGTAGTCACATGACCTGTTTTAAATATGTTTTAGTATCTTCAAGTGTTCATTATCTTGCTTTAGTTCATTGGATTTCATCAAAAATATCTTCATTTGTCTTCTGAAGATGAACGAAGGTCTTACGGGTGTAGAGCCACATGAGGGAGAGGAATTAATGACTCAGTTTTCACTTTTGGGTGAACTAACCCTTTAAAAACAGAAATCCAAGAATAACAACATAGATGTGTGACGAAAATACTTGAATTGCAGTAAACAAATGTGACTAAAGATGTTTCAGAAAGGCCGAATGCAAAGTCACTTCTTGTGGTTCCTGCTCACTGAGGTTAAAATAAGTTTTGTGAAGGAAGTGAAGTTTTTCAATCTTGCTTCCTCTCATGTGAGGCAGTTCGTTGCAATGTGCTGTTCCTTCATTTATATCTTTGCAAATCTTTTATTATAGTCCGTTATCTTGTCATAAAAACAGATTCCTGAATCGCTGCACTTATGGTGAGTAGATTTGGGCTTTTGGTTTCATTTTTTAAAGGTTTGGGTGGCTGATTTGATAAATATTGTGTAATTACTCTGTTTTGTGAATTGCATTATAAGTCAGTGAATCTGTTGAGCTTAAGCATCATAAAAGTGAAATATAGTTTTTGTGTGTGTGTAATTTTACACTATGTTTTAAGTCTTCTGTAGCAATATGGAACAGATGAAAGTATAGCTCTCAAATATAATTTTTTTTATCTCAAATCTACGTTTATGCTTTTATCAAAGAGCGACTTGCATTGCGTTAAAGGAATGAGTTCATGCATTCCTTGGAAATCAAACTCACGGCACCTTGAGGTACTGTTTGATCTTCATTCTGAACAATGCTGGATTTAAAACAACCCAATTTGGGTTATTTGGCAACCCAGCTGGTGTATATTGAATTGCATTAAATAAAATGATTTACACCATTGTAAAGACTTTATAGACAAAATAAAATGGACATTTATTTTACCGAAGAAATGCACCGACCAGCTGCGGGTGGGGGAGGGCTGTATTGTTTCAACGGCTGGGTTACACAAAAACTACCCAAAAATGGGAAAAATAACCCAACAAAGTGACCCAACAGGCTCAACCCAGCACTTGAGTAGAAAAAAACAACCCAGTGTTTTTTAGAGTGTACGGGAAATTTGATTTTTTTTTAATTTTTCTTCGATGGAAATTATTTTATTCTGCAAGTATGCATTAAATTGATCAAAAGTGATATTCAAAAGATTGGTAATTCAAATAAATGCTTTTCTATTAAACTTTCTTTTCAAAGAATCCTGAAAAAAGAAACTGAATCGCAGTTCCCGCATCCATTTTCGTTTAGTTTATTTTTTTTTCTGAATTATTTGATGAACTGAATTGAATATTCCAAACTTTTGACCGGTACAGTATATTACTCACACAATACTATTATATGACTTCGGGTGCCAGACAGCAAAATAGTGTGGCCAAGATCCTGACCTCATCTGGTAAATGTGGTTTACATGTGGACCGGATGTGGGCCGGATCTGGGCCGACACTATGTTGCTGTCTGGGATGCTTCTGTCCGCATCTGTTTATATTCAATTTCATTGTATATAAAAGAGCAGAAAGGGAAGAGCACAGAAGATCATCGGAGTTTAAAACAATCCTGAATAAACTACAATTTTGTGTGAACTATTCGGTTAATAGTTGCTATCATGTTCTCAGAAAAAATGCTGGGTTAAAAACCCACCAAGTTAGGTTGAAAATGGACAAACCCAGTGGTTGGGTTGTTTTAACTCAGTGATTGGGTTGCTTTAACCCAGTGATTAGCGGTTGGGTTGTTTTAACTCAGTGATTGGGTTGTTTTAACCCAGCAGTTGGGTTGTTTTAACCCAGCAATTGGGTTGTTTTAACTCAGTGATTGGGTTGTTTTAACTCAGTGATTGGGTTGTTTTAACTCAGTGATTGGGTTGTTTTAACTTAGCAATTGGGTTGTTTTAACTCAGTGATTGGGTTGTTTTAACCCAGCAATTGGGTTGTTTTAACTTAGCAATTACATTGTTTTAGCCCAACGATTGGATTGTTTTAACCCAACGGGTGGGTTGTTTTAACTCAGTGATTGGGTTGTTTTAACTTAGCAATTACATTGTTTTAGCCCAACGATTGGATTGTTTTAACCCAACGGTTGGGTTGTTTTAACTCAGTGATTGGGTTGTTTTAACTTAGCAATTACATTGTTTTAGCCCAACGATTGGATTGTTTTAACCCAACGGTTGGGTTGTTTTAACTCAGTGATTGGGTTACTTTAGCCCAGCGGTTGGGTTTTTTTAACCCAGCAATTGGGTTGTTTTAACTTAGCAATTACGTTGTTTTAACCCAGCGGTTGGGTTGTTTTAACCCAGCGTTTGGGTTGTTTTAACTCAGTGATTGGGTTGATTTAACCCAGCGGTTGGGTTAAATGTTTGCCCAACCTGCTGGGTAGTTTTATTTAACTCAACTATTGTTTAAAAATTACTGTATTCCTTGTTGAAAATGATTCCAAAGTAGGATGGATTTGACTCTTATTAATATGTTTAATGAATAATAATTAAACATTTATTAAATGCTTATTAATCAGTGTTCACCTTTTGATTATATTGCTGCCTCTAGTAATTATGTCTGATTTTTTTCAACCTATATTGGGTTAAAAAAACATTTAACCCAACTGCTGGGTTTGTCCGTTTTCAACCCAACTTTGGTTGCATTTTTTTAGAGTGTATCACATAACAAATAATAATCTGTATCCCTCCTCATATGAACCAGCTGCCTTGAGATGAACGTAACGAACAATTCTGACGACTGCTACCCCACTGAGCATCCAGAAAAGAAGATATTCGTCGTCGTGCACTTGGCCGTGATCCTGATCGGCATCCCGTCCAACATCTTCTTCCTGTTTGTGTCGTACCGGCTCATCCGTCAGAAGAACGATCTGGGTGTGTACCTGTTTAGTCTAGCTCTCTCGGACCTCTTGTTCATCACGTGTTTGCCCATATGGCTTCAGTTCACTCTCAACGACACGTGGTTTTACGGCAGGACCGTGTGTGTCGTGTCCGTTGTCCTGCTCTTCACAAACTTCTACACCAGCGCCATTCTCCTGAGCTGCATCGCCGTGGACCGCTACATAGCCATCGTTCACCCGCTCCAGTTATGCAAGTTCAGAAAGCGCAGGATCGCGGTCGGCGTGAGCGTCGCCGCTTGGATTTTTACAGTCATATTCAATGCGGTCACTGTGCAACCAAACAGCGTCTACTACGAGGATGGGAATTATTCACTCTGCTTGGACGTATTTCCTTTGACACATACGCAAAAAAAGGTCAACGTCGCTCGTTTTGTCGTAGGCTTCCTCATTCCTGCATTGGTGGTGGGATTCTGTTATTGGCGGATCTATTCCGACATAAAGAAAAACAAAACTCTGGGGTCGATGGAGCGCCGGCATGTGTTCAAGCTTCTAGGAGGCGTTTTGCTGACCCTCTATTTGTGTTTCGCGCCTCTGCACGTCATGATGCTTTTGAGGGTTTTGCTGGAGAAGTGTCCGTATCCCAACTGGCTCTTCATCGGATATAAGGCCAGCGTCCTCCTCTCGATGCTCAACTGCCTCGCCGATCCCATCCTGTACGGCTTGGCGAGCCGAACGGGTCAGGCCAGCGCTTCGAGCTTGTTACTCGTCTTCAGGAGAATATGGAAGAAAGAGCGGCAAAGAGAGACGCAACAGCAAAACAACCGAATCCTAGGAACGGGTGCGGATTGCAATCACAAAAGCCTCATTTACTGTACGTCTGAATGATTGGATCAATGCTATAGTGCTTTTAAAAACCAAGAAACCAAGCAGTGAAATGAAGGGAAGCCTGACACTTTCAATCTCAAAGACCGATCTATGAACTGTCACTCAATTCAAGACAACTTACGATAAGCCTTGCTTTTTTGAGAAACGAGAACAGCATTTCGTCAGCACTTCCTGTCTGTCAAATCATCCAGCGTAGGCACCAGAAATTCCTGTGAGCTTTCATTATTACTCCTCTTAGCCTATAATATTTTGCACACACATATATTAATGTATAGCGTCTTTTTCATATGCAGTTTATAATACACAGTAAAAACCCCAGCGTTAAATCAACTCTGCTCAGAGAACATTTGGTCCCTCTCTAAATAGTGTTAAAGTCACACTGAACTAGTGTGAAAGTCACACTCTTCAGAGATTGAATGTCTTTTATCTTCAGTTGATTTCATCAGTTGTAGTTCTTGTGTTTCTCTATTCTTCAGTGATTCTGCTTGTTAACAGCAGGCGTTCATCATTAATGTTCAATCATCGCTTAATTATCTCATTAACTTTAACTCTGCTTCAGTGTGACTTTAACACTATTTAGAGAGGGACCAAATGTTCTCTGAGCAGAGTTGATTTAACTCTGGGGTTTTTACTGTGTACGCACACACATACATACACATGGCGATTTCGGAGTATCTAGAATCGTTCGACCCGAGTTAGAACTCACTGTTCTCCCTTTTCCCATCACAGAAAGGCATTTATTTTCAATAAAAATGAAGAAAATATTTGAAAAGTGCCTCACGAGTGTTTAATAGTCAAGTATTTATGTTTATTGTCCCAAAAAGGCAGCATCCATTTAATAACTTTAATTTGAACGAAAGCCTGTGCTGTCCCTTATTGCTTTTATAAAACAGTTACGGCACAATATAAATATTAAAGCCAAAAATATGAAGTAAAATCAGTAAATGCCTTCCTTCCGCCGGAAAAAATAGTCCCCCGGCCGTAAACAGCAAAAGAAGTTACATTATCACACCATTAGGTGGCGCCAAAGACCGTCAGTCAGTAACGAGGACTTTTACTTTGAAAACACGGAACAAGAAGCAACTGACTAGTCACGGGAAAACACATTAACTGTTAAAATGACACTAGAATGGACATTTAAACAGATTTTTTACTATGAACACATGGACTGATCTGAAGGAAAATGCTAAATCTGAATAAACTCTTCTCTCACGACGAACAACATCGATTGAAAACAGTTTCCGTTGCTAAGAGTGGTTGCTAAGGGTGTAGTGATACACAGAACCATTGAAGCGGTTATTATCGTGAATTAAAAAAAAACAGTTATTGACCAATCCGATTCAAGGACAGGAACTAACCGTTTTATGAAGTCATTTACACTCTGTTATGACTGTATGGTGTTAATGTACAACAAGACTGAGGTGCAAATAGTATCTGTCACTATCTATAAGTATAAATAGCATCTAACAACTTGTTATTATTGCAAAGAACTGCTACTTTATAGAATATATCACTATTTTAACTTGATTTTTACTGTTTTTTTAAAGAAGTCTCTTCTGCTCAGCAAGGCTGTATTTATTGATTATTGATATAGCAAAAATATTATTTCAGTTTAAAGTAACTGTTTACAATGTGAATACATAATAAAGTGTAATTTATTCATTATTCATCATCCAGTGTCACATGATCCTTCAGAAATCATTCTGATTTGCTGCTCAAATTTTCATTTTTGTTGAAACTGATACATTTTTTTTTTCAGGATTCTTTGATGATTAGAAAGTGCAACAATTTAAGTGTCACTTTGGATCAGTTTCTTTCTAAATGAATAATTATAACAGTTATGCACACATGATTTCATGTTTTATGGGGACTTTCCACAGACGATGGTTTTTATACTGTACAAATCTCCTATCCTTAAATTTAGCCATCACAGAAAACTTTCTCCATTAAAAATAATTATGAGCTGTTTTCCTCATGGGGACAAAAGAAATGTCCACAAGGTTAAAAATGAATTGTATTTCTATCGTTGTGGGGACATTTTGTTCTAATCGGGTCCTCAAACACATGCTTACCTTACCAGAATGGGGAAGAGTTCATTCAGGAAGTGCCAAAACACAGGCTAAAATTAAACTGACCTTCTAAAAATGAGCAACTAGAAGAGCTGATTCTCCTTTCAGATGATCTGCTCTTACACTTAAAGATTGTTAATACTATGGTTTTTAGGGAAATTTTGTTTCTAAATGTCATTATACTTCTCTCTCTTTTTGACTGAAGACAGGAAGCAAACGGGAAGTTTACAATCATACTAATAAAAAAACAAAAACGTTGACTTAACTGTGGTTTTTCGGCACAAAAACCCCGTGTAAAATAGGTCTGCATTTTGATTGCATCAATGTTGTTGCATTATGGCAAGCCATTTTGACTTTAATTCATTTTCAGGATATGAACTTGTGATATCAGCATTTCCACTAGTAACAAAGTTCATTCTTGATATCAACAATTCAATTTCCACTAGTATAAACTATAATTGTTGATATCAAGAATTGTATTTTTACTAGTGAAATCTCGCCATAGGCTGCCATTCAAATTCAATTGTTGATATCAAGAATTCATTTATTACTAGTTGAAATTCCAGTTTCACATTTCAGGAATACAATTCTTACTAGAAACAATGCACATTTCTGATATCAACAATTACATTGTTACTAGTGCAAATGTCTATTCTTGACATCAACAATTGAATTTCTACTAGTAAAATGTTCATTTCTGATATCTGAAATGAATTCCTGATATCAATATAATTTCTGATATCTAAAACGGCTTTCTTACTAGTAACAATCACATTCATGAGATCAGAAATGAACATTTTTACTAGTAGCAATTCAATTGTTGATATCAAGAATAGACATTTGCACTAGTAACAATGTAATTGATATCAGAAATGTGCATTTTTACTAGTAAGAATTGTATTCCTGAAATGTGAAACTGGAATTTCAACTAGTCAGAAATGAATTCTTGATATCAACAATTGAATTTGAATGGCAGCCTATGGTGAGATTTCACTAGTAAAAATACAATCACAGATATCAAGAATTAACGTTTATACTAGTGGAAATTGAATTGTTGATATCAAGAATTAACGTTGTTATAGTGGAAATCTAATTCCTGAAATCAGGAATTAACATTTTAACTAATGAAAATGCTGATATCACAAGTTCATATCCTGAAAATGAATAAAAGTCAAAACGGCTTGTCATAGTTGCATATAATTTCAACATTTCCACAATACAAAATGTGTTCAGTGCAAAAAAAAAACAACACGATGCAATGAACACAATATTCCACTTTCTCATTCGAGTCATAATATCTCGATCGTCCTGTAAACCAAATCTTTCATCATTAGCTTCTACTGACTCTGAAACCTCCACCACGTCCTCCACCTCATTCCTGACAGCATCGTCGATCAGGTCGGCGCTGGGAAACACGATCATGGGGTGGATGCTGTTGTAAACGCACCAGTGCTTTTATTGATGGACGTAAGTCAGATTCCTAGTTCCTGCGGGATCAGACGCTCAACTCGCTGTGTCAGCGGACATTCGGGGCTTCATTATCCTCCTGCTCTTGTGTTGACCTTCAGAGAATCGATATCATCCATCGATAAACACTTACATCTTGAGATCGAACACTGTAAAAAATGATTTTTCGAAGATGTAAATAGTGTTTGAGAAAATACTATTTTTCAGTTTTTCTACTTCAAAATTTCAAGATTCATTCAATGTGTTGCTTTGCAATTTTGATATTTAGAGAAAATAGTTCCTACAGGGTTTAGTGGAAAACAATTATTGAAATCTATTTGACATATTCAGATTGGGTAACACTTTATTTATTCGCATCATATATTTCAGTAATCATCATTAATTAGGTATCATGCATTATACTTTAAATCCTTTTATTGGGCTCCTCCCCCTAGTGGGCGTTGTCATGTTTCATATTACAACCTTTATTTTAACTACTTTATAGTCAAAACTTTTCTAATTTCATCTGAAAGGTCTGAATCTTAAGCCGCCATATTTGGCATCTGTTTTTGATGGAGTGATATTTGGATAAAAATTTATTAATTTGTTACAGGATAATGCATCAAAAAATTATATGCATTGTGGGTGACACCCGGTGGCTATTTTTGGTACGACGCCTAAACAAAATCTCATGGGAACTTTAATTTTTTTGTGACGTCAACTTCAAATTTGGAACACAGAAATTTGGCTTTGATTTGATATCAGTTGTAGAGTAAAAATTCTTTTGTAAAATATGTGTTTTATATAAAATATAAACGTACATTAGATTTACAGGAAATTTAAACTTCTATAAGTTTTTCATACTTTTACTTTTTTTACAACAATTTAAGTTTTGATAGAGCATTTTCACGTCTAAATATCAAAATCTCAAAAATACTCCGAAAAATTTTACGTTTTTTTTGTTTTGTTTTACCTCATCAAAATGGTACAAATCTTGGCAAAGTTTTTGGGACTTGCTATGGGAACACACAAAAATAATGGACCTTATTTGAAATAAATAGAAATAAACACTAGCTATTTGAAAATAACCACATCGGAAATGAATGAGAGGCGAATTTCATCTAGTGGAAACATTTGGTACTGCTAAATTTGAGATTTATGGCTTTAAATTTCTCACAGTTTATATTTTGGAAAATGTATATGTATATAATTTAAAAAAAATAGTATTTTTATGCATTTTTCATAGATGAATTCTTTTAGTTTCACGTTTTTTTTTTGTTTTTTACTTCAACAATAATCTGCCAAGTGTCTGGTTTAAAAAGAGACTAAAGCATAAGTTGGAAATTTGATTTTCAAAACAGTGGTTAACGGGTAATAAATTGATCATAACTCTTCCATAAATATAGTACAGTAAAATCCCCTGAAAATACAAAATATTAAATAGAAAATATTATAAAACTAAAATATAGTACATTGATTTAATTTAGATTAAAAAATCTGTCATTTTTGACGGCCACACGAGCAGTACATTTGTTACTGTGTTTATTAATCTTTGTTAACATTAGTTGATAAAAATATTGTCCATTGTAGTGCATGTTGGCAACATTAACAACTTATGATTTTAATAATATATTTGTAATGAAGGGCGAGTCAGCAGATGAGATCCAATTGCAAGCTTTATTTACAGAAATGGTCAAACAGGCGATGGTCAGCAAACACTAAATAAAAATAAAATAACTAATAAAAAATAAAAAACTAATATATATATATATATATATATATATATATATATATATCCAGGTTGGGCTGGGTAGGTTACTTTTAAAATGTTTCACTACAGAACAGAAAATACATGCTTTAAAAAGTCATTTGTAACGTATTTCGTTACATTACTCAAGTTTAGTGACTTAATCGAAATACTTTAGAATACTTTGGAATACTAATAAGTGTGAAACAAACACAAAAAAGGTCATTGCAAGTTTTGATCTCACAATTCTGACTTTTTCCCTCAGAATTGAGTGATATAAAGTTGCAATTGTGAGTTATAAAGTCAGAATTATGAGATAAAAACTGACAATATTGAGAAAAGTCAGAATTATTAGATATAAACTCACAATATTGAGAAAAGTCAGAATTATGAGATATAAACTCGCAATATTGAGAAAAGTCAGAATTATGAGATATAAACTCACAATATTGAGAAAAGTCAGAATTATGAGATATAAACTGACAATATTGAGAAAAGTCAGAATTATGAGATATAAACTCACAATACTGAGAAAAGTCAAAATTATGAGATATAAACTCATTTTGTCTTGATCAGGACAGAACTAAATAAAAATAAAAAAAAATTTATGATCCCTCTTAAAAGTATTAAAATGTTGATGAAACTTAACTCCGGTTTTTCAGGCGGTCAGAGTCAGAGAATCACCAATCGCTGTAGTAATGTGACGCTTCAAATAACAATTGTATCAATTACATCGTTACACCAGTTGGTGGTCATTGAATCATTCGTTCAAGAGATTCCTTCAAAAACGCTGATTCATCAAGTAAGTGAATCCTTATGAGTGAGTCATTGAATCATTCACTCAAAAAAAAACGAAATAATTTCAATTTATCCTAAGCATGACTTGTGTCCCTACTAAGAATAAAAAATAAATGTGTTTATTCCCTCCACCTGTTTCCTTATCCACCAAATGAAAGTAAGTTAAACCTCAATTCGTCTCAAAAAGAGGTTGTTTTGCATGATTTGAGATGTCATTCACATTTTCAGCACAAATGAGTGCGAGAGATTGATACTAATTAGTGGTTTTGAAAGAAATACGAGCAATATAATTAATAATTATTGATTTGACGTTACTGCCTCATTAAGTTCACTATTTTACCATAAACAAACATAATGTGATTAATATCTGTCAGTCATGCATAAATGAAAGAGTTTTCAACAATAATACTAATAAACTGACTATTTTAAATCAACAATAACCAGGTTTATATATATTTATCATCAAAAACGTTCAATCTCATACATTTCCACAGTTAGCCATGTTTTAACCAAAAATTGAATCGTTTTCACAATGAACAGATTCATTCTGATGCACTGATTTGATTTGAGTGCAGGAACACGTTGCATTTATGTATGACTGACAAATATGCATCACATTAAGGTTTAATTAATTAATGCAAAAGCTGTGCAGTCCGAATGAGTGGATTTTATATGCAGTTCAAATGCATGAATTTTACTTTTAGGCCTTTTTTTGGTGTATTATATTTTGATTTGTTTAATTCTGCATGTTGATTTCATGAACCCAGTGCCCTTTCATGAAGATCCCCTGAGCTTTTACGAACCCCGTTGGAAACTCTCTCTCAGAGTAATGGGTTTGTGATCAGCGAACGCATGATGTCAGACCTGAAGAGACCCGTAATGTCCTGCAATTTGAGCAAATCACACGTCTTCTGAGAGGTTAAGGCACATAAACACAATGCATGTTATGTCATGTGGGAACTTTAATGGGCTAATGCGTTTTATTGTCATTTTTCCAGGTTTTACGCCTGACTTTCCAACTTTTGGAGTTGAAGGAAACGAGGCGAAATCAGGATTTGGATCACGAGTAAGTGCAACAAAGCCAAAGCCATATTTCATGATTTATTTTCGCAAAGGCACTCATTACATTTGGTGTAATGTTTGCACAACCATTAACCGTGACAACAGAGACCGTGACTGTGATTATCGTAATGTTTTTGAGATGTTTACATCAGCATCACATGATCAACACCATTATTGCATGCTGTCATAACTGAAATGTACATTGTGTGTGCAAAGTAAAAACCCCAGAGTGAAATCAACTCTGCTCAGAGAACATTTGGTCCCTCTCTAAATAGTGTTAAAGTCACACTCTTCAGAGATTGAATGTCTTTTATCTTCAGTTGATTTCATCAGTTGTAGTTCTTGTGTTTCTCTATTCTTCAGTGATTCTGCTTGTTAACGGCAGGCGTTCATCAATAATGTTCAATCATCGCTTAATTAATTGCTTAATTATCTCATTAACTTTAACTCTGCTTCAGTGTTACTTTAACACTATTTAGAGAGGGAATATCACCAAATGTGATCTGAGCAGAGTTGATTTAACTCTGGGGTTTTTACTGTGTGTGTGTGTGCGTAATATTGTGGATCAATGTAATAGGTCAAAAACGTTTTACATCCACACTTGTCTTTTTGAACAAGGAGTCATGTTGGAAGACATTGTTCTGTGGGCATAAAATCAATGTGAACTCATATCAGGTGACATAACTGAACAAATCAGGCTGTTTTATGGCAATAATGGACTAATTGTGGATTTTTATGATTTATAGCCGCCCCAAAAAGCATTTGGACATTTAAGCCTTGCTTTATGATTGTGATCTACATGTCTCAAATCTTTTCTGTTCACTAATGTCTTCACTTTTGCTCTTAATCAGTACCGTTTAGTCTCCATTTTCACTAGTACTAGTTTACTTAATCGTTTAAAAATTCTTTTTGACAGATTTTTTGCTTTTAAAGTGCATCTTTTTTTAAGTGTCCAGACATTTTTTGGGGTCACTGTAAATGAAGATGCCATAAAATTTCAATAACTCAAGTAAAACGGGCTTCACTCTTGTAGATTGTAGTCATCGATATGGCTTTGATTCCAGACATTTCGTCATCAAAGATGGGATTGATATGTTTGTAGAGTTCAGAGTGAGCGAAGCATTTAACGCACAGACAGGATATGAAACTGGCATCACAATCAAAAGGTTATTGAGAACATCTCTTAATTTGTGCTCACTAAGTTAGTGTTTCACAAAAGTTCATGATTTGAATCCTCATAGATGACAGATTCATCTAAGCAGCGGAAGATATTCATGCAGATTTTTCCTTCTGAAGACACAATTTACAGCATAAAAGGCTCTTTCCACCTATGAAAACAGCAAAAGCCTTTCAAAAAGTCTCTGTTGACTGTCCCGTGTAGAGTCATCAGTCCTCATGTTGTGTAAATAATTCATATTAAAGGTATAGTTCGTCCAAAAACCGACATTATTTACTCAACCCCATGTCGCTTCAAACCCGTTTGAGTTTCTGTGGAACTGAAAGGAAGGCAATTTCTGACTGAAGCAGACATGTTTCAGCATGTCCAGAAAGCTTTTTCTTATTAATAATAATAATAATAATAATAATATGAAATTTTGACGCGAGTGATAATGAGCGTCAGCTGCGCGCTACACCGGTCTCGTGTCTCTCACGGAGGAGCTCCGGAAGCATAAAAGAGGAGCGACGACAGTGAAGGACAAGAGAGGACCAGGCCTGGACTTTATGTTGTGTTTTATTTTGTCTTTTACTTTCGTTTTATTGTTTATTTATTTGATAATTAAAAGTTGTTGAATGTTCGCCGGTTCCCACCTCCTTCTTCCCGTTCTTACGAACTGCGTTACAGAAATAACTAACTTGTAAGCTCCAAAAAAGTCGTTGTTCATCGACATCTTCTCCTCCAGCACAACCGTGAATCTCGCTGAAATGAAACATGTTGCACCGAGTTTAATATCAACGATCGATGAAACGGCATTCCTTCTGGTGTCTCGTCATTGACCGTATTTTACATAAACATGAGCACAGATGAGATTTGAGAGGTTTTCCGTAAATAAATTTCCCTGAAACTTCAGTCTGTTCCTCCTCACACAAAGCAGCGCATGACCTGGAATTTGGCACACGAGTCACATAGACTATAATGTCATTTTTGGAGCTCCATTGAAGAAAGAAAGTCGTGAATGTTTGGAACCACGTGTGGGTGAGTAAACAATTTTTGGTGAACTGTCCCTTTAAGGTGATGTCGGACTTGAGCTCTTTTCACATTTTTGGCAACTTGTCACAGTGAAAATCGACTGCGGTTCATCGCAACGAGTCGAGCCGCAGCTTACAAAACAGAAAGGCACGTTTTCTGATGTCAGTCATTGGCCTTCCGGTGCAGCTCGCCGTCTGCCTACGGTTGATGTTCTTTCTGCTCGAGTCTTTTATTTCGCTCTTGTTCTTTGGCCTGAGCCGGTGCGAAACCATTCTGCTGTTTGGGTTCCTCAGGATAGTGAGGGAGACACGTGAAGCCGGTGTTCGCCTCCTTTGCCATTTTCTCTTCCTCCACCTCTTCCTCCTCCTCCTCCTCGTCATCCTCTCTTCTCGCCTCTCCCAGTGTGACGTTGCTGCCGTTACTGTCGCCCACCCTGTTTGCATCCTCTGGGATGTTCCTGCGGAGATCTTTGCTCCTGTTGCGTTTGGCCAGTTTGGTGAGCGAACCGAAGCGGTTGAGGAAGTTTTCCTCGGAGGACGCCTGCTGTCCGCCAGCCTCCGCCTTCAGCCGCAGGCTGTTCAGTTTAGTGTTGATGCTCTCCTGCGAGGACGTCTTAAAACGCCCGGCATCCAGGCTGGCAAAGACGGCCCGTTTTTCAGGAGACAGCATGTCCAGTGAATGCGCGCGCTGCTCCAGACCCAGACGCCGGCGCTCCATGCTGCGGATGGTGGCCGCCCGCTGAAGTTTGTCGTGGATCTCGCCGCTGAGGCGCCGCCGTGTCTCGCGTAACTCCGCCCGAACGTTTGCCTTCCACTCGGCCGCGTGGGCCTTAAACTCTCCGACCTGCGGTGGATGATAGAGAGCGCTGTGAGCGTGACGTTTACAAACTATTCAGTAATGTGCTTAACGTGGGCTTAATAAGGGAGAATGTACCACATTTCTAAAAGTCAGTGTGAAACAGCATTTACAATATATTTTACCATTTATCGTAAACAAAACGGCATTTGCTATAAATTTGACCATTTAAAGCCAATGTAAAACAGAATTTTTATCATTTAACGTCAGTGTAAAAAAGCATTTGCTATAAATTTTACCACTTAAAGCCAACATAAAACAGACTTTACAAATTAAAGTCAATGTAAAACAGCATTTAACAATTAAAGTCAACATAAAACAGAATTTACCAAATAAAGTCAATGTAAAACGGCATTTGCAGCGAATTGTACCATTTAAAGCCAACGTAAAACAGCATTTGCTACAAATTTTACCACTTAAAGCCAATGTAAAACAGCATTTACCACTTTAAGTCATTGTAAATAGCATTTGCAACAAATTTTACCATTAAAAGTCAATGTAAAACCGCATTTGCTATAAAATTTACCATTTAAAGCTAATGTAAAACAGTATTTGCTACAAATTTTACCAAATAAAGCCAACAAAAAACAGAATTTACCATTTAAAGTCAGTGTAAAACATAATTTGCTGTAAATTTTGCCGTTTAAACCCAATGTAAAGCAAACATTTACCACTTTAAGTCAATGTAAAATAGCATTTGCAACAAAATATACCATTTTAAGTCAATGTAAAACCATGTTTACTCTAAAATTTACCATTTGAAGCCAATGTAAAACAGCATTTAACAATTAAAGTCAATGTAAAACAGCATTTGCTATAAATTTTACCACTTAAAGCCAATGTAAAACAGCATTTACCACTTTAAGTCATTGTAAATAGCATTTGCAACAAATTTTACAATTAAAAGTCAATGTAAAACCGCATTTGCTATAAAATATACCATTTAAAGCCAACAAAAAACAGAATTTACCATTTAAAGTCAGTGTAAAACAGCATTTGCTTCAAATTTCACCAAATAAAGCCAACAAAAAACAGAATTTACCATTTAAAGTCTAAGTAAAACATAATTTGCTATAAATTTTGCCGTTTAAACCCAATGTAAAGCAAACATTTACCACTTTAAGTCAATGTAAAACAGCATTTGCAACAAAATTGACCATTTTAAGTCAATGTAAAACCACGTTTACTATTAAAATTTACCATTTAAATCCAATTAAAAACAGCAGTTATCATTTAAAGTCAACATAAAACAGAATTTACCAAATAAAGTCAATGTAAAACGGCATTTGCAGCGAATTGTACCATTTAAAGTCAACGTATAACAGCATTTTCCATTAGCTTTACCATTTATAACCTATTATTGATAATATGATGTATTTTAGAGTGAAACTATTTTTCTTTTTAACAGCAGTTGGGTTTGATATTATAATGTATTGCTGTGATGGAGTAAGTGTTTCGTATATCAGAATATTCGGCTCTGAATGGAGCTGAAAGGTCAAGTTCGCCCTCCACAGCATCTTCAATATATGCCAGTGATCACACTTCTTTATCAGATATATCATTATTTGGTATTATTTATGTAACGTTTATTATACTAACATTAATCAGCATTAAATTACTGTGCTAATTATTGACAAGAAAGACTCCATTACCAGAAGAAGCCAAATTACTAGTTGGTCAGCATTAACAAATAGTCTACACATATTTTCACAAATCTTTGTTTGACACCTCATACCTCCTCTTTTGTTTTCTTGGACAGAACCCTGAGCCAGTCACCAATCATGCTGAGAACTGCTGCGAAATACGCCAGACCCACCAAAATCCAGAACCAGACCAGCGGCTTGTACCATTTCATGTATTCTATTTTGCGATCTCCACCTAGAAAATAATCAAACCGTTTTAGTACATTTTTATATATCTTTATATTACATTTTCTGATCAAGACCTGGACATATACACAGTAAAATCTCTAAATAGTGTTAAAGTCACACTGAACTAGTGTTAAAGTCACACTCTTCAGAGATTGAATGTCTTTTGTTCTCTGAGCAGAGTTGATTTAACTGTGGGGTTTTTACTGTGTACACAAAAGGATTTTGAGAAGCTGTCAGGTGAAATTAGACACTAAAATGTATTAATTTTGGCAGTTTTTAATCAAAACCATTTGTGACTGCACTAGGAATCAAGTCACTAGCACTGTCAGAATTAAGCAACTCTTGAGTTTACTACACAGTAAAAACCCCAGAGTTAAATCAACTCTGCTCAGATAACATTTGGTCCCGCTCTAAATAGTGTTAAAGTCACACTGAAGCAGAGCTAAAGTTAATGAGATAATTAAGCAATCAATTAAGCGACGATTGAACATTAATGATGAACACCTGCTGTTAACAAGCAGAATCACTGAAGAAAAGAGAAACACAAGAACTACAACTGATGAAATCAACTGAAGATAAAAGACATTCAATCTCTGAAGAGTGTGACTTTAACACTATTTAGAGAGGGACCAAATGTTCTCTGAGCAGAGTTGATTTAACTCTGGGGTTTTTACTGTGTAGGTAAGAAGATGATGTTCCCACACACCTGCTACATAATCCCCAATGCCGACGGTCGTGAGAGTGATGACGACAAAGTAAATGGCTTCCAAAGTACTCCATCCCTCGATGTGTTTGAAAATCACCGCTGGGATGGTGACAAAAATGATGCAGCCAGCGATGATGAAGAGTATGGTGGAGGTGACGCGGATTTTGGTCTGACTGATTTGCTTGTGTTTCTGCTGTAAATGGCGGCAGAAGAAAATTCAGGTGAATGAATGTATTTACATAACCAATTAGCAGTTGAAAATCCTCCAAAAGTAAGTCGACTCACCCTGAAAACCTTTTCCACCTTCAGGATGCTCTTTATAAACATGGTCCCGAGTTGATCACCAATCCCGGCCAACAGGAAGCCAAACAGAGGGATGCCAAATATGGCGTAAAGGATGCAGAAAATCTTGCCGCCTTCAGTGCTGGGAGCGATGTTTCCATAGCCTGCAGATGTGGGTGGAAATGACAAGAGGTTATTTAATGGTTCTGATGCAAACGCTCAAGCTGACCCCCTCTATTAAAACTGCATTCACAGATAAAGAGAGCAACAATTGGTGGGTTTCATCGAGGGAACGTGGCAGTAATTATTGATTGTTGAACACAAGGGTAGTTAAGACGAGGAGAAACTAAACACATTTTCAGTGAGAGAGGAGATCAGTCAAATGATATGCATTGTTATTCCCATTCTAGTTTTAGTTTTATTTGTTACCAGTTAGTAATTTTAGTGCTTCATCTTAAAGGGGACCTATAATACCCTTTCATGAGATGTGATATAAGTCTCATCATGTGTTTGTGAAGTTTCAGCTCTTATCATTTATTATAGCTTGTCACCCTATTTGGGTGTGAGCAAAAACACGTGCGCGTCCCTTTAAATGCAAATGAGCTCTGCTTTCCAGAAGAGGGCGGAGCTTTAACAGCTCAACAACAACAAAGCTGGAGAATCTCACGCAGACAAAATGAGGAAAGTGTTCAAAGCGGAGTCGACACTGATGGAGACGTTCCAACTTTTAGACGCTTCTGAACGGTTCGTGGATAAATTGACGTCGTTGCTGTGTAGTTGTGTTGTCACGTTCGTCTTTTTTCCTCGAATCGACCCTCGTTTGTGAAGCGGTCCGGCGTAAAACGATTTGCGCAAATTTATAACCCTTTACCGACTTAAATGAAATTCAATCACAGAGACTCTTACGTTTGTTGGTACATCCAATAACAGAATATTTCTGTTTTTATTTCTGTTTTTAAGCGAGTGAACAGAAAAGGCGGACTGCTGCGGCTCTTTCAGGGCGGGGTCTATGCTAATAAGGCACATCATCACCAGTTATGGGTGGAGCTTCTGGAAATCTGGTGATTTATATAATCATATATATATCATAAACTGTGTCCAGTGTTTACACAAACACATTATAAAAGGGAATTTTGCATAATTTAAAGTCCCATTTAAATTGATTTCAGTCAGTTGGCCATGCAACGTTTCAAAACATTTCTCTAACCCAGTTTTGTATAGTAGCAAATTCTATGTGGTTTTGTCAAACCATAATTTTACTGCACAAGTTATTTAGTTTGTTATTTTCTGTTCTGATCTTGAACTATCCGAGGACGGATTCTGCGACGTTTGCACACGTTCGAAGGTTTATTTTACCTATGGTGGTGATGACGGTTCCAGCGAAGAAGAAAGCGCTGCAGAGATCCCAGTGGCTCGAGTTATAGGACGTGTCTCCAATGGGACTCACTCCAGCGCTGACCGCGTCTACTGCATGCTGGGAAAAGATGCACATGCAGAAAAGGACTCAAATGGCCATTTTGGAAGCACGACTATTAGACCCATTTCTCCTAGACACACAGAAATGTATGCAAGATGCAGATAATTCTCTGAATATTAAATTATTCTTTTGGTATTTTGCTTTGTAATCCCTTTAATCACATTAAAAAGCCATTTCCTCCAAGTCACCTTTCAACGTCAGCCAGTCCAATACGAATTTCCTAGAAAATAATTCGCATTTGTTTGTGTCGCTGAAAACCCTGCATTGAAAATCAATCTGTCAATAATCTCTAAGTCTCTTCAGAAACTATTGAAGGAACTGTATAAATGGATTATGCTGGGAAAACTTAGTCAATATATTGGCAGTCCTGAGCACGAGTGTTTTATGATCCCCAAATCTTGCTTTTCGTAAAGCAGTATAAAATATTGCAATACGTCAGATACAGTAAAGTTTCTTGATTGGCATCGATGGTTACATGAAGAAACTTTAACATCAAGGATCTTTAAAGTGAAAAAAAAGTTTACTTTACACTGATAAAAAAAAAAAACTTCACTTAAAGGTTCTTAGGGGAAACAAAAATGGTGTAATGGCTTTAAATAAAAACACAACAAAACAACAACATGCTGTCAGCAAGAAAACAATTTTCTCTGAGTAATATTTCTTCGGCTCCGGTAGGACTTGCCAAATGTGTTCTGGTGGGAAGATTTTTGAGTCAGTCCTGCTGACGGCCAAGAACAACAACACCGACAACAGCCAGCTGGTCTGACAGGACGGAGACGCGTCGACACGACTGGCATGTAATTCTGGTGAGATTAAATGCGAGTTTAAAGACACTTTTTTTTAGCTAAATCTGCATGGAGATGCTTTTTACATGTCCTACAAAATGTTTGTTTTGGAGCCACATGGAGTTCATATTGCATTGGAAAACATAACCCTATAATGTCTCAAGTGACCCTTCACCAACAAAGTCAATGTAAAACGGCATTTGCAGCGAATTGTACCATTTAAAGCCAATGTAAAACCACATTTGCTATAATATTTACCATTTAAAGTCAGTGTAAAACAGCATTTGCATCTAATTCTACCATTTAAAGTCTACGTAAGACATAATTGGCTATAAATTTTGCAGTTTAAACCCAATGTAAAGCAAACATTTACCACTTTAAGTCAATGTAAAACAGCATTTAACAATTAAAGTCAACATAAAACAGAATTTACCAAATAAAGTCAATGTAAAACGGCATTTGCAGCAAATTGTACCATTTAAAGCCAACCTTAAAACAGCATTTGCTTTAAATTTTACCACTTAAAGCCAATGTAAAAACAGCATTTACCACTTTAAGTTATTGTAAATAGCATTTGCAACAAATTTTACCTTTAAAAGTCAATGTAAAACCACATTTGCTATAAAATTTACCATTTAAAGCTAATGTAAAACAGAATTTACCATTTAAAGTCAGTGTAAAACAGCATTTGCATCTAATTTTACCATTTAAAGTCTACGTAAAACATAATTTGCTATGAATTTTGCCATTTAAACCCAATGTAAAACACATTTATCACTTTGTCAATGTAAAATAGCATTTGGAACAAAATTGACCATTTTAAGTCAATGTAAAACCATGTTTACTCTAAAATTTACCATTTGAAGCCAACGTAAAACAGCATTTGCTATAAATTTTACCACTTAAAGTCAATGTAAAACAGCTTTTACCACTTTAAGTCATTGTAAATAGCATTTGCAACAAATTTCACCATTAAAAGTCAATGTAAAACCGCATTTGCTATAAAATTTACCATTTAAAGCTAATGTAAAACAGCATTTGCTACAAATTTTACCAAATAAAGCCAACAAAAAACAGAATTTACCATTTAAAGTCTATGTAAAACATAATTTGCTATAAATTTTGCCGTTTAAACCCAATGTAAAGCAAACATTTACCACTTTAAGTCAATGTAAAACAGCATTTGCAACAAAATTGACCATTTTAAGTCAACGTAAAACCATGTTTACTCTAAAATTGACCAATTCACAAACAGTTTGATTGACAGGCGATCTGACCAATCATAACCGTGAATCCGCCATTTTGTCAGGGGAGTTAGTAGATGAACGTTGGTGAACTTGAACTTCCGCGCTTGAAACAACATTCCTTCTGATGTTCATCATGTTTATTTGATGCTATAAATGAACTAGTATGAAGAGATGATCTGTCACGACACATTAAACACACACTAGACGCTATTTATTGATTAAACTTCTTTAAAAAAAATACATGAAACTGTTTCATATCAAAAGTAACCTGCTCTGTCTACGTGTTGTCCTCTTATTCTCACTATTTCAAATGAAAGCCTGAGAAACAGATACGATTGTATCTAAAGGTTCATTAAGCTTAGAAATGAGATTTTGCTGACTGTTATTTCATACGCCAGGCTTTACAGGGTTGAGGATGTCTGTCTGTGTGGACGATGAGGACGTCTGAACGCTCCAGCAGGGCTTTTCTCTCAGGAGATTCTGCCTTTAGTGGGCCGAACAATAAATAATTGATCACCTCAGAGCGTGTCGAGGGGTCTGTTTCAAATGTCTCGGCTGGAAATGGAGAATTGATTTTTTTTATTTCGGCATGAGCTTAATTGACAAATGTAGGGCACATTTTGAGTCACACATGATGCAAAGAGGAAAGAAATGAAGAAGGATGTAGGCATGTATCAGTGTATCAGTCGTCGGGATTTTTCCGTGATAAACTGAGTTAAATAGGTCACAAACGTTCAAATGTCAAACAAATTTAAAAAAAAAAAAAAACAAAAAAAAAAAAAAAAAAAAAAAAAAAAAAACAAAAAAAAAAAAAAAAAAAACAAAAAAATTAAAAAAAAAAAAAAACAAATGAAAGAAAAAAACGAACAAGTGAAAAAACATGTGCTGGCTTAAAATCACAAAATGCAACAACAACATTTCGGAAACAAACTGAAAAAACGAAACAAACCACAAACAAAACACAACGGAAATGTTTCAAGGAAAGTGAAGGTGACGGACCCTTAAATTGACAACTAATTAAAATGACAATTAAAATTTTTAACTAATATTAATGTGTTGTAATAAATGTGTTTAATGTGTTTCGAAAAGTGCAGTGTTGTGTTTGTGGCTGTGTTTTATAATCGACTTTTTAAGAGATAGATTTAGTGGATGATTTAAAAAAAAAATATATATTATCAGATCATATTAATGTGAACGGTAACATAACGGCCGCGCGACGATGCGCGCGCAGACGCGCGTTTCCAGTGAGTCTACCAAACTGAAAAAAACTTTTTGAAAAAAAATAATAAAACGAAATAAATTTACCTGTTGTTTATTTTTTTATTTTGTTTTTTTTTATAGTAGTTATTGATGATTGTGAACACATGCACTCACTGAAGTGCCGAATACTATATGAGTGATTGATGAAGATGAGTGAAGGACGGTGTTGGTTGAGTTGGTCCTACTAGGGTCCGGGGTCCCTTTGGGGTCCCTCGGGAAATCAATTCCCTGTTGCCGTTTGTGGTTGTGCTCTTTGCAGCGCGTTTCGTAAATGTATTTTGATTTGTTTTTGGCATGTGTTTGATTTTGCAGCACATGTGATGTGTTAACTGATGATCACGTTTTTTTTTTTTTTGCCATGTGCTTTTTTTTTTTCGCATGTGCTTTTTTTTTAATTGCATGTGTGTAATTATTTTGAAGCGTTTTGAGCTCTCTCGGCCACAAAGTACAGACTGCATGAGGGATGATTTAAACATGTGGTCATGTGACAGTGCTTTTTTTTAGTATTATTGCTATACTATTAAAGATTTTTTTTATTCATAGTTATATTTTAGTTGATTTCCATTTCAAGTTTTTCAATGTTTTTTTTTTTTAATGGTTTTTGTTAGAGCTCCATGATTCTGGATAAAATGAGAATTCCGAGAATTTTTTTTTCATATGATTCTGAATATAAAACCAAACAAAATGACATGTAATTGACTAGAGGATCTGACAAGATATTAACGGCCAGAAAATGTTAATTAATTATTTAAAAAATGGTTTTAAATGAATTCATTGTCTCAAACAAATCTTTTGAGTGAATGATTCAATGACACAAAAGCCACCTAGTGGAATAAGATGCAACTGATACAACCGCGCCAAGTTTGTTTCAAAGGGTTTGATCGCTATTTTGATCGCTATCGTAGATATCAGTCTTTATATACTAACTTAAAACTTGAATGTTTAGCACAGAAATAACTAATGTGGTTCAAAACTGCTCTCCGGCTCTGGCGGCACAAACACATATTTGAATTGATTTTGTCAAATGGCGGGCGAATCTTTATCATTGATAAAATAAGATCACATGGGTTCTTGAATGAAGATCGCGATCTTTCTACGATTAATCGTGCTGCTCTAGTTTTGGTTTACGATAATAGCCTGCGGCACAAAGGCTGGCCGACAGAATGCATCAAGTATGCAGAATGCTGCAAGTATGCTAGTGTTCCATTTAGAACACAACCACTGAACTGTGATCTGTTTTGTAAGTGACCATCTGCTTCCTTCTCATTATAGATCCCTGGACACTCATTTGCATGGAATCGCTTGCATCTGCGAGCCTTGAATAACCTTGAGCAGAAAGTCTCATTTGAGAGGATATTATAATTCTTCATTTTAAATGGTAAGACTTTACAGTAATGTGGTTCATGAAGTAACAATGACCGTAACTATTTGCAGCACGTATAGTATTATTGTAATATTAACACTGTCACAGTAATCTTTCAAATGGTAGCAATATGAGGTGTCGGGGAAAGTTACTTTTAAAAATAATGCGTTACAACATTGCGTTACTCCCTAAAAAGTAACTAATTGCTACTTTTTCGGGAAAGTTATGTGTTACATTACTTTTGCATTACTTTTTCTCACTTGGGCTGGGGTTGCTTGTTTGTTTTTTAACGGCTTTATTCTATTCTAAGTTCTATTTTTGGTAAATGTAAAGGTCCTTTCACACCACAAGTGAACTGAATAAGCCTCAGGCTGAGGGAAATGCAAATTCACGCCTGTAGAGGGCGCAGCTCAAACCGCTATAGAGTTAGGGTCATACTTTTAAAATGTATTTCACTACAGATTACAAAATACATGTTTTAAAAAGTCATTTGTAACGTATTTCGTTACATTACTCAAGTTTAGTCACTTCATCTAAATACTTTAGAATACTTTGGAATACTAATAAGTGTGGAACAAACACAAAAAAGGTGATTGTGAGTTTTTATCTCACAATTGTTGTGGACTTTTTCCCTCAGAATTGCGTGATATGAAGTTGCAATTGTGAGTTATAAAGTCAGAATTATGAGATATAAACTCGCAATATTGAGCAAAGTCAGATTTATGAGATATAAACTGACAATATTGAGAAAAGTCAGAATTATGACATGTAAACTCACATACTAAATTCACAATTGCAAGAAAAAAAGTCAGTATTGCAAGTTTTCATCTCCCAATTCTGACTTTATAACTTGCAGTTTTGAGTTTAAATCTCACAATTGTGAGAAAAAGAAGTCAGAATTGTGAAACACAAACTCACAATTGTGAGGAAAAAAACAAATAGTGAGAAAAAGTCGCAGTGACGAGTGAATTATAAAATGACTCACAAAACATGAAAACAGTGGAAAACATGAAACTGAACTCGTCTTTTTCAGACGGTCAGAGTCAGAGAATCACCAATCGCTGTTTAAATGACATTAAAACTCAAAGTAATGACTTTGGTAATCTAAAACACTTTTCAGATGGAACTGGAATCTGATTACCACACATTTCAAATGAAACACAGTCACTCAAATCTTGTGTTTTAAATATGTCACTAAGTTACTTGTGTTTCGTTACTCCTCAACCCTGGTTACGGTTAGGGATTGGTTAAGGGTTAGTTACTTGTAATCATGCATAATTTACTGTTACTAATATAGACACTTTAGGTATTAATATTCACTGTTAAGCTACTAATATACACCTTTTAGCTGGAATTGACCCTTCGCCGGCAGTTTGATTGACAGGCGATCTAACCAATCAAAACCGTGAATCTGCCATTTTGTCAGGGGAGTCAGTAGATGAACGTTGGTGAACTCGAATCACGTCTTGAAACAACATTCCTTCTGATGTTCATTCATGTTTATTTGATGCTATAAATGAACTAGTATGAAGAGATGGTCGAGCAGCTCCAGCGAGTGTTTGAGTCTTTGCGAACGGTCAATTGAAGTATAAAAGTGTTTCTGAGGGTGTATTAAACATGTCATCATATATACTAAACTAGACAAAGAACGTTTTCTCAGCCTGTTATATAACGGATATATAATATATCTCATCCACCCTTCAGGAATTTCCTGCCTGGCTCTGTAGGATGTGCTGTGAGAAATCAATGCAACGCTTTAATTGAAGGCAACTTATTTCCTTTCTACTGTATATATGCGAAGTATGTTATGTAACAAACGCTGCTGGTGCTTTATCATGTTCAACACAATTCAGCCTAAAGTGAGTTTATGCTGGCATGAATCAGAGTTGATAATCCTGCGTGATGCCCAGAGGGATTTCATGTCTGTCTTGGAATGACATTTACTGATCAATTAGAGCTCAGCGCCGGCCAGGGGAAACGGAGGAGATGTTCGCTTCAGGAGCTCATGGGAAGGTTGTTCCTGACACCCACCATCGCTGGAGAAGGCTTGTTTTGAGTCTTTAGACATCCAATGGTTAGAGGATCTCCCATGAAGCCTTTACAATGAGTGCTTTTAATAGGTAAATGTGGTATTTTTAAATCTGTTTTCACAACCAACTAATTTTGTGAGAGTCAAGAGTCATATTTTGCCCCAAAAATCAAATGGAGAAGAAGAAGAAAAACTGTTTTTAGAGCCATTAAGCCTTTTTGCATTGTGAAATATTTTACATGAGAATTGAGCTTATTTTCTTCTTCAAAAAAAAAAAAAAAAAAACATTCATTACGATAATGTGAAAAAGTGTCTTTTATTGAAATTTTAAATTGTAAAATGTTTTAATGCATTGTGGTGTAACTTGCTATATTGCCTTCTTTAATTTAAGCTTATTTAAATGCTAAAAAAATACAGTATTATTTAAAAATAATATATATATATATATATATATATATATATATATATATATATATATATAATTATAAAAGTGTTTGTGTGTGTGTGTGTATATATATATATATATATATATATATATATATATATATATATATATACAGGGTTGTGGAGTAACGAAATACAAATAACTTAGTTACATATTTAAAATTCAAAATTTGAGTGACTGTGTTTCATTACAGTTTGATTTGAAATGTGTGGTAATCAGATTCCAGTTCCATCTGAAAAGTGTTTTAGATTACCAAAGTGATTACTTTGAGTTTTAATGTCATTTAAACAGCGATTGGTGATTCTCTGACTCTGACCGTCTGAAAAAGACGAGTTCAGTTTCATGTTTTCCACTGTTTTCATGTTTTGAGAGTCATTTTATAATTCACTCGTCACTGTGACTTTTTCTCACTATTTGTTTTTTTCCTCACAATTGCAAGTTATAAAGTCAGAATTGCGAGATATAAACTTAAAATACTGACCTTTTTTCTTGTAATTGTGAATTTAGTATGTGAGTTTATATCACATAATTCTGACTTTTCTCAATATTGTGAGTTTATATCTCATAATTCTGACTTTATAACTCACAATTGCAACTTTATATCACGCAATTCTGAGAGAAAAACTCACAATGATCTTTTTTGTGTTTGTTCCACACTTATTAGTATTCCAAAGTATTCTAAAGTATTTAGATTAAGTTATAATTATATATTAAGTTATAATATATATAAAAAACATTTTTTAATTTTAAATGGATCATATGTCATACGATATGTGTTTATATACATATATAATTTAGTTATTTGTTTATTTTAGATTTTTGTTTGAAGTAC